>JAWHQI010000044.1:12700000-13300000 GCA_033032865.1 Dactylorhiza incarnata
TGATCGAGACAACAGAATGTGCTTTACTGACTATTCAAGAATACAGCGGCTTCTACGATCCACTTCAATATCCACTACTGTTCCCACATGGCACATATGGTTGGTTTGCTGAGTATAGAGGACTGAATAACCGCCGCGTTAGTTGTTGTGACTATTACTCATATTTACTGCAGGTTCGTACAAACATTTCTCAACAGTACTCATGTTCTCTGCTTCCATTCGAGCTATATTTTATCTCATACTCATCTTACTACAGGATCGCGCACCTCATCTTTCATTACCGTTACAGGGTTGTCGTTTACTACAGCAATTTGTCGTTGATAGTTACATTAAAGTAGAAACTCAGAAATTACGCTGGATAAAAAACAACCAAAAAATATTAGAGCTGAACTTTACAGCGGCTTACAGGATTGTCTTACCGCTGGCGAAAATAGTGCAGGTGCGTATATCTCTCACTAAATGCCGTACAATTTAAAGTACAACAATACTTTATAACACAACCTTCTACAATATATATTTGAGTTGCAGCAAATATTGGTCAACGCGTAATCTTGCCGTCATCTTTTGTTGGAAGTCCTCGCGATATGTACCAACGGTACCAGGATGCAATGTCTATTGTACAGCATTATGGTAGGCCGGATATATTTTTGACAATGACATGCAACTCCTCCTGGCCTGAAATCACAGATGCGTTGTATCCAGGACAAACGCCACAAGATCGTCCTGATTTGGTTGCTAGAGTTTTCCATGCTAAGTACAGAAAGTTAAAACAAGACATTTTCCATAAACATATTTTGGGCAAAGTAATTAGTCATGTGCACGTAATTGAGTTCCAAAAAAGAGGCCTGCCGCACGTCCACATGCTAATTATTTTTGATTCGCATGATAAGCTGATGACTCCAGATGAATATGACAGGATAGTTAGAGCTGGACTTCCTCATGTTGACGGCGAGGGGATGGAGGGACGACGGAGCAGACCAGCTTGCGGTTGTAGGCCTTCAGCCCGACGACCTCATTCTCCAGGCTGGAGATGCGAGCGTGAAGCTCCTGGGTGGTCTCGGCATCTTGTAAAGAAAATGGGTAAGCCATAGAGACAATTAGGAAAGGAGGGAGGCGAGAGCTAAAAGACTTACCGCTCCACCCTGATGGTCGGGAGGAAGCCCGTCGGAGGCGAGCAACCTCTCTTTTAAACTTGTGATCTCGGCGGTGGAATCCTTGTAGGCGAGGGCGAGCTCCTCATTATGGCGCTCCAGTTGGAGACATCGTCGGCCCGTCATGAGAGCAAGCTCCATAGAACGGAGCTCGGCTCGCGCGCTCTCGTACGCCAAGGTTCTCGCGGTCTCGGCCTTGAAGACCGAGGCGTCCTCGCGACCATACAGTCCGAAGCATAGCGAGAACGCCTGCCCGTTGACCGTTGGCTGCTCCACCCAGGAGGGGAGGACGGTGGAGATGGTGGCCTTGTTGACTTCAGGACTCCAGTACAGCAGGTACTCGCCGGCCTCGTCCTTGTGCCTTTGGCCGAGACCAAAGTTCCAGTGATTTATCGGCACTGGCAAGGAAGAGATCCTGGCGACCTTTTCGACCGGCTCGTCAGACTCCCTTTCTTCGGGGAAGTCGGCCGGTAGGACCTCGCTCGGAGAAGCCTCTGCGTGCCCCTTTCCCTTCTCGGAGGGGGGGGGGATTCTTCTTACTTTTCTTCTGGGAGGGGTGCGAGGAGGAATCCTTTCGACCAGAAGACTCACCCCTTTTCTTGGTAGGTGGGGCAGCAGAACGGGAGGTCTCGCGGCAGGCGTCCGCTCCCATTTGAGTGAGGGCGAGGTCCGAAGGAAATGACTGGTTGCTCGCGTAGGGGGGATGGACGGGGAGATCTTGCTCACCTGTAATAGCTCAGCAATTAGAAACGTTCAGCGAGAACTTTAAGAAGAAAAGGGCGAGCAAGCGCGATACATACCCTCCCCGGGGAGCACTGGTGGCAACGAGTTGACGTTTCGGCGGAGGTAGGCTACCTCGAAGTTCTTCTTATTGAAGAACTGTAATAGGGCGGCGTCATGTCCGCTGAGAGGTCAGGGGCGATATGTGCTCTCGCCATGCTGGATGGGCGAGAAGGGAATGTTGGCAAAGTTCCCTTTGACGAAGAGAAATTTCTGAGCCCAGTAATGGCTCTTGTTAACGGTCTCGTTGACCTTAAGACCCGAGCCCACGAAGTAGGCGGTACCCTCCTTGTAAGCTCTGAAGGAGAACAGCTTCTGGAAGACCGGCAAGCTGAACTCGATGCGCTCTTCTCGCATGTAGCATGCGAACGCGACGATAACCGCCATGGCATTGGGGGTCAGTTGACCCAAGACCACGCCATAGTGTTTGAGCACCTGGCGAGAAAAATGGCGAGGTCTGAATAGGCGAGCGAGAATTAGAAATCTGACAGAGGAAGGTAAGCGAGATTGGCGTATACCTGGCGGACCCCGAAGTGGGATGTAGGGATGGCGAGCTCATCCGGCAGGGGAACGTTGATCACGTCATCCCCGCTAGGGCAGCGGGCGGAGAACCCCGACGGGATTAAGTCGGAGACAGCGGCGAGGTATTCCTCTTCGGTCAAGTTGCTGTGGAAGAAAGTATGATCGGTGAAGGCCCAGGTGCATTTCAACCGACCCTCAGCCTCGCTTGCGTCGCCCACCATTGTTGAAATCTGCGAAAGAAGAAGAGGAAAGCGCGAAGAAGAGAGCGTGAGATCTCGCAAGCAGAGGAAAAAGAAGAGCTAGAGTTAAATGCGGTAGGTAAGATCAGCGCTGGGACCTATTTATAGAAAAGGAAAAGAGCGGGAAAGAAGTCGAAGCGGCGGGGGGTGCGGTTAGGCAAAACCCCGCATGCCGCGAGAACGCGATATAACCTCAGATATATTAGCGAGCGAGACTAGCTTACCGAGTTAGTATAAGCGAAATTTCCATGCGGTAGCAACAAGAAATAACTGAAACAAAAGATAGAGCGAGCGTCACTAGCAAATATGTTGCAATAACAAATAAGTTCACGAGAGCCCCAGTAGCGGGTGAGAAACGATTAATAATGAAAGTAGAAATGTTCGCGAGATTGTCCTGCGAGATTAAACAAATGTTCAAATATTATGGAGGGGTTGGCCTAGCCGGGGAAGAGTGCGGGCGAGGTTTAGTAATGTAGCCACTTCCACCTGCCACGACCTCGCACTCCTGACCACGGCGGAAGCCTGGGATAGTGATAGGCGCGGACGACGCGAGCCTCGCGCTGAATCAGGCGAGTGAAATCATCCACTCGTGAGACATGAGTCCCCGGAGAGGTGTCTTCGTCGTCGGGATCGCGCGAAATCTCGGCCCGGAGCAGCGCGCATTCATCCAATAGAGCGGCATGCCGCTCCTCGGCGATCTCCCTATCCCTCTTCGCCTGGAGTTGAAGATCCCGTAGTATTCGCCCTTGCTTCTGGAACAGCTCCGAAGTTCGCCTCTTCATGGTTTCGGGATCTCGCGGATCGCCGAGGAAGTCATCCATCTGCTCCGGCAAAGGGGAGGGCGACATCTCCTCCCCAAAGTCAGAATCGGTGGGAGGGTCTCGGAATCACCTGCGTGTAAATCTACGCGACGTCAGCAGTTAGCGAAAGCCTGCTCTTATTGGCGCAGGGTGGTCTGTCTCGCAAGAAGCAGCGGAGTCCTTACCAGGAGGTGGGCGAGAACTTCCTGGCCGATCCTGGAAAAGAGTAGTGAAGGGGAGCGAGGTAGAATTCCCAAGACCACCGCGACGCGTTTCGCCGTCGGCAGGAGTGGTCGTGGCCTGTCGCGAGCCACCAGAACCCTCCCCCCTTAAGAGATTGAACCCCGGGGTGTTGAGGGTCGTGTTGGGGGGGACCGGCGTCTGAGGTCGCGAGTTTTGACGGCCCGGAGTCGCGTGAGGGGAGACTGGAAAAAGTAAAAGGAGCGTCATCGGTCAGAATGTTAATCTTGGCGTATAAGAACGGGGCACTTACCAGCAGCTTATCCATTAACGAGATCAGTCTTCGTCGGGGGATCGGGGCGAGATCCGGCTAAGTCTTCGCCAGCGTCCTTATCAGTAGGGGGCAGGTCCTGCGGTCAGGCGAGATTTAGAGAAACCAAATGAACAGTTAAGCGAGAAGAATAGTTTCTACCTTCTCGGTAGGGCTATCGTCGGGAGAGGAGTCCAGCAGTACGACCTCTCTTCCCCCTGGAGGCAGGCGGACTGGCTTCGCCTTCTTCATCTGGGGGGCAGGAGGGGTGGTCTGGCGAGTCATCCAGGAGGCGGCGTTGGCCATGGTGGAGAGCTCGCCCGCCTTGATCGCCCTTAGGCGAGCCTGGAGTTCTTCCGAAAGAGGCATTTTTCCGGCAGCTACAGTAGAGAAAGGAGGAATACGAGGAAAAGAAATGATGGCGCGCTTCACCCCGGCCTGGGTAGTATTTATAGCTGTGAGGTGGGGCCCGCAAAAAAGATTCCTGACAGATAAACAGTTACCGGCGAACACCCGGGGTTGGACGATTCTTTGCGAGCCTAGAGTAGCCTCGCAAAGAACAGGGATTGTGTACAACCCCGTGTTCGCCTGAGGGAATGTGATGAGAATTGGGTTGGAAATAACCATCTCGCCACTGAAGGGTCGCGAGAGCCAGGCGTGGCGAGCCAGAAGGACCTCGCGGAGGAGGATGCGAGGTCGGGCCTGGGCAGTCGTCGCCAGAAGGCAGGCGAGCAGAGTCTCCGCAGGTCGCTCGCCTAGAGAGGGTTCGCGAGCGACACTCGCGAGGGGGCTCGCGGGAAGCGCTAGGAGAGATGCTCTCGCCGGCCCCTGGTCCAGGGGCCAAGGGGGTGAAATTACCCCTCTGCCCCTGGTGGGCGGCCGATAGCCCTTCGGAACATCGGAGTTTGGCTGTTAGCAGACCAAATTAGGGTGCATTTAGTAAAACCAAAAGGCAGAATCCAGCTATCAGCAGACCAGTTCAGAAAAAATATAAATAGACTTTGAAGGACACCTTTGGAGAGGATTCCAAACTCAGTACTCTGAGCTTCTTCCTCCCTAGGTTACTTTGGTTTAGCTCTCTAGCTCTCCAAGGTGCCCAGTCTCAGCTTTGGCTTGGGAGGGGAAGCGCTCAAAAGATCTTCCAGGTTTGTGGTGGGACCTCCTCGCTGTGACTAAGGTCTAAGTCTAGTTCCAAGTCTCCAGTCCGCTCCTTCCGAGGGATCAGTAAGGGCTAGCTGCCCCTCAACTTGTTGAGGGCCCGAGCTTCACAAGAGACCGAGAAATCGGTTTCAACAATAGGAGCCAGAGCCAGAACATCAATGTAACGCCCCGACCCTCCCCCTTAGGGGCCACGTAGGCACGCTACCGGGCTGCAGCCCAAGCACCCCAAAGCCTCTCCGCGCCACTATTTCTCAGGTTTGAAAACTCCTTATCAAGGAGGTTGCGGGTTCAAGACCCGACCTCAACAATGCGCCGTTGCTGAGAAATAGTGGCGCGGAGAGGCTTTGGCGTGCTTGGGCTGCAACCCGGTAGCGTGCCTCGTGGCCCCTAAGGGGGAGGGCCGGGGCGCTACAAAAAAATGCACTTTTCTTTTGTAACGCCCCGGCCCTCCCCCTTAGGGGCCACGTAGGCACGCTACCGGGCTGCAGCCCAAGCGCTCACGCCTATTAGTTTTATAAATTTTGATCGGTGTGTGAATAGCCGAATGGGGGTGCGGTTAGCCTCATCTGTTTAGGGTTTTGATAAAACCCGATCCTTCCCCCCTCTCTTTTTCGTGCTTCACGCGATTCAGCCGCAATCCCCTCCCTCTCTCCCGATCCTTCTCCCTCTCGCCCTCGTCTAGGTCGGCCGACACCCCTCTCCCTCTCTTGCTCGCGCGACTCTATGAAGGAGGAGGACGACACCCTCCTCTCCTCCCTCTCTCTCTCTCTCGCCGGTCAAGAGGAGGCCGACGCTCTCTCTCTCTCTCTCTCTCTCTCTCTCGCCGGTCAAGAGGAGGCCGACCCCCTTCTCCCTCCTCTGCTCTCTTTCTCTCGCCGGTCAAGAGGAGGCCGACACCCCCCTTTGCTCGCGCTGCTCCAGGAAGGAGGAGGCCGACCCCCCCCCCCCCCTCCTCTCCTCCCTTTCTCTCGCTGTTTTGGCGCTTGACCGAGGATCTAGAGGAGATCTCTTGCGAGAGCCGTGTGTGGAGCCGAGTCGAGGCTAGATCTGAAGTAGGGCAGCGATTACCGTCTCCGTGATGCCTCCGCGACGCTCTACAAGGGTAACGATTTCTTCCCCCGGTCTTAGGACCGTATGTTCTGTAGTTTTGTGTGCTTATGTTTATGTTTCGTGCAATGAGAGTCCCCTCACGCCGTCTCGGTTGAGGACGGGGACTCCGCCAGGGCGTGGGATTGCGACCCCGGCGTATGTTTGTGTGAACTGCACGTAGAGTCCCTCTCCCGCTACGCGGTGGAGAGCGGGGACTTCACCAGGGCGTGGGATTGTGACCCCAGTGTAGTTTTCTGCTTTTACTTTTGCTTAGGAGGGCCACCCGTCTCCAATTGGACGCGGTGTGTGTTTCCCCGGTTCATTGCGAACCCCCCTCCGGGTCGATTGTGTCCGTCCCCGACATAAACTGCATTAGCAATCCGTCGTGCGAGTCTGGGTTTAGGCATGCTGTGTGAAGCCTACCCGTGGCGTTCAGCCCGGATCAGTGATGTTGTTGTGTTGTGCATTGTGGTTATCCTTAAACACGCGAACGGGAATGTCCCGTGTTATTCGCCGTAGAGATCATAGGATTCGTGGGTTTCGTTCGTGAATACCTCGTTCCTAGGTGGACTTAGGTGAGCCCGGTAGAATGACGTTCGTGAGGATTGTGCGGAACGGGTGAGTTTCACCGTCACGACGTTTCAGGACCGGGAGTAGTGCTATGCTCTCTGTCGCGCTCCTTTGGACAGTGGCGGATTGTGTCCCCCCCCCCCCCTGTCGCGCTCGTTTGGACAATTGTGGACCGTTTCTTCCCGCTGTCGCGCTCGTTTGGACAATTGCGGACCGTTTCTTCCCGCTGTTGCGCTCGTTCGGACGGTTGGAGACTGTCTTCTCCTCTGTCGCGCTCGTTCGGACAGTTGGAGACTGTCTTCTCCTCTGTCGCGCTCTGTTAGATAGATACGTACTTCGTACCTTGCTATCGCGTTCCGTCGAATCGATGCGAACCGTAGTTCACCTACCTCTACGTTCGAGTGCGAAAGGCGATCACCCGCCTCTCGTCATGAGTACTCGGTTTAGAAGGCCTCTGTGGTTTAGATCGTGTGACTTTGGGAGTCAACGACCCGTGTGCTTTGGTATGCTATGGGTACCCCCGTGTGTGCCCCTTGGTCCTTTGTTCGGTGCTTTATTTTTCGTGCGTGCTTGCAGGAGAGCGATGTACTCGCCCCGGAGTCCGCTAGGATGGCCGGGGGGAGGGGTCGCTACGTTGTGTTGGTCAGCCCCATGCTGACCTTCGTTGCACCGCCTGTTTGTTCTTGGTTTCAGGTGGCGGAGCTTGCAGTGGTGTGTAGTGGGCCGGAGCCCATGGGTTGCTGAGGAGCTGGTTAGGGTCCTCTCTATTTTGGAGTTTTTCTTGTAGCCCTGTTATTTGTCTGTACCTCTTTTGGAAGCCATGTAAGGCCTTAAGGCCGTGTCTTTTCGGTACTATTTTCCTTGTTGATGTGAACATTCTGGCCCCTTTGTTTTGGGCTTGTGTTTAGCTTCCGTTTCTGTTTACTCTGAGTTTTATTAGCATGTTTTCTTGTATCAATTATTAACGTTCTAGATTTTGTGGGTATTATATGTCGTGGGGTCCCGGCCGGACCCATGTTATATTCTATTTGCAGATCAGGGATGTTACAAGCAAACACCAAACACACAGCGGATCCGCCAAGAACACCCACCAGCAAGTTCCAAGACATGAATAGGTCGCCCGGCCTACAGCACAGACCGCCCGATCTCACTTTAGGAACAAGTCGCCCGGCCTGCAGCACAGACCGCCTGGTCTCACTTCAGAAAACTCAACACTCCCCCTTGAAGTGAGCCCGGGGAACAACACCAAGAAGAGATCGAAGACGCTCAAATGGCCCCCTATATAGAGCCTTCATGAATATGTCAGCAATGTTGTCCTGACTAGGCACATACTCGACCTTTAGCGTTCCATTCAGCACCTTCTCTCGCACGAAGTGGTGCTCAATCTCGATATGTTTTGTCCATGCGTGACATACTGGATTGGTTACCAGTTTCAAGGCGCTTGAGTTGTCGCCGCGGAGCAACGTCGGCTCGTTCACCTCCTCATGAATGTCCCCAACTAACCTACGAGTCAAACGCCCTCCTGGGCTGCCAAGGATGACGCCTTGTACTCTACCTTTGTAGTTGATAAGGACACCGAGCTCTGTTTCTTGCTGCACCAAGAGATGGCAACCGACCCGCACATGAAGACATAGCCAGATGTTAATTTTCGATCATCCGCATCTCCCCCGTAGTCTACATCTGTGTACCCATGCAACATGAATTCTACACCCGCTTTGTAAAGCAACCCAAACTCCATGGTTGTCTTTACATATTTTAAAATACTCTTCGCTGCCTCCAGGTGAGGCATCCGCGGCTCCTGCATATACCGACTAACTAGGAGAGAAAGCGATGTCAGACCGAGTAATAGTCAAGTAGATCAAGCTCCCCATCAGGGCTCGGAACACTTTCGGGTCTGGAAGGATTCTCCCCTCATCCTTCCCCAGCTTCAGCCCGACCTCAAGCGGAGTAGAGCAGCTCTTCCCCTCCTTCATGCCGAAGCGCTCCACGATCTGCTTCGCATAAGCCTTCTGGGATACGATCACTCCGCTCTCCTTCCTCTCTACCTCCAAACGAAGGAAATGGTGCAGCTCACCAAGATCCTTCATCTCGAATCGGATTGATAGCTCCGCCCGAAGCTTTGCCACCTCCCCATCATTGTTGCCCGTTACGATCATGTCATCAACGTATAACAACACCAGCACGTGCAACTCCCCCATCTTCTTCACAAAAAGGTTTGAGTCTGAGTCAGATGTAAAGTAACCACAGAACTGTAAGTACTCTGCGATCTTTCCATACCAGGCTCGAGGTGTCTGCTTCAGCCCATACAACGCTTTCCTCAGCTTGCACACATGTCCAGGGTGGGACTCGGACACAAAGCCCGGTGGTTGCAGCATGAAGATGTCCTTATCAATCTCTCCGTAAAGAAAGGCGTTCTTTACGTCGAGTTGCCAGATCTTCCAACTCTGGCTTGCTGCCAGCGCAATCACCGTCCGGACAGAAGTCATCTTAGAAACAGGACTAAATGTCTCATCGTAGTCTTCTCCATAGTGCTGCGAGAAGCCCCGAGCCACAAGGCGAACCTTGTGCCACTCCACACTTCCGTCCGCCTTCATCTTCACCTTGAAGACCCACTTGCACGTGACCGGAGTAATGTCGTTGACCTTGGGCACAAGGTCCCAAGTCTCATTCTTCTTTAAGGCAGACATCTCCTCATTCATGGCTTTCTCCCACTCCTTCACTCCAGTGGCCTCCTCGAAGCACGACGGCTCTCGCTCGTCCAGAGGTCCTGCAAAGAAACATAAACAAGTGCTCACCAAGTTGCTTTCTCTGTAGCGAGCCGGTGGTATGATAGTCCGCTTGGACTTCCTCAACCCCATACCGCTCTCAGCAGTAATAGTGGTAATTTCTTCCTCTACTTCAGCTTGCCTTGGAGCAATGCTCCCCCTATCTCTGGATTCTGAGGCACCTGAGTCTGATGGAGACGGGGCACCTGGGGACAGAGGTAGCTCCACGAGAGAGTCATCAGCAACTCTCCTCTCTTCAACTATTTCTTCCTCCCTGCTTTCCTGCATTGGAACAGTAGAGACACCTATAAATGACGCCAGTTCGTCAAACACCACATCCCTCGAGACAAGGAACTGACGAGTCTCAGGGTTCATGCACTTTCAGCCCTTTTTGTGTTCATCGTAACCAATGAAGACATACTTGAGAGCCTTCGCCTCCAGTTTGGTCCTTGTCGCATTCGAAATGTGCACATAGCACGTAGATCCAAACACCCGAAGATGACTCACGTTCGGCTTCTCTCCCCACATCATCTCAAAGGGGGACTTCATGTTCACAGGGCTCAGTGGCATCCTGATGATCACATAAGTTGCACACGCCATCCCCTCTACCCATGGGGCCCTGGGAACTCCCTTGGCATGTAGCCAGCTGCGGCATGTCTCCGCCAGATGCCTCAGCTTTCTCTCTGCCACTCCATTCTGCTGGGGTGTGTGAGCACACGACAGCTCCCTTTGGATCTCATGCCTCCTGCAAAAGTTGGCGAACTCTATCGAGGTAAACTCTCCTCCGTTATCCGACCGCAATTTCTTGATTCTCAGTCGCAACCTGCCTTCTACAAGCTCCTTGAACTCTTGAAACTTCTTGAATACTTCTGACTTCTCCTTCATGAAATAAGTCCAAGTGAAACGAGTATAGTCATTAACAAGTACCAACATGTACCTGTTCCCGCCAAAGGTGGGGGTGGGGCATGGACCCAGTACGTCGCTGTGTATGCAGTCCAGTGGTGCCATGCACCTGGAAGTCAATCTGTCATATGGGAGGCTATGAGCCTTCCCAAACTGGCATCCTTCACATACGTGCCCATCGCCAACCGAGCTCAGCTTAGGTAAGCCTCTCACCAAGCTCTTTGCTGTCATAGCCCTCAGCTTGTCCATCCCGACGTGCCCCAACCTCTCATGCCAGATGACTGCGATGTCATTGGTCCTCATCCTGTCAACATAGGAGCTTGATGATAGCACATACAAGTCCTTCACCCGCCGCCCCGTGTGAGTCACATCACCCTTTATTGAAGAGAAGTTCCGCAAAAACTTGACCTCCTTTGGTCCAAAAAGAACATGATAGCCTGCATCCACTGCGTTAGCTACCGAGAATAGGTTCTTCGTCATCCCTGACACATGATACACATTATTCATCGTGGGAGACTTTCCTTCACTGCCCAAGGGCCAAGGATACAAAACCTTCTCCACCGGATGCACCGTGTCGTCAGCAGTCACAATCGCATCATTCTCGTATGAACCGGCCCTTAATTAAAGTCCGGTTCATACGGTCGTGACCGCTTGACCGGTGAAAATAAGTCCCCCCAAACGGAGCTTAAGTTGCTCTGCTACTACTTTTTCAACCTAAACTCAAATAATCGTCTAAACTCTTCTTCGACAGCATCCCTAAAACTAGAATTGGCTCCTAATCCTGATTCACACGAGGATTTGGTTTTTGATTAAAAACCAATTCCGCTCTCGCAAAACCTTTAGATCCATCTCTATGCATCACATCAAAATTTATCCGAAAAATCTTCAATCGAGAAAATTATGGCTCTGCTTCGCACGGCGGTGGCGATCGTGAACGTGGTCGTCATGAACCGTCAGTCGTGAACATCCCACCTCACCTAAATAACACCATCCATCTTTATGTTCAAAACTAATTTTATTTTTCTGATGGCCGATATAACCATTGTCATGCTAAACATACGACCGTGCCATTTTTGTAGCAAAAACTCTGTTGGATGCAATCAGCAAACTACACAAATATCTCAAAACAAAATAATATCCACTGAAAATACAAAAATACAGAGTGACGCCAGCAAAGTCTAGAACCCATAAGATTCAGAAAAAGTAGAACGATCATGTACACGTGGCATACAAGATCCCTGTGCCTCTTATCGGAAATGAGGCACACATCTCAAAGTGCATTGCACTAATCCGCAGACCGTCGGATCAGTGTACTTTACCGTAAAATACAAAAGTGCACTTTACCACCTCTTTCCCTCCCTCCGGTCACTAAACGCGGCCTTTCTTTTATTTTAAAATATATACATGCGTACTTATAAGTACTCCTAAATGTTGTTTTACTTTAAAAATCATTTTTAGCCGTGCTCTCGTTGAGCTGCGCCGCCATCGAGACAGACTCCGCGACACCGCCCCACGCCGCCATTAGATCCGGCCTGTTCCTCATTGTCACGACCCGTCTCGACAAGAGTCAGACCGCACTTCGGGCGGGCCGTGATGCCACAGGCATGAGCGAACAGGAAACCATGTCTGCTAAGGCGGAAACAGAAAAGCTACAAAAGTTTTGGATTTATTACTTTTGAAAAGAATTTAGTGTAGTTTATAAAAATATGTGGAAGCCGAAATAAAAGGTTAATGCTCATGCATTTATAATAAAAATCTAATGTCACACACAATGCTGAAACGGTAATCATGCAGTGAGCCATAATAGTAAAATGCCAAGTAAAAAGATCTGTTACAACAAAACACCCTAAGAGTTGTCCACAATACAAGAGAAAATGGCTGGCAATAACTAATACAAGAAAAGTAGATCCAACAGTACTGAAACAAAATACATATAAACCTGCTGACACAGTAATCAAAATAAAACCTCCAAGCAAAACTGCAGCTGAACGAAGAAAACTCAGGGAGCAGAGGGCGCGGTCACGAACCCTAAGGCAAATCCAAACAGAAGGAAAATGCCTCAGAACAAGAAAATAATAGAAAACAAGCTGTAATTTTAAGTACGTGCAAAAATAATTCTAAGTACCAATCAACTCTTGAAACAGGCTAGTGAAACAGGCAGGTAACTGAATCAAACAGAAACTATCTAGAAATATTAGCTTACTCCGGAGTATCCTAAACATGTATTTTGCAACGACATAAGCTGTAATTTATGAAATGCGTAGTTGTTTATAGTGGGCGCACATGGTTCACACTCAAGTCCAAGTGTAAGGCTTACTAGAATAAGAGTATTTCCTGCTTACCGTGACCATGCAGACAAGACGATGCACCACTTAAACCCTAGTTTCCAAGATTTGCTTATGACACTCAAGACATAAGTGATCCATGTTTTTCCGAGGGGATTTCTATCACAACGCTACATACTCACGAGCGACAATTCTTATGTTATCAGATACTGTTAATAATTTAGATACATGTAAGAAGAACTTAAATTCTTGTTTGCAAGCGAGAGGGAATTTCTCCACTTGCCTTAAGGTGAAGTCGCAACTACCAGCAACAGCTATGCGGCGCAAGCAAAGACAATGCTCTATTGAACCTATTCAGGGATAATCGCAGATGATATTCGATATTTGAAAAACAACAAATCATATGCTAACACAGGCAGTCTAATTCGCGAAAACATAATCAGAAGCGGATTAGCAATTTACCTCCCTCAAGGTGAGGGGAGAAGAAGTTATGATGCAGGACGGCGCGTAGGGTTTGCGCGCCTGTCGGCTATTTCTAGAAAACCCTAAATGTTTGCCATTTAAAAATTGAAATTTGAGCGGCGTGCACGAACTTTATGAAATGAAGCAACTAGACTTTTGTAAAGCATGAAATTACTATTTTTGTTTAAAATGAATTTTCTTGAAAAAATGATTCAATTCCAAATCCGGGGAAGGAAGTTCGCAACTTTCGTTCCGTTCCCCTTGTTGTAGCAAACGGAAATCGTGAACTCCAAATACGTTTCCGTTTGGAGTTTTCGACGTAGCGTTCGCTGACAAAATCCCCGGCGAAACAATGAATCTAATATCCTAAGAGAAAATTTAGATGCACACAAAGGAAGAGAAAGGAACAAGTTACCCACGGAAAGAAGCGTCTTTCCGCAATCGAAGTCGACGGCGATCCCGCGAGGAATTCCTCGCCACCTTCGATCTCCCGCTCCGTGGTCGGCCGCTATCGCAAAAGGGCACCACGAACTAAATTGACTCACTCTCACAATAAGTGGTTCCACGGAATCTAATCAACTCAATCTTTAGAAAAAGCCACAAACCAAACAACTGAAAATCACTCACTATCGGATACAAGTGTGGTTCCACGAAATCTCTAATCACAAGAGATAAGTTTCACTCTTGTTTACGCAAGGAGGCTCCACGTAATCTCGTTCATCTTCTCTCCAACGGGAAACAAATTGTAGCACCAAAATGAGAATCACAAATTGAATGGTAATAAATCAAATATCAACAACTCTCAGCATTCCATAACATTTCTTGTTGCAGACAAAATGTTCTCACGGCAATTATACTGTTCATCTTCACTGAATAACGCAAACAGTAGAAAGAAATTTCAGCGGTCTTAACTCTTACAGAAACAGTAACAGGAACTTACAAACTCAAAACCAACTTAAGGTTCAACAGCAAGGGAACTGTTCATCGTCCCCTTCGTGGAAGCAAACATAATACGCAGAACAAAGCATCCCAGTCAATCTTCAACAAAAAGTAAAAAAAATACAACTGGAGTCGACGGGAATTCAATAGCAGACTCTCGAACTCAAAACTCACTGTTTATCATCACTTCTCACCGGAGCAAACGCAGAAATCAAAACCTCTCCCTTCTCTTACAGGAAAATCGCCCTTTTATATCCTTCACCAAAACTAACTCTCACCAGTTGAAGGATGCGTCCATGGCAGACGCGCGGGTAACTGCTCCAACCGCCGAGAGAGACGTCGTGCTCTTCAATCGCGCATGGACACGACAGCATCGTGGGCGGATGAGGCGTTGGAGGAGGGAGTTCGTAACTGCCGAACCAACTGTGAGCGCCATGAACCGGGAGATTTCCCTACGAGCCCTAGCACGGGAACCGCCTGGTTTGCGAATATTGCTGACCGGCTGGGAGTGTTTAAAACGAAAAAAGCTGAATATATATATATATAAAGATATATATTAATAAATGTATATCTTTATTATATAAAGGAATATAGCATTCTCCACGCTCCTACCATACTTCTATTTTGTGTCGTTGGATTGATGAATATTTAATCAAGCGGCCATAAAATCTAAATAACTAATGACGGCATCCACGATTTATTTTTCCACGTTTTTAGGTGGTTCCTAAACTTACGCAGGCATCCACGGTTCATTTTCTCACGATTTTAGGCGGTTACTTTCGACCCCTCCCAAATGAATTCATCACCAATTCCGCCAGACCCACGCGCATCGCCTCCGCCACCCCTACTTTCTCCGACAACCAACTGGAATTGACTCCAGCAACCACTCGAAGCCAGTTTTTGTAACAACCCGGCCCAACCACCACACTGAAGGGCTGGCAACCCGGCTCACAGGCCGGTCCATCTCCACCCCAGTGGGCTGGCTGCAGCGGTTGATGGGCCGGCTGGCAACCCGGCTCACAGGCCGGTCCATCTCTGCCCGCTTTTTTACAAGGGTTGCAGCCCATACACCCCAACGCATCCGTCTGGCCCTGTTTCTCAGGCACAGTGCGTTGTTTAGGTCAGATTTCGATCCCCTGACCTCCTAGATAAGGACTCCTTCAACCGAGTCTTATCATCAACTGAGCTGCACTTCACTCACACTCTCCCCACATGCCGTCCATCTTATCCCGCACAATCAGAGAAGGGTTTCCATTCCTCTGGGTAGTCACATACGTTCCTTTGCTCTACTTGAGCGTCTCCTGCAGAGGCTTGCCACATCTTGATAATCAGACGTTCCTTGGTTTGTTGACGCGACTCCTCATCTTATCCCTACAGAGCTTCACAAAGCTGCAGGTTAGGACGCTTGACCTCCACTCCCTCGACTAACGAACTCCACAGCCTGAAAACTTCTCTCTCAAGGTCGACGACACTACCTCTCCCAACAGGAAATAATTTGAAGTTTAGGGTTTCGCCGATGGAATCCCCCCAGGGCGACGGTATCATTTGTTCCAGAACTCAGCAGCAGTCCACCTTCCTCCATTGATTAACCGATTAACCTAACATGTGTAATTTGAATTAACTGCCCCTCGAGTGCTTGATGAAATGTCCAAATGAGACTTCACTTCCTTTGCATTAATTTAATTGTCTTGCTTTATTTCAATTCCTTTATATTGTATTTGTCTACCCTACTACCAATTCATTTCACAGTTTTACTAACTTTACATTCTCTTATAGTCTTCTACTTCATCAACATAATTTGGGAAAATTTTGTCTTTGAAACATTGGAAAGCGCATGCCCAAACTTTGCATGATAAATATTAATGGAAATTTTCATATTAGGTTCAGGTAAGCTTTCATTGCTTTGTTCCCTTTGCTGAGTGGATTTCATTTTTTGTTGCCTTTGGGCTTATCTATGTTATTTCATCATGAGTTAGTGTATTTAGTCTATAATTTATATTCATCCCCCTTGCAAATTGCAATCAAGATGCTATCTTTTTCCCCTATCAAAGTTTTTTCCCATTCAGCATCATTATGAATACCCTCATCCTAAGTATTTGTGGTTGACTTTATATATTTTTATTTTTCATTTACTTCTCAAGTATATGCCAAATTATTCTTAATTTTTCAATAATTTAATATTTGATAGATACATTTTCATTATTCCTTAGTTAAACACAGGCGGTGAAGGAGGTGCATTTGATTGTTAACCACACTAAAGTCATATAGTTTGGTGAATGTTAGATTATTATTATTATTTGCGAGAAAATTCTGTGATTTTAATAGTTTGATGCTGGGGAATTTTATGATATTAATAGTCTGTTGCTGGGGAATTCTGTGATATTAATAGTCTGAAGCTATCGAAATTTATTCGTTGTCACCTCCACCGGACCCAGTTGTCACCTCTGCCGAACCACATCACTGCCTCCCACAAGATCGACACCGCATGCGCCTCTTTATTTTAGTCAATCCACATCACGATGTTGATGACTTCATCAATGAAGGCCGTCGAGAGGACAGTGACCCAGACCCAAATGCGGAGAGTTTCCTCCTTGCCCCAAACTCCATGAGTTTTCCTTTTGATGATTTTGCTGATGGGGTTGGAGAATCAATGCAAGGGGATTTTCCATGAAGGCATACTAACGACTCATCTTTCTCAGTGGCTTTCTCCTGCAATTGTCGTTAAAGCAACGCATTTGTGTATCAGGTCTCTTGAAACTCACGTTTTCATATTTTTGTATACTTCTGGTCTCTCAACCCTGCAATCAAAGCGAAACTTTGCTTCCTGGCATCATCTGATGCCGCCAACTAAATACCCCCCCCCCCCCCGCCCCCCTTCCCAATGTTGTCGTCGCCCGTCGAAAAATGCCGACCGCCGAATGTTTGCCGCCCGCCGAATGTCGCCGCCCTCGTCGAATGTTGCCGCCCCCGAAGAAGGCTGCCGCCCCCGCCGAATGTCGCTGACCACGCCGAATGTCGCCGCCCCCGCCGAATGTCGCTGACCACGCCGAATGTCGCCGCCCCCTCCAAATGTTGTCTCACACGCCGAATGTCGCCCCCACGCCGAATGTCGCCTTGCATAGGGCCGGAGGCCTGTGCCTGTCACTCGTGTGTGTATATATATATGTATATATATATATTTATATTTATATATATGTATATATATGTATATATATGTATGTATATGTATATGTATATACATATATGTATATACATATGTATGTGTATATATATATGTATATACATATGTATGTGTATATATATATATGTATATACCAAATTGTGAGGCCCCGAGCCAGACCTCACAGAAATTCTGTATCTGAGTCTCTTTTTGCAAGTATTTATCGCAGCATAGTAAAATATGAGTACAATGAAAAATACATAAACAAAATTCATACCTTTGCTCGTTCTTCAGTTCGAGTCATTCTCGCTTTCCTCTGAGCACTCGGAGTCGCATCCGCTACCTAAAAAGATAACCACGATGGGTTTAGTCATAAAGAATATGACTAAGCGAGTAACATACCTCTTTAACTGCTGTACATGCAGGCAACAAACGTCAGTAGCAATATGCATAAATATTAGTATCAGTACTAGCAGGTATTCAATTCTAATGTATAATCAACAACAATTAATAACAATAACGACAGTGTTCGTACTATAATGGTTTCTGTTTCAATTACAATATCATTGTTATTCTGATTCAACCTTTTCTATAAATTCTCATATTAATACGTGATTCATAAATGTGAGCAATTTCAATTTCATGTTCATGCACAATCACTAAAATACTTTCAGTATAAGAATCTAATCATGTGTATATTCAGAATAATTCAAAGCTATGCACAATTAAAGAAATAAGTACTCACTTTGTTTTTCCCTTTCTTTTGTAGTTCTCTGAATTCGCGTCAATTCTACCATCTGGTATCACCCTTCTCGATCTCTGTTATTAAATATCGTATGAATTAAACAATTTTTAATAGCTACAACATTGACTCTATCCGATGATTTACTCAAATCATATTCAATAACATTCACAAACATATGTAAAATTTCCCTTATGGATTGCTTAACATCCTCCAGGATACAAAATTGTCATCGATCAACATTGATAACGATATACAACTTGAATATCAATACAATATCATTGTTCCCTTTGCTAATTCCAACCACAAAATCTCCAATCCATTTTAAGTAAACCAAATATGACTATTATGAACAAACCCTAAGATTAAGATTCAATAAACTCCACCAAAAAGGATAGCCGGCCACTTTTCTCATAACATAAAACCCTAACCATAATTGTTGGCTGAACATAACTTCTCAAAACCACTAAACAAGCTTCACAGAAATCCCCAAGTTGAAAACATTTGCATTATTAATAACCAACTATCAATTGAAGAACAAGGAAAAAACACCCACTAAACGTTCAGTATACACATATTTCTCAAAATTATCATCCCAATTGAAGCTACAGCAAACCCTAAAATTATCACAATCAACCAATTATAAAACCCCTTATACTTATCAACAACTGATATCAATAACAGACGGCCATCACCAATAGATCCCCAAACCTCCAAAGCTATTATCGTATACACTCCTGAATTATTTCATGAACCCATGCTTGCTGAACTTTGATCTTTGATCTCCATCATCCAAACAGCAGCCGGCTTCAGAGAAAGGTAAAGCTTATATATTTATCCCTCAAAAATCCTTCAATTTCTAGGTATTTATTCAGGTTCTTTAAATCTCACTTCAACTGAACAACAAACACACATAACCTTCTATTTCTCCATTAAGTTAGCAATCGAACCTTATCAAAGTCCAATTTCGGAACAAATATGCAGAAAAAGAGAAAGAACTAGAGAGGGAGAGGAGAAGGAAGCTGGCTTATAGTGAGAACAGAAGAGGAAAGAGGGCTAAGGTCGTTGATGTCGTCGACTGGCGTCGCCTGGAAGGAGGAGGAGTCGAGCCCTAGTGTGCGGCAGATGCAGGCATCGGCAGCAGGAAGTGGCAGCAAACATCGACGGCAAGCCCTAGCAGGGGGAAGACGCTGTTGTCGGCTCCTGGTATCGAGAGACAAGAGCGGCGTTCACGAGAGAGAGGAGCGTTAATTTGGAATTCCATAGGATCGGTTCTTTTAAGGGTCGGCCACTCCACCGCTTAAACTCCACGCCTAATTTCTTAAATCTCACTATACGCACACCAAAGCCTCCTATTAGCACCCAAATTTATACTCAACTTTTAATTTTATTGGCACACCAAATCGTTTTACTATGCGCACACCAACTTCATCAAATTGTCTTAATATAGCAACATAAAAATATTATTGGCACACCAATTTCAATAACATTTCAATAACTATTTGTTACATCGACACAATTACGTGACATGCACGATAAATCAATATAGTAAAGAAGAATACAGTAATGGTAGTCCAGCTTAAGAGGATCCTGATGCAAGTGAGAAGGTCACAGTATTTCTTAATTGCATTTCCGTTTCCTTCACTCTTAAACCTTTTTCTTTAATAGTAACAACATAAGCAATAATTTCTCCTATGATTTTGATGGACCTCCGTGCTGAACTCCTATGATTAATCAATAACTCCTATGATTGCATGAGCTCCTATGATTGCTAGTAATCACTTTATTAAAAATGAAGTGAAAATATACTTCTCCTGCAGGGGCTCATTCAATTATCAAAGGTTGTTCTTCACAATGCTAAAAGGTTAGTAGATGATAATGTCAAGTTCAAATGTAATGTAACGTAAATGACAATTCAGACATCAAATATTTAGAAAATGGAGGCGTTGTGTTAGGTAGGTACCAAAGAAGTGAGATGGAGAAAGGAGCAGATCCAAGATGATCGTAGGTAACTACAATAACATCAATGAAAATATATTGAAGTTCAATATATCGCAAACCTAAGTAATATAAGTGGGACCATGAAGGAAGGGATGGAGAAATGAAGGGGTCAAGATACTTACAGTCCAGGATTTGGATCAAAATCCGGCAAGGTTTGTCAAGGGTGTGAGACCTGAAGCTTCCACGAATCTTCAAATGCAAGAACCCAATAAATTTGAACTGCTCCTATGTTAGAGAAGAACCTTCAGTCACGTCTTTAGAAAGGTAAACAATATCGATAAATAATCAAAATCAAAAAGACTCGTTACTCTGGTGTTGGCTTTGGGTCCATTCACCTAATACCTACTGTTGGATAACAAAGCAACATGAATTCATGTTGGAGAATAGCTGAACTAATAATTTTAAAAATATGTAAGCAAAAAATGCACTCGAAATTGATGTCCACCTAAATCTATTCAACTATGTCCGCTCTGACAACATAACATAGTTTTATCCAATGAGTTAAAAAACATCGTATTACGTTCTTCCCATTGCTACGCTCGTATATTGTTTTCTAAGATTCAAACATTTTTGAAAGTGAAATCTATCTCATGCACAAAAACCATGAAATGAAATATTGTTTCATATATCCTACAAATTTCAAAAGATGAAGAGAAGATATTATTTGTGAATATATCTACAAAGTGCCTAATTGAAACCTTTGATAAGACTTTAGAACAAACAAAGACGGCGTAGAAAATCATTTTGACTACAAAAATATATTTCTGTAAGGAATTTCATTTTGTTAGAAGAATCAAAACTTGAAATAATAATAATAAAACTAAGTCCACATTTCTGTAAAGAGAAGCACATGCAGGAAGTATAAAGTGAGTGAAATTCAGTATTTGAGATATGAAACAGTGAGTGAAATTTATTATATGAGAAGAAAAACTTACTCCATGGGACATTGTTGCTCAAGAAAATATGCCTGAAATCTGAAACAATTGAGAGCAGTTGTAGATTAGGAACTGGAAGCGTAAGAAAGTAGAACATGAAAATTCCTTCAATTCGCACTCAATTGACATCTTTAAAGAGCCTAATTGATTCACACTCGATGCTAAAGCATATCATAACAACCAAACCTCCTCTCTGCAATTAAAATAAAAGATTCTAATCAAATCATGAGCGAAATCGTGAATCCCTAACAATAGAGCAGAAATGTAAAGCCTTGTAAAGAGGGAGAAGAAATAGTGAGCCGAGAGGATTGTACCTGGGAGGACTGATTCTGCGTGCAGTTGAGGTGGAGGAAGGACTTGCGAACATTACCGAGCCGGAGTGAGCGAACGAAGGCGGAGGAAGCCCACCGGAAAGCAGAAAGATCAATGGCGGGAGGCGTAGGGTTCCGCGACGGACATTCACCGAGCTCCTGATTGAGTTCTCCCTACAGTCAAATATAATCAAGGGAAAATTCAAATGCAAGGGTACATCGACCAAATATTCCAATAGTAAAGGGATTTGAAGGCATTGTACTCGCACAACGTGCACCAAACTACTGCACAGAAGCCCGCAGCGGCTGCAGTTTGTCGATGTTGTAGTTTGCAGCAGCTATAAATAAAAGTTGCAGCACCAGCTGGAGAAACTCACTCAATTCCATACCTCTGTGGCATCTCTGATCTCCTTCAGAGTGATGGCAATGCTGACCATCTACAGCTGCGTAGCGCACGGCGAGAGACCACCAACAACCTGTCAGTTGAAATTCACACATCATTCATATCAAAACTACACCGCAAGGAGAGTATATTTGAATGAAAATGCATTGAAATCTAGTGTTTTAATACCTAAATCGAGCATGCGTTGAATCTGTTTACTCTGTTGAAATGGAGGGAAACATTACTGCATCGAGTCGCCTGCAAGTTCAGCAGCGGACAGCAACAATCGAACATGAAATGAAAAACAGGAGCAGAAATTGAGAAAAAAAACATTCAGAGCTCATCAGCACGCTAAATAGAGCTTTAGTACCCCCAATCTATTGACCTCCCACGGCTTCCCCGCCTTTGTCCACACCTATTTGCATTACCTGGATCACCGCTCCGTTTTGCTATCCACTCCCTATTTCCAGTACCTGAAATAAAAGACGAACTGCAAATTGTTACAGGTCAGTATAAACTTGGTACATGATTATGCAAACTTAATGGTTATGATATTATTATTATGATATTATTATCAGTTAATATCGAAAATATATTTGTCCATAAATGTGATGACATTTATATATCGTCAGGCTATTATGTACATAGGATATCGTTAACTTGATAGGTCGGGGTCTGTTTGAGACCCAGCTGCAGCCTGCACCACCTCCAAATTCGTAAGCAGCTGCAGGCTCGATGTACTCAGCAGTAATTCTCCGACAGGCCTTAGCTCCACCGCCTCCAAGGTAAACCAAGACAGGCATTGCTGCGGAAGAGTGCAGGCGGGTAAAACCTTTAATTTGAATGATGGTGCATAAATGTGTTGAAGTAGTAATTAGTACAAAGAACAACAAAGAAGCAGTCGTAAGAACAACAAAGAAGCAGTTGCAAGAACAACGATAAAGAAAGAATTGCATGTTTCACATTGATTTACGATATGAATATGAAGTAATAATTTATAAGGCAAAAACTATATCAATGAAAGGTTCGTACCTACTATTTTTTGGAAGTGACGTCAGGCTATTATGTACATAGGATATCGTTAACTTGATAGGTCGGGGTCTGTTTGTGACCCAGCTGCAGCCTGCACCACCTCCAAATTCGTACGCAGCTGCAGGCTCGATGTACTCAGCAGTAATTCTCCGACAGGCCTTAGCTCCACCGCCACCAAGCTAAACCAAGACAGGCATTGCTGAGGAAGAGTGCAGGCGGGTAAAACCTTTAATTTGAATGATGGTGCATAAATGTGTTGAAGTAGTAATTAGTACAAAGAACAACAAAGAAGCAGTCGTAAGAACAACAAAGAAGTAGTTGCAAGAACAACGATAAAGAAAGTATTGCATGTTTCACATTGATTTACGATATGAATATGAAGTAATAATTTATAAGGCAAAAGCTATATCAATGAAAGGTTCGTACCTACTGTTTTTCGGAAGTGACGTCAGGCTATTATGTACATAGGATATCGTTAACTTGATAGGTCGGGGTCTGTTTGAGACCCAGTTGCAGCCTGCACCACCTCCAAATTCGTACGCAGCTGCAGGCTCGATGTACTCAGCAGTAATTCTCCGACAGGCCTTAGCTCCACCGCCACCAAGCTAAACCAAGACAGGCATTGCTGCGGAAGAGTGCATGCGGGTAAAACCTTTAATTTGAATGATGGTGCATAAATGTGTTGAAGTAGTAATTAGTACAAAGAACAACAAAGAAGCAGTCGTAAGAACAACAAAGAAGCAGTTGCAAGAACAACAAAGAAGCAGTTGCAAGAACAACGATAAAGAAAGTATTGCATGTTTCACATTGATTTACGATATGAATAGGAAGTAATAATTTATAAGGCAAAAGCTATATCAATGAAAGGTTCGTACCTACTATTTTTTGGAAGTGAGCATCGAATGTAGCTTGAGGTATTGCAATGTGACATCAACATTATTAATGATGAAGGCCGATGAAATACACACCAAATTACAAACCTGTTTAAAGTAGAAGTTTAGGGATTCCAATGGTAGTTTCTCAATGCAATCTTCATTAATTTAAGATACTCTTTGATGATGCACTTGAGGCGAGGAGAATGGTTGCCTATAAAGGGAAAGTTGAGGAAGAACAATTATAAGAATTATATGAACACTATAACTAAAACTTGTAATGAAGAGTGTGATAGAAGAACAATTATAGAGTGTAATGAAGAGTGTGAAAAGGGAAAGTCGTAAGAATGGTTGCTATGAGAGTACTATTATTGACTGTGATAGAAGAAAATTTATAAGAACACTACAAGTAAAACTTGTAATGAAGAAAGAGGCGGAAAATCATTCAAGAATGCAGTAGAACCTAGGCCAATGGAGTCCAGCACAACTCATGAAATTAGAAGAACAGTTATAAGAATGCTACAACTAAAACTATATTTCCTGTTTGCAGTATGATGCCATAAATTTGTAATGAAGAAAGAGGCGAATAATCATTCAAGAATGCAGAAGAACATGGGGAAATTAATGGACTCCAGGACAACTCAAGAAATGTAATAAATCAGACTAAAATTAACCAAAAAGATGAACGTAATCTTGAGTTGAATAAACTAAGGACGTGAATCCAAATTTAAGAACCACATCAGTTCTCTGCAGGATGTCTCTCTAAGTTTGAATTAGTGTTTAAGAACCACAAAATCATTACGTATAATGGATGCATAATGCGTAAGAGATCAACAAACTGTAACTATATTTCTTAATACATTTCTTCCTCTAAATAACAACACTTTTAATGATCATCAATCATATAGGAAGTCTCTACGAAAAGTTAAAGATACATGATGGTAAAATAATATGACAATAACAGGTAGAATGATTGCTCAACAAATCTTGCTCGTATCAAAAAGAAGAAACTGCACTATGCATACATTGAAGATTGATTGCAGAGAAATAAGCAAAAAATGTTCTATAAATTGATAGCAGCAGAAGTAAATTGCAATATTAAGTACATACAAACTTTACCCAAATCAAGGGATGCATGTTCACATAGCCAGCGTTCTGTCCATTTTCGCACGTGCATGCTCGTCAGTTAGTGGTTATGAACCATCATTCGTGAATGTCTGACCTCGCCTGAGGAACTCCATACATGTTTACGGAGAAAATATCTTCAGTGTTCGCTTTAATCTATGACATGGTCAGCTCCCAGGTATTTTCCGCTTTGATTATTTGTATGTTGTATAAGGCGCTCCAAAACAATACGCCGTAGGTAGATAGAGCAAATCATCTTACATGTTAGAGAACCTAAAACAAAAAAACATTCAATTTAGAGCTTTGAAGATGCTTTGAAACTAAATACATGTACAACATAAATGCGAATTAGGCCTCTCCAGTGAAGGCTTTGAAGATGTTTGTATGTTTTTTTTTCTTGCATTTGTCTTGGTTTAGATGTCTTGGTGCATAACAGGTGTTTTCAATTTTCACATAAATGTAAATCTTGATTTCTTCTATGGCAAGATCATCAGACGGTAAAATATGAAGTTCTTAGAATTAAAAACAAAAACAGAGGATGATATAAATTCAGTGTGTAAACAAAAAAACAACAGAGGATAATATACAATCAGTAGTTAAACAAAACAAAGGGGAAAAAACAAAGAAAAAAATAGGTTATTACCTGCAGTGCCGAGGAAGGGCAGGTCGAGCAGCAGCTTGAAATCAATAAATGCAACAGGTAGAGCCGACATCCAGCTTTACATGGAAGGAGGGTAAGGCAGCGGGGGTTGGAGGAAAAAGCAGAGGAAATTAGGAAGGAATAACCTAGGGAAGCAGCGACATGGGGAGAAAGAAACATAAGGGGGACGTGAAAGAGACTTACCGGCAGTTGACGCTGGCTCCTTGCACGTACCGCTAAAGTAGAGGCAGCCGATCATGCCGATTGCTGGGGAGGAAGTAAACGAAATCAAGAAAGATAACGAAAGCGAAATCAAAATCGAAACGAAAATTCGAAAAGCTTACCACGCATAGCGATGGATTTCGGGGGGAAAGCGCGCGGGGTGTGTGTGTGGGTGGGGGGGGGGGGGGGGGGGGGGTTCGCGACTGCCTCCAGCGGGCGATGGACAACCTGTCGGTGTTGCATACCTGGAGCGGCTGGGATGAGCTGGGAATCCAGAACCCGCACTATGAGAAGTGTCGAAGAGAAGCTAGGCTTGGAGAAGAAGAGCGGTGAGGCGCGTATAGCAATCTTAACGCGGGATGAGCTGCGAATGACGGACAGAATTCTTTGTAAGCGGCTAGCGGCGACAGCGGCGGTGGGAGGACACGGGGCAAAGGCAGAACTGCAGACGGAGAAGCCGACACGCAGGCGGATTGCATCGGAAGAGCGGCGGAAGGACTTGAACTGCGACGGACCTTTGTTTGCGACGGATGTTTGCGACGGACACAAATATCTTTATATATAGTATAAGATATAAATATATATGTATATATATATATCTTTATTATATAAGGCAATATACCTATCTTGTTGCAAATATTTTATCGGAAAACTATCTTATTTACTCATTCGTTTTCACCACTACTAACAAAAATATACCGCAATAGGCGGTTCCTAATAAACCGCCTACCATCGCTCATAACATTTCCATGAAGATCTAGGTCGCTCTCTCATTTCGCTTTCCTCCTCGCCTCCGCCTCCCCTCAAAGCGTCGAGGGACGCCGCCACCTCAAAGAGATGGGATACACTGCCACATCAGTTGAATCCTGCCGCCGCTACAACAGACTCTCGCCGCCACTCCTGCTGGTCGCCGAAGAAATCCACAGGTAGAGTCATCTCCTAGAAATTGAGGTGCGATTTTACACAATTTCTGAAATTTTAAGAACCTAGATTTAGGATAGGGAGAACTTGATGAACGATTGCAAAATAGTAAAATAGTTATAAATAAATGTTATTCTAATCTCCCAAAGAAACGTTTTCTCATGATTATGTGTGAATGAATTTGGGATTTCTACAGAGGCTTCTAGAGATGCTTGATGGGTTGAACTTCAAGGAGTTCTTCGCTTTCCTATCTGCCTTCAGTTCTCGCATGACCCTGCAGCAGAAGATTGAATGTACTGATTGAATTTTTCTTTTCAACCGGAAATGATTTGGTTTTGTGCGATGTTACACTTAATGTTAATACCTGGATATTGGATTATGAATTCTTCCGGAGTTATGTTTAAGATGTATTATTTGGAGTGCAATGTGAAGGTCTACTTCAAAGATTTAATGAGTGTTCTGTGGGACTTGACCGGATCTTTCATGACCGAGTAGCAGCAATAGGTTGTTGAGAGCAGTTGGTTCTCTTTATTTTTTAGCCCTTTGAATCGTAATTTTTTTCAGATATTACATTTCTAAACCAATTCTTAATCATTTATTGAATTTTTGGATATCCCCTACTCTCCCCCACGATCGTATTTCACAGTCCTTCATTTCACGCTTTTCATTTCATTCCCGCACGACAACTCCTGCTCCTTGCTTCATTTCATTTGCCACCTAGGGCACAAAAGACCCCATTCCAAAATCAGATAACTGAATCTCACGCCTCCGCCTCCCCTACAATCAGTTGTCACCTGCAATCGAAGTCGTTGTTGCCTCCTGCAATCGAAGCCGCTATCGCCTCCTGAGATCAAATCCAATGTCGTCGACTGCTATGGAAGCTGCTGTCTGCAATCGAAGCTACTGTCGCCGCCCACAATCAAAGCCTCGCCGACCAACCTTCGCCCTCTTCTACAGCCTCCCGTAAAAAAAACTTATGTTCTTGGGTTTTCTTCAACAGACCTTAAATCAATATTTTCAAACAACCCTGAAATATTTTTTACTCACACTATTTTTGGTAAATAATTTGGGAAAATCCGTTTGATGGCTTAATCTATAGCATGAAATAACTCATTACACGCCTCATTTGTACCTAATCACTAAGCAGTATGGAGATGATTATGAAATTGAGCAAGCATAGTAGAGTACTACAACAAATATGACTATTTTCAGAGGAATCAGTCATATTGCTCCTGCTACCACCTATTCTATAAACAATCATACTGTATCAAGCACATTAGAGTACTACATAATGGGTGTTCTTCAGTGATAATGAAAATAGGAAGAGCAACGAAATGTATGTTGAAACACTTTTTATTAAAATCTTTCAGAGCATACCTTTTTCTCTAATATAATATGAGATTTCATTAGTGTTTTATTTATTTTTATTTGAGGTATGGAAAATTTAATTCGATTACAATTTTTTCCACTACAGAATCTAAATGATGTAGTTTCAATTTTCCTATTAGCTTTATAACAATTCTTTTTGTTCCAATGCAGTTCTGATCGAAAAGATAAGCGGGCTGACTATTGACAGGCTAAAAAGGATGATATATTTTGAATCATAGTTGAGAACATTATTAGAGGATGCTTCAATTGATTTCCTGATTACTTTGTGATTGTGGCTAGAAATTCTCGATCATGCTAAGGTGAAGAGAGGGAGGTAAATGGACGGTTTTTCTCCTGAACTAAGTTATTTTCCATTTGGTAGTTATTTGTTTGCTTATAGTTATGAAGTTATATGATGCAAGCATTTCACCAATGAATTTCCAGATAACTTTATCAACCCTTCTGATCATCTGATGCAAGCATTTGCTTGATTTTCTAAAATTTCTTAAAGCATTTCAGTTTTTTCCTGCATAGAATTTGGCCCAACCCCAATGTAACTGTTGATAATTTGGAATAAAAGCATAACTTAAGTTTATATAGGTGTTATCTGTGCCAGTAATTTGATGATGAAACTACTTGGAGCTCAAAATATCAAAAGACATGAAGGGTGGAGTTCTTCAAGAGCTTCCCCTTCTAAGGTTGCGGACATGGAATGTTCTAAGAGAAATGTACTCAGTGGACTTTGAGGTGGAATGTTGCCGCCCACCGAACGTATCCACCCGCCGAATGATGTTGCCCGCCAAATGAGGTGTGTATTAATTCATAGACCTGAGGTGTGTATTAATTCATAGACCTGATGTCAGCGTGCAATAAAAAATAGTTATGTTCCCTATTCCAGTAACTAACCTTTCCAATCAGGAAGAGTAATGTTTGAGTTGGACATTTTGTTTACCATGAAATTCAGGAAAACCAACATTACATGAGATTAAACAGGTCTATGAATTAATACACACCTTAGTTGATTGCTTTCACATTAGATGAGTGGAATCAGAGAATTAATAAACACCTCAGTCTCAAGTTTTTAGGAGAGATAAAATTTTCTAGGTTCCCATACCGAATGATGCTGCCCTCCGAATTTCTCCCCCGACGAATGTCACTGCCCCGGACAAATGTCGCCCCCCACGACAAAGGTCGCCCATCACGACAAATATTGCGTCCACGACAAATGTCGCCCCCACGACAAATGTCGCCGCCCTCGACAAATGTAGCCCCCATCAAAAATGTCGCTCGCACGACAAATGCCGCCACCCACGACAAATGTCGCCCACACGATAAATGTCGCCCCCACGACAAATATCGCACCCCCCCGACAAATGTCGCCTCTCACGACAAATGTCGCCCCTCACGACATTTGTCTCCCACACGATAAATGTCGCCCCCACGACAAATGTCGCCCCTACGACAAATGCCGCCATGGATCGGGCCGGAGGCCCGTGCCTGTCACTCGTATATATATATATATATGTATGTATAAATTTTTTAACAATCACACAAGTTACAAACGACACAAAATAAAATATTCGACTCAAGGCTGATAAAGATCTGGACGGGTGCGGCGTCGGGTACTTTTGCGTCGACCTGATCTGGGCTGGTTTTCACCAACTCTCCCTCTCTCGAAATCACTCATCTCTGGTGAGTGCTCCGAGCGGTAGTGCTGTAGAAGGTCCGCGTCCATACGCTATAACTCATCGGCCAAAACCCAGCTGGTCTCGTTCTCTGGTCTGTCATGCCAACGAACCAAATATTTCTGAAAACCACCATCAGTAGTGGTCACTGTCTCATCATCCAATATCTGCTCGGGAACCAATATCTGTCGCGGAAGTCTGTCAGCGGCTCTGGGAACTGGTATGAAAGAATCACCTGGTGTCTCGTACTCATCCTGAAAACTGTCAGTGGAAAAGGGTAGAACTGCAGATGGTGTGTCAGTAACTGAATGAGTGTCGGTATGTCCGGAATGTGGCTCCCTACTAGCACTCCCCAACCCAGAAGCAACAAATGGAGGAGAAGGCAATGGAAAATCTAAAGATTCATGCGGGTAGTCGTGGAATAAAGTCAGATCGGCTACGTTGAAAACCAGATTTGCACCCCAATCGGAAGACATCTCAAGTTCATACGCATTTTGCCCAATCCGCTTGACCACTCTAAAGGGTCCAGTTCTACGGTCAGCTAACTTCTTTACGGTACCCGAGGGTAACCGTTCCGGATTTAGCCGAACCATCACCAAGTCATCCACTTTAAAACTAATAGCTCTTTTATGCTTGTTAGCTTGAGTTGCGTATAAATCATAAGTACTATGCAATTTTCGCTCAATTTTTTTATGCAAATCATGCAAATGCAATGCATAGTCGTGTGCAAACTGGCTAGTCCTAAAAGTGGGTGGTAGTGGGGCTAAATCTAGCGGCACTCGTGCAGTGTGACCATGAACAACCTCATTGGGAGATAAACCCGTAAATCTATTCTTCGAATTATTATAGGCCAATTGAGCGTGTGGAAGAATTAGATCCCAATTCCCCTGGTGATCTCCTACCAAACAGCGCAGTAAATTTCCTAAACTCCTATTAACAACCTCAGTTTGACCGCCGGTCTGTGGATGATAGGCGGTCGAAAATAGAAGTTTAGTACCTAATAGTCTCCAGAGTGACTTCCAAAAATAACTGGTGAACTTGACATCTCGGTCGGTAATGATAGTTTTAGGTATCCCTCGGTGCGCGACAACCTCTTTATAATAAAGTCGGGCAACATGAGAGGCGTCGTCGGTTTTGTTGCAGGGAATGAAATACGCCATTTTAGAAAACCGATCGACCACTACAAGAATGGAATCGTGCTTCCTAAAAGTGCGTGGCAATCCAAGCACAAAATCCATGCTAACATCATCCCAAGGAATACTGGGCACCGGTAAAGGTGTGTATAATCCAGCGGGCTGTTTATTGCCCTTCGCTACCTGACAAGTGTGGCAGCTACTGACAATTTGTGCGATAACCCGCTTCATCCTGGGCCAATAGAATCGCTCCTCTACTAAGGCTACCGTCTTATCTCGTCCAAAGTGTCCACCTAAGCCTCCGCCATGTAATTCCCATACAATGAAATTTCGCAACGAGGTGCGGGGAATACACAGACGGGTTCCACGAAACAAATATCCATCTCGAATGAGGTAATCTGACTCATCGTGAAAGGGATCAGAGCGTATCGCATCATAAATTCCGCTAAAATCGGGACAACTAGAATAGTCATCTTTGATACGCTCAAATCCTATCACTTGAGTACGCATCTGTGATAATACGAGGGTGACTCGACTAAGGGCGTCGGCAACTCGATTCTCCGTTCCCTTACAGTGCTTGAGAACGAAGGTGTACTCCTGCAAATATGATACCCACTTAGCCTGTCGAGGGTTCAACTTTTGCTGCGAATTGATATAACGCAACGCCTGATAATCGGAGTGGAGGACAAACTCCTTGGGCAATAAATAATGCCTCCATTGTCGCAACGTCTGCACAATCGCATAGAATTCGCGCTCGTAGTTGGAATAATTCAGCTTCGGGCCTGAGAGCTTTTCACTAAAAAATCCAACGGGGTGACCCTCTTGACTAAGTACACCTCCTATCCCAACCCCAGAGGCATCGCAGGATACCTCGAACACGTGACTAAAATCAGGGAGTCTCAAAACAGGTGCAGTGAACATCTTATCTTTGATGATCTCAAAGGCTCTAGCTGCCGATGACGTCCACTGGAAATTTCCCTTCTTCGTACACTCAGTGACTGGTGCCATAATAGAACTGAAATTCTTAATGAATCGACGATAAAAGGTGGCTAGCCCATGAAAACTACGGACATCGTGAATGTTCTGGGGTGTAGGCCACTCACGAATGGCTCGGACCTTCTCGGGGTCCATAGTGATGCCAACGGAGCTCACTATATATCCCAAAAAGATAACAGACTCAGCCATAAAAATGCATTTCTTCAAATTGATGTATAGTCGCTCGGCTCGCAGGAGCTCGAAAATAGTACGTAGGTGAGTCAAATTCTCAGTCTCGGTCTGGCTATAGATCAAAATGTCGTCGAAATAAACTACTACGAACTTCCCAATGTAAGGTCTGAAGACATGGGTCATCATCCGAGCGAAAGTACTAGGGGCATTGGACAACCCAAAGGGCATCACAAGCCACTCATAAAGTCCATCCTTCGACTTGAAGGCAGTCTTCCACTCGTCTCCTTCGCGTATACGGATCTGATGATATCCACTACGAAGGTCGATCTTAGAGAAGATCGTGGCCCCAGTCAACATATCCAACATGTCATCCAGTCGGGGTATCGGAAATCGATATTTCACTGTGATCTTGTTGACAACACGACTGTCAACACACATACGCCAAGTACCATCCTTTTTCGGGGCAAGGAGGGCAGACACCGCACAAGGGCTAAGGCTATGACGAATAAAGCCTCTGTCTAGTAACTCTCCAATCTGCTTCTGCAGCTCCTCGTGGGCGGCAGGATTTAATCGATAATGCGGTAGATGAGGGAGAGAAGCTCCAGGAACAAGGTCTATCGCATGCTGAATACACCTCATGGGAGGTAACTCAGCCGGAAGCTCGTCAGGGTGTAGGTCCTGGAACTCCTCTAAGAGTCTCCTAGCAGGTATAGGAGTAGACTCATATGTCTCTGATAAAACAGATGCCTGTAAAACCACTAAGGCATAATAGAATCCGCCGTCAAAACTCTCTCGATGGAACTCAGTACCTCGTATAATGCTAAGAGTCTTCTTCCTTTCAGTGGGAGGAAGAGATTCTTTCGCACTACTACTTGCGCGGAATGTCGGTGCTTTGGGTCGCACCGGGGTCAACACTACTCTCTTCCCGTCCAGTAGAAAGGAGCAAGTATTGGACCTGCCATGTATGGTGACATCTCGGTCGTATAACCAAGGTCGCCCAAGTAATACGTGGCACACATCCATAGGCATAACATCACACCATATCTTATCGGAGTACGTTCCGATAGTGATGGGCACTAAACATCTCCTAGTCACCGATAATGTAGTCTTGGTAACCCAAGCTACTTGAAATGGGGATGGGTGCGGCTCAGCAGTGAGTCCCATGCGGGCTAGAGCTGTCTCAGCTATCACATTCATACAACTCCCGCTATCTACTACTAAACGACACACTTTCTCCCCAGCCTTTAAGTAGACCTGGAAGATGTTCGTCCACCAATAATCGGCTGACTCTTGTGGTGTAGATAACATGCATCTCACCACTAGAACGCCGGAATCTATCTCCTCATCACTAGGCGTACCATACACTTCGTCGTTCAAAACGTGTGAGTCCCTCTCGACTCCAGCTTCTTCTACATACTCATCCTCCTCAGTCACCTCATGAATAATTAACGTGCCTTTCCTCTTGGGACAATCCCTCGAAATATGGCCATCTGCTGGCACTCATAACATCGGATCTGTGAAGGGGTCACAGTTCCCATGGGGGACTTCCTATTCTGATCTCTGGTGTAGGTCGAGGTAGGCTTCGACGCACTCTCCTTACCTTTATGTTCTTCTTTCTTGTAAGAAGTGTTCGTCTTAGGTTGAAATTTGAACCGGGAGGTTCTCTTCTGATGCTCTTCGATATCGATGGCGATATATATGATCTCAGAGAGAGAATAGTGGCTATATCGAATCAACTCATCTCGGATCTCAGATCGCAGTCCACACTTAAATTTGGATAACGTGTCACGTGGGTGTTCTACTACGTTGCACCTAATCATAAGATTCTTCATCTCGGCTAAGTAATCAGAAACTGATTTGGACCCTTGACGTAGAGACGTCAGCTCGTCTCGTAGACGGGACTGGTAATGCTGGGGAATGTACTGCTCCTCTAATATGGCCTTCATGTGGGGCCAAAGTGTAATGGGAGGGCGTCCATTCCTCTCTAGACTACGCTCTTCACCTATCCAAAAGATCTTCGCTCGCCCAGTCAATCTCATTTTGGCGAACTGAACCTTTTGGTCCTCCGTCATACGATACCACTCAAAATAAGTCTCTATGTCAATAACCCAATCCGAAAAGATTTTGGGATCCATAGATCCATCATAAAGTGGTGGATTAAGTTTCACCACTCGTGTTAGATCCGGTCGCCTATCCCGGTGAGGATAGTCGTATTCATCATCGTAAGGATCACGATAGTCTCGACGCCGTGGGGGCGGCGGTCGATGCCAATCTCTAGGGCGATCATCACGATGCATGGCCGGTATAGGCCGATGATGGTCTCGAGGTCGCTCTTCTCTCGCTACGTCATAATGTGGCCTCTCCTGATAATTATCTCGCATGCCTAATATAGGCCCTCGTTGGGGTTCAGGAAAATTCCTTGGAAAATTCCCACCCTGATCACGCACAAACTCGTGCCTATCTATGGGGTTCCGACCCTCTTCCTCAAATAGAGGATTTCTCCTAAGTGTAGACCTCTCTCCATAGTGTGGAGGGGCTTCGTACTGTGGACGAACAGAATGCTCATCTCGAATTGGAGGCGGCATTGAAACTCGAGGAGGTACTTCTAAACTATTCATCCTAACACTAGGTTTTCAAACCCTTCCCTCACTTGATAAACACTCTCGGTTAACGCTGCCATTTGGTGGGCGAAAGGTAGAAATCACTGAGGCGGTTCCGTCCCTTCGTTCACACGACTCGCTTGGCCGCGTTCAATTCGACGCATCTCCGAATTTACCTCTTGAGGGTGTTCAGGTGGAGTGTGATGTGGTGAACTCATGCTCACTAACCTACCACTACGCAGATGCATGCAAACACACAATTAAGATGATGATTATGCAAAAAATAAAATAAAAACTTTTTTTTTTTTTGAAAAATTAAAATGCTATGCGGGTTCCTATTCTACGCAGGGCGGATTTCGAAACTTAGAAAAATTTCGGAACCTGGCTTTGATATCAAATTGATGCAGGACGGCGCATAGGGTTTGCGCGCCCGTCGGCTATTTCTAGGAAACCCTAAATGCTTGCCATTTAAAAATTGAAATTTGAGCGGCGTGCACGAACTTTATGAAATGAAGCAACTAGACTTTTGTAAAGCATGAAATTACTATTTTTGTTTAAAATGAATTTTCTTGAAAAAATGATTCAATTCCAAATCCGGGGAAGGAAGTTCGCAACTTTCGTTCCGTTCCCCTTGTTGTAGCAAACGGAAATCGTGAACTCCAAATAGTTTCCGTTTGGAGTTTTCGACGTAGCGTTCGCTGACAAAATCCCCGGCGAAAATCCACAATGAATCTAATATCCTAAGAGAAAATTTAGATGCACACAAAGGAAGAGAAAGAAACAAGTTACCCACGGAAAGAGGCGTCTTTCCGCAATCGAAGTCGACGGCGATCCCGCGAGGAATTCCTCGTCACCTTCGATCTCCCGCTCCGTGGTCGGCCGCTATCGCAAAAGGGCACCACGAACTAAATTGACTCACTCTCACACTAAGTGGTTCCACGGAATCTAATCAACTCAATCTTTAGAAAAAGCCACAAACCAAACAACTGAAAATCACTCACTCTCGGATACAAGTGTGGTTCCACGAAATCTCTAATCACAAGATATAAGTTTCACTCTTGTTTACGCAAGGAAGCTCCACGTAATCTCTCCAACGGGAAACAAATTGTAGCACCAAAATGAGAATCACAAATTGAATGGTAATAAATCAAATATCAACAACTCTCAACATTCCATAACATTTCTTGTTGCAGACAAAATGTTCTCACGACAATTATACTGTTCATCTTCACCGAATAACGCAAACAGTAGAAAGAAATTTCAGCGGTCTTAACTCTTACAGAAACAGTAACAGGAACTTACAAACTCAAAACCAACTTAAGGTTCAACAGCAAGGGAACTGTTCATCGTCCCCTTCGTGGAAGCAAACATAATACGCAGAACAAAGCATCCCAGTCAATCTTCAACAAAAAGTAAAAAAAATACAACTGGAGTCGACGGGAATTCAATAGCAGACTCTCGAACTCAAAACTCACTGTTTATCATCACTTCTCACCGGAGCAAACGCAGAAATCAAAACCTCTCCCTTCTCTTACAGGAAAATCGCCCTTTTATATCCTTCACCAAAACTAACTCTCACCAGTTGAAGGATGCGGCCATGGCAGACGCGCGGGTAACTGCTCCAACCGCCGAGAGAGACGTCGTGCTCTTCAATCGCGCATGGACACGACAGCATCGTGGGTGGATGAGGCGTTGGAGGAGGGAGTTTGTAACTGCCGAACCAACTGTGAGCGCCATGAACCGGGAGATTTCCCTGCGAGCCCTAGCACGGGAACCGCCTGGTTTGCGAATATTGCTGACCGGCTGGGAGTGTTTAAAACAGAAAAAGCTGAATATATATATAGATATATATTAATAAATGTATATATATATGTATATATAAACTTTTTAACAATCACACAAGATACAAACGACACAAAATAAAATATTCGACTCAAGGCCGATAAAGATCTGGACGGGTGCGGCGTCGGGTACTTTTGCGTCGACCTGATCTGGGCTGGTCTTCACCAAGTTACCACAAGGATCGGGGGCTTGGCGGCGCTTGGGTGACGAAGACCCTAAATCGGAGAGGATTCGGAGCGATTCCACCACTAGATCTGATGTGCGGCACCGGAAACGCAAACAAAATTGGGATTAGGCGGATTTACGACAAACATAAGAGGGACCGATGAAGTTACGTCGATCCAATAGCAAAAATCACCACAAGCATTTTAGGGCAAATCTGAAAACAGAACTTTTGGCGGAGATCCTTACCGAAGGAGACCAGATTTGGGCTCAGGAATGCACGAGGAGGGGTTTCGAGCGAAACCCTAGGAGTTCCCTTGAAATCCACCTGCCGAAACGGAGAGGAAGAGGGGTTGTCGACCTCTTAGAGGAGGAGGAGAAGCTCCTTGATGTTGTCGGCGTCCAGAAGAGGGGAAGAAGGAGGCGCAGAAGTGGCTTCTTGCTGCTGCCGATCCTTGGAGGAGAAGGGCTGCCTCCGTCGGCCAGGGGAAGGGAAGGAGGAGGCGCAAACGGCGGTTGGAGGCGGAGCAGGCAGTGGTGGCGCCGGCAGGAGGAGGAGAAGGGGACGGCGCTTGCGATCCAGCGAGCGGGAGACGCGTGCGGGAGCGGGATCGGGGAGCGGGAGACGGAAGCCCTAGCAGTGCGGCTTGCGGTTTTGCGTGAGTCTTAGACCGGGGGGGGGGGGGGGGGGGGGGGGTTTAATTGGGGGGGGGGGGGGGAAGGATGGGCTGCGTTTAGAAGGGAATAAAGAGGGAGTTCTATTTTTTATATATTTTTAAACTTATTATTATCATTGTTATTATTATTATTATTATTCTTGCTAAGTGAAATTTAAGGGTTGTTACATTCTCCCCTACTTAGAAAGTTTCGTCCCGAAACTTCTTAGGATTTCTTGGCATGAGGCTATTATGACGAATATTTAGATGTCATGTATACCGACAAGGTTTGCAAATCAAAGCATGAAAGCTAACTATGAAAAATAGCAAAAAGAGAAGAGAACAAGAGCGGAGTCATACCAGGATCAGGAGAAAAGGTGCGGATACTTGCTACGCATGTCAGCTTCGAGCTCCCAAGTGAACTCCTCAGACTTGTCATGCATCCAAAGTACCTTCACCATCGGAATAGTTCTCTTTCGAAGCTTGCGTTCTTGATATTCCACTATCTTGGTGGGCTCAATCGGATAAGACAAATTAGCTTCAGGAACCACCGGGATTTCCTCAAGAACACGATTAGGATCATGGATGTATTTCCGGAGCTGACTGACATGGAAAACATCATGAACACCGGACAACGAATCTGGCAACTCCAAACGATAAGCAGATCCTCCAACACGCTCTGAGATGGTGTACGGACCCACAAATCTCGGGGTGAGCTTATGATGGCGACCAAACCGTTTCACCCCAGGAGTAGGAGAAACCTTCAAGAATACCTGATCACCTACTGCAAACTCCAACGGACGGCGACGCTGATTAGCATACTTCCTCTGCCTCTCAATGGCACGACTGAGCTGAAGACGAGTCTTCTTGGTGGCTTCTTCCATTTCCTAAAGTAACTCAGGGCCCAACACCACCTTCTCACCAATTTCTGACCAATAGAGAGGAGTTCTACAACGACGCCCATACAATGCTTCGAAGGGGGCCATCTTGAGGCTCTCCTGATAGCTATTGTTGTAGGCGAACTCAACCGACGGTAGGTGCTCATCCCAAGCTCCCTTGTAGTCCAGAATATAGCACCGAAGCATGTCTTCAAGAATCTGATTAACCCTTTCGGTCTGTCCATCGGTAGTTGGATGATAAGCGGTGCTCAGGTTGAGCTCGGTACTCAAAGCTTGCTGAAAACCCTTCCAAAAGTGCGAAACAAACCTCGAGTCACGATCAGAAACAATCCGCAGAGGAATCCCATGAAGTCTAACTATCTCAGAGACATAAATCTGGGCCATCTTCTCAGTGGAGTGTCCTTCCTTGTACGGGATGAATTGAGCCACTTTCGTCATGCGATCCACTATGAACCAAATCGCATCATGCCCTTTCGGAGTACGGGGCAAACCCGTGATGAAGTCCATAGAGACATCTTCCCACTTCCATTCGGGGATAGACAAAGGCTGCAAAAGACCACCAGGACGCTGACGCTGAGCTTTCACCTTCTGGCACGTCAGAGATCGAGAGATGAAACGAGCTATATAATTCTTCATACCAGACCACCAAACGATTTGCTTCAAGTCATGATACATCTTATTATTGTCTGGATGACCAGATGTGCGGGACTCGTGAGCTTCTCGGCAAATACTATCGAGCAATTCGGGAACATCAGGAATGCAGAGGCGCCCTCGGAAACGCAGAGCATCGTCAGAGATAGAGAAATCCGAAAGAGTCCCAAGTTCAACCTGTCGGCGGATGCGCTGGAGTGCGGGATCAGATGGCTGTAAATCCTTCACCTGCTCTACCCATAACAGAACAGGAACCTCTTCATGACCCTCGGGTGCGATGGATATATCCATCCGATCGAGGTCATCAATCAAGGCTGCTAGGATAGCTGACATGGGTGCACAAGCGGCTACGGAGGCATGCCGGCTCAACGCATCTGCCACTGAATTGGCTTTACCAGGAACATACGTGAGCTGCAAGTCATAATCTGCCACGAACTCGAGCCAACGCCTCTGACGAAGATTGAGGTCCTTCTGAACAAAGATGTACTTTAAACTATGGTGGTCGGTGAAAAAGTGACACTTCACGCCATAGAGATAATGACGCCAAAGCTTCAAAGCAAACACCACCGCAGCGAACTCCAGATCATGAGTGGGGTAGTTGCGTTCGTGAACCTTCAACTGCCTCGACCCATAAGCAATAACACGATCATCCTGCATCAGGACACAACTCAAACCAACTCCGGAAGCGTTAGTGTAAACTGAAAAGTCCAACCCTTCTGACGGAAGAGCTAAAACAGGCGCTGAACACAGACGTTGCTTCAACTCAGAAAAGGACTGCTCGCACTGATCTGACCACTCGAATCTAGCATGCTTTTGAGTTTGTCGAGTCAGGGGGGCAGCAAGAGAGGAAAAACCCTTGACGAAGCGTCGGTAATAGCCAGCCAAACCAAGGAAACTGCGGATCTCGGTAGGGGTAGAAGGTCGCTTCTAGTCCATAACTGCGGAAATCTTGGCAGGATCAACAGAAAGTCCATCCCCTGAAATGACGTGGCCTAAGAAGGCAACACGATCCAGCCAGAACTCACATTTTGCCAACTTTGCATAAAGCTGATGCTGACGAAGGGTGGAGAGAGTGAGTCTAAGATGCGTTGCATGCTCCTCGCGGGTCTTGGAGTAAATCAGGATATCATCAATGAAGACGATGATGAACTTGTCCAGGTACTCACGGAAGACACGGTTCATCATGTCCATGAATGCAGAAGGGGCGTTAGTCAACCCGAAAGACATCACCAAAAATTCGAAATGACCATACCGAGTCCGGAAGACCGTCCTGGGGACGTCGGAGTCCCTGATCTTCAGTTGATGGTAACCCGGTCTGAGATCTATCTTGGAAAAGACTGTACTGTCTTTAAGCTGATCGAATAAATCATCCACACGCGGAAGGGGGTACTTATTCTTGATGGTCACCTTATTAAGATCTCGATAGTCGATGCACAATCTCATGGATCCATCCTTCTTTTTCACGAAGAGTACAAGGGCTCCCCGAGGTGACGAGCTAGGGCGAATGTACCCACGCTCAAGCAATTCGTCCAACTGCGATCTGAGTTCTTCTAGCTCACGAGGTGCCATACGGTAAGGAGCTTTAGATATGGGGCGCGTCCCAGGCTCTACATCAATACAGAACTCTACATCTCGATCAGGAGGCATCCCAGGCAATTCGGCGGGGAACGCGTCAGGAAACTCCGAAGCAACAAAAATAGACTCGAGTTGAGGAGAGATAACATCTGAGTGCGAAGCATAAACGAAGCAGACAGAACATCCTTGGCTAAGAAGGCGAGTGGCGCGCACAGCAGAGATTACCTTCAGGTGGCTGCGGGTCTGAACATGAACGTTGTAGTCCTTGCCATCAATGCTGAGATTGACCCTCTTTGCCACCCAGTCCAGCTTTGCTCGATACGCGACCAACCAATTCATGCCCAGGATTACGTCGAACTCTGTCATATCCAGAACTATGAGGTCAGCGACGACTTGCAATTCTCCAAGCAGGATCGGGCAATTGAGAACGCCTCTGGTTGAGAGATGCAGATGACCGGGTACAGAAATCTCAAAAGGAACCTCAAGTGGCGAAGTATGCCAACTATAAAGGTCCACGATGCGGCGGACGATAAAAGATTGCGATGCACCGGAATCGAACAAGATTTGCATCCACTTATTCTTGACCCTAAAACTTCCTAAAAAGGAAAACATAACGCATAACAAGTTTATTCGATTAAGGCAAGTCAGATTTAAGAATGCAAAAAAATTTAAAATTCTACACAAAACGTACCAGAGATGACGTCGGTAGATGCGAGCGCCTCGCCCTGAGTGACGACGTTCAGCACAGCTCTGCCCTGAGCTCCGGGGATAACTTGCAGAGGCTGAGCGGGGATCGGGCTCTCCTTTATGGGACAGTCGAGCATGAGGTGCCCAACCTGCCCACATTTGAAACAGGCCTTCTGCTTGCGGCAGCAGTCCTTTGTCAAGTGGCCCGGCCTCTTGCAGAAAGTACAGACGGAGGCAGCAGAGGCAAGCGTCATCTGAGGTTGCTGCGCTGGAGTAACCATCTTCTGTTTCTTCAGGAGGGAGCGGCAGACTTGGGCGACATGGCCCACCTTGTGGCAGAAGGCACACACCTCTTTGGACCTGGGGCTTTGCTGCTGAGATGGAGCTCCCTTGCGGTTGAGGTCGGAAGCGGCGACATTGCTTGTTCCATGCTGGGCTTTCTTAGCAGAACGATCCAGCTCAATAGTTTCCACCCGCAAGGCGGCTCCCACGGTCTCCTCGTAGGTGGTGGCGCCATGAGCTACCACAAGCTGGCGGAAGTCATGACGGAGCCCCTTCACGAAATGGCTGATCTTTTTCTCTTCATCTGGCACGAACTCCGCAGCAAGGAGGGAAAGGCGGGAGAACTCTCTCGCGTACTCGGTCACTGTCCTACCAGGCTGCTGAAGGGACAGGAACTTCTCAGCTAACTTGTCCCGCTCCACGGAAGAGAGGAAGTTCTCCATAAGAGCATTCTTGAATTGTCCCCAAGATAAGGTGGTAGAATCGGGGAGGCTGCGGCGCTGGAGCCACCAAGTATAAGCATCCTCAGACAATTGATAGGCCGCAAGGAGGACCTTCTGGGTCTCGGGAACTCCAGCATACTCAAAATGCTTCTCCATCTGGGAGATCCATTCAGTGATCACGAAGTAGTCTCGATTGCCATCGAAAGACGGCGGATTCAGCCTCTTGAATGCCAGAGTATCTGCCATTGCCATGGGCGGGGCAGTCAAGCTTGACACGAGCGGGGGCACCAAGGTGACGGCAGGCGAGCCGGTCCCAGAATCAGTTGCAGGAGGGGTGGCTCCAGGAAGGGCAGTAGTGTTGGTAACTCCAGCTGTCCCTACACTGCTGGAACCAAGGGCCGGGTCAGGAGTTTGGCAGTCCTCTTCCAGTCGGGTGAGACGTTCCAGAATCTGCCTCAGCAGCTGGGCAGTGGCATCTCCAGATGTTCCCCCCACTGAAGAGGTAGTCTTCTTGCGCTGCGATCGCATTAGAAGCCATCTAGAAAGAAACACAAAAGAGTCAAGTAAGAGAAACAGTCAGACTAAGCTTAGAGGATTGAGACTACAGGTTCTAGCATTCTAATACTGTTGAATACGTAAATCATGTAATAGTTACAGCATTTTCAGTGGACAACTCTAGGTGGAAGTCATGCAAGTGCAAATGCGACGATAAGATCGCGTGCGATAGAATAATGATTTGAAAAAAATTCATGTGTGTACAATCGTCATCTGTTGCTCTCAACTTAACACTCGTGCAATGAGTTATGTCATGCATGCAATGTATTTATGCCTACATGTATCCTTAAGAATGTTCATGAATGGATACACATGTCATGTTAAGCGCCTATATCACTTAACATGTCACGCGCATGATGATTCTAATGCCAGCGCACTTGAAAATATTAAACCGCCCATACAATTTAATATTCGCATGCGGTGTATATCCTAGTGGAAATTCATATGCATATAAATGTTAAGTTTGCCCATACTCCCTTAACATTTGTACGCATACTACTCATGTTTATGAGTGAGTGTGTGTGTGTTTCAGCCTCGAACAACAGATAACGACAAAGTGAGTGAGAAAATGATGCATGCACGTATATTTACATAATAGATTTCAAAATATGTGAAAATTTTAAAATACATTATCTTTAGATGCTCAACCTCGCTTTGATACCAACTGTCACGACCCGTCTCGACAAGAGTCAGACCGCACTTCGGGCGGGCCGTGATGCCACAGGCATGAGCGAACAGGAAACCATGTCTGCTAAGGCGGAAACAGAAAAGCTACAAAAGTTTTGGATTTATTACTTTTGAAAAGAATTTAGTGTAGTTTATAAAAATATGCGGAAGCCGAAATGAAAGGTTAATGCTCATGCATTTATAATAAAAATCTAATGTCACACACAATGCTGAAATGGTAATCATGCAGTGAGCCATAATAGTAAAATGCCAAGTAAAAAGATCTGATACAACAAAACAACCCTAAGAGTTGTCCACAATACAAGAGAAAATGGCTGGCAATAACTAATACAAGAAAAGTAGATCCAAATGTACTGAAACAAAATACATAGAACCTGCTGACACAGTAATCAAAATAAAACCTCCAAGCAAAATTGCAGCTGAACGAAGAAAACTCAGGGAGCAGACGATGCGGTCACGAACCCTAAGGCAAATCCAAACAGAAGGAAAATGCCTCAGAACAAGAAAATAATAGAAAACAAGCTGTAGTTTTAAGTACGTGCAGAAATAATTCTAAGTACCAATCAACTCTTGAAACAGGCTAGTGAAACTGGCAGGTAACTGAATCAAGCAGAAACTATCTAGAAATATTAGCTTGCTCCGGAGTATCCTAAACATGTATTTTGCAACGACATAAGCTGTAATTTATGAAATGTGTAGGTGTTTATAGTGGGCGCACATGGTTCACACTCAAGTCCAAGTGTAAGGCTTACTAGAATAAGAGTATTTCTTGCTTACCGTGATCATGCAGACAAGACGATGCACCACTTAAACCCTAGTTTCCAAGATTTGCTTATGACACTCAAGACATAAGTGATCCATGTTTTTCTGAGGGGATTTCTATCACAACGCGACATACTCACGAGCGACAATTCTTATGTTATCAGATACTGTTAATAATTTAGATACATGTAAGAAGAACTTAAATTCTTGTTTGCAAGCGAGAGGGAATTTCTCCACTTGCCTTAAGGTGAAGCCGAACTACCAGCAACAGCTATGCGGCGCAAGCAAAGACAAGGCTCTATTGAACCTGTTCAGGGATAATCGCAGATGATATTCGATATTTGACAAGCAGCAAATCATATGCTAACACAGGCAGTCTAATTCACGAAAACATAATCAGAAGCGGATTAACAATTTACCTCCCTCAAGGTGAGGGGAGAAGAAGTTATGATGCAGGACGGCGCGTAGGGTTTGCACGCCTGTCGGCTATTTCTAGGAAACCCTAAATGCTTGCCATTTAAAAATTGAAATTTGAGCGGCGTGCACGAACTTTATGAAATGAAACAACTAGACTTTTGTAAAGCATGAAATTACTATTTTTGTTTAAAATGAATTTTCTTGAAAAAATGATTCAATTCCAAATCCGGGGAAGGAAGTTCGCAACTTTCGTTCCGTTCCCCTTGTTGTAGCAAACGGAAATCGTGAACTCCAAATACGTTTCCGTTTGGAGTTTTCGACGTAGCGTTCGCTGACAAAATCCCCGGCGAAAATCCACAATGAATCTAATATCCTAAGAGAAAATTTAGATGCACACAAAGGAAGAGAAAGGAACAAGTTACCCACGGAAAGATGCGTCTTTCCGCAATCGAAGTCGACGGCGATCCCGCGAGGAATTCCTCGTCACCTTCGATCTCCCGCTCCGTGATCGGCCGCTATCGCAAAAGGGCACCACGAACTAAATTGACTCACTCTCACACTAAGTGGTTCCACGGAATCTAATCAACTCAATCTTTAGAAAAAGCCACAAACCAAACAACTAAAAATCACTCACTCTCGGATACAAGTGTGGTTCCACGAAATCTCTAATCACAAGATATAAGTTTCACTCTTGTTTACGCAAGGAGGCTCCACGTAATCTCGTTCATCTTCTCTCCAACGGGAAACAAATTGTAGCACCAAAATGAGAATCACAAATTGAATGGTAATAAATCAAATATCAACTCTCAGCATTCCATAACATTTCTTGTTGCAGACAAAATGTTCTCACGGCAATTATACTGTTCATCTTCACCGAATAACGCAAACAGTAGAAAGAAATTTCAGCGGTCTTAACTCTTACAGAAACAGTAACAGGAACTTACAAACTCAAAACCAACTTAAGGTTCAACAGCAAGGGAACTGTTCATCGTCCCCTTCGTGGAAGCAAACATAATACGCAGAACAAAGCATCCCAGTCAATCTTCAACAAAAAGTAAAAAAAATACAACTGGAGTCGACGGGAATTCAATAGCAGACTCTCGAACTCAAAACTCACTGTTTATCATCACTTCTCACCGGAGCAAACGCAGAAATCAAAACCTCTCCCTTCTCTTACAGGAAAATCGCCCTTTTATATCCTTCACCAAAACTAACTCTCACCAGTTGAAGGATGCGGCCATGGAAGACGCGCGGGTAACTACTCCAACCGCCGAGAGAGACGTCGTGCTCTTCAATCGCGCATGGACACGGCAGCATCGTGGGCGGATGAGGCGTTGGAGGAGGGAGTTCGTAACTGTTGAACCAACTGTGAGCGCCATGAACCGGGAGATTTCCCTGCGTGCCCTAGCACGGGAACCGCCTGGTTTGCGAATATTGCTGACCGGCTGGGAGTGTTTAAAACGGAAAAAGCTGAATATATATAGATATATATTAATAAATGTATATATATGTATATATAAATTTTTTAACAATCACACAAGTTACAAACCACACAAAATAAAATATTCGACTCAAGGTCGATAAAGATCTGGACGGGTGCGACGTCGGATACTTTTGCGTCGACCTGATCTGGGCTGGTCTTCACCAACTCTCCCTCTCTCGAAATCACTCATCTCTGGTGAGTGCTCCGAGCGGTAGTGTTGTAGAAGGTCCGCGTCCATACGCTGTAACTCCTCGGCCAAAACCCAGCTGGTCTCGGTCTCTGGTCTGCCATGCCAACGAACCAAGTATTTCTGAAAACCACCATCAGTAGTGGTCACTGTCTCATCATCCAATATCTGCTCGGGAACCAATATCTGTCGCGGAAGTCTGTCAGCGGCTCTGGGAACTGGTATGAAAGAATCACCTGGTGTCTCGTACTCATCCTGGAAAAGGGTAGAACTGCAGATGGTGTGTCAGTAACTGAATGAGTGTCGGTATGTCCGGAATGTGGCTCCCTACTAGCACTCCCCAACCTAGAAGCAACAAATGGAGGAGAAGGCAATGGAAAATCTAAAGATTCATGCAGGTAGTCGTGGAATAAAGTCAGATCAGTTACGTTGAAAACCGGATTTGCACCCCAATCGGAAGGCATCTCAAGTTCATACGCATTTTGCCCAATCCGCTTGACCACTCTAAAGGGTCCAGTTCTACGGTCAGCTAACTTCTTTACGGTACCCGAGGGTAACCGTTTCGGATTTAGCCGAATCATCACCAAGTCATCCACTTTGAAACTAATAGCTCTTTTATGCTTGTTAGCTTGAGTTGCGTATAAATCATAAGTACTATGCAATTTCCGCTCAATTTCTTTATGCAAATCATGCAAATGCAATGCATAGTCGTGTGCAAACTGGCTAGTCCTAAAAGTGGGTGGTAGTGGGGTTAAATCTAGCGGCACTCGTGCAGCGTGACCATGAACAACCTCATTGGGAGATAAACCCGTAGATCTATTTCGAATTATTATAGGCCAATTGAGCGTGTGGAAGAATTAGATCCCAATTCCCCTGGTGATCTCCTACCAAACAGCGCAGTAAATTTCCTAAACTCTTATTAACAACCTCAGTTTGACCGTCGGTCTGTGGATGATAGGCGGTCGAAAATAGAAGATTAGTACCTAATAGTCTCCAGAGTGACTTCCAAAAATAACTGGTGAACTTGATGTAAGACCCCATTTCAGAAAGTTGGATTTCTGGAATCCAGCGATGTCGCTGGCGATATCGGCTATCGCCCGGCGACAGCGGTCTGGCGTGAAGGCCTCTGTCGAGAGGCTATCGCGCGGCGGCAAGTCTAACGCTGGCGACACCGTGACACGTGTCATGCACTGTTCGCAGCGGTGGCGTTGACTGGTCGAAGTCGGTTCTTTACCGCTGTCGCCAGGCGACAGCGGCTATCGTCGGGCGACAGCTCCAAATTGTACTTTGCAGCCGAAATCGAGGCCATTGATGGCACATTGACTTTGGGGCCTTGTTTTGGACAGGGAGGCTCGGTGGCTGGCATAGAAAGGCCGAAAATCACTTGAAACCCATTATTCACTAAGGGTTTTAATTAAGAGAGAGAGGGAGAGCTTGGAGAAGGAGATCCAATAGTAAACCCTAGCCTAGAGCTTGGATTTGGTGGAGCTACACTACTCTGATTCCCTCGACGTTGGTGGTTACGCGTAGAGGAGGGCAAGACGCTCCTTTCCAACTGTGCCAAAAGTCAAGTCATGGCTTCGAAGCGGCGTCTAAGGGTAACGATTCTCCTTACCCTTATTTGGACATGTTCTAGTCTGTTCCGTGCATCGTTGAGGCCCCTACCCAAAAGGGTGAGGTCGTGGCCTCCGACGGGTCGATTTGTGTTATCCCTGTCAAATCTTGCATACATGTAGAGTCCATGCGTGAAATGGACGTAGGCGCGCTGTGTGAAGCCCATCCGAGACGGTTCGTCTGGATTGGTGATGCTTTTTGATATTGTGCGTGCCGGGGGAAAACTCCGTGTTGATATCCTGCTTCGTAGGACTAGAGAGTGCTACTGCATGCGCAGCAACGCCTGGGGGTGTGCCCCGGGAAGCACCCGAAGTTAGAAGCAGAAAAGGAGTTCTGTTCACTGTCGCTGGCGATATTGACTATCGCCAGGCGACAGCTCCCAGACTTGGTTCTGGTGATTTTGTGCGTTCTGAGGCAGTGGAAGTGCTACTGCTTGTGCAGCAATGCCTGGGGGTGTGCCCCGGGAAGCATCCACAGCTAGAAGCCAAAATGGAGTTCTGTTCACTGTCGCTGGCGATATTGGATATCGCCAGGCGACAGCTCCCAGACTTGGTTCTGGTGATGTTGTCGTGCCCACCTGTTGAGAGGACCTGAGGCCTGTGTGCCCGACCTGTGAGGGTGTCCTGGTGGATGACTTAGCGGCCCGTAGAGCCGGCTAATTGAGAGTACCTGGGCTGAGGGGACGCCATACCCGCTCTTCGTGTTGTACAACGAGAGCTGTGAACAATGGGCATTTGGCGAACCTGAAACCGCACCATTGCAGCACCTGATTAGTGAGTCTCGTACAGCATGTCGGGAAGCAATGGGAAAGAGTCTTCGGACTACGGGATGTTCACAATTAAAGTACGGGGGAGGCCTGGTATTCGGGCCACCGACTTTAGCCTCGAAGGGCAGAAGCCATCAAGAGTGGATGGTGGTGGAAGGCGGAGTACACCAAAGAGTGCCTGAGAGCACGAGACGTGGAGGTCATTCCCACGTTTGTGATTGTTGCATATGTATGAACTGTTGTGGGCTTTGCTAGTCGCACTCTTATATATATATGCTGCTGAGGTTGTTTTGCAGGGATGATTAGAACTGTCACCCCCTCGAAGGGGTGGGGTCGTTATAATTTGGTCAGCTTTAGCTGACCGTTGCCCTGTTTTTTCCACCGTTTTTGGTGGGCTTGTTGTACAGGTGCTGGACCGAGCGGGAACATAGCGGGCTCATAGCGGACTGAAGCCCTTGTGTTGCTGCGGCCCTTGAAGGCATTTTTGATGTTCCTTTTGCTTTTCATGTATGGCCGGCCTGCGCGCCGATGTTGGTAAATTGTAAGGCCATCGTGCCTAAATTGTGTTTTAAAACATTTATTCTTATTTTAGTAAAAGTGGACATACCCGGGTACGGGTTTTGAGGTTTATCTTGTCTCTTTTCAGCTTCCGCATAGAATGCTCTGAGTTAGACATCGTTGTATAGTGTCGTTCGATATTTCAATTAAGTGACGTTCCCGTTTGTTTTGTAGTATATGGCGTGGGGCCCCGGCCGGACCTTCTGTCATATGCTCCCGAACGGATGGGGGTGTTACAAATTGGCATCAGCTTCTAAGGTTCCGTGTCCTTCTAAGGAATTCGTGGACGAATTCTTTTAAGGGGTGGTGAGCACGTGTGTGCGCTACCGTCGAGACGTAAAATAAACCCAAAAATGTCCACTTATGAATAAAATGTAACAACAAACCAACAATTATTGCATGATTTTGGAACCTGAGTGTTCCTTTTGTTGTTAGTTGCGACTGTGCTGTCGTCTAACTGTGTGATGCACTTGTGTAGGGCACTCGAAGTGCAGCGGGACCGTCGCGTCCCCGTGATGTGAACGAGAGTAGCGGGTCTGCTGAGGCTCCTACACCTCCTCTGCTGAGATGGTTCGGCTAGTTACAGAAGCCGTTCTAGCTGCGTTGAATGGCCAGCCTGGAAGGCAAGGTCAACCGCCGGTGCAGGAAGTGGCCCCAGAGCCACTAATAGTGGAGCAGGTCCCCGTGAGGCGTGCTGCTGAGCAACAGCTGAATCACTTCCTGGGATTTCGACCTCCTCCGTTTACCGGGGTTGAATCCCCAGCTGAGGCCGAGGACTGGCTGTCGCATGTGGAGCGAATTCTGACAGCGACACAGTCGGATGAAGCGCAGAAAGTGACCTTCGCTACTTTCTTGTTGGAAAAGGAAGCCAGGCTGTGGTGGGATGAGGTAGAGAGGCGCCAGTTTGCGGGAAGGCGACTGGTTGATGTGCCGATGGAAGAGTTCTCGAAAATCTTCCTGGCAAGGTATGTGCCTCCGTCGCAGCAGATCGCGATGGAGAACCAGTTCCTGGCTCTGATGCAGGGTGATAGACTGGTTGATGACTACCTGTATGAGTTCACCCGCCTCGGGCGTTACGCTGGAACTTCTTTCGATGACGAAGGGAGAAGGGTGAACAGGTTCTACGGTGGCTTGCGTAGTGAGTTGCGGTACCTTCTGACAGGGCCGTTGACGCAGGGTTTCACGACCCTCGTTGGTTCAGCCCGAGCGCTTGAGCAGGACATGCTCAGGGAGAAGGGCAAGGTGGCTGTGGTCGAGGCAGTGCCGGAGGGCAAGGCGCCGAGTGCGGCGAAGTTGCGGAGGTTGAATCACTGGAAGAAGGCTCGATTATCTGGGCCAGCTCCCTCTGCTTCGGGCGCGTCGTCTGGACGTGGCCCTCTTATTTGTTTTACTTGTGGCAAGCCTGGCCATTTCTCTCGGGATTGCCGCAGTGGGCTTCCAAGGTCAGAGAAGAAGACTGGGCCACCTTATTCTGAGAAGGGGAAGGCGGCTGAGTCCACTGCCTCCCGTATGGCTCCCCCGCAACCCAGAGTCTTCAATCTTGGTCAGCAGGAGGCTATCAAAGCCAAGGACGTCGTGACAGGTATAATTTAAGATACAGTCCTTACTATTTTATATACCTATTTTAGTGTTCATGCTAACCTTGTTTGGGCGGCGTAGGCTATGTAAATGTTTTAGGCGTTCCTGCGAGAGCGCTTTTCGATACTGGAGCTTCGCACTCCTTCTTATCGTCGGACTTCGTCCAACGTATTGGTGCGTCGTCGATTGCTTCTGCAGATGGACTGGAGGTCCTACTGCCGAATGGATATTCGATGCGTGTGGAGAGGAGTTGCTGCGTGAAGGATCTAGTTGGGAGCCAGGTGTATGACCTGAAAGCATCGTTACTCCCCCTGGTTGAGTTCGATGTAATCTTCGGCATGGACTGGCTGTCGGAACAGCGTGCGTGCATCGATTGCACCACCAAGGAGGTGAGGTTTGGGCAGTGTGCCGATCGTGAGACGGTCTTTGCGGGCATGCGTGGATCGAGCAAGATGCTGATGTCTGCTCTTCAGGTGTCCAAGGCAGTGCGTCAGGGAGCAGAGTTATTCTTTGCTCTAGTGGAGGCTTCTACGCCGAGGCCCAGCCTAGTGAATGTTCCGGTAGTTTCAGAGTTCCCCGATGTGTTCCCGAGCGATCTCCCCGGTGCTCCACCGCAGCGGGAGATAGATTTCACGATTGAGTTGGTGCCAGGCGCTAAGCCTGTGGCCCGCTCGCCGTATCGTATGGCTCCGAAGGAGTTGACGGAGTTGAAGCTGCAGTTGCAGGAGCTGCTTGAGCAGGGCTACGTGCGTCCGAGTTCCTCACCTTGGAGTGCACCGGTCCTCTTTGTCAAAAAGAAGGACGGTAGCCTGCGGCTTTGCATCGATTATCGGGAGCTGAACAAGCTGACCGAGAAGAACAAGTATCCTCTTCCGAGGATAGACGACTTGTTCGACCATCTCGTTGGTTCGACAGTATACTCGAAGCTGGACTTGAAGTCCGGCTATTATCAGGTGCAGATCAGGGAGTGCGACATCCCGAAGACTGCCTTCAGTACAAGGTACGGGCAGTATGAGTTCACCGTGATGTCGTTTGGGCTGTCTAATGCGCCTTCGGTGTTTATGGACTTGATGCACCGGACTTTCCGAGAGTACCTCGACCGGTTTGTGGTCGTCTTCCTTGACGACATACTGGTCTACTCTCAGTCTGAGGAGGAGCACGGTGATCACCTACGAGTAGTCTTGGAGGTTCTGAGGAGGAACCAGCTGTATGCCGAGTTCTCGAAGTGCGAGTTCTGGCTACCTTCCGTGGCGTTCTTAGGCCATGTGGTTAGTGGAGCGGGTGTGGCGGTAGATCCGGTGAAGGTTGCGGTCATCAGGGAGTGGCCTGTTCTTTCTACTGTAGCGGAGGTCCGTAGCTTTCTCGGGCTGGCCGGCTATTACAGGCGCTTCGTGGAGAACTTCTCACGGATCGCGCTGCCTCTTACGACGCTGACACGGAAGATGCAGGAGTTTATTTGGACGCCCGCGTGTGCGCAGGCTTTCGAGGAGTTAAAGCGGCGACTTACCACGGCTCCGATCTTATGTTTGCCTTGCGGCACGGAAGGCTACGAGATCTACACCGACGCTTCTGGGAGCGGCCTTGGCTGTGTTCTGCAGCAGCATGGCAAGGTAGTAGCGTACGGCTCTCGCCAACTGAAGGTGCACGAGCGGAACTATCCGGTCCACGACTTGGAGTTGTCGGCCGTGATATTTGCCCTGAAGCTTTGGCGGCATTATGTGTATGGCTTGAAGATCGACATCTTCACGGACCATAAGAGCCTGAAGTACCTTCTGACGCAGAAGGGGCTGAATATGCGGCAGCAGAGGTGGATGGAGTTCCTTGGGGACTACACCTTCGAGATCCACTATACTCCCGGGAAGGGGAATGTTGTCGCAGATACGCTCAGTCGCAGGGCTCCAGCGCAAGCCAACTGGATTCAGATGCATGATGAGCACCTGATACGTGACCTGGAGGCCTTGGGTATTTCTTGCGTGGAGAAGCGAAGCAGTGCCGGTGCCTGCTTGAGTTAGACTGAGGTGCAGTACGACCTCGTTGATAGAGTCCGTCAGGCTTTGGAACTCGATCCGAGTTTAAAGCGCTACGCGGAGGAGGCTGGTGGTGGGCAGGATGCCCAGTTTCAGGTGCGTGACGGGTTGCTGTGGAGAGGCGACCGGTTGTGCGTCCCCAAGGTGGGTGAGCTGCGCGATGAGTTGATGTACGAGGCGCATCGTACCAGGTATTCAGTTCATCCGGGGAGCACGAAGATGTTCAAGGACATGAAGGTCCTTTTCTGGTGGTCGGGTATGAAGAGGGACATCGCTCACTACGTGGCCAAGTGCCACACTTGTGCGCTAGTGAAGGCGGAATATCAGAAGCCCGGTGGCTTTTTGAAGTCATTACCGGTTCCAGAGTGGAAATTCGATGACGTTTCCATGGATTTCGTGCATGGGCTGCCGAGGTCGCAGCGCGGGAACGATGCCATCTGGGTAGTCGTAGACCGGCTGACGAAGGTGGCGCACTTTATCCCCAACCGGAGGGATGACTCGGTGGAGACGTTGACGAAGCTGTATGTTGATACAATAGTACGATTGCACGGTGCCCCGTAGCATCGTCAGTGATCGAGATGGACGCTTTACTTCGAGCGATTGGAGGCTAGTCAACCGTCTATTGGGTACGAAGCTGCAGTTTAGCACGGCCTTTCATCCTCAGACGGATGGCCAAACTAAGCGTACCAATAGGACGATGGAGGACATGCTCCGGATGTGCGTCCTGGATTTCGGCAAGGGGTGGGAAGATCACCTCTTTCTTGTTGAGTTCGCGTACAACAACAGCTACCAGGCAAGTATTCAGATGGCGCCTTTCGAGGCCCTCTATGGCAGGAAGTGCCGCACTCCCTTAGCTTGGGCGGAAACGGGCGAGACGCAGCTCTTCATGAGGAAAGACGTCGAAGAGGCGACTTCGACGGTACGTATGATCCGGGAGAGGCTTTTGGTTGCGCAGGATAGGCAGGCGAAGTACTATAATGCGAAGCACCGCGACGTCCAGTTCGCCGTTGGCGATTGGGTTTACTTGAAGATCAGGCCGTTCAAGGGTGTATCCAGGATTCGACGCTTGAAAAAGCTGAGTACGAGATACCTTGAACCGTTTGAGATCATCGAGCGCGTCGGCGAGGCGGCTTATAGGCTTGCACTATCGGCGGAACTGAGCGGGCTTCACGATGTATTCCACATCTCCGTGTTGCGGAAGGCAGTACAAGAGCCTACGCAGGTGGTCGCGGCGGATCAGGTGCCCGTGGATAGTGGGCTTAAGACGGCGGTCAGGCCCGTTAGCATCGAGGATGCTGAGGTGCGTCAGTTGCGGAACAGGGCGATCCGTATGGTAAAGGTCCGTTGGGACAACTGCGGTCGCGAGGAACTCTCATGGGAGCGTGAGCAGACCATGATTGAGGAGTTCCCCGAGCTGTTTCGGTTACGTTTATCTCTCTTTTTCCCCTTATGTAAAGACCTTTTTGTATATATATATATGCCTGTTTTTACAAATTTCGGGACGAAATTTTTATAAGGAGGGGAGGGTTGTAAGACCCCATTTCAGAAAGTTGGATATCTGGAATCCAGCGCTGTCGCTGGCGATATCGGCTATCGCCCGGCGACAGCGGTCTGGCGTGAAGGCCTCTGTCGAGAGGCTATCGCGCGGCGGCAAGTCTAACGCTGGCGACACCGTGACACGTGTCATGCACTGTTCGCAGTGGTGGCGTTGACTGGTCGAAGTCGGTTCTTTACTGCTGTCGCCAGGCGACAGCGGCTATCGCCGGGCGACAGCTCCAAATTGTACTTTGCAGCCGAAATCGAGGCCATTGATGGCACATTGACTTTGGGGCCTTGTTTTGGACAGGGAGGCTCGGTGGCTGGCATAGAAAGGCCGAAAATCACTTGAAACTCATTATTCACTAAGGGTTTTAATTAAGAGAGAGAGGGAGAGCTTGGAGAAGGAGATCCAATAGTAAACTCTAGCCTAGAGCTTGGATTTGGTGGAGCTACACTACTCTGATTCCCTCGACGTTGGTGGCTACGCGTAGAGGAGGGCAAGACGCTCCTTTCCAACCGTGCAAAAAGTCAAGCCATGGCTTCGAAGCGGCGTCTAAGGGTAACGATTCTCCTTACCCTCATTTGGACATGTTCTAGTCCGTTCTGTGCATCGTTGAGGCCCCTACCCAAAAGGGTGAGGTCGTGGCCTCCGACGGGTCGATTTGTGTTATCCCCGTCAAATCTTGCATACATGTAGAGTCCATGCGTGAAATGGACGTAGGCGCGCTGTGTGAAGCCCATCCGAGACGGTTCGTCCGGATTGGTGATGCTTTTTGATATTGTGCGTGCCAGGGGAAAACTCTGTGTTGATATCCTGCTTCGTAGGACTAGAGAGTGCTACTGCATGCGCAGCAACGCCTGGGGGTGTGCCCCGGGAAGCACCCGAAGTTAGAAGCAGAAAAGGAGTTATGTTCACTGTCGCTGACGATATTGACTATCGCTAGGCGACAGCTCCCAGACTTGGTTCTGGTGATTTTGTGCGTTCTGAGGCAGTGGGAGTGCTACTGCTTGTGCAGCAATGCCTGTGGGTGTGCCCCGGGAAGCATCCACAACTAGAAGCCAAAATGGAGTTCTGTTCACTGTCGCTGGCGATATTGGATATCGCCAGGCGACAGCTCCCAGACTTGGTTCTGGTGATGTTGTCGTGCCCACCTGTTGAGAGGACCTGAGGCCTGTGTGCCCGACCTGTGAGGGTGTCCTGGTGGATGACTTAGCGGCCCGTAGAGCCGGCTAATTGAGAGTACCTGGGCTGAGGGGACGCCATACCCGCTCTTCGTGTTGTACAACGAGAGCTGTGAACAACGGGCATTTGGCGAACCTGAAACTGCACCATTGCAGCACCTGATTAGTGAGTCTCGTACAGCATGTCGGGAAGCAATGAGAAAGAGTCTTCGGACTACGGGATGTTCACAATTAAAGTACGGGGGAGCCCTGGTATTCGGGCCACCGACTTTAGCCTCGAAGGGAAGAAGCCATCAAGAGTGGATGGTGGTGGAAGGCGGAGTACACCAAAGAGTGCCTGAGAGCACGAGACGTGGAGGCCATTCCCACGTTTGTGATTGTTGCATATGTATGAACTGTTGTGGGCTTTGCTAGTCGCACTCTTATATATATATATATATATATATATATATATATATATATATATATATATGCTGCTGAGGTTGTTTTGCAGGGATGATTAGAACTGCCACCCCCTCGAAGGAGTGGGGTCGTTATAATTTGGTCAGCTTTAGCTGACCGTTGCCCTGTTTTGCCACTGTTTTTGGTGGGCTTATTGTACAGGTGTTGGACCGAGCGGGAACATAGCGGGCTCATAGCGGACTGAAGCCCTTGTGCTGCTGCGGCCCTTGAAGGCCTTTTTGATGTTCCTTTTGCTTTTCATGTATGGTCGGCCTGCGCGCCGATGTTGGTAAATTGTAAGGCCGTTGTGCCTAAATTTTGTGTTGTAAAACATTTATTCCTATTTTAGTAAAAGTGGACATACCCGGGTACGGATTTTGGGGTTTATCTTGTCTCTTTTCAGCTTCCGCATAGAATGCTCTGAGTTAGGCATCGCTGTATAGTGTCGTTCGATATTTTAATTAAGTGACGTTCTCGTTTGTTTTGTAGTATATGGCGTGGGGCCCCGGCCGGACCATCTGTCATATGCTCCCGAACGGATGGGGGTGTTACACTTGACATCTCGGTCGGTAACGATAGTTTTAGATATCCCTCGGTGCGCGACAACCTCTTTATAATAAAGTCGGGCAACATGAGAGGCGTCGTCGGTTTTGTTGCAGGGAATGAAATACGCCATTTTAGAAAACCGATCGACCACTACAAGAATGGAATCGTGCTTCCTAAAAGTGCGTGGCAATCCAAGCACAAAATCCATGCTAACATCATCCCAAGGAATACTGGGCACCGGTAAAGGTGTGTATAATCCAGCGGGCTGTTTATTGCCCTTCGCTACCTGACAAGTGCGGCAGCTACTGACAATCTGTGCGTTAACCCGCTTCATCCCGGGCCAATAGAATCGCTCCTCTACTAAGGCTACCGTCTTATCTCGTCCAAAGTGTCCACCTAAGCCTCCGCCATGTAATTCCCATACAATGAAATTTCGCAACTAGGTGCGGGGAATACACAGACGGGTTCCACGAAACAAATATCCATCTCGAATGAGGTAATCTGACTCATCGTGAAAGGGATCAGAGCGTATCGCATCATAAATTCCGCTAAAATCGGGACAACTAGAATAGTCATCTTTGATACGCTCAAATCCTATCACCTGAGTACGCATCTGTGATAATACGAGAGTGACTCGACTAAGGGCGTCGGCAACTCGATTCTCCGTTCCCTTACAGTGCTTGAGAACGAAGGTGTACTCCTGCAAATATGATACCCACTTAGCCTGTCGAGGGTTCAACTTTTGCTGCGAATTGATATAATGCAACGCATGATGATCGGAGTGGAGGACAAACTCCTTGGGCAATAAATAATGCCTCCAGTGTCGCAACGTCTGCACAATCGCATAGAATTATGGCTCTGCTTCGCACGGCGGTGGCGATCGTGAACTCGGTCGTCATGAACCGTCAATCGTGAACATCCCACCTCACCTAAATAACACCATCCATCTTTATGTTCAAAACGAATTTTATTTTCCTGATGGCCGATATAACCATTGTCATGTCAAACATACGACCGTACCATTTTTGTAGCAAAAACTCGGTTGGATGCAATCAGCAAACTATACAAATATCTCAAACAAAATAATATCCACTGAAAATACAAAAATACAACGTGACGCCAGCAAAGTCTAGAACCCATAAGATTCGGAAAAAGTAGAACAGGTCAAAAGACCTACTAGTACGATCATGTACACGTCGCACACATCTCAAAGTGCATTGCACTAATCCGCAGACCGCCGGATCAGTGTACTTCACCGTAAAATACAAAAGTGCACTTTACCATCTCTTTCCCTCCCTCCGGTCACCAAACGCGACCTTCTTTTATTGTAAAATATATACATGCGTACTTATAAGTACTCCTAAATGTTGTTTTACTTTAAAAATCACTTTTAGCCGTTCTCTCGTTGAGCTGCGCCGCCACCGTGACAGACGCCGCGACACAGCCCGGCGCCGCCTTTAGATCCGGCCTGCTCCTCATCTCCGCCCCGACCACCCCATAAGCGTCCTCCCTCGTCACCTCCTTGTCCGCCACCAGCCGCCCGGCCGCGTTCTGCACCACCGGACCACATTCCTCATTTTATATTCAGAGATATTTAAGCTTGAATTTTCGATAATTTTTAATTTAAATATATTTTAAAAAAATCATAAAAGATTATTAACTTACAGAGAGCACATCCCCAATAGTGATCTTGTCCTCGTCGTGCGCGATCCTCGAATTAATATCGGCAGCCGACTGCGCCGCCGCCGCCAACCCACCCCGAACAGTCAACTTCATCCCCGTCGCCCGCGCTTCCGCCGCCTGTATCGCCGCGGCGTCGCTCAGCTCCACCGGCTTGTCCCTCCGCATGATTCCCGCCCCCTCGAGCGCCTCGCCGACTGTTATCATATCCGTGGCTGCCGAAGCACCAAGAGGCGACGTCACCGGCACCGGTTCCGGGGCGGAGAATTGGGAGACTGTCTGGCCTGCGATGCTCTCGCGAACGATTCGGCGGCCCTCGGTTTCGATCTCGGTGACGGAGACCCCGTGGTCGGCGGGGTCCCGGGTGACGTCATCGTGTCCGACGAGACCTGCGCGCTCGTTGAGCGTGGAGGCCGACTGCATGATGGAGGCGGCGCCGCCCTTCTGAGTATGGCCGGTGATGATGTTTTCTGCTTTCTGCATCATGTTGGCGTCCACAGGCCGGACGGGCTCGCCGGCTAGGTGTCCCTGGACGGGGAATACGTCGCCGTACTTGATGGGCTCGTCGAGCTGGGCGGCCGGGCGGCGGGGTTGCTGCTGGCTCATTGTGGAAGTATGTTGAGGGGATGCTGCTGGCTAATACTAAAACCGAGTTCGTGATACTCTGTTTGGCGTTGAGGTGAAAGCTGAACTTATAGATCAGGAGGTGAGCGTACAGATTTTGACACGTTTAACGGCGAGGGACACGTGGATTCTGCGAGACACCTGTCAGATGCGGTGGTTTGTAAAATCGAACAGCTGGTTCATAGACACTGCTGAAAGCAGATTTTATATTATCCTCTTACAGAATGCCACGTGGGTGATTTTTCAGGCATTTAAAAATGTATATTGTAATAATATTTTAATTAATATTTTAATTTGCTCAAGAGAGTCATCTTGTACACAGTGTGTGCGTCTCTTTAGGCAACGTGGCGATGTTTTTTTTAAGAGTATTTATATTAGCATCTTAAAAAAGGGCAATGCTATTAGCACCGCAGTTTTGGCCAGTCGCGCCGCACTTTTTCCTAATTTTTTGCATCTTTTGAAAATACGTCTTGTAAATGCATTTTTAGGAAAATTGTCCAACACGGAAGTTGTATATTTCGACGAGATCTACAACTTTCGTGTTGAACACTTTTCCTAAAAATGCATGTACAAGGCATACTTTGGAAATACGCCCAGATTTCGCGCCTTTAGGAAATACGCCTTTGACATGCATTTTTAGGAAAAGTGTTCAACACTAAAGTTGTAGATCTCGTCGAAATCTACAACTTTCGTGTTGGACAATTTTCCTAAAAATGCATGTACAAGGCGTATTTTCAAAAGGCGTGAAAAATTAGGAAAAGGTGCGGTGTGGCTAGCCAAAACTGCGGTGCTAATAGCAGCGCCCAAAAAAAACACAAATAACACATAAACTTTAATACCCTACTTGTATACTCTCACCCAACCCCATAGTTCCCAACGTTGCTTCCGTCACCGACATCACGCCCCGCCATCTCCACCACAGGCGGCTCTTCCGGACGAGGCATTGTCCATTTCCGGCGACTGTGTGGAAGCCACGACAATTCGATGGATACAAAGCAAGAATAAAAAGAGACTTAAGCTTTGAGCAACAGTTACAAAAATGTGCTTACATCAAGACGAGACGCAAAATTCTCTTGTACCTCTAGAGCACTGAGTGCTAGCTATAGAATGGAGCAATCCGCCAATTTGGATGTAAGCGAGCAACCGATGAAGAGAGCAGCGACGGCCAGGGACGTGCACGCAAAATCAAAAACGAGCAACCGATGAAGAGAGCCCCGCCAATTTGGATGTAAGCGAGCAACCGATGAAGAGAGCAGCGACGGCCAGGGACGTGCACGCAAAATCAAAAACGAGCAACCGATGAAGAGAGCCCCGCCAATTTGGATGTAAGCGAGCAACCGATGAAGAGAGCAGCGACGGCCAGGGACGTGCACGCAAAATCAAAAACGGTTAAATCGACCCAACCCGCTCGAACCGAACCGATATTTACACTGCTTGGTTCGGTTTTCCATGGCTTGAAACTAAGAAAACCGAACTAGAACGACTTCATTTTATGCCTTCAAAAGTATTCCTAATCATTTATACAAGCAAAGATGGTTGGTAACCTTTCTTGAACGGCTTAAATGCACCTAGGATAAATAATCACAAGCACAATGCACATTGTTATCAACAAATCGAACCGCCGATAAAATCAACTTAAAATCGAACCACCGATAAAATCAACTTAAAATCGAACCGAGGTAAAACCCACCAATTCAGTTTCAGGTTGGGTCCAAACCGGCTCAAACCTAAGTAAACAAGTCCATATATGGCTGGAAATCAAGCAAAACATAGAAGCAACCTGTAGAGGGTTGGAAATATTCAAGCAGCAGGAATTTAACAGTGATCGGTGAAGAACAATGCCGCTCTAAGATTTCTGAAGGACGATCTCCGGGCTGAGAAACCTTCTGGCGAGGAAGCCCTAGGCTTCTTCTCACTTGTTCAGCTCCAAGTCTTCTGTAATTTCGCCTGCTGCGGCTAATTCCTTCTTCTCTCCATGACTACTTTCTTAATTTTCTCTGCGCCAGTATGGCATTTCTAAAGCTGCCGCAGGAGCGGAAGGGAAAGAGATAGATTCTGCCGCCTGAAAAACACGATGTCAAGGACTCATCCCGCCACTGCTGCGCATTAACTGCGAGGGACGGCGAGTGGCGGTTGGTATGGTGGTACAATTGGTATTATTCGCACGACTTCTCGTTTTATGCAAAAGCAAAAACAAAACAGAAGGGGGCTTCTAAGCCTTCAAAAGTTAAAAGTCACCTACTCCATGAACAAGAGTTCCAAATTATAAACTTTTAATTAAACAAACATCAAAATTCAATTTCAAGAACCAAGTTTGAATCATCTACAAGTTAGACTTAAATAACCATATGGATCTCAATTATCATCACTATCATCATCATCATTAGTAGCATTATCCAACCTTTAGGGTCAGTTTTATAAGCCCTTCATTCACTTTTTGTCTTGACTCCCCAAAGTGTTGAAACCTTAGCCTAAACTTTGCAAATCATGAACAACTTTTATCCATGCAAGCATTGGTCCATGTTAGTAAAAATATAACGTAAATTTTATATAAAAAAAGTAAAAGGTTAAAATATTAAATTAAATTTTCCCCGAAGATGAAGATCCAAAATGAAGTTCACTGTCTGAGTATTTTCGAAAATTTCCACCGCTTATTTTTCATATTTATTTTCGACAATCGTTTTAGCGATGGACTCTCGCGACTCATTAATTGATGATGTTTAATGATTCGTTGAAATGGTTCGATGGAATTTATGGGACTTCATTGTTGTTGTTATTTTGGTTTTGCAAGTTTTGCGAGGCTTTGTACAAAGATGTACTTACGTCTCTTAGTTTAGGGTCCTTGAAATGTTGGCTTAAGCTTATGTAATAAGTTAAAATGGCTTTAATTATGTTTAAAAAGGAATTAAGAAGGTCGGTGGTTCTCTAAGTCGGTTTGGGCTTCTTAATAAATCGAGAAGCCGAGCCTTCCATTTCATTTCAGCCGCACGATTCTTCCTCACCGCATCTCCCGATAGTGCTCCAGTCGCCGATTCCCATCTCTCCCTCCTCTCCTCCCCCACTCTCTCTGATACTGAAGGAGATTTCTCTTTTGCGGGCTGAGATCGACGACAGCAAAGTGCCATAATTCCCTCTACTTCATTGTAAGCTCTCCTTCTTCCTCTCCCCCTCTTCTTTTCCCTTCCTAGACGTTGGATTTCATTTCTAATATAAGAAAGAGTTCCTGTTTTAGGAATTTGGTTAAGGGTCATTTCAGTTGGGGGTTTTCATTTGTTTTAGTGGGCCGGCTGCTATGGTGGTATTTTTCCTAGCTTTTCTTTATTCTTAAAGCTCAGTAATATTGAACAGTGATGCTTGTCATAAAAGTGAATACTAATAGGTGGCTGTTTTGAGGGAAAATACATGGGGCTGGTGACGAACTACCAATATTTATGGAAGCTACTTATAATTGAGCAGTATGTTTTTCTGTTGTCATTAGTGAGCGTGGGGAGTTGTGAGATGTTTTGGATTTTCACGTACTATTATCGTGTTTTGATTTGTGTTAAAAGTCACCTAACTCTTTTCTACCCTAGAGAACCCCTAAAAAGTCTGAGAAAACGTATAGTGCAACGTCGAAATCTAATTAAAATGCAGCCCCGATAAGAGATGCTTAATAAAATGCCTAATTACAGATTTTGTTGAGGATGACATCGAACGATAGACGCGACAATGACGTACATGTTGAAACCTGAAAACCGGTTCAACGGAGTTCGGACCAAGAAGCCTGAGTTACTTTTCTCACGGTCTAATTCCGAGAGCTAAAAATTTTGAGCCTAGAACTATTCCTCACCGAATAGAGGCTAAGTGTCTGCTCAAAGACCCACAGGCTACAACGAGGAGGTCCTTGTTGAAACCCGGATACCGGTTCAACTATGTTCGAGACTTAGGAGTAGCTTGAGTTACTTCTCTCTTCGTCAGATCCCGAGGTCTAAGTATTTCGAGCTAGGAACTGACCCTCACTGTTTGGTGGATGATTGCCTAAGGGAAGACCCACTGGCTGCAGCGAGGAGGTCCCGCCATTAACCTGGAAGTCTTACTCGACTCCCCCTCCCAAAACCAGTAGTTGAGCCTGTATCTCAGATAGCACGGAAGGACAAGGAGGAAAGCTCAGGCTCTCTTGGGGGGTGGATCCGTGCTCATCTGAGAAATAATGGGTCATATTTATAGGCAAGTCTTCCTTAGGGTAAAATAGTCCTAGTGGCATGCGGATAACTCCCTCCACCTTAATCAAAACACTATACGCAGACCCAAGTGGTCTGCGAACAGCTCCTCGCACCTTTTCTTTAATACTAATCGCAGCCCCCGTTGGTCTGCGGATAGTTTTTCATTAATTAAACATTTAACTTTATATTCATAAGATGAAATATATACAACATCACATTGTCTACCTCATAGGGTTAATTTCTCAAGCTTCGGGCTCAATCTAAACTCCAAGTTAAACTTCTCCACTTCTTTCTATAGCTATCTCTCTATAAATTATTTTTCAAGGGTTCTATCTTGCTATGATATTCTCACTTCAAAAATTCTCTCTTGAAATATTCCTTGTAATGCTTCAATCTCACTAAGATTCTACAACTCAAACATTTTTTCTCTCTAGTAATTTTCACTTTTTAGAAATTTCACTAGAAAATTTTTCTCTAGAAATCTCCCCATCTCAAGAAATCTATCTGGCAACAATTCTATCTCATTAGGATACTCTCAATCAATAATTTTATTCCCCGGTTCCTCAAATTCTTCGACGAGAATAAGAAATTGGGTTCATTTTGAATTACATGGAATAAATTTTGAATTACAACTCCTTCGTTTATCCTTTTATACAGAAAATAAAATTGAAATTGGGTCTCTCAATTCTAATTGCAGAGGGCCTATTCCATGAATCGAACAGAACCTTCAAGCATATCCCTTGAAACACCCCAATTCTAAATCCAAAGGTGCTAGATTTTTAGACTAAGTGATAAACATGCATGCTTATACTAAACAACAACTTGCACTAATAAAAAATATATCAGAATTAACTAATTAGATAATACCATAGATGAAAAAATCTTTCTTGATATTCAATACAGGAACTGAGTCGGGCAATGTCGGTGAATATGAACGCAACAGTCAATACAATTCAAACCATACAGTACAGATGCTCGAAAAAATCTCAAAATAATGGTCAAAACTAGAAAGCTATTCTCTATCTTGAAGAAAATAATGATGAATATAAACTGCTGAGTACCTTGAAAATAGGATGAGAACCTTTCCCTTCTTAGAAATTGCCAATCTGGATTTTGCAGTAGAACATGAAGCTGCCATCATTATCATTTAAAAAATCATGGAAACCTCTGTTTTCTTCATTTCTACATCGCTGGAGAGAAAACTTCTTAAACATGAACAAAAACTCTAGAAATTAGAATGTTATCAAACCGTCTCTAAGACTACATTGAGGATATGGAAAGATGCCCCCACTAATGTATTCCTCTTAATAGCTCACATACAAAGAAGACTGAGAGAATTGTCACATGCCCCAAACTCCGCGAGCTGTGACCACTTTATTATTAGGCCTTGAGTTGAGCTCGTACAATATGCGCGCGAAGGTATCGGAGTACCTTCCTCCTTCAGACATTAAGATCTCGGCAAAAGAAGTCTCGTGATGAGCAAGATGCCCTCTATTCTGGGGTTCAGAAACGAGGCTTTCCAGCACCAACACAGCCTTCCTACAAACCTCCGGGACAGGGTGAGGAGTTTTCACCAACTTCAAGAGTCTATCCACGGCCCTGAAATGAATTGAATTCAATCTTTCTGACTTTGGTACTGCCACTAGAAATCGTTATAGATTGAACAGAAGTTTCCGTACCATCGCTCGCTGCCAAGCTTCAGCCTGCAATCTATGTTCACTTCAACGAGATTGTAGAGTGCACCGACAGCGGCTGCTTGCGAATCAGCCGCGTGCGCACCGAGAAGATCTACCAGGCGCTTATAAATCTGAAAACCGAGAAATAAGTTTATTTGAATTTTTCTAAGAGCTCAAAGATTTCAATACCACCATTAGCTTTACTCCAACCTATCATTCGCCGATCATTTGAACTTTTATTCATATAGCTTTATTTGGAAGAACATAAAACTAAGGTTTATCATTGGGTTACAAAGGATAATACCATCTACTTGACCACTCAATGGAAAAAAAATTATTTTTTGGATGATATATAAGATTTATGTGCATTTATTGTCAAAGGTTAGGTCTTTCTCCTCTGAGAGAAGTCACTTTGTGCATAGTGCCAAAGGTTAGGTCTGTTCCAATCTTCCCCAGCCCATACCCCCAATGATTGGGGACTATATGAGTTCTGTTGTTGTTGTTGTATATATAAGATTTCTATAATGAAACTACGTCTATTATATTTAATGTTGATTGGTAACCGCAACTCCAGTTGGGCTATTCGCACCCCAGAATCCAAAATAAAAACATATTATTTTGTATTCTTGTTTCTTTACTTGCAACCCAGGACCAAACATTCTTCAGGAGCAAGGATGAGTTAGAGGTCTACTGCTGCACTTCAATGTCAGCATCCTTAGCACTAGGCGTAGTCACCGAACTCAGGAGGAGTACCGAACCCTTGTCATAGTCATCGAAGTCGTCCCCTAACGACTGCACAAAAGAATTTTGGGAAAATGGATCATTGAAAATGTCCTGAAAAGAAACACGCAACTCCTTCGGGCCCTACCTCTGTCTCCTGACTTCTTAAGCTCCTCCATCTCCAGATCCATGTCTAGGGTCATCTCGGAGCCAGACGTCTTCTAATTCTGAAGGAACGAGCTAATCAACCAGGACGGAGGGTCCTCGGTGATCTCCTGTATGTTCTGGCCCGAGCCGTCGCTGCCCAGCTTGCTAGGTGCCGCCCTGACCGCCAAAGCCACCTTCGCCACCCTAGTCGTTGCTGCCCTATTTTCCCCATCTTCTCTAGTTCTGCATCGCTAACTCTTCCTTCTTTCTCCTTCTCGCTCACGATTTGTTTGTGAAAATGCCGCACAAAGTATAACGTCAAAAATTTCATGATCTCGGCGTGGATATACGTGATGCTTTTCCCCACTGATTTGGCGACATGAATTCAACTCTAAAGATGATTTTTCACAACAGAGGAACCTTCTTCGGTGTGCACGTGACCTCCTCTTTCTACGAAATCCCTCTCGCTGGCAGCATAAGATAGCAATTACAGGTCAAAATGCAATAAAGTTCTCTTCATGGATCTCCGGCAATAGGATCGCGCTCTAGGGCAGGGCTGCCAGCATCAGCGCTCCAGCGGCAAGGACGAACATGATGGCGATTGACGTGCCGCCCGTGCCGTTGGCACTCAGCGTATGTTCTTGGTAGATTAGTGAAGCCCAAGTTCTATACTAGACTGCAGTGTGGCCATGGATCAGAGCAACCTCAACAAGCTGGTTTCCCTGAAAATCTCCTGCAAGATTGATTAGTCAACTCCTGCAAGATTGATTAGTAAATTTCGTATTTCATTCTTCCCTTTCTCCCACTATACCTAATCTATTTTCTTCTACACTTGGATGTTTTCCTCTTATACACATTTCTATGGGAATGCAGAAGAGATGATTCTTCATGGAGTTTTTTATTGAATTATATTTTCCATTATGCTCCAAAACTATCTTTTAATATCTCAAATGATGATCATATATTTACATGAATCTTTGTTATCTTTCTCATGAGTACTGAAGAGCAAGCAATATCATAGTATCTCTTTATTTATCAGCAAAAAATTTGTTTGCGCCTGCCATATAAAACCGGAGGAATGGAAAAACAATTATTAAATTTGTTTTGGATGAAATTTTCAAAATCTCTGGGTTGCGGTTAATAAATTTGTTTGTGGATAAAAAATTAAAATCTTCGGAAGCTGTTAACAAAGGGTTGCGGATAGCTAATTTTGAATTGCGGTTAACAATCACCTATTTAAAAGAAGGGTTTGTTCATAATCGTTTGTATTAACATATGGAAAATAAGATGTCATTCCAACTAATCTTTTCATTTGATTTGAAATCTACAACACTTCACAAATAAATATGAGTTCCATATTTTTCAAGTATAGGCGTGACTTGTGGCCCATGTCGTGTTCATATGTTGAATCTATACATCAAAGATGTAAAGACACCTCCATGTTGACTCGTATGGTGAAACAAGAAGAACTGAAAGGTCTAAACCAAATAGCAGTATTAACTCGCACTTTTTGTCTACAATAATAGCAGCCATTACTAAGAAGTCGGTTTTTTCACGGAGTATATAAAGCTCGGATAGGCTGAATTATCAATTGAGGTGCGTAGTTTAAAAATGCCACTGACCTGAGCAGAAGAAGAAAGAAGAAATGGCTCGTTGTCAGGATTGATAATTAGACGCCCAAGAAGTTCAGCAGCTGCACAATGCCACGATTTAATTGAAGATTCCAGCATCTTTATAATCCCATGCACTGCATCCTTCTCCCTGTTTTCATATATAATAAAGTCAATAACGAAAAAAAAACGACTATAAATGTAGAATTTGTCTTACTTTATTTTAATGTGAGAAGGCTTCGATGAGCTAAAAATTCGAAGGTCAATCAGCGGCGACAAATTTACTAATGTCTCTAGTGCGTTGGTTATGAGCTCTTCATCTTCTGTTCAATCGAACGCATTTCGTCAGTATCACATTATTTACAACAGAGACAAGGTAAAGGGCAAAAATTTTGTGCCAAGCGATGTACTATGGTATACACAACGTAAAAAAGTCCAATAAAAATATACTGAGATGGAAAAAGTACAGCGATGTTGTCGAATGACCAGGCGGACTCCTTACAAATAACACAAAGAGTGCATATATAACTTGTATATCGACTCCCACATTGGATATAGAAATATAACCATTTGGTTTGCCATCACTCATGGCTTTAAGCTCTTTGGTTGAATATGGGTTTGCCACTGGCATATCTCATCCAAATTCAGTTCCCCCTGGTTTCCCTTTCTAACTGGTGGTATGAAGCCGATGGTCCGGCAATGCATCAAACATGTCCATATAACATATTTTCGAACAGTTAACTGAAAAAAAAAATTATATTTACGCATATAATGATCTTCTATGGATTGGAATAGGGTCTCCAGGCAATGCCTATTTTGAGCCATGATTGTCTCATTTTCAGGCATGAAGGAGAAGTTGCGGATGATATTTGAAGTAGCAACTGCGCACTGTTGCTTTTCTGAGCGTCCTTCTTGATCAAGGTTAAATAATCCATCTTCCTCAAACCACCACTCTGTAACCCAGCTTTTTGTAGAACTGCGAATAAAATTGAAGAAGTTTAACAAAAGCGTTCCCCAATGCTATATAAAATTATCAATTTCAAATAAATAAAATTGTTGCGGAAAAGGAAATAAATATGGTCAGTCAATAATAGCAAAAGATCCAATAATGCCTAAGGTTCACAGTCATTAACAGCAATTTTGAAATGTAACCATATTTAAATTTCATATGTTAACGATTTAATCAGGCTGAAAGTTATGCTAAAGACATGAGACTGTAAAGGATGCAATTCAGGATGCTAGGTAAAATCTTGTCATCCAGGGAAACTATTGAATTGCGATAATTCCCATTCATGGTTAAATTTTGTTCGTTTACCTATGAGATCAAAGTGGGAATTACTTTAACTAACATAGTGCTCATAAGACTATATGTACATATGTGACAACTTTTTATTTTATTTCTTTCTCACCAAAAAAATCCCCAATATTTTTCATTCAAACAACTGAACAGAGAATTTAATTAAAAATATTTAAATAAAAAATAACGGCTAGAAAAATGATGTGTAAGGTGTAACCAGCAGCCACTTACTATTTGGTGAAGTAGCACTAATGCTTTTTAAACATATAAAATGTGAAACCACTTCCAACATATTATATGGGGAAACCCAAAATTCCTCATTGATTTAAATTCTGGAGCATAAGTCATCCATAATATGCTTGGCGGAAAAGATAATAGAAAAGAATAGTGATATACCATGGATGGGAAGGAATATCAACAGAAGATGTCAGTTCATATTCATTTCCGAATCCTGTAACTGCAGAATTTTCACCCACTGATCTTAGTCTTGAAGATCTTTTGTACTCTCTTGGAATTGCTATGTCACGCCAATCATCTATCTGAAAGATAAAACATAATCAGTTGAGCAAGATGAATAGACAATTGCTCTGGAATATAATATGAATCTATTAAATGCGTAGTAATTCATCTTATATCATTTAGGAGCAATTAACCCTACTTGTAGACTGGATCCACTCAGTGCATCGAGTACTCTAGACTAAGGGTCTCCTTCATCAACTGACTCGAGAAGCTTACTGAGCAATGACTTCGAGATGATGGTCTGGTTCAGTCCTGGATATTAAACTCTATGGAGTGTGAGTCATACTGAATGACTATGCACCACAAAACTGTTAAGACTGTGAGATGAACTAAAGTCCATTTACTATGGGAAAGATAGACTTCAACGAGTAATCGATCTATTCCGGGACCTCCATACCGTTGAACTTGGTCCGGATGGCGATCTAACGTCATTTGTGTCGCAATATAAGACTCTCAGAGAGGTCTGGATTCAACACCAACCTCCAACTCTTGATTTGGCAACCCAAACGACATAGAAAGAGTTGTATAGCTATGATGATGGATAGAATACCACATCTTTATAGTGTCCGTGCAAATGTTTTATCGGCTTCTTCTGTGACTGACACTCTCAACACGTCCTGATCTAAAATTGACACTTGCAAGAGGAACTCCAGAGTCTTCGGGAGTTAGTTACTCGAACGTATGAGCCCATTATGTGGGGATCACCCACCGGAGATGGCACGACGCAAGGCGGGGCCCACGATCGTGTATTCACGCAGGAGGACTTGACCGGAATGGCAATCCAACTCCACGGATGCTTCCAGATTTTCTTTTACCTACATTTTCATATATTTTGTTGTTATATTTGGTCTTTATTTCATGTAATCGGTCCCGCTACATCAACGGCATATCATAGTCGTTGATGAGGTGGTCCTAGTGTGGTTTTATTATAAATATGTGCAAGGGGCTGTTGTTTGGGGCATTGAAGATTTTGGAGAGCCTTCTTCCTGGAATCCGGCGATCCACTCGCGGTGACGACTCCTAGGTAATCAATTGTATCCCTGATCCTTTGCAAATTTAAATTATTACAAACTCCTTGAGGAGGTCCTGGATTTAACCCTTAATACTAATTACAAATATCAAAAAGTATATTGATGTGTATGCTCTATGAACCTCCTAACACTACCACCTGCATTCCGCCCAAAGATCCACGGTTAGCCTTCCACCACCCACCATTTGATAACTGACAAATACCTTCTCAACATGTGTCAACTCCTTTGCACCCTCCCAACACACCTGCCATAAACTAAACCACCAAACCCAACGATTTTCCTATTAGGAGTATGATGCAGGACAGACGTCACATCTGTCTGCTACTCTGGAGTCCCACCAGGGGGCCCACCCGGGAGTCCACCCGAGCGGCTTTATCAGGGATGCAACCCGTACACCCCAACATAGAAATTTCCAAGTACTGAAAATGAAGGAAAAGGTAGGATGTGATATATTAGAAACGAAGCATACGGAAATAATTTTGATGGTGTTCGTATTCTTAGTGTTAAGAGTTTTTCCTTTGATGTATTGGTGATAGAAGATACATTAGTCCCTCACAATGGAGAGAAACATGTATAAATTGATAGTATTGCTTAATTTATAAGTTCTTTTTTAGGTTGAAGTTATAAACAAACATAAATTTAGTGGTGGTTACTGATTAAATATTTTAGGATTAGATGTTTTAAATATATTGTTCATGTTAAATATGGAATTACTTCTGTTGTATGTATGTATCATGCCCGGTACCCATATCGGCAACAATGCTTCGTACATCGTGTGGTGATGATGGTGGTAATTAAATATAGGTCACATTGAATATCCTTGACACGTTGTTGGTTACCTATTGAAGATTTCTTGCTATGTAGTATCTTGTGAGGGGTTGTATTATTATTCTGACCCTATGAGCCATGAAAATTAAACATAATGTGTGGAATACAACTAGGATGCAAAGAAGGCTAAGAATGCTTCAAAGTGCACAATTACTGACCCTATATAATTTATTTTATACTTTGAAAATGTGGCAGCAAGCATGTAAATGTAAAAAAAACTCCTACAGCAAATTCTGAAGAAAAATCTAGGCTTTGTTATCACATGCAACCAACAATCAATTCATGATGCCACGTTGATGCAAACTAGAATGATTTGGTATTACTTGGCGCAATAATAGGCAGCATTGTCACTTTGGAGATGCAATATAAGAACAACAAAACATATTAGAGCGCAAATCAATACAGATGATGAAAAATTTAGCGAAGAGGTAAATTAAGCTATATGCATATATGTACAGAAAAATGTAATATTTTCACCAAAGGGATGTAGCTCAGATGGGCGACCAAGATACGAGAAAACTACAACTAGCACGCTCCGGCTTTTGAGGCTTTCTATTCTTATAAAAGCATCGCTACGCGACTCTATCTCAATATGCTCCCTACACGACCCAAAGATGTGAGCTTCTAACTCATATCGGTGTAACAAGGTAAACAAAATCAGGTCCTCCGACTTCTGCATAACTATTCCTATCCAGAATTTAACAAAAGATTGACTAAACAAGTTAGGAAAGATCCCACTAAAGACTACAAATATGAAATAATAAACACTCCAAAAGCTCAGTAGAAAACAAAGAACTCAAGCAAATAACCTCGAATCAGTACCAAGATAACTTAAACAGTAGTTTGATTTTTGGATAAGCAAATATGAACATAAACAATACATCGAAAGCAAAAGATAACACCACCTACAACTTGAAGTAGAGCATCTAGCAGTCCCGGTATCTTAGCAAGAGGAGTTGCATCTCTTCGCAGATCATCTTTCTCTTTAAATGAAAGCAAGGATAGAGTGTTCAATGCCCACGTCAACTCACTCTTCAGTCCACTTTGTAGAGCAAGGACAATTCTTTTATTATTTTGATCTGTTGAAGAGCCGTATTGGATGAATAAATAAAAAATCTTGCATTCAAAAAATTAATATATTTTCTTTCAGTTACATACTACACAAACAGGAATAACAAGGTACCCGCAAGTTCATTTTAGCCTCTTAGGACTCAAGAAATATTTAAAACTATTGTATCCAATTCAGACACCAATGAAACCCAGAAAAGTAGGAGACGTCAAAGGATATTGCAGTGCTACAATTACATGTTTGTCATTACAATTTACTATTAGTTGGCAGAATAATTACAATTGCTAGACAATCTTTCATTAGCAGTGAAATGAAAAAAAATAACCATGGATTAGTTTAATCAATTGCTTATTATGCACACAAATCCATATGTACTAAAACAACACAAGAAGTAACGGTTATTTAATTGTTGGAAGAGTCTTCCTCAGTTCTGAAACGGGTTTGGAAGATGAACAAGAGAAAATGGAACAAGCAAAAAGTTAAAAAGTTTCTGTGCCAGCTATTCTTTTAAGTCTACATGACAGAGGTGCAGTCATGCACTAAAGTATGTACGAGATGTCACTAGGTGTAATTCCACCTTTTCTCCTTCCACGAAAACCTGTATCACTAAGATCTTCTGATTACATTGATATATCAGAACTTCATAAGACTTCATATTTCACGTCCAACATATCTTGAAAACATTAAAACTGATGGGCAAACGAGGTCGACTAGTTCACTAAACTAATCGCGGCTACATATTCACTAGTCTTAGATGATATGGCCATCTACTAGAGAATGTATCAGATGCACCACTGAGGTGGAGGGTAGAAGCAATACCAACATTATAAGTAAAATGAGTAGACCAATAGTAAGATGGCTAGAAATATGAAAAAATAATATCTATGCAAATGTATGCCATGGACATGGATGAATGGGAATAAACCTAATAAGATTGAGTAGCTGGAACATATGCAGCAATGGACATGGATGATGGGAAAATTAAAAACTAAGAACGTGTTATGGTGTCTGTTAAAGTATTTAATTATGAACCGTGTTTATGTGTAGTTAATTATGAATCATATTTCAGACATCTTTAAGTATTAGTTAATTTGAAGTTTATATGCTTGGTAATCTTGTAATTAGCCCAATTGTCGTGAAGCCTGTTTGGACAAGGTCGTTATAAGTCTATTTAAAGAGCCTTAGGGCTAAGAAATGGGTAAGCAAGAAGTATCTTCCCTCTCTTCTTTACTTCTTTCCTCTTTGGGTATTTTTAAAAAGAATTTTTTTAAGGATTTAGTGATTAGATATTCCTTGGAGGAAGGATGAGATGGTTATATTTTATTTTCTTATTTCTTTCTAATTCACTTGTTTTTACTCCGCATTGGGGTTCATAATGGTGGTAATAAGTTCATGTTTAAAATTACATTATTTTTACATATATGATTAAAATTACGCTCTTGTACTTTACGAAAAGATCATTCTTAGATTTCTTTTTCAAAAAAAATCCTCAAATTATCAGTGATTGCTTCTAATAAATTAATATTGAACTTGAAATAAGCCATAGCCACTCAGTTAAAAACAAAATTATTGAACTTGTTCGTGATAAACTGTTATCAAATTTTATTGGATCTATCATTGTGCTAATTCTTATAGGGCGCAATGGCGACAGAGGATCCATATAGCCGACCCCACTATGGTGGGATAAAGACTTGAGTGTTGTTGTTGTTGTTGTATCATTGTGCTAATTCTCTTGGTGACTTTCTAAGCTTGACAGTGTTGGATTGTGGGGGAAAAGGAGAAAAAAATTTAGTCCCACATTAACACTTTGGCTAGATGAGATAAAGAGAAGGCTATGAAAACACCACATATGTGTGCTCCCCATGTCAAGCCAGGTCGAGCTCGGGCTGGGCTGGGCTGAGCTTGGGCACTATTGTATGACCTGCAGACACAGATGTCGTTCCGAAGTCATCTAGCCGCGACAGCCTAGACAACCTATATTTTTATTTTGCTTTTATTAATTTTGGTTTATTTAGAACGTTTTTTTCTCAAAGGATGTGTTTCTAATTGAAGAAACAATAGTTGGGTTCATTTTCCGATATATGGTATATCCGAAAATCAGCTAATCACATTTTCCATGTTTTTTGCTTTTGCTCGCTGCCGTTTTTTGCTCTTCTCTCTGCATGCATTAGTCTACGATTTCCCTGGCAATTTGGGTTCTCCGTTCTCTTCATTGCATTTCATTTTGTGCTTACTGTCTTCGAATTCGTCCACTACAAGTTTGTGATCATCAATCTATCGCGCTCTGGTTTGTTTTCCTTGTTTTTAATTTATTTATCCTGAGCATCTACGAATCCAACTCTTCCATAATATGTTATTTTATATGTTATTGTTGTTTATTAGGATATAAGAAGTCTTAGTATTTGTTAGCGAAAACCATGTAACAGGCCCATTTCATTCTCCTTCTCTTTAGTCCCACATCATGTATAAGATTTTTTGTCTCACTCTCTCTCCTATATATATGTATTCTCCCTTTGTATTTAAAAAACAACAAATATATACAAGTTTTTGGGGTTTTCTCAATATGGTATCAGAGCAGGTTCCAATCTGAAACCGGTTCACCCCCCCCCCCTATTTTTTTAAAAACCGCACCTCTGGCGGTTTAAAATTTTCTAACCGCATAAGCCGTGCGGTCTCCTGCTTTCCCCTTCCTCCCAGCGCGCGTCCCTCCCCTCCATCCCTCGGTTTTTATAACATTCCTCCTCTGGCGCGTGGGACCCTCCCTCTCCTTCTTGCTCTGCTCTGCCTGCAGCAGCCCGATCGATCATCTTCTCGCAGCCCGATCGATCATCTTCTCCGCATAAGCCGCGCGATCACCTTATCTATCAGCATCCTCTCGCAGCTCGAACGGTCATCTTCTGTATCCGCATCCGCTGATCCTCAACAGCCGCTGATCTCCCCGCAGCGGTCTCTCAAGTCGTGCGGTCTCTCCTCCTACTCGCTGCGACTGTTCACTGCCGATCTCCTCCGGCTCGTAGAAGCGGTCTGCCCGACTTGCGACCTGCCGACCTCCTCAAGCGGCCTTGTGCTGATTTGCTCCGTTCCTCTGCTCTGTCCCGCAGCTCGTCAAGCGGCCTTGCCGACCTCGTCAAGCCGTGCGGTCTTCGCTTCCTGCCCGCTACTCGCGCGGTTTCTCCAGACCGCCGCTCCATAGAACCCGCTGCTCTTCCAGATCGTCGTTTCAGTCCCGCAGCTCCTTAGAACCTCAGCCGCTCCTGACCGCTGCCTTGCCTGCTGCTGCTACTCTTGTGGTCTCCCCAGCCCGTCGCTGCTCAGACCGCCTGTCTCTCAAGCCGTGCTGTTTCCAGACCGACGGTCTCCTCTGATCAGACCGCTGCTCTTGTCGATCTCCTCTCTTCTACCCAGACCGCCGGCTCTTGGCTGCTTCGATCACAGTTCGGTCTCATGGGTTCCTCGGTCAACTCTCCAGACTTGCCTGCTGCTCGCGTTGCTCCTTCTCCCGAACTCCGCGATGAACTACGGATCACCACGATTTCCCTGTCCGGCAAGAAAAACTTCGTACCTTGGGTGCACTCTGTTCGCCGGGTCCTTCAGGCCAAAGGACTCTTGCCTCATCTCACGCAGGCACCTCCCTCTCCTACCACCGATGATTGGATACGGAATGACGGTAGAGTTCAGACATGGCTTCTCAACTCTATGGATGGCGAACCTTACCAAATGGCCATGTATCACGAGACGGCCAAGGGCATGTGGGATGAGCTTCATTCATTATACTCGGGCAAGGACAGCCTCCAGCACCTCTATGACATCATTACTGACCTCCAGGCCCTGGATACAGGTGGGGCTGCGGACATGACCTCCTTTGTTGCTCGGGCTAAGGGTCTTACTGAAGCATGGATCCAACATCAGCCATCTACCACTGATCTCGCAACTCAACGAACTCAGAAGGAAGCCGTTTGTATTGCTATGATGATGGCCCGTGTTCCTCCACATCTGCACAGTGTTCGAGCTCAGATTCTCTCCTCCACTACAACACCCTCTCTCCATGATGTTTGCTCTATGTTACTCAGGGTAACTCCTCCGTCTGAGACTCCCACCGGTTTCTCTCCAGTTTTTCTTCAGCGACCTCTCCTGCCAACTCCTCCTCCTGGTCGTGGCCCTTCCACCAGGGGAGGACGCCACCCGTCTCGGGGACGAGGACGTGGTGGCCGCTCATCTTTGAAGTGTACCTACTGTTCTCGTGAAGGTCATCTAGAAGCCACCTGCTACCGTAAACATGGCCTCCCTCCGCATCTGGCCGCCTCCGCTACTCCAACTACTTCTGATGCCCCTGATGCTTCCAACCTTGGTGTGCCTACTCGCCAGGAATATGAAGACCTTCGCACTCAGTTCCAGCAGCTCCAAGGCAGTATTGATCGGCCATCTGGCTCGGTTGCCTCCTTCTCTACTCAAGGTATATCCTGTCTTTCCTACAGCTCTCACTGGATCGTTGACTCTGGAGCAACTCATCATATCACATCTCAGCAACCGCCTCGGTATTCGACAACCTCTCACCCGCCATCTATTATTGTCGCTAATGGCGACACTACCCCGGTCTCTGGTGCTGCTGATCTCCGCCTCACTCCTACCTTGCTACTCTCCTCCGTTCTTCATGTTCCGGGCTCCCCGTTTAACTTGCTTTCTGTTAGTCAGTTAACACGGGATCTTGATTGTTGCATAACTTTCTCTCCTTCATCTTTTGTTTTGCAGGATCGCCGTACACGGAGTACCATTGGTAGCGGTCGGCTGACGAATGGGATATATCTCTTGGATCTCCCACCTATCAGTCTTTCTTCCATCTCCACTTCTGACTGGCATCGTCGCCTTGGGCATGCTCCCCTTCCGGTTCTCAAGAAAGCTCTTCCTGGTGTGTTACTCCAAGAGTTCACTTGTGAATCATGTATCTACGGCAAGCAACATCGTGTTTCTTTCTCTCCTTCTTGTACCCGGAGTGATACTCCATTATCTTTAGTTCATTCTGATGTATGGGGTCCATATAGGATCCCCAGTGTATTTGGCCATCGTTACTTTATCACTTTTATTGATGACTACTCGCGTGTTACTTGGCTTTATTTTCTTCATGATCGCACTGAGATAACTTCTGTGTTTCGCGCTTTTCTGTCTGAAACACGTACGCAGTTCTCGACGCCTCTTAAAATTCTACGCACCGATAATGCCCACGAGTACACAAGTCGGTCCTTCTCTGCTCTGTGCTCTGAGTTTGGTGTTATTCACCAAACCTCCTGTGCCTACACACCTCAACAAAATGGAGTGGCCGAACGGAAAAATCGCCATCTTCTCGATACCGCTTGGTCCCTCATGTTCCAAATGCAGGTCCCCACCGAATTTTGGCACTTTGCTATTTCAACTGCTTGTCACCTCATCAATCGCATGCCCTCATCCGTGCTCAGCTTTGCCACTCCATTAAGCCTTCTTCTTCCATCCACTCCTCCTTTCCCCCTCACACCCCGAGTTTTTGGGTGTGTTTGTTATGTTCACAACCTCAGTCCGCCAGCAGACAAACTTGCGGCTCGTGCCACCAGACAGATGTTTGTTGGCTACTCTCGAACTCAGAAGGGCTATGTGTGCTACTCTCCTACAACAGGAAAAGTGACTGTCTCGGCCGATGTCACTTTCTGTGAAGATCGACCGTTCCACCTATCCTCCTCTCCCCAATTCATACCTTCTACTATTACTCGTCCTATCGTTCCAGTCACGCCTTCCTCTCCACCGTCACATCCATCACCGCATGTGATCCATCCGCCTATTCGCTACGTCTATTCTCGCCGTAAATCCAAGGATATTTCCCTACCGGAGCCATCTGCTACAAATGGCACACCGCCCGCGGTTGATCCAGCATCTTCCTCTACGGCTCACCCAATGGCTAGCTATGTGTCTCTACACCGGCTCTCTCCCCCCTCCACCAGTTTGCTACTTCTCTTTCCTCCATCTCTATTCCTAACTCTGTGCAGGAGGCGCTTCAGCATCCGGGGTGGCGGACAGCTATGGAAAAGGAGATGAATGCCCTCTGGGCTAATCACACTTGGGAACTGGTCCCCCTTCCCCCAGGTCAACACTGTGTTAGTTGCAAATGGGTCTTTGCGGTCAAACAGAAAGCGGATGGGACTGTTGATCGTTTAAAAGCCCGCCTCGTGGCCCGGGGCTTCACTCAGCAACAAGGCTTAGATTATGAGGAAACTTTTTCTCCAGTTGCAAAACTCAACACTGTTCGTGTTCTTATCTCCGTGGCTGTGCACCGGCGTTGGCCCCTTCTTCAGCTCGATATTAAAAATGCATTCCTTAACGGCGACCTGAAGGAAACTATTTTTATGTGCCAACCTCCCGGGTTTGAGACCACGGGGGAGTCTCGTACAGTTCGCGTTTGCCGCCTTCTAAAGGCGCTTTATGGTCTCAAACAGTCACCGCGAGTTTGGTTTGATAAGTTCTGCAAAGTTCTCTTAGCACTTGGGTTCACTCGGAGCTCCGCCGACTTCTCTCTATTCACCAAGCATGGACCAACTGGCACTGTAATCCTTCTTGTCTACGTTGATGATATCCCGATTACTGGTGATGATCTCTCTGGGATACAACAGCTCAAAGAACATCTGAACTCGGCCTTCCAGACCAAGGATCTTGGAAACCTTAGATACTTCCTTGGGATTGAAGTCGCCCGACGACCCGATGGGCTGGTTATGTCCCAACGAAAGTACTATATCGACTTACTTCATGAAGCAGGATACTCTGGGTGCAAACCTGCGGATACTCCTATGGATGCTAATCAAAAATTGTGTGCTGCTGGGTCCGATTCTGACCAGCTTCTTGAGAATCCAGAATACAACCGACGATTGGTTGGAAAATTGATCTACCTAACGGTTACTCGACCAGATATCTCCTTTGATGTTGGTGTTGTAAGTCGCTTCATGCATACTCCGCGCACTTCTCACCTTCAAACTGTTGAACGTATCCTCAGGTATCTAAAGACCGCTCCGGGACAAGGCCTTGTCTACAAACCATCCGACTCACCATCTCTTCTTGCGTACTCGGATGCTGACTATGCCGGGTCCCCTGATGATAGGCGTTCCACGACTGGTTTTTGCACTTATTTTGGTGGACACCTCATAACATGGCGAAGCAAGAAACAGACTGTGGTCGCCCGCTCCTCGGCTGAGTCTGAATACAGGGCTATGTCTGCTGTTGTGTCAGAATTAACATGGCTTGAGAGACTTCTTGGTGACCTGGGTGTCACCCTTCCTTCTCCGACAATACTTCGGTGCGACAGCCAGACTGCAATTCATATAGCAATATTAGCAAATAATCCAGTGTTCCATGAGCGAACAAAGCATATCGAGGTTGACTGTCACTTTGTCAGAGAAAAGGTTCAAGAAAAGAAGGTAGATTTGGAGCATGTTCCTGCTGCAGGACAAATTGCTAACATCCTAACAAAAGCTCTTCCTCGGCCACTATATCTTCAGTTCTTATCCAAGCTGGGTGCCTACGATTTGTACGCTCCAGCTTGCGGGGGAGTGTTAGCGAAAACCATGTAACAGGCCCATGTAAAGGCCCATTTAATTCTCCTTCTCTTTAGTCCCACATCATGTATAAGATTTTTTGTCTCACTCTCTCTCCTATATATATGTATTCTCCCTTTGTATTTAAAAAACAACAAATATATACAAGTTTTTGGGGTTTTCTCAATAGTATTTAATGCTCTGTATCTATACTATATATAAAGAAAACCCCTTATCGGTGTAATGCCCAGCCAATTAATATCGACTGTTCGATAAGGAGAGAGAAAGAGAAAGGGAGAGAGAGGAGAGAGAGAGTGGGCCCACAATTAAGAGAGAGAGGGAGGAGAAAGTGGGCGGCATCTTTGAATTGGAGAGAGAAAGAGAGAGAAATAAATAAGGAGAGAGGAAGAGAGAGGGAGAGAGGGGAGAGAGGGAGTGGGGCCCACAATTAAGAGAGAGAGAGAGAGAGGGAGGAGAAAGAGGGTGGCGGAATTGGAGAGAGAAATAGAGAGAGAGAGAAATGGAAAAAAATACAAAATATTTTATAAAATCTAAATATTTTAAAAATAAAATACATAATATTTTATTTTTTTTAATTTATAAAAATAAATGAAAAAAGGAAAAAATATATATATAACTGGGTGCGTGCCGGGGGCGGACAGGGTACTGTCACGCGGGGCACGGGGGGCTCCCCGTGCACTGTCACTCGTATATATATATATATATTTCTGATAATAAGATACCCAAGTAATATTTGGACCGGTTCATCCAAAATCTAGGTCTCCGTTGTTTCATGGTATCAGAGCGGCTAGGTTACGATCCTAACTCGCCGTCCTCCTTCAGTCCTCACTCTTGCTCGCACGTCGGCGCCCGCCGCCTCCGCTAGCCGCGTCCTCCTTTGTTCCTGTACATGCGTCGCAGTCTTCCCTTCCTCTGCTAGACGCCTGTCCTACCGATCCCGGAGGTTGCTCGCCATGGCTGCTGCAAAGAAGACGGTGATACATCGTCCCCATTTTTTTGTCTCCCTCGGATAATCCAGGTGCCACTATCTCTTCTTGTCTCCTCGATGGTGAAAACTTTGATATGTGGGAAAAAGCTATGGTCAATGCTCTCAAGGCTAAAAATAAATTGGGATTTGTCAATGGGAAACTAGTGAAACCCGAGGATGGCACCCCGGAAGCCGAATGTTGGAGACTTGCAATTCCATGCTTATCTCTTGGATGATGAACTCTATTGAGAAACACATCCAACCTAGCATCGCTTATTTGGAAACGAAAAAGGCGGTGTGGGACGATTTGAAGGATAGATTTGCCATTGGAAATGCCCCAAGGATCTACGAGTTGAAGAATGAAATTGCGTCTCTTAGGCAACAAGGGATGAATGTGATGGGCTATTTTACCAAAGTAAAGGGATTATGGGATGAGATAAGCAGTTACTCCAAGATTCTGAGATGTACATGTGGAGCATCTCAAGCCTATACATGTGAGAAGGAGGAAGAAAAATTACACCAATTCCTCATGGGATTGGATGATGTCATGTTTGGAATCGTTCGGTCACAGATCTTAAGCATGGACCCTCTCCCTACTGTCAATAAGGCATATGCATTCGTCACTCGTGAAGAACGACATCGTACCATTGTGCGGCACCAAGAGAATCGTGGTGATGCCATTGCTTTGGCAATGCGTGTTGCGGGAAGAGGAAGAACTTCACTGGTACTCGAAATGCGACCGCGAGGCATTGAAACAAAAAAGTGCACACATTGCCACAAATCAGGACATGAAGTTACTGAGTGTTTTGAGATTCATGGGTATCCAACTTGGTTCAAAGGCAAGAAGGGTCGCGAAAAAGGCGATGGGTACCAAGGCCATGGTCAATTGATGCATGGTCAAGCCAATGCGGCAACCTCCAATGTTGTTGATGGCAAAGGCTCCACACTTCCAAGCATGTCAAATGAACAGATTCAGAAATTGTTAAGCCTCCTCGATCACACCGGTGAAACTTCAGACAAACTCTCTGGTAAGGTTTTAGAGACTACCACTTGGATCCTTGATAGTGGCACCTCAAATCACATGACGGGTAAGGCATATTTACTACACGATCTCAAAGAAACAAGCCCCATGGCAGTTTCTCTACCTAACGGCTCCACATCCATGGCAAACATGGTCGGTTGTATTGTTTTGGAACCGAAAATAAAGTTATCTGATGTCCTATATGTCCCGCACCTTACTTGCAATCTCATCTCCATCCGTCAATTAATTTCTGAATTAAATTGTCAAATAACGTTCATTAATGAGCTTTGTGTGATACAGGACCGTACCTCGAAAACGCTGATTGCAGCGGGTAAACTTCAAGGGGAGGGGTGGGGGTCTACTGCTACACACCCATCCGGACTCATATTGCTATGAAGGTGAAGCGGGAAGACTCACATATGGTTTGGCACCGACGTTTGGGACATCAGTCAAATCGCTCACTTTTTGGATTTGAATAACAATATTGCTTGTGATGCTTGCTATAAGGCAAAACAAACTAGATCTTCTTTTCCATCAAGTATGAGCAATGCTAATGTTATTTTTGAGTTAGTCCATTGTGATTTATAGGGCCCATACAAGCAACCTTCATCACAGAGTGCCTTTTATTTTCTCACGTTGGTTGATGATCATAATCTTGCAGTTTGGGTATACCTCATGAAAGAAAAGAGTGAGACTAGTAAATTATTAATGGATTTTTGCAGGCTAGTCAAAACACAATTTGGAAAGGTGGTCAAGAAAATTCGAAGTGACAATGGTCTTGAATTTGATGGGCCCATGTGTGATTTCTACCGTATGAATGGGATCCTCCATGAGACAAGTTGCACTTATACGCCCCAACAAAATGGGAGAGTCGAGCACAAACATAGACACATACTCGAGGTAGCAAGGGCTCTTCGCTTTCAAGGTTCTCTTCCAATTGATTTTTGGGGTGAATGCATTTTGACCGGCGCTTATTTAATTAACTGTACTCCTACGGTTACGTTAAACAAGAAGTCACCTTATGAGATTTTGTTTGGTGTGAAACCCTCTTATGATCATCTTAAGGTTCTTGGATGCTTGTGCTATGCTCATAACAATTCCCAACCGAAAGATAAATTTAGGGCGCGGAGCCGACGCTGCGTTTTTATGGGATATTCATATGGGAAAAAGGCATGGAAGTTGTATGATATTGAGCAAAGGATGTTCTTTTCCTCACGTGATGTCTCCTTCCACGAAGATGTTTTCCCTTTCTTTCAAAATTCAACAAATTCTGAGCAGAATATGCTAGGTAGACTTGGGAACTTGGCTGCCCCCTCTAACAATTTTGAAGAAATAATGGAGACAGTTTATGATCCAATCATGCTGGGAGATGGTCTAGTTGATGGAGATCCTCTTTGGCCGATGGAATAAGTGCCATTCCTACAGACATCACTGTTTCATCAAGCAGGCCGCAAAGACATCCTCGACAACCCACACGGCTTAATGACTATGTTGTCTACTCGGCCATTCTCGGTGACCCCCCCTCGAAGACCTCGCACCCCATCGGCTCTTCAGGTACACCTTATCTTTTAGCTCGTTACATAACGTTTGATAATTTCTCTCAGAACCACTGGATTTTCTTGGCGGCAATATCTTCCCAAACCGAACCACGAACCTATGGTGAAGCTATAATGAATAAGAAATGGCGTGACGCCATGGGCAAAGAAATTGAAGCTCTGGAATCAAACCGTACGTGGACGCTTGCAACACTACCTCATGGAAAGAAACCCATTGATTGCAAATGGGTTTATAAAATCAAATACAACTACGACGGAACGGTGGAACGTTATAAAGCGCGCTTGGTTGCAAGAGGTTTCACACAAGTGGAAGGACTCGACTTTCATGAAACTTTTGCTCCGGTTGCCAAGACGGTCTCGGTGCGTGTGTTCTTATCCGTTGCAGTGGCACGTGGTTGGGAACTACATCAACTGGATGTCAACAACGCGTTCTTGCTTGGTGACCTTGATGAGGAAGTCTACATGACACTTCCACCCGACTTCAAGGCGGAACACGATGGCCTAGTTTGCAACCTCCACAAATCTATTTACGGACTTCGACAAGCATCACGGAATTGGTTTAACAAGTTGACGGCCACACTCATACGGTATGGTTTTGTTCAATCACACGCCAACTATTCTCTTTTCACCTATTGCAAAAATGGTGTCCTCATGGGGCTTCTAGTATATGTGGACGGCATCGTCTTAGCTGGGAACAATTCTAAAGCTTGTGCCTCTTTTAAGCTTTATTTGAACAATTGCTTCCGTATCAAAGACTTGGGAGCACTCAAATTCTTCTTGGGCATCGAAGTGGCAAAATCATCTCACGGCCTCTTTTTATGCCAACGCAAATACACCTTGGACATCATTTCGGAAACTGGGTTGCTTGTTGCCAAACCCGTCGATACACCTACGGAGCATGGCCAAAAATTGGCTTTGGCCAAGGGGGAGTTAGCAGATGGTGCTACCTATCGACGCTTTGTTGGTCGTTTAGTCTACATCACAATAACACGTCCTGAAATTTCTTGTTTTGTTCATCTTCTTTCACAATTTGCTCAAACACCAAGGAAGGAACACCTCGATGTTGCATTGTGCGTAGTTCGTTACTTAAAGGGGACACCAGGGAAAGGGATTTTATTATCCACAGATTGTGATTTTAAGCTACGAGCCTATTGTGACTCTGATTGGGCAAGCTGCCCTATTACACGTCGATCTGTCACAGGCTACTTCTACTTTGTCACTATTGGTTCCTCACCTATTTCATGGAAAACGAAGAAGCAGAACATTGTTTCACAATCATCAGCGGAAGCTGAATATAGGGCAATGGCATTTGCAACTAGTGAGCTTATCTGGCTTAAGTCCTTGTTGGCATCTCTCTTAGTGACACATGATGAGCCTATGCTACTATTTTGTGATAGTCAGTCGGCAATTCATATTGCTGCCAATCTCATCTTTGATGAGAGGACAAAACATATATAGCTTGATTGCCATTACATTCGTGAGCAAATCCAAACTGGGAAGATCGTCACCACTCATTTGCGATCACAATTTCAACCAGCTGACATCTTCACAAAGGCTCTTGCGCTGCCATAGTTTGCTTTTCTAACGGACAAGTTGAGCACTTACGATGTACATGCGCCAACTTGTGGGGGGCTGTTATTTTATATCTTATTGTTGTTTATTAGGATATAAGAAGTCTTAGTATTTAATGCTCTGTATATATATATATATATATATCTGATAATAAGATTACCCAAGTAGTATTTGGATCGGTTCATCCAAAATCTAGGTCTCCGCTGTTTCATAATACTTTGACAACTTGCGCGAATCGAAGTTCCAGACGAGTCAGGGGGCATTATACCTTGGATTGATTTTGCCATGTTTAATCTACACAGCAGGAAGGCAATATTAACCATAGGGCAGAGCAAAACTTCTTGTGCTACTTCCCATAAGGCTTTTTCTATTTTAAACTTTCAATTTATGTCATATATGTTTAAATATAAAAAAATAAACTGCTTATTGTTCACTGTTTTCCCACAGAAATTGTTCAAACAGACAATTAAAACATTTATAAATTACAAACGGCTGAACAATTTGTCAATATTTTACCCAGCTTTAAAAAATGACAGATCATTCAATTTCAGATATAACACCCTTATATTTTACTAAACCCTTCTAGACTTAAATCCGCATTGTAGTCAAACAGCCATAATGTCTTTCTAATTATCTACTAGTTAACAAGCTCCTATGGATCCATGCTTTAGGGTACCAACTTTCGGATGAAAACGATGAAACTAATTCATGTTTTAGAGGGCATACGGTTTGGAGAAAGAACTATCACCAGCATCTAACTACCAAAAAAAGTGAAACTTACGAGGAGTGAGGGATTCAAATCAGGACGAGCTATGAAAATAACTATGAATAAAAATTACCCGTAAACTTACCGGCAAAAGAGATGGGAACTTGGAGAGTAGGGCCAAAAAGAAACGCAGGAGCAGCGGAATCGGCGGCGGCGGCGGCTGCAGCTGAAGCGGCAGCACTTCCAGCAGTACTTCCGACTGGCCTGCCGCGCTTTGCCGGAGTCGCGGCTGAGCCAGGGGTTTTCGCCGATTCCCTCTTCTGCATCGCCTCTCTGGCAGGGATTCCGAGTCGAAAATAGAAGCGTAAGAATGTAACAGAAAGTAAACCGTAAAATAACGCGGACTTTTTGTACTTTTGCACCCTTCAATTAGTTTGGCATCATAATTATTTAGTTTTGGCATTTTGCACCTCCAAATAGGTTAAGTGTGGCATATTGCACCATCATTTAGTTTTTTTAACTACTTTAATTTTATGAAATAGCTTGGCGAGGGTGCAATATGCCACACTTCACCTATTTCGAGAGTGCAAAGTGTCAAAACTAAATAATTAGAGTGCAAAGTGCTAAAAACCCCCTAATTGGAGGGTGCTTAATGCCAAAAGTCCAAATAATGCGGTCAAGGCGTTAAGATGAAAGAACTAAAATAGGCTATTGTTAACCGCAACCCAAAATTTCAAAAAACACCTCCTTTTTTGTGTTAAACCGCACCTCAAAATTTAGAACCTTAACCCCTCGCGTATCCCATTTGGTTCCTCCTTCCTCTTATTGAAGCTACCTGACACCTCCTTTCCGGCCAACAACGGGGCGTGCGGGTTGCGGTTAAATTTCTTAAAATTTTTGGGTTGCGATTAATATTGGGGTGTGACAAGCCAAAATTGGGTTGCAGCTAACAATCACCTTAAAATAACTAAGGGAAAAACATAAAATATAAAGGGAAAAAAGAACATCAACCTCTACAATTTCAAGTCAATGTCAAATTAGTCCTTAAAGATTTAGTTGTGTCAAAATAATCCTTGAATTTCTCATCCAGGGATCTTTCTTAGCCCTTGAATTTCACTCGTGAAGTCGGATGTTGGCCAAAATGATGAAAATGACACAACTTAAAAATTTATGGACCAAATTAAGATTACTTTGTAACCTCATGGATTGAAATGATTTTTGCCCCGAATAAAAATTAATACAATATTTATTTGTGTGAAGTATTTTGGCAAAATATTCAGGTCCTAAACTTTGAGGTTAATTTCAAATAGATTGTTTAATTTTCATTTGCTTCAAATAGGTCTTTTAACTTTATATTTTACTTCAAATAAATTTTTAAACTAACATTGTTAATTATTTAATGGATTCGGATGACTAGACGCTAACGAGCCATTGAAGTGGATTGAAGATTAATCTATAATCATTATAAGAACATGTGCATTACATAAATCTTTAGAGTCAAAAACTGCTCCAATCACACTAAGGCTTAAGCAATCAACTCCAAACATAAAAAGGGCAGCCCGGTGCACAAAGCATCCCCGCACAATAAGGGTCCCACCACGAGTGAAATGTAGGCAAACCTTGCCAAACATCATTCCAGAAAATCTGGGCAACAATCCCTCCGGCTGAAGAGCAACCTGTTGTACAAAAAAACAGCCCAATCGGACGGTAGTTACCGAAGTTCTAAAGAGCGCACTGAGTTAGGTTCAACCCAAAGCCGTGCAACTTAGCTACTAGTTCAATGGACTTGAATCATCATCGAAAAAGAGGAACAATTCATCAAATATTAATGCAACTTCATTTTTTCTATTTGGCCTACAGATAACATTTTTATTTGAGGATCATAACTGTAATGGTCTGTTTGTTTGGACGAAATTGAAGATCTGAAAATAGAATTAAAGGTCATTTTCAATTAAATTTAACCTCAAACTTCAAATCCGAAGCTCAATTTTGCCCAACCGAACGGAGCCTAAAAGAAAACAAATTGATGATGATGCAACTGTATTTCAATTTTTTGGGCAAATTTTTGGGATCAAAATGCAGCTACTAAGCACTGACAATATTTTCCATTGTTGTATTTTAAATTATCAGTACAATTCCACTTCCTCATGCACAAACTTGCTCTTCAAACTCCTATAAATATGCAACTTTGGCTCTGTTTGTTTCGATGTTTTTTCTTTAAACACCGCCACTGAAAATACTTGTTTGGTAAACCTCCATTCTCCATTCTCAACGCTTCAAAACGTCATTTTTAGCATTCAACATCATCGCAGTCCCTCCCTCCATTCCCACCGCTCCAAAACGCCACCGCCGAAACAAACATAGCCTTTATAAAACTCAAATATATTATCGTATTCTCATCCAAAGTAACCGCGATAGGAAACGTGGGACAATACTCTTAGTACATTTCAAGCTTTGTTTCCTTTATTATTCATCAAATCAATTCTAATCAAAAGCAAAACAGAAGCCCAACAACTTCCACTCCAAAAGTACAGTAAATTTTCCATTCTACTTCAACAAACAATATTATGAGCTTTTCAATGTGAGACAATATTCTCAACAAAATTTCACACCTTTTTCTCTTAAATATCCATCATAACTATTCACATTAAAAGCCGAATAAAAAAACCCAAGAAATTTCATTAAAGGAGCATATTTTCCATTTTATTTCTTCCATCAGACAGAGAATAAGCTATCAGAACAAGCACAGATTGATGTTCAAAACCAGCATAATAATAAATATAAAAATAATAAGAAAACAAATTATATATAACAAATTACAAGTATTTTTTTGTAAATGAGTGATATGGCTTATATGTTAGCATCAGCAGTATTCAGATACTCTAGAATGCTTGACTTCACTTCATCAGGCAGAGGGGCTAAGGGCCCAGCTTTTGAGTAGAAGCTTGCCAATGATCTTATGGCTTTTTCCAGTGCAGCATATGATTCCTGGAAGTGAAAAAATTTAAATTTTATTCAATAAAAACTCCACAAAAGCCCATTCTAACTGAGATTTATTACCTTTTTTTACCTTTTCCATTAGTCACCAAGAAGTGATTTTAAGTGATGTTGTATGTCAGTAAACAATTTACATCAAGAAGCTAGAAAAAAAAAGTGGATTTTTCTTCAATTTGCGTATTCGTTTGGCGATGAAGAGCTTGCTTTTGTGTCTAATAAGAGAGATACAAAGATAAGGAAGAAAGAGAATATGATGGAGATATTCGCTCATTTTATCTCTATCAATCCTTGTCACTCTCATTTCGCGTTACTCGCTCTGTGATAAGCAGCGGCTATACATCTTCAGATTTGCATCATTAAGTACTTGCAAAATCCATTTCAGTGTGCATTCAAAGTTGTTGCTGAATCTTTCAGAAAGGAATTCCCAAATTTAAATCCCTTATGCTTACAAAGAAAGTATGCAGTAAAGTGTTCAAAACATTCCATGTGGACGATATTAAAGATAAAGTAGTTGAAAATAGACCTTCGTGATCCAATTTGTATTGGTTAACATAGGGTTGTTTGGCAGTCATTGAGGCTCTGTTTGGCATGGTGGCAACGGTCGTGAAAGAGGTGGTTATGAACCGTCGTTCGTAACCCCCGGCCTCGCCTAAGGAACTTCATCCACTTTTATGTTCAAAATTAGTTTTCTTTTCAGGGTGGCGGTCATAACAGTTATGTCAAACATACATTCGATGATGGTAGCGTTTTTGTCCAAACTCACTGGTGCAAAAACGTTGTGCCTAGCGGAGCCTGAATCTTCATCCCAGGGATCCTCACCCAGCCTTCCCTTCCTTTCACATGTATTAGCTTATTTATCATTTATGTATTTAAGCATTTTCATATTATTTCATTACAAGGAGAATGTCTATCAATTTATCTTTCAATTCAATGCAATATAGAAAAATATGCTGCCGCTCTTTTTTTCAGTGCAAAAATGTTAAACATCCTATGGAGCATTGATAAATGGTCTGTTTAGGGCAAAGGGCAGCCCGGTGCACAAAGCATCCCCGTGCAGCGAGGGTCCGGGGAAGGGTCCCACCACAAGGGTGAAATGTAGGCAAACCTTACCTTGCATTTTTGCAAGAGGCTGCCTCCTCGAACCCGTGACCTCAAGGTCACACGGAGCATTGATAAAGAACGAACGAAAAAAATGATCCAAAAGGCCAATCACAAATGGTTAAGATAGGGATACTGATGAATGATGGCACTGACGTGGCAGATGATGTAGAAATACCTCACTAGAAACCGACTTCTGCCCTTGCCAGCCATTTAAGTACTCGCGAATAGCTTCCTTTGCAGCATCAGCAGCTCTCCTAAACTTGGTGACATCCTTGGCATCTTCCTCAAGTGACTCTTTGAGAGTTTTCACTACTTCTCTTGCAGCCTTCAAATAAGCCTTTGGCAGCATTTTTCCAGTCTTGGTCTTCTCATTCTGATCAAACAGAGATGTAATTGCCCCAATCACATTATCATCACCCTCATCTTCTTTTCCTCTTTTCTCTTCTGCTTTTACTGGCGATTGGTTGCTCAAGGAACACATGGAAAACAATGAGAGGCCGCCACATAGAATAGCTAGACGTCTGCCAAGTAATTCTTCATGAAAAGCTGCGATGGAAGGATTTCTTGCCTTCGATTCATCAGCAACAGCTGTAAATGACACAATGATGTATTAGCCCCCCCCCCCCCCCCCCCCCGAGATGTCCTGTGCAGATCATCAACATTTGTTAATGTTAAAATAAATTTTAAACGTCTTCCAATATGTAACAAGGACGCATTATACCCCTTTTGTTACTAGTCTTTGATATGTTTTGCATGTATTATAAGCATGTTCTATAATTGATGTTCTATATTATGGATGCCTTAAGGTTGTATGAAACGGATCTTGATATGTTACTTGGGAGATTTTGTACATGGAAAAGAAGAGATTGTATAGAACCCAAGAGAGGGGGGCCTAAAGACAGCTAGAGATGAGAGGCTATATTTCAATATTTTTCAATTGCTTCATACCATCCTATGGAATCCCTTATGTCCAATATACATGTCTTAAATATCAAAAACTAATTAGGAAGAACATAATGTGTCTTATTACGTGTTTAAAAACTACGCTGACATGGACATGTGTTGATGATCTGCATAGAAAATAACCAAGGGCTGTGATGTTCCTGCACCACAAAATCAAAGATAAATAGTGGCAGCGAGAGAAACGAGTATTAGGCGGCAGGACTAAGGCTCCGTTTGGGAGGACTTATTTTCACCGGTCAAGCGGTTACGACCGCATGAATTGACCGGTGAAAATAAGTCCTCCCAAACGGAGCCTAAGTTGGAAATTACTAGCTTTGCGGCAATTTGCCTTCCTTTCACTGTGTTTTGAAGAGCGCCAGTAGAAATTCTCCAGTAAGGGAAAGGAAGCAAACATTGAGTCTAATAAACAAATAGTAGCTTTCTAGAAACACCTGCACATTAGAATTGTAGGCATTAGTGGATTTTTTTAAACACCTGCACATTTAATTACCTGCTATAACTTTCTGGCAAGATGCATAAGCTGAACAATCAACTATCAATAGGATAAATGATTCATTAGGCCCCATTTGGGACAGCTATAGTATTTGAGTGGCAGCGGTTCGAAATTGTCGTAGTAAGCACACCAACATTGCACTGCCTGCATTTGGAACTTTCGTGGCAGTATTTCTACTCAAACTCCATTTTTTAAGTTAAGGGAGTTCGCAATTGGTAACTTCTGACACACCTAAATGATTGGTGATGTGTTAACCCAAAATAATATTTTAAGGAAATAACATTCACAGCCATAACTACTCAAACACTACTTGTGTTTTTTCACCATTGCATTCACAACCACCGCTGCTCTCCCACCACTCTCCCAAACAGAGCCTAATTTGTCATCTGTATTACACAAATAATGAACTCGTATGAGCTAAATGCTATGGAAGAAACAAAAAACTAGAAATTGTGTGCACAATCTCAAGAAACCTCAATATGTAGCACTCGTTAAGTTTTCATAACATACATATATCAGTAAATTGCAAACCTAAAAATGAGCTAATGTCCCTTGGAGAATCATAAAACAAGGGATGCATGCCAACACATTAAAGGAATCACAATTATGACTACTTGAAATAAGTTTCTGTTGGGGTATCATCAAAATCTTCCTTATCCCAACTATTTGTCGTCGATTTCATGAATTCTCATTCTTAATTCATTTATGCCAAATACTGCTTGTTTTGTTAACTCTATTTTTCGCAAATACTTATACACAACTTAGATCCATGCATCAAGTATGTTTTCCAACTCTTAATAAGAACAATAATATATGGGACGAATCTATAGGAGATCGATGTGATGCCCTAACTCTATATGAATGCGAGCAATCATGTGACTAATGCAAATAAAACAACGGCCGACTAAAATGAAGACGTGAATGAATGCATACATGCAATCCGATTAAGATACTCGCTAGGGAATCATCCCTAATGGCTATTGTGAGGATTAGTTTGAGCTACTGGTACTATTATAATTTTAATTCATTAAGCAATTAAAATTATTAATTAATACGGTATAAATCACAAGAGTTATTGTAGAAAAACGCAATGCGTATTTTGTATTTCTATATTGTATACAAAGGAGAGTACATATTTATAGGAGAGAGAAGAGAGAGGGAAAAACTATACACAATGTGGGACTAAATATAGGAGAAACAAAAAGGGCCACTAAATGGGCCAAAGCTTATGGGCTATTTCAACACTCCCCCGCAAGCTGGAGCGTACAAATCGTATGCACCAAGCTTGGATAAGCATTGATAGAAGAGGGTACTGGACAGTGCCTTTGTGAGGACATCCGCAACTTGTTCAGTACCAGGGACGTGTTTTAGCTCGATCTTCTTCATTTGTACTTTCTCCCGGATAAAGTGGCAGTCGACCTCGATATGCTTAGTTCTTTCGTGGAAGACCGGGTTCTTGGCAATATGTATAGCAGCCTGACTGTCGCAAAGTAGAAGAGCAGGAGCAGGAAGTTTTACTCCAAGATCCGTGAGAAGACTTTCAAGCCAGGTAAGTTCAGAGACCACAGATGTCATTGCCCTGTATTCTGCTTCTGCTGAGGAGCGCGCAACCACTGCTTGTTTCTTGCTACGCCAGGTGATCAAATGTCCTCCGAAGTACGTACAGAAGCCACTGGTTGACCGACGATCATCCAGAGATCCGGCATAGTCAGCATCCGAGTATGCCACCAGTGTTGGAGTTGAGGATGAGGTCTTGTATACCAAGCCTTGACCAGGAGCAGCTTTCAGATATCGGAGAATCCGTTCCACAGCCTGAAGATGAGAAGAACGAAGGGCGTGCATGTAACGGCTGACAATACCGACAGCGAAGGAGATATCTGGTGTTGTAACAGTCAGATAGATCAATTTTCCTACCAGACGGAGATAGCACTCCGGGTTCTGGAGCAAGAGATCAGAGTCAGAGGACTGAGCACAAATCTTGTGGTTTGCGTCCATTGGAGTGTTGATGGGTTTGCAGCCGGAGTAGCCTGCATCATGAAGAAGATCGAGGCAATACTTTCTCTGAGATAGAACAAGTCCATCTGGTCGCCTGGCTATCTCCAGGCCCAGGAAGCAATGAAAATTCCCCAGATCTTTTGTTTGGAACACGGAGCTGAGTTGTTGCTTGATTTCCTGAATTCCTTTTGAGTCGTTGCTTGTGATAATGATATCATCAACATAGACTAGAAGGAGAACAGTGTCTGTTGCCTGGTGGCGAGTAAACAGGGAGAAGTCAGCCGAGCTCCGAGTAAATCCTGCTTCACGAAGGACCTTGCTGAGCTTGTCGAACCATGCTCGAGGAGACTGTTTGAGACCATAGAGAGACCGCAAAAGATGACAGACTTTCGGGGTCCGAGACTCCCCCGTGGTCTCAAACCCGGGCGGCTGCTGCATGTACACCGTTTCAGTAAGATCGCCGTTTAAGAAGGCGTTCTTAATATCCAGTTGATGTAAGGAGCATTGGCGGTGCACAGCGACGGAGAGAAGAACCCGTACGGTGTTCAGTTTGGCGACGGGAGAGAAGGTTTCGTCGTAGTCCAAACCTTGTTGCTGGGTGTAGCCGCGAGCCACCAGGCGAGCTTTTAAACGGTCAATGGTCCCATCCGCAGCGTGTTTGATAACAAAGACTCATTTGCAACCAACAGTTTTCTGGCCAGGGGGAAGATCCACTAGTTGCCAGGTCTGGTTTGCCCACAACGCGGCCATTTCTTCTTCCATGGCGGCACGCCAGCCAGGATGTTGAAGAGCCTCCTGCACAGAGTTAGGAACTGCAACCGACGATAAAGAAGTGGCCAGAGTATGAAGTGGAGGGGAGAGACGATGCAGTGATACGTAGCTCGCCATTGGATGAGCGGTGGACTCTGTTACCGGATCAGCAGGACTTGGAGCACCAGAGGACGAGGACGACTGCGCAGGGGCAACGGGGCGGGAGTTGCGACGGGAATAGACCTGGATAAGGGGTGGCCGGCCGGGAGGCGGAGTAGGGATTGGTACAGGGAGAGGTGTTGGAGTAGGTGTGTTAACCGGGAGGATGGGTCGCATGACAGGTTGTGGGAGAGTAGGTGATGTAGACTGTGTTGCTGGAGTGGGAAAGAATGGCAGGTCTTCCCGGAAGGTTACGTCAGCGGATACCGAAATTTTCCGAGTGAGAGGGGAATAGCAGACGTAGCCTTTCTGAGTATGGGAGTAGCCAACAAACATTTGCTTAGTCGCTCTGGGATCGAGTTTGTCCGTAGATGGTCCCATGGAGTGAACGTAACGCGTACACCCGAAGATTCGATGTGTGAGAGGGAAGGCAGGAGTAGAGGGAAAGAGAAGACTGAACGGACTGGCATTGTTGAGTACGGAGGAGGGAAGACGGTTGATAATGAAGCAGGCGGTAGAGATCGCAAAGTTCCAATAGATCTTCGGAACGTTCATGTGAATCATGATCGAGCGGGCCATATTAAGGAGATGTCGGTTCTTTCGTTCGGCCACACCGTTTTGTTGAGGGGTGTAGGCACATGAGGTTTGATGAAGAATCCCGAATTCAGAGCATAAGCTCGAAAACTCATTGCCGGTGTATTCGCGAGCATTATCGGTGCGTAGCGTTTTGACGGTGGTGGAGAAGTGAGTGCGGGTTTCAAGGATAAACGCCTTAAACACACGAGGTAATTCCGAGCGTTCGCGAAGTAAGTATAGCCATGTTGTGCGGGAGTAATCATCAATAAAGGTAATGAAATAACGGAATCCAGAGATACTACAAATTTTATAGGGTCCCCAGATATCTGAATGAATAAGATCAAAGGGAGCGGAGCTCCGAGTACAATTTGCAGGAAAAGATGAACGTGGCTGTTTGCCGGAAATACATGATTCACATTGAAATGCAGGAAAAGATACATCGGGCAGTGCCTTCTTGAGGATGGGGAGGGGAGCATGGCCGAGACGCTGATGCCAGTCAGCAGAAGAGACAGAGGCGAGGATGGTGGGAGAATCGTCGAGAAGGTAGAGCCCGTTGCGCAGCTGCCCTTTACAATGGTAGTCCCCGTCCGTCGATCCTGTATCAGAAAAGAAGAACGTGAAAAAATGACAGAGCAATCCAAATCAGTAGTGAGGCGGCTAACAGAGAGTAAGTTAAACGGGGAGCCCGGAACATGGAGGGCCGAGCGGAGAGAAATGGATGGGCTGAGAGATAGGTCAGCTGAGCCGGACACAGAGATAGTTGCTCCATTAGCCACAGTGATACACTTCGGATGAGGAGCACCCGAATACGTTGGCGGCTGAAGAGAGGTGATATGATGAGTGGCACCCGAATCCACTATCCAGCGAGGACTAGTGGAGAGACAAACGATACCTGGGCTGGAGACGGAGGCGACCGAGGCAGGTGGAGTCATCATCCTTTGGAGTTGCTGGAACTGTAGGCGGAGAGCCTCAAGATCGGCACGAGAGGCCGAGGAGCTATCGTCAACGACTGCAGCAGTCGGTCGTGGAGGAGGAGGGTTGCCAGGTTTCCGAAAGCAGGTGGACTCATAATGGCCATCACGACCACAGAACGAGCACTTCGGTCGTCCTCGTCCACCACGGCCCCTTCCACGGTAGGCCGACCGACCTCCTCGGCTAGAAGGAGGAGGAAATGAAGGAGCAGGGATATTTTGGAGAAGAGCCGGTGAGGGAGGAGCAGGAGCCTCCGGAGGTTGTGATACTTTGAGTAGCATGGAGCAGACGGCCGATAAGGAGGGAGTGGGAGTCGAGGCCAAGACTTGTGCCCGAATACTCAGAAGATGTGGAGGAACACGGGCCATTAGCAGAGCAATGCAGACGGCCTCCCTTTGCGCGCGCTGAGTGGCAAGATCAGAGGTGGGTGGCTGGTGTTGAAGCCATGCTTCGGAGAGAGACTTGACCCGAGCGACAACAGAGGTAATGTTTGGTCCACTGGTGTCCAGAGCCTGAAGATCAGAGATAATGTCGAAGAGACTCTGAAGGCTGTCCTTGCCAGAGTATAAGGAGTGGAGCTCGTCCCACATCCCTTTGGCCGTGGGCAGGTACATGACCATTTCATATGGTTCGCCTTCCAAAGAATTAAGGATCCAGGTCTGGACCCGACCATCAGTCTTGAGCCACTCAGGAGGAGTAGGGGCTGGAGGATCATCGGTAAGATGAGCGAGAAGACCCTTGGCCTGGAGGACCCGGCGGATTGAGTGACCCCAAGGAATGAAGTTTTTCTTCCCGGAGAGGGATAGAGTAGTAATTCGCAGCTCATCACGGAGTTTTGGGGGCTGACTCAGGTTGGCAGGCTGAGGCGAGACAGGCACCGTGGTTGAGTCAACGGAGGATCCCATTAATGAAGGGATTGGGACGGCGGGCTGCTGGGAGGAGACCGACAGAAAGAGGTCGGGCGAGCAGCTGATTAGGGATAGTCGGGCGGCTTGCTGAGAAGACCGGCAGGAAGCTTGGCAGGGAGAGAAGTCGGCAGCGATCAAGAGGTCGAGCGAGCTGCGACTGAGGGAAGGTCGTCGGAGAGCCCGCGAGATCGGCAAAGGGAGCTCGCTGGATGGATAGACCGTAGGAGGCGGACTGGCTAGCTGCGAGAGGGAGTCGGGCGATCTCTGCGAACAGTTGATGGAGAGATCGCTGCGGGCTGGCGAGCTGTTGAAGGTGAGATCGCTGCGGGCTTGTTGAAAGTGAGATCGCTGCGGGCTGGATTGCTGCGGGAGCGATCGCTGGCGAGAGCGAGAGTGCTGCGAGATCGGGCTGCGAGAGTGCTGCGAGAGCGGTCTGCGAGAGCGCTGCGAGATCGCTACTGGCGAGCTGTAACTGAGAAAACGCTGCGAGATCGCTACTGGCGGTCTGCGTCTGGAGATGAGGCCGGAGCGAGCAGAGAGGAGGCCGCGTCGTCTGGAAAGGAGGCCGGTGCGAACACTGGCGATCTGCGAGCAGAAAGGGCGCTGGCGAGCAGAGGAAGCTCGCTGAGGAAGAGCGCACGGGAGAGCTCTGCAGATTGGGGAGACGGACTGCGATCTTGGACGGGGCGGGCTGAGAGCTCAGCAGCGGAGGGTCCCACAGGCTGCGAAGTCTATAAAGGGCGACGAAGAGCAGAGAGCGGAGGGGGGGGATCCACGCAGGGGAGCGGGCGGGCAGCGATCTTGAAAAAAAAGAGACCGCACAACCTGCGGTCAAATAAATGAGGCGGGCGGTTCGAATATAGGAGAAATCGCTGGCTCTGATACCATGTAGAAAAACGCAATGCGTATTTTGTATTTCTATATTGTATACAAAGGAGAGTACATATTTATAGGAGAGAGAAGAGAGAGGGAAAAACTATACACAATGTGGGACTAAATATAGGAGAAACAAAAAAGGCCACTAAATGGGCCAAAGCTTATGGGCTATTTCAACAGTTATAAATATTTTCCTTTTGAGTGATTAGGGTTCCAGTTGAATACTAATAAGAGTGTGCTAAAGAAGTGAAAGGTTCCGTTGTCACAATATAAATTAACAATCGGAATGGAAGCAAACAAGCACACAGTCCACTAATCATAAAGATAATCCAAACATTAACGATATGAGTCTAGTGGTGTGCAAAAATAACCGAAAAATCGAGAACCGGACCAAACCCGAATCGGACCGATCGGTTCAGGTCGGATCTCATGGGTCTCGGTTCGGTTCCGGATCCACAAAACTTAGAACCGAGTAGTTTGGTTCGGTTTTCGGTTCTTCTGCTCGGGTACCCGAGAACCGATCCGGAATCGATTATTGATACTACACCTATGAATTTCTAGAGTTATCAAAATAAAATAAAATCTAATTCAATTAAATTATTATTTAGTGTGATTCACTAGTTTGTGGGTATTTTGTAATGATTGAATTTATATGCAACTATATAACATTTGAACAATATCATTAAGATGAAGTATTTAATCATTAGGAATGTTTGCATGTATAAGGGTATGCGAAAAAAATTATGAAGCCTGAGTAGAATCGAGAACCGAACTGGAACTGAACGGAGCTTTACGGTTCGGATCCGAATTTATATGCAACTATGTAACGATCCCGTCGATAAGTGGGAACCGAACCTACATGGGTCGGTTCTTGATTTTGGGTGGAACCGAACCGACCTGAGTTGCACCCCCTAGATATGAGTATAAAACACATAAAAAACACCTAGCTGAAGATGGACATAGGCATCGAATGTGTAAGGCTTGATCGGGGGCAGTAGTAGCACGATGAAATCTGGGGTTCGTGGTGATGGGAGAGGGGAGGATGGTTAGGGGACGTGTGGGAGGCCGGGGTGGAGCAAAAAGGGGTGTTGGAATTGTGGAAGGGCTGTCCAGTGCTGGGGGATTGAAGGTTGTGACTGTAAGGACAAAGGGAGGGCTTTTCGGTGACTAGTGGGGATGGGGTGGTGCTTGACTGCAAGGTTGATGCAACCTATGGTGCATTGTTTTTTTATTGCATCTTTATATTTTATCGCATTTTATGTAGCGCATGTTTTCACGCGTGTCGTAGTATATACAATTGTTTTGTTTTAATTTTTTTTTTTTTTTTGCAAAACTAAAATCCATCAGCCTAAGTACTGTAGATCAATATTTGATTAAGAAAAAAATTGTATACCTCAACTGAAACTTAATGATCATACTCTCTGTTGAGAGTTATTATATTTAAGTCTATGTGTTTAGTCCCACACCGGCTAGCGGTGTTGTGTGTCTCTTTGTAATGTTATATAAGAGCCCCTATGTGGAAGAATAAATTACACCAAGTATTTTCCTTCTCTTAATTTCTACATGGTATCAGAGCTAGGTATCAGAGCAGGAAAACATGTAGAAATTAAGAGAAGGAAAATACATGGTATCAGAGCATTGCGATCTGAAAACCTAAAATAATTTTTTTTTTCCTACCGCTCATCCCGCAACCTAGCCCCGACCCTTCTTTCCGCTCCCGCTGCTAGCTCTCCTGCGGCTCCTCCACCCCCTCGCTCCCGTTGATGGGATCGTTCCTTGATTCCAATGCCGGGAGCGGGGTTGTTTCCCATCGCTGGCTTCTCCCGTCGAGCCGTCTTCTCCGGTCTGCGCTGCTTCCATCTTCATCGACGACGCTGCTTCCATCTTCATCGACGACGCTGCTTCCATCTTCATCGACGACGCTGCTTCCATCTTCATCGACGACGCTGCTTCCTCCCATAGCTTCTCCTCTGCCGATCGACGATCCCGTCGAAGCTCCACTGCTGCACTTCTTCTCCGGCTACTACCGCTCTATGCCACTGCCGTCCAGCCCTCTTCTTGCCGCTGCCGCTGAGCCCCTCTCCTGCTGGACATCTTGCCGCCCTGTGCCGCTGCTGTCCCGCCGCTGCTCTTCTTCTCCGGCCCGGCAGCCCTCTTGTTGTTGCGGCTGCTTCTTCTCCGGCCCGGCAGCCCTCTTCTTGCCGCTGCCCTTCTACTTCCGGTGTTGCCGGCTGCTCTCGTCTTGCCGCTGGAGCCTCTTCTCCCGACTGCTGTGCCGCTGCTGCTATGTCGTGCCGTCTCCATTTTTTTTTTAAGTGTCGCTATAGTTTTTTTATGTTTAGTTATTGTATTGGTAGTGTCGTCTAGTCGTGTGCTATGGACGATGGTTTTCGTGCTGCTGCTCTTTGGGTGCCGAGCTCTTCTCTTCCTCCCTTCTCACTCGCCGCTGCTTGAGCCTTTTTTTTTGCTCGCCGCTGCTTGAGCACTCTGCTCGCAGCCGCTTGAGCCTTCTGCTCGCAGTTGGCTTGTGCTTTGCTCGCTGCATCTCGGATCGTGGTCTTGCCGGCAACCGTTATCCATAGTTGTCTTTCGTTTTATGTGTTATTCTGATTGTCTTCGTCTGTGTCTCCATGCGAGTCTATGCCTTCTTGCACGCGTTCCACGTGAGGGAGAGTGTTTGTGATAACGGCGACTCGGATGCCTCTTTCCCGACTCCTGCCTTAGTCACACACGGCCTCCAGGCATATTTCGTATGTTGTGTGTGTCTCCCCATCTTTTTCTTTGATGTTAGGTAGGTGTGGTTTGGCCTTTGTTGGTTGACCTGATTTCAGCTCCGGGAGCATCCAGCGTGCTCATGGTCGGTTTGTGGACCAACGTCGTGTGGCCTTTGCCCGGTTGAAGTATCCCCGGTGACACGCGGTTGGGCCTCGGTGGCTGGTGTTTTGTCCCACGTTGCCAACCACCATTTACCTTTTCGTTTATGTTGTGTTCAAGCTGAAGGGTTCCCCTTCAGCTTGAGGGGGAGTGTTGAGAGTTATTATATTTAAGTCTATGTGTTTAGTCCCACACCGGCTAGCGGTGTTGTGTGTCTCTTTGTAATGCTATATAAGAGCCCCTATGTGGAAGAATAAATTACACCAAGTATTTTCCTTCTCTTAATTTCTACACTCTAATAATAAACCATTTTAAAATGATGATTTCCTTTAGCCTAGCAAAGAAAAGAAAATTCATACACCCACAGACGTACAACCCTGGCCAAGAAACAAAATTCGGCTTGTTGGTGCTGATCAAGCCTTCTATTACTTATTTTCTTGCACACTTGCACAGAAACAATGATTTCATTTCTCCCTGTCGAATGCATTTTAAGAAATTTTGTTCTATGTTATCTGCTGATTGTGCTCAGAATATGTTCATGAATGATGCAATTATTGCATGCGTCTAGAACAGGTGGATGCGAAAAATTGTTGTTGATCTGTAGTATTTTGATTGTTGTTATCTTTATATATTTGATGTCATCAATAAATAATTTTGTTAATATTTTTGTTATAAATGTTTTTTTTATTTGGTGCCCGGATTAGACTAAAATTCTAGCTCTGCCACTGCCTAAGATGCTGCCGAAGACTAAAATTCTAGCTCTGGCACATCCTAGGTTTTGTGTGTACAAGGTTTATTGAGATTTTGAAGTTTTTCTTGAAGTAAAATCTAGTCCATATATTTGTTATTTTAATTTCAATGTGTCAAAAAAATTTATGCAATCGACAATGGCAATGGTCAATTTCAATTCCTATGACTGAATCATGCAGTCCATCCGAACAACATAATAAAAATTAAACATAATTTCAATTCACGCGAGAACTGGAATTGAGCAGAATTGAAATTAATCTCAATTCCAAAATTGTGATTTTGGAGTTCAAAGAACACGACTACAGTTGGTGACCGAGAAGTTCATTTCTATTGATGAAATCATCATTTTAAAGATGCTTTAGTTTCAGAGAGTATGATCATTAAATTTCAGTTGAACAAAATTTTTTATTCTTAATTAAAATTTTGATCTACGATACTTCGGCTGACTGACCTCAGTTTTGCCACACACAAAAATTGAAAGTGAAAATGAAATCATTGTATAAAACAACAGTTAACTAGGCTGCATCAACATCCTTAAGAAATAATAAGAACTAATAAGAAGGGCGACATCAAACATGCCTGGAGACTGGAGTGGGAAGTGAACGAGGAACTCGGGAAGGAGACTGGCAAATGGCGACGATGCGCAGATTGTAGACACCGACGAGGCTAGTGTAGAGGGAGAGCCGGAGAAGGGCAACGCTGACGCGCCGGGCCGCCGACGGTAGACGAAAGTCACGGGAACAAGGGACGCCGTCGTTGGCCAGTGGCTAGGGCAGTGTGATTTGAAAATGGCCGAATGAAGGAGGTAGCTGTAGCCGCGGGATTTTGACTTCGGAAATAGTAGGCCTCGTTTGGATAACGCGAAAAGCCGCCTTCATGCAGATAGAGCCTCGTTTGGCGGGGACGCGGGTAGCTGTTATAAGCAAACCTCTTTTGGTTGCTAGCAAACTAATTTCTATGAGTTATTACGCGCCTTTTGAAAATACGCTTTGTACATGCATTTTTAAGAAAAGTGTTCAACACGAAAATTGTAGATCTCGTCGAGATCTACAACTTTAGTGTTGAACATTTTTCCTAAAAATGCACGCACAAGGCCCTAAAATCGCCCTGATCGTAATTATAGTGAATTTTGAAAATAACAAGAAAATACGCCTTGTACATGCATTTTTAGGAAAAGTGTTCAACACGAAAGTTGTAGATCTCGACGAGATCTACAATTTTCGTGTTGAACACTTTTCCTAAAAATGCATGTACAAAGCGTATTTTCAAAAGGCGCGTAATAACTCATAAAAATTGGTTTGCTAGCAACCAAAAAGGGTTTGCTTATAACAGCACCCTTTTTTTGCATGCGGGGCCCACAATTAGTATTATCGTAAAAATTCGACGTTGAAATTCATCTGGAAAATCAAGTTGGATTTAAATTTCAGTCGGATTTCCATCGTCAAAAATTATGATTGTACTATTTTGGCAGTTAGAATTCCCCCCGCACAAAAGGATTGTGCGTGTTCCACGAGCCATTTTTTGGTACAAGTAGCGTGCACAGAGCTATGCACGCTATGTAACAGTTACAGCCATAATTTACAAATAAAATGTAAATTACGGCTGTAACCTGAAATTATGATGTAACAGTAATGTATGTTCTGCAGTATGTAACTGTTACAGCCGTAATTTACATTACTGTTACAGCATAATTTCAGGTTACAGCCGTAATTTACATTTTACTTGTAAATTACGGATGTAACTGTTACATAGCGTGCACAGCTCTGTGCACGCTACTTGTACCTAAAAATTTTTCGTGTTCCACGTACAAAAATATTCCTCTAAAAAGGGAGCTTGGCTCAGCCAGGCAGATCATACCTAGGATTAACGAGCCAAGGCTAGGCAGTGAGAGGCCGCCCAACATTATAGTTGGGTGGCCTACCCAAAATGATAGTTGGGCATCTGCCCAAACATATTAAATGGAGCAGGACAGATGCCCCGCTATATTATATAGTTGGGCACACATGCTCGGCTATATAATATAGTTGGGCAGTGATCTTTCCAAAACGGGCACCAAGGTTTAGTCCGGTGCCCGAACAGGCTAAATTAATCATGAAACCATACAAGAGAAAAACAAATTCATTTTATATAATATGAATTGATAAGAAAGTGAAGACTTTTGATGCAGAGATCTAAGACGATGAATAATAGTTCTTGATGTTGGCTATACTTACTCGCACCTTGAACCAGTTGGTCTTAGCAAATTCATCCCGAATTTGCGTCAAGTCTCACCTCCCCAGAGAGCCCCTAGAGCTAAACTCAAGTCCTAGACGCCAAAGAAAGGCAAATTCTCTTTCTCAATCTAACAAAGATCTAGTAGTCACAACCGTGGTGAGTTCCATTCCCTATATCTAATTCGATCTAATCGCCGCATGAAACGCTCTGATTTCATCCCTAGAACCCTTTGAATTACGTGTGCATACATGAAACGCGTGCGGAGAATTCATCGTATTGAGCACAAGTTGTAACCCTGAATTTTCCTTCACACACAATCGTGGGTTGCAAACGCATGACCGTGTATTCATGTAGAGAGTAAACATCAATAAAAACATTGTGTTGTTTGTGATTGTGTCTTGATGCACGATCGTGCAAGCTTTGAGTTGTAGGTAACAAAATGGTGCGCGACTGTATACATTGAACGCACGATCGTGCGGTCGACGTGAAATCAGTTTTAGGTTCTAATCTGTGTCGCGGATCTCAGTCCAACAACCCGGATCTCCTCCCGCTGACCTAACATCGCGTGTTGGAGGGGCTTGGGAGCTCATTCTATCGTATCCTAAATCCTAAATGTGGCCTTTCATCCCCCAAAGACCTCCCCCGAGCTCATCCAAGAATGATTCCCCGCTCTACCAGGAGAAGCCCCCCCCCCCCCCCCCCCCCCCCCTCCCACACACACAAACACACCAGTTTCTGCCCGAGAGAATCCTTCACACGCTAATAGAATAGCCATTTGTCTTCCTTTCTGTCTCTTGCTTTTGCAGTTACTTCTGAACTAGTAGATATTTGGTCATAGTATAACACCTCAATTTCCAGTGCACTGAAATAAACAATTTGTTAGTTTTGAAGCTTACGCCGGCGTTAAGACTAACGCTCGGCGTTAGCCCAGGCCGTTCGTCGAACGCAGCCAGCCGTTCGTCGAACGCAAGTTTTGGGCAGTTCGTCGAACGCCGCTCGATGAATTTCAGGCCATTCGTCGAACGCCGCTCGACGAATTTCAGGTCATTCGTCGAACGCAGACTGCAGCGTGTTTGTCGAACGTCGTTCGACAAATTTCAGGCCATTCGTCGAACACAGGCTGCAGAGTATTCGTCGAACTCCGTTCGACGAACTCCAGGCCGTTCGTCGAACATCGTTCGTCGAACGCCGTCGGGCTTTAAGCCACTGTGGATAAGGTCCGTCACCGCCTTAGGGGCTAACGCCCGGCGGTAAGTGCTACCGCCGGCGGTAGCTAGGAAAATATAAAAGGCAGCCAAATTCAGTTTGTCTTCTCATTTTTCTGATTACAAGCTCGTGTAAGGCAGAGAAACGTGGGATCCTGAAGGAAGGAGGTCGGTTTTGGCTAGCCGTGAGTTGTGTTGAGGGCAAATCCATGAAGGAGATTACTTGAGTGCTTGTGCCATCGTCGGAGGAAGCTGTTTTTAAGAGAGTCCAGCCGAGTTCCTCTCAAATCTATGGCACCGAAACGAGCGCCGAGGGTAACGATTCTCCTCCCTAGTCTTTGGACACGTTCGTCCTTTGATTTGCATAGTAGTAGGCAGATTTCCACTAGCAAGTGGATAGATTTCTGCCGACGGGTCGATGTTATCCCCGTAGAAAGTGCATATAGAGCCCGGAATTGCAGTACGGGCATAGGCATGTTGTGTGAAGCCCATCTGGACAGGTTGGTCTGGATTGGTGATGTTGATATGCTATTGCACTCCGGAGAAGACTCCGTGATTATGCTGTATTTTTCAGGTGTTGTGTACTGTTTCGTACTGCAAAAGAGATCTGATGGTGTTTCCCAGAAAATACCCGGAAAAGAGTAGCAGAACTGGGTTCTGTTACTAGCATCTAGCGTTAGTGTTAACGCCGGCGGTAGCTCCAGGTGAGCAGATTGTGTGACCCAATGTGGGTATAGTTAGACGGGCACAAGGGGAAGCCAAACCCGTGTCAGGTTGAATACTGACATTTATGAGCGCGGGCACAAGCTGAACCGAACCCGTTCCATAGCGGGTCAGTGATGAGGTCGCTCCTCCGGGGTCACTGAGGGAATTATGGATTAGAAACCGTAAGGTAGTGCTAGCCTTGACGGTCGCAGCTCATAGTATGCATCCAAGTTGAAAAAGTACTTGTCGATGTCGTGCCGAGGGGGCACAATGCGTGTAAGCCTAAATCCGAGTTGAAAAAGTACTTGTCGATTAATACATCGCTCTTAATGAAAATGAATGCTTCTATGCGGTGCTTAGACGCACCTGTGATATATATACTGCTATTGCTTGCCTGCAGGGAAGGAGCACCGCCGCCCCGAGCATGGGGTGGGGTCGTTATAAATCTGAGTCAGCTAAAGCTGACCGGTTACTTGTTTTCCCACCGCTTGGTGGATTTGTTTATACAGGTCCTGGCGAGACTAGCGGGAAATAGCGGGCTGAAGCCCCTGCTGCTGTGTTGTACTGGCCCTCGAAGGCCGAAGCTTTTGTTTACTGTTTTCATGTGTGACCGGCCTGCGCGCCGATGTTTGGAAGCCACCTTTATTATGTAAACAAACCTTGTAAAGATCGTGTAATGTATTTCATTCCTCGTAGTTATTGTGGACAGTATTAACTAGTTTTCAATGAAATTAAATACTTCCGTTGTCCGACTCTGTGTGCTGAGATGGTTATGTTATTAACTGTTTAATGCTAATTCAATAACGCGCTCTTTTGTTCGTTTAATATGGCGTGGGGTCCCGGTCGGACCTACTGCTATATTCTATGTAACAGGGAGGGTGTTACAAATTGGTATCAGCTACGGGTCTCGATCCCTTTCCGTTTGAATTCGTGGTCGGGTTCTTTTAAAGGATGGTGAGCACGTGTGTGCGTCGCCGTTAACTCATGTAAATAACCAGTAATTGTCCACTTTAGGAATGAATTACATGTATGTGTGTAGCGTTGGGATGGAACTTTTGTGTTTCTCTAGTGATCTGTGCTATCTCTTAGTCGCTAATTGTGTTTTGTGCACATGTATAGGTGACTGGAGTGGAGCGGGGCCCTCTCGACCCCCGCGTTCGACTGCCAGTAGTACACCAGCTGAAGTACCTACTCCTCCTTCTGCTGAGACAGTAAGGATGATAGCGGAAGCAGTGTTTGCTATGTTCACTGCACAACCCGGAGGGCATGTCCCTGGACAGCCTCCTACTCTTGGAGTGGCCCCAGTGCTAGTTGTGGCAGCTGAACCTGCGGTTGAAACGCCAGTGTCGGTGAGGGCACAAAGAGCTCCGGACCAACAACTGGAGTACTTTCTGAGTTTCAATCCTCCTACATTCACGGGGGCAGGAACCCCGACGCAAGCTGAGGATTGGCTATCAAAGGTGCGCAAGACCTTGAAGGACACTGACACGGAGGAAGACCAGAAGGTTACTTTGGCAACCTTCCTACTTGATGGGGAGGCGCATTTGTGGTGGGATGAGATAGAGATGCATCACCTAGCAGGAAGGCAGCTGGCGGACATCTCGTTTGATGAGTTTTTGAGATTGTTCTTGGCGCGGTATCTCCCACCTGCTCAGCAAATCGAGATGGAGAACCAGTTCAACCGTCTGACTCAGGGTGATCGTATGGTTGATGATTACCTGCACGAGTTTACTCGGTTGGGGAGATACGCAAGAGCGACCTTTGCCGATGAAGCTCGGAAGACCAATCAGTTCTATGAAGGTCTGCGAGAAGAGTTGCGGTTCCTTCTGTCAGGGGCAATGACACAGGGGTTTATGACCCTGGTCAATATGGCTCGTTCCTTAGAAAAGGATATGAAGCGGTCCCAGAGCAGGAAGGAGTTGGCAGTGGTAAAGCCAGAGTTCAAAGCACCGAGCTCTGCGAAGTCGAGGCGAGGCAGTTGGAAGAACAGAGCGCGACCTTCTGGGTCAGCTCAATCTGCGGCTTCGGGTGTGACGACTGGGCGAGGCCCACTCATATGTTATAACTGTGGTAAGCCGGGTCATATGGCCCGAGACTGTCGTGGAGGCAAGAAAGTGGTTGCGGCCTATGCGGCAGAGAAGGGGAAGGCGGCAGAGTCAACCGCATCCCATGCTGCTCCAGCCCAGCCTAGAGTTTACAATCTTGGCCAGCAGGAGGCCATCAAGCAAAGCGATGTTGTGACAGGTATGTGCTAGTATACAGCTTTTGTTACATGTTATACTTCATACCTTGTGCATAGCTGGTAACCTTGTGTGTATTAGGTTTTGTCCTAATATTTAATTGTCCGCGAAAGCGTTGTTCGATACGGGAGCTTCGCATTCTTTTCTATCGGAGGCCTTCATACGACAGCTTGGGGTGCCTTCGTCATTTAGAAAGGAACGTTTAGAGGTGAAGCTGCCCAATGTCTGCTCGATAAGTGCGGATCGAGGCTGTGTTGTAAAGGTACGAATAGGAAGTCAGGATTTCGATTTGGAAACACTGATACTGCCACTTTCAGAGTTCGATGTGATCTTTGGTATGGACTGGCTGTCGGCGCAGCAGGCCTACATTGATTGCACTTCTAAGGAGGTCACATTAGGGCAGAATACCGAACATACGACTATGTTTGCCGGTTTGCGTGGGTCGAGCAAGACGCTGATGTCTGTTGTCCAAGTAGTCAAGGCCGTTCGGCAAGATGCAGAATTGTGTGTTGTGCTAGTGGAGGCTGCAAAGCCTCAGCCTAGTCTGAGTGACGTTCCTGTTATTTCAGAGTACCCTGATGGCCTGATGTGTTTCCTAAAGATCTTCCTGGGGCGCCGCCTCAGCGAGAGATACACTTCACTATAGAGCTGGTGTCAGGTCCCAAGCCTGTGTCACGCTCTCCGTATCGTATTGCGCCAAAGGAGATGGCAGAGTTGAAGGTTCAATTACAGGAGTTGCTAGAATAAGGCTATATACGCCCAAGTACATCACATTGGGGTGCTCCGGTCCTTTTTGTGAAGAAGAAGGACGGAAGCCTGCGTCTATGCATCGACTACCGTGAATTGAACAAGCTGACCGAGCAGAACAAGTATCCGATTCCTCGAATCGATAATTTATTTGATCAGCTAGTGGGTTCGTTAGTGTATTCAAAGTTGGATCTCAAATCTGGCTACTACCAGTTGCGAATTCGGGATTGTGATATCCCCAAGACGGCATTCAGTACCCGCTACGGGCACTACGAGTTTATAGTGATGCTGTTTGGATTGATGAATGCGCCGTCAGTATTTATGGATTTGATGAATAGGACCTTTCGAGAGTACCTGGATCGATTTGTCATCGTCTTCATCGACGATATCTTGGTATACTCTCAGTCTGAAGAAGAACACGCAATTCATTTGCAAGAAGTTTTGGAGACCCTGCGACGGAGTCAGCTGTATGTCAAGTTCTCCAAGTGCGAGTTTTGGATAGCTTCAGTAGCGTTCCTTGGTCATGTTGTTAGTGGAGAGGGTATCGCAGTGGATCCGGCAAAGATTGATGCAATCCAGAAGTGGCCTGTGTTGGCAACAATAGCGGAGGTCAGGAGTTTCCTTGGACTTGTCAGCTACTATCGGCGCTTCGTGGAGAACTTTTCGCGGATCACTCTACCTCTCACCACCTTGACAAGGAAGGATCAGAAATTCGTTTGGTCACCGAAGTGTGAGCGAGCTTTTGAGGAACTTAAGAGTCGTCTGACCACGACACCGATCTTGTGTTTGCCATGTGGTACGGAGGGCTACGAAATTTACAGCGATGCGTCAGGGAGCGGCTTAGGCTGCGTACTTCTTCAGCATGGTCAAGTGATAGCTTATGGCTCTCGCCAGTTGAAAGTGCATGAGCGGAATTACCCGGTCCACGACTTGGAGTTGGCAGCCGTGATCTTCGCTCTGAAATTGTGGTGACACTACTTGTATGGCGTGAAGGTTGATATCTTTACGGACCATATGAGCCTAAAATATCTGCTAAATCAGAAGGAGCTCAACATGCGACATCGAAGGTGGATGGAGTTCCTGGGGGACTACACTTTCGAAATACACTATACTCCCGGGAAGGGAAATGACATCGCAGATGCTTTGAGTCGGAGGGCTTCTGCGCAGGCCAACTGGATTCAGATGCATGATCCACATCTGATCAGTGACTTGGAAGCCTTGGAGATCTCCTGTGTGGAAAAGAGTTCTAGTGCGAGTGCGTGCTTGAACTGGACGGAGGTGCAATATGACCTCGCGGACAGAATACGACAGGCCCTGGAGCTTGATTCGAGCATGCAGCGCTATTTGGCGAAGTCTGAAGTTGGGACTTCTGCAGAGTTTGTGTTAGACGACGGTCTGATGTGGAAAGATGATTGGTTGTGCGTCCCAAATGTGGGTAAGCTGCGAGAAGAATTGATGTACGAAGCGCACTTTACAAAGTACTCAATTCACCCAGGGAGCACAAAGATGTACCAAGACATGAAAAAGCTGTTTTGGTGGCCAGGTTTGAAGAAAGACATCGCCTTGTACGTGGCAAAATGCAAAACTTGCGCACTTGTGAAGGCGGAATGTCAGAAACCTGGAGGTTTTCTGAAGTCGTTGCCTGTACCGGAATGGAAATTTGACGATATTTCTATGGATTTCGTGCACGGTTTTCCGAGATCTCAGAGTGGGAATGATGTCGTTTGGGTGATCGTGGATCGCTTGACGAAGGTAGCCCACTTTATTCCAAACCGGAGGGACGATTCAGTTGAAAGGTTGGCAAAGCTATATGTTGATAGCATTGTACGATTGCACGGTGTGCCCCGTAGCATCGTCAGTGACCGAGATGGGCGCTTTACTTCGAAAGATTGGAGGCTAATCCACCAGTTGTTGGGTATAAAGTTGAAGTTTAGTACTGCCTTCCACCCTCAAACGAATGGACAGACTGAACGTACGAATAGAACTCTGGAGGATATGCTCCGTATGTGCGTCCTGGATTTCGGTAAGAAGTGGGAAGATCATCTTTTCATGATCGAGTTCGCTTATAATAACAGCTATCAGGCAAGTATAAAGATGGCGCCCTTCGAGACCCTTTATGGTAGAGCTTGCCGCACTCCCTTAGCTTGGGTGGAGACAGGTGAGACGAAGCTGTTTAAGCGGAAGGAAGTCGAAGATGCAAATTCGGCTATTCGCACAATTTGGGAGAGATTGTTGATTGCGCAAGATAGGCAGGCAAAGTACTACAATGCCAAGCACAGAAACGTCGAGTTCGCCGTGGGCGACTGGGTTTACCTAAAGATCAAACCTTTCAAGGGTGTGTCCCGGATTTGACTCTTGAAAAAGCTGAGTCCGAGGTACCTTGGACCGTTTGAGATTCTGGAGCGTATTGGTGAAGCTGCCTATCGGCTCGCTCTTTTGACAGAGCTGAGCGGACTGCATGACGTGTTCCACATATCTGTGCTGCGAAAAGCTGTGCCAGAGCCTAGCCCGGTCCTGGTAAAGAATCAGGTGTCGGTCGATGATGAGTTGAAGACGTTGGTCACGCCTATTTGCATCGAAGACACTGATGTCAAGCAGTTGCGGAATAAAATGATCCGAATGGTCAAAGTCTGCTGGAACAATTACGGTCGTGAGGAGCTTTCATGGGAGAGGGAGCAAACCATGCGAGATGAGTTCCCCGAATTGTTCAGTTGAGGTACAAGTTATGTTTTGTATCTTTTTGTTTCTTTGCACTGTTAAAATTTCGGGACGAAATTTCTTAAAAGGAGGGGAGATTTAAAACACCTCAATTTCCAGTGCACTGAAATCAGCAATTTGTTAGTTTTGAAGCTAACGCCGGCGTTAAGACTAACGCCTGGCGTTAGCCCAGGCCGTTCGTCGAACGCAGCCAGCCGTTCGTCGAACGCAAGTTTTGGGCAGTTCGTCAAACGCCGCTCGACGAATTTCAGGCCATTCGTCGAACGCCGCTCGACGAATTTCAGGCCATTCGTCGAACGCAGACTGCAGCGTGTTTGTCGAACGCCGTTCGACGAATTTCAGGCCATTCGTCGAATGCAGGCTGCAGAGTGTTCGTCGAACTCCGTTCGACGAACTCCAGGCCGTTCGTCGAACGCCGTTCGTCGAACGTCATCGGGCTTTAAGCGACTGTGGATAAGGTCAGCCACCGCCTTAGGGGCTAACGCCCGGCGGTAAGTGCTACCGCCGGCGGTAGCTAGGAAAATATAAAAGGCAGCCAAATTCAGTTTGCCTTCTCATTTTTCTGATTCTAAGCTCGTGTAAGGCAGAGAAACGTGGGATCCTGAAGGAAGGAGGTCGGTTTTGGCTAGCCGTGAGTTGTGTTGAGGGCAAATCCGTGAAGGAGATTACTTGAGTGCTTGGGCCATCGTCGGAGGAAGCTGTTTTTAAGAGAGTCCAGCCGAGTTCCTCTCAAATCTATGGCACCGAAACGAGCGTCGAGGGTAACGATTCTCCTCCCTAGTCTTTGGACACGTTCGTCCTTTGATTTGCATAGTAGTAGGCAGATTTCCACTAGCAAGTGGATAGATTTCTGCCGACGGGTCGATGTTATCCCCGTAGAAAGTGAATATAGAGCCCGGAATTGCAGTACGGGCATATGCATGCTGTGTGAAGCCCATCTGGACAGATTGGTTTGGATTAGTGATGTTGATATGTTATTGCACTTCGGAGAAGACTCCGTGATTATGCTGTGTTTTTCGGGTGTTGTGTACTGTTTCGTACTGCAAAAGAGATCTGGTGGTGTTTCCTAAAAAATACCCGAAAAGAGTAGCAGAACTGGGTTCTGTTACTAGCGTCTGGCGTTAGTGTTAACGTCGGCGGTAGCTCCAGGTGAGCAGATTGTGTGACCCAATGTGGATACAGTTAGACATGCACAAGGGGAAGCCAAACCGGTGTCAGGCATAGTTGAATACTGACATTTATGAGCGCGGGCACAAGCTGAACCGAACCCGTTCCATAGCCGGTCAGTGATGAGGTCGCTCCTCCGGGGTCACTGAGGGAATTGTGGATTAGAAACCGTAAGGTAGTGCTAGCCTTGACGGTTGCAGCTCATAGTATACATCCAAGTTGAAAAAGTACTTGTCGATGTCGTGTCGAGGGGGCACAATGTGTGTAAGCCTAAATCCGAGTTGAAAAAGTACTTGTCGATTAATGCATCGCTCTTAATGAAAATGAATGCTTATATGCGGTGCTTAGACGCACCTGTGATATATGTACTGTTATTGCTTGCCTGCAGGAAAGGAGCACCGCAGCCCTGAGCATGGGGTGGGGTCGTTATAAATCTGGGTCAGCTAAAGCTGATCGGTTACTTATTTTCCCACCGCTTGGTGGATTTGTTTATACAGGTCCTGGCGAAACTAGCGGGAAATAGCGGGCTGAAGCCCCTGCTGCTGTGCTGTACTGTCCCTCGAAGGCCAAAGCTTTTGTTTACTGTTTTCATGTGTGGTCGGCCTGCGCGCCGATGTTTGGAAGCCACCTTTATTATGTAAACAAACCATGTAAAGATCGTGTAATGTATTTCATTCCTCGTAGTTATTGTGGACAGTATAAACTGGTTTTCAATGAAATTAAATGTTTCTGTTGTCTGACTCTGTGTGCTGAGATGGTTATGTTATTAACTGTTTAATGCTAATTCAGTAACGCGCACTTTTGTTCGTTTAATATGACGTGGGGTCCCGGCCGGACCTACTACTATATTCTATGTAACAGGGAGGGTGTTACACATAGCATAGTCTGAATTTTGGGAGATGTTACTTTGGCTTCTTGCGGGTCGAGATCTCGGCTCCAAACACATGTCACAATACATTTCTCCAAAATACTATTGTAGCGACTACTATAACATTACATTGTTAGGTTTTTGAAGTGAACTAACGTCCGACGCTAGCGCTACTGCCAGCGTTAGCTCCTTCTCGCCACCCCCCCCTGTTTTTGTCTATAAATAGAGGGGTACCCCCCCCCCCCCCCCCCCCCCGCCCCAAAGAGAATGCATTCTGAAAGTGGCGAGTATCCTCAACTTTGAGCGAGTTAGAGATACCATAGTGCTACCTGGCGAGCAGCGAACTTGGAGTAAGTTCGGCAAGCGACCTAGGGAGAGTTATCTACTCGCGAGTTAACGCGGGGCGTTAGGAGCTAACGTGGGGCATTGAGTGTGGCGAGTAGCGAGCTTCGTCTAGTTGCGACTAGGGAGCTGAGGAGTGCGGGCATCGAGCTTGCAAGTTAGCAGAGCTAACGCTGGGCGTTAGAGTCAACGTCGGCGGTAGCGAGGAGCGAGTATCACCTGCGCGGTGTGCTCCGGAGGAGAAGCGGACGCTGTCCGTGACCAAGTTCTTTTCTTCTATTGGCTGTCGTGATTCAAGTTGGATGCAACTTGTATTCAGCCTTGTTTGTTTGTAACTAGCTACCAGAGTTATTAAATTGTGATAGTTTATGTTCATCTATTGGTGTCCTTATTCTCCTGTTGGTTGACGTGTTCTTCCGACTTCAAATATTTCACATGGTATCAGAGCTAGGTTATGGGAACAAGGACTGAGCAACCAAGATGGACGGCGGAGGAGGGTATACTAGGGGACTTGACATCGAGCTGCTCACCCAGACCAACTACAAGAAGTGGAAGTCTTGCATGGAAAGTTACCTGCTTGGAGACGACCTATGGGAGGTCGTTGGAGGAGAAGAGCAGGCAGAAGTCTTTCCAATCGAAGACAATGGTCAAGCTGTGAGAGCTTGGAGGAAGACCAGCGCCAAGGCGGAGTTCACCTTGAAGAGAGCCATTTCACCTGACTTGTTTGTTAGAACCCGAGTCGGTCGCTATTTCACAATTCCGAACTCGGTTGACTGCAGTCAAACGACACAGCATCCCCAACCAAATCTCCCGGGTCAGACCTGGGCGCCACCAGAGCTAACCCTCCTCTGCCACGGGTAGGTTGTTGAGGCCGGGGCTTGAACCCCCGACCTCCTTTATCAAGGCCTTGAGGGGACTCCTGCAGTGCAGTTGGGTATCAGGAGTCCCCTCAAGGCCTTGATAAAGGAGGTCGGGGGTTCAAGCCCCGGCCTCAACAACCTACCCGTGGCAGAGGAGGGTTAGCTCTGGTGGCTCCCAGGTCTGACCCGGGAGATTTGGTTGGGGATACTGTGCCGTTTGACTGCAGTCAACCGAGTCTGAAATTGTGAAATAGTGACCGGCTCGGGTTCTAACATTGTTCGACCACATCATAGGTTGCAAGTCAGCGTCTGAGATCTGGATAGCCCTCGATGGGTTATTCAACAAGAAGAATGTAGCGTGGCTATAATTCCTGGAGAATGAGTTGGCAAGGTCGACTCAAGGCGAGATGACGATATCCACCTTCTTCCTGAAGGTGAAGAACCTGTGTGGGGAGATCTCGGCCTTGGACCCTGAAGAGCCAATCTCAGAGGCAAAGTTGGAGCGGCACATACTCCGAGGCTTGAGGAAGGAGTATGTCCCCTTCGTTACTTCCGTGCAAGGGTGGGCTACTCAGCCCTCCGTATTGGAGCTAGAGAACCTGATGTCGTCACAGGAGAGCTTGGCGAAGCAGATGGCGGGAGTATCCATCTCAGGAGGAGATGGCGAGGCTTTGTTCTCAGGAAAGAGGAGATCCTAGGACAAGAGAAAGAAGAACTCAGGAGATTGACTTTCAACATCCTCTCAGGGAGATGGGAGGAAGTTCCTCCCTGCGCACGATGAGATGGGGAGATCCCTTTGCTTTGCCTGTAGGAAGTACGGGCACATGACAAAGGACTGCCGGTCCAATTTGAAGGTCGGTCATGTTGCTAACAAGGAGGGAGATCACCAGAGAGGTGGAGGAAGAGGTGGAGGTCACCAGAGCGGTGAGAGGGGGGAAAATTATTTCCTGGCAGAGATAACGACAACGTCAGTCGATGTCTTAGCCTCCATCAACCTCGAGAACGACTGGATAGTGGATTCCGGTTGCGGGCATCCTCTCACAGGAGATATGTCCAAGTTCGACTCCTTGGAAGCATATGAAGGAGCGGATGCTATCATCACTGCGGATGATACGACACATCCCGTAGAGCGAGAAGGGAAGGTATCCCTTGGGAGTATAGAGAAGCCAGTGACACTGAAGAGTGTGTATCACGTGCCTGGCATGAAGAAGAACCTCTTCTCGGTGGCTAACGCAGTGGATGCTGGATACCACGTGTTGTTTGGACCGAATGAAGTGAAGTTCCTGAAGAACCTTTCGTCTGTCGATGCTGACGTCACGCTCACCGGGAGAAGGGTGAAGGATTTGTATGTTCTGTCTGCAAATGCCTACATGGACAAGCTGAAGACAAACGACAGCGCTGTAATCTGGCATGAGAGGTTGGGTCATGTGGGGATGGACAAGCTGAAGATGATGGCGACAAAGGGCCTAGTGAGTGGCCTACCTCATCTCTCTTCCTACGGTGACGGCCATGTGTGCGACGGATGCCAATATGGAAAGTCACATCGACTTTCATTTGACAAGTCGGAGACCAGGTGTAAGGCACCTCTTGAGTGCGTACATGCTGACGTTATGGAGTCTTGTGCCACCCTTACTTAGGGAGGCAATAAGTATGCGCCGGTTCTGGTGGATGACTACACCCGCTATATGTGGGTATACTTTCTGAGAGAGAAGTCAGAAGTATTCGAGAAGTTCCTAGAGTGGAAGGAACTTGTGGAAGGGAGGCTGAACCGCAGAGTGAAGAAGCTGAGAAGCGACAATGGAGGGGAGTTTACCTCCAATGAGTTTGCTTCTTTCTGCAGGAGGTTCGGCATTCGGCGGGAGCTCTCCTGCGCTCACACCCCTCAGCAGAATGGGGTGGCAGAGAGGAAGATCCGCCATCTGGTGGAGACTACCAGGAGTTGGCTACATGCCAAGAGCATTCTCAAGGCCTTATGGGCGGAGGGAATGGCATGTGATACTCATGTGATCAACAGGCTACCTCTGAGTCCTAACAGGATGGTGTCTCCACACCATCTCATGTTCGGGGAGAAGCCAAATGTGAGTCAAATGAAAGTGTTTGGTTCTACCTGCTTCGTGCACGTCCCGGATGCTCAGAGAACCAAGTTGGAGCCGAAAGCCAGGAAGTGTATCTTCATCGGCTACGATGAGCGGAAGAAGGGGTGGAAGTGCATGGATCCGCAGACCCACAAGTTCGTCGTCTCGCGCGACGTAGTGTTTGACGAACTAGTCTCATACCAGGGAGTCTCTTTTGTGGTGCTGCCGGAGAGTGGAGAATCTAGCAGGGAAGAAGAGAGGGTCATTAAGGACCCTACTGTGGAGTTGAAGCTATCTCCCAGTGCTCCATCGCCATCTGGCTCAGGAGGAGCTTCTGGCTCAGGGGGAGCTTCGAACTCAAGAAGCAGGGAGAGCACCGCTTCAGGAGGAGTTCAGAGAGGAGCTCAAGCAGAGGAGTCTACCGGAGTGGTAGATAGTGGTCAAGCCTTGAGGAGGTCGAAGAGGACCATTGTCCCGCCTGCTCGCTATAAGGAGGGGAACTTCGTGAGTTTGGTCTCCTGCTTCTTCGCAGGACCACTCGATGAGAGGGAACCTGCCTGCTTTGGTGATGCAACTGGCATCAAGGAGTGGGACGCGACCATGATCAAGGAGATGGAGGCCTTAGAGAAGAATGAGACATGAGACCTGGTTCCTATGGTGGAGGGCATCAAACCTGTCACCTGCAAATGGGTGTACAAGGTTAAGAAGAGAGCAGATGGAGAAGTAGAGTGGTACAAGGCGAGGCTTGTTGCTCGCGGCTTCTCACAAACCTACGGAGAGGACTATGAGGAGACATTTAGTCCTGTCGCGAAGATGACGTCGGTGATGACGATCATCGCTCTGGTGGCATGTCGAGGTTGGAAGCTGTGGCAGCTTGATGTGAAGAACGTGTTCCTATACGGAGAGATTGACAAAGACACATTCATGGTGCAACCACCTGGATACGTGTCTAAGTCTCTTCCACATCACATCTGCAAGCTGAAGAAGGCCCTCTACGGGTTGAAACAGGCGTCGAGAGCCTGGTATGGAAAGATTGCGGAGTACCTGCAGTTCTGCGGCTATGATGCCACAGACTCAGACTCTAGCATGTTCGTGAAGAAGAGTGGAGGTCTTCACGTGCTGGTGCTGCTGTACGTCGACGACATGATCGTGACAGGGAACAACCCTGAGGAGGTCGCGACGCTGAGACAGCAGCTTTCCATACGATTCGAGATGAAGGATCTTGGTGAGCTGCACCATTTCCTTGGCCTCCAAGTTGAGAAAAGAAGAGGTAGGCTGTATGTTTCCCAGAGGGCGTATGCTGAGAGGATCGTCGAAAGATTCGGCATGAAGGAGGGGAAGAGCAGTTTCGTTCCTCTGGAGGCTGGGCTGAAACTTCGGAAGGAAGAAGGGAGGATTCTTCCTGATCCGAAGATCTTTCGGGCACTGATGGGGAGTCTTATCTACTTGACTATCACGAGGCCGGACATCGCCTTTGTTGTCGGCCAAGTTAGTTGGTATATGCAGGAGCCGCGGAAGCCTCATCTGGAGGCAGCCAAGGGGATACTGAAGTACGTGAAGGGAACCTTTGAGATGGGGTTGTCCTATGGAGATGAGTCTAACTTCAAGCTGCATGGGTACACGGATGCAGACTACGGAGGTGACGCTGAAGATCGCAAGTCGACATCAGGGTACGTGTTTTTGTGTGGAGCTGCTGCTATCTCGTGGTGTAGCAAGAAGCAGGACTCTATTTCCCTTTCTACCACGGAGGCCGAGTACAAGGCGTCGTCCTTAGCATCTCAGGAGTGTGTCGGGCTAAGGAGACTAGTGGAGGATGTGGACGAGGAGGTCAGCGGACCTACTGTGCTTCGCAGGGACAATGAGAGTGCATTGAAACTGGTAACCAATCCAGTGTGTCATGCAAGGACCAAGCACCTTGAGATCGAGCATTACTTCATCGGAGAGAAGGTGCTGGGTGGCTTGATCGATGTGGAGCATGTGCGGAGTGAAGACAACCTTGCGGATATATTCACGAAGCCCCTATCTGCGGGGCCGTTCCGGAGGCTTCGATCGTTGCTTGGAGTTGTTCCCGGAGCTCACTTCAAAGGGGGGTGTTAGGTTTTTGAAGTGAGCTAACGCCCGACGCTAGCGCTACCGCCGGCGTTAGCTCCTTCTCGCCACCCCCCTGTTTTTGTCTATAAATAGAGGGGTACCCCCCCCCCCCCCCCAAGAGAATGCATTCTGAAAGTGGCGAGTATCCTCAACTTTGAGCGAGTTAGAGATACCAGAGTGCTACCTGGCGAGCAGCGAACTTGGAGTAAGTTCGGCAAGCGACCTAGGGAGAGTTACCTACTCGCGAGTTAAGGCGGGGCGTTAGGAGCTAACGCGGGGCGTTGAGTGTGGTGAGTAGCGAGCTTCGTCCAGTTGCGACTAAGGAGCTGAGGAGTGCGAGCAGCGAGCTTGCGAGTTAGCAGAGCTAACGCTGGGCGTTAGAGTCAACGCCGGCGGTAGCGAGGAGCGAGTATCACCTGCGCGGTGTGCTCCGGAGGAGAAGCGAACGCTGTCGGTGACCAAGTTATTTTCTTCTATTGGCTGTCGTGATTCAAGTTGGATGCAACTTGTATTCAGCCGTGTTTGTTTGTAACTAGCTGCCAGAGTTATTAAATTGTGATAATTTATGTTCATCTATTGGTGTCCTTATTCTCCTGTTGGTTGACGTGTTCTTTCGACTTCAAATATTTCACACATTACATAACTTTATTCATAGACACATATCTCGTGCAGACCCTGAGTTTAGTGTGATGAAAATTTAACACGCCCAGAAGCATATGACCAAGGCAATGGGCAAATTGAAGTTGGTACAATATCAATTCTGATATAAATTCGGACTTGATGAAATATATCATGTCTATAGGACGAAATTTCATTACTCGACAATTGCATAATGCGAACAATACAACATACATTGTAATTACATCATATATATGTGTTATAAAATGATATCACTAATACTTATTTTTTAAATTCCCTGGTAAATGATTAAGCATGGGAACTATACTTCTTAAGATGAATGAAAAGAACAAAATGCATTAAATACTGTGTTCACTACTATATATTCTATACATGTTGAACTATTTGATGCCTTGAGAACTTATTATGCACTTCATGCTTTTTACTATATATTTATAAGTTATAATCTATAACTTCATTGAAAATATGGAAATAGAGAAAATATGGAAATAAAGATTCTTCGGTGTTTATAAAGTTTTCTACCAAAGGTTCATGAAAGACACAGGGCTCCGCTCGGAGCCCCTACAGTCAATCGTGACAGTATCATGTTTGTGACAGTACTCGGACTGTGACAGCTGGCAGGCATGAGGTTCTGCCCCTATCAATTAATTAATAAAGTTTAAAATAAACACGTTATTAATTAATGTGAAAAATAGTACACCGTTTTTTTTATTTTCGTTAAAAAAACATAGTTATTATACATATATATATTTTTATCATTGCTTTTATAAATTAAATAAATTTGTTTAGGGTTTAATTTTCAAATCAACTTTAATAAAGATGATATGGCTAATGATGGTGTAACATGATAAGTATAGGAGCTCGACTAAAAACTTTTTCAATTTTATGAATTTTCATCTTTACTTTTAATTTGAAAATAGAGTGTAATTACTTAAATGAACAGTGTATTTTATTTTATTTAAATATATTATAATATATGTTAAGTCATTAGATGAAAATAATAAGAATATATCTGATCATTTTGAATGTTTCACCAAAGGCAACTGCAGTCAACCGTGACAGTACATCAACTGCAATAGTGCACAGCCCCCCCCCCCCCCCCCCCGTGCCCCGTGCGATATTATTCCGACCATGACATTGTCCCGTCGTAACGGCGCTCCCGTCGCTCGCAAACCCCCGAGTGTTATACTCGCTCGTCACTAATTTTTTGCGGTGTTCACAGGGATTTGTGAGCCGGGGGGAGAACACATTTTCTATTGTACGTAAATGACTTTGTTTATATGAGAGCACATTCTCAGAACAAAAGAAAAAACATAAATTTTAAAAACTATATTTTCTTTATTAAAGAGGAGTAAAATAAGGAAGTGAATATAACTAAAGGGAGTTTTTCCCTTTTAATAAGCTTGTTATACATCCATAAAGGTCTTGTGGTGCGTCTAGAAAAAACTCCACTGAAGAGAGGTGGGGTCAACGGTCAACGCATGATCGCTCGAGTTGAAGAAACCGAACCCGCCATCTCCGCCGCCAACCGCCAGTGCGAGAACACACAGGAAACGCGCCGCGCGCCGCCATGGTCGAACCCCGCTATTGGGGTGCGACTAGCCCACACCCCACTAGTGGGGTGCGAATAGTCGCACCCCCCATAGTGGGGGGTACGACCAAACCGCACCCCATGAGGGGTGCGGCCACGCCAAGCCGCACCCCCTCGGGGTGCGGCCAAGCCAAGCCGCACCCCCCGGGTCCGGCCAAGCAAGGCCGCACCCCCCTCGGGTGCGCCCGCGCCGCGCCCCCCTTAGGGTGCGGCCGAGCCGCTCTCCCCCATAATGGGGTTAGGGTAAATCCCCCCTTTTCTGACTCGTCACCCGCTCTTCGGGTTCCGGATTCCACCAAGAGCGCTTCCCTGCGCGTCCAAAACGCTTCTCCGTTCGCTCAGAATGCTCTCGTGTTCGTTGCGCGCTCAGAACGCCTCCCCGTTCGCTCAGAACGCTCTCATGTTCGTTGCGCGCTCAGAACGCCTCCTAGCGCACTCAGAACACTCTCATGTTCGCTGCACGCTCAGAACGCTCCCGTGTTCGTTGCGAGCTCAGAACACTTTCACATTCTGGGCACGCTCACTTTTTGTCTTTCTAAATTCTCGGATTACATGACCCGCTTGTCGCCTTTTTCACCTTCAACAAAACTGCCCAAACTGCCCGCGTGATTCGCTCGTCAGGTGGTTACGACGGCAAAATTACCGGGCTACCCCCGGCCAAAGCTATAAAAGGAGTCCAGAACCTTCATTTGGGGGGGACCTTGCCTTCTGCACCCGGGAGAGCTCCTTTGAAGATTTCCACTGAATTCTCCTTCGGCGCTTGAAGATCTCCTTCGTGGACTTGAAGATTTCCTTTCTCCCGAAAGGCGACTCAGCATTCTCACTTTCGTTCTCCCGAAAGGCGACTCAGCATTCTCACTTCTTTCTCTCGAAAGGCGACTCAGCATTCTCACTTTTGTTCTCCACCGTTCTCAGAAGGAAAAATACTTAGTTTTTCGATAGGTGGCCTGTCACCTTCGGAACTCCCTCTCTCTCTCTATTATTGTAACGAGTGGCGGTCCGTCGCACTCGATTTCTAAGTACCTAACTGTAAACTCTCAGAAGATAGTGAAGTTTGGTCGACACAGCTCCGACCGCGTGGTTTTTTACCCTTTCTGGGTTTTCCACGTTAAAAAATCTCAGTGTACTTAACAAATCTCTAATTGACTGTTTGCGCGCTCGGTTCGCTTCCGAGCTAAGGTGGTTCAATTCGACCGGTCTACCAAAGCACCCGAGCGACCCACAACAAAGCTATTTAAATGAATTCAAAAACACTGCACATATGTAATAAGAAACTGTTATTCGCAAACCATAAATGTCTATTCGCAGATAAACTTTTTGTAGTTTACAAACTGTTATCCGCAAACCAATTTTAGACTTGGATTCAATATTCTTGTTCTCCTGAGCAGGGCCCGACAATGAAGAAACATCTCTGACGACCTTCTGAGCACTTCAATATGTACACGGATCGCCTTTCTTCCTCAACTCAGCCTATATCCGCGTATTTATTTTATGAATCACGATCCGTGCACACATTCAAGTGCTCCGAAGGTCGTCAGAGATGTTCCTTCGTCGTCGGGCCTTGTTCAAGAGAACAAAGATATCGAATGCTCAAGTCTAAATTTAGTCTGCAAATAACAATTTGTAAACTAAAAAAAGTTGATAAACGAATAGACATTTATGGTATGTGAATAACAATTCCCTATGCAATTCTCACCTTATAAGATAATTATTTAAGGGCGCTGCTATTAGCACCGCAGTTTTGGCTAGGCGCAACGCACTTTCTCCTAATTTTTTACGTCTTTTGGAAATACGCTTTGTACATGCATTTTTAGGAAAATTGTCCAACACGAAAGTTGTAGATTCCAATGAGATCTACAACTTTCGTGTTGAACACTTTTCCTAAAAATACATATACAAGACGTACTTTGGAAATACGCTCATGGTTTCACATCTTTTAGAAATACGTCTTATACATGCATTTTTAGGAAAAGTGTTCAACACGAAAGTTGTAGATCTCATTGGAATCTACAACTTTCGTGTTGGACAATTTTCCTAAAAAAGCATGTACAAAGCGTATTTCCAAAAGACGTAAAAAATTAGGAGAAAGTGCGGTGCGCCCAGCCAAAATTGCGGTGCTAATAGCAGCGCCCTTATTTAATTAAAATTTAAAAACCATGCACGAATCACCATGCATTTATCATCTAAGCCCGGTACATTCTCCGAAATATACACACACGTGACACGTATATATTTATTATTATTAAAATAATTACAACTAATTTCAGAGCTGACATCTGGCAGCGGGATTTATTAGTCCCACATCGGCCAGCTGATTGAAGCGATGCTACAGTTGGCTATATAACTCCATGGCCGTCAGCGTTGAACCATACTTACCTGGACGGGGTCTTTACGGGTGATCAAAAATGCCTGTGGCCTAAACCAGCGGCCTTCATTGCACTCTGAAGGAGCGCTGATTTACCATCTCCCCAAGTGGGAGAGTGGACGTCATAATTTGTTATAGTGGGGATAGCGTTCGCGCATCCCCTCCAAATCAAAATTGTTAAATATTTATTTATTTATTATTCACTTAAAATTATATATCTGATTTAATTAATCTGGCTGATAAATTTTAAAGTGGGGTTAAATTCATGTTATATGTTGGCTATTGTTATCTGCACTATAGTTTTGGCTATCCGCACTCTATTATGTAAGTTAATATGCGTTTTGTCAGCTGTCTCATTTCTTTGGGACTAATTGCGCTCTCGATTGCTCCCGTGCTAAGCCGATTCAGTCTCGACCGATTTTACGCGTGCATCGAGTGAGCTGCAAAAATAACCATTGTCATGCCAAACATACATTCTATTGCATAGGTTTAGGGTCTGTCTTCAGAGGGAAGTGTGGAATGATGCTCGTATAGCCGACGTGGATCTCTCTTTCATGGGGGAATTTTGCAAGGTTGTTTTCAACCTTGTCCCTCGCGACGCCAATCAGACAGCTGACTATTGTACTAAACGTGCTAAATCGGGTATCGATTTTCTTTGGGAGTCTTTAGAGTCAGTTGATTCAGAACTTCATGATATTATAAATGAAGATCTGAATGGTTGTATCCTGGTGTAGGTTGGGCCGCTGGCCTTTTTTTCGTTCCGCAATGCTATTGCATATTTTCAAAAAAAAAACATACATTCTATAACTGTGGTGTTTCTATCCAAACTCATTAGAGCAAAAAACGCTGCACCAAAAGTTGCTTAAGAACATCAAGATCTACAATTTTCGTGTTAAACATTTTTCCTAAAAATGCACGCACAAGACGTATTGGCGCCCTGATTGAAACATGTGCGTAACTATAGCGAATTTTTGGAAATACGTCTTTTATTGAAACATGTGCGCATTTTTAGGAAAGTTGTAGATCTTAAAACTTTCGTGTTGAACATTTTTCCTAAAAATACATGTACAAGACTTATTTCCAAAATGCGCGTAATAACTCATACAAAAAGAGCGGATAGTCAAAACTGTAGTGCGGATAACAATCGCCTATATTTTGCTAATTTCAATTAAGTTCAAACCAAATTAAAAAAATTATAAGGACGTGTGAACCCGTAAAAGAGTGGTCTGCACATAGCCAAAATGAGTTTACACATTGTTTTTTCTATATTTTATCTCCACTAAATATTATAAATTATTTAGTTTGTCTTTTCTTAATATTATTATGCTATTACATTTAATTGTGATTTGTATATATATGTAAATATGTATAAAAATTGCATTTATTTTTTATATATATTCATATGTATATTCTATAAAATAGTTATGAAGTAAAAAATGTAACTTGTTGGCTTATTAATAAAGATTTATTTTTAAATCATAAATTAAAAATTAAATTTAAATACAATAAATTTTAGTGCGCTAAAATATGATATTTATGAGCATGTATGCTCTTAGGCCCCGGGCGTCGCTTGTGCCCCACTAAGTGTGATTCCAGTTGTCGCTCAATCTTTCAAATTGATCACATTGAATATCACTTTGTGTGCAACTATAGAGACGAGAGAGTGAGCGTCTCCTCATGCCGCGCAATGGAGCATGACCACGACAATACATCTAGACTTTCTCTCGGGCGCATGGTCTTTGTATTGTTGTACTCCCGTCGCTCGCAGCTTCTCGAGCGCAGTACTTCAACTGTCATTCGATCTTTTATCGCACTGGGGGAGATAGCTGCGAGCGGACTTTATGTGTATTATCAAAAATAAAATGAAGAAAAAACGAACTAAATCTTCAAAATTGAGCCACATGTATAATTAGAAGACAATGCTTCTCTCCAATAAAGTTACAAAAGTTCAATGCAAAGGATAGACTTTATGTATTTGATGAAATTATTTCATTTGTAAGCTCACACTAATGGAATTAATTAATTACAGCTTCTTTCTCCAATTAGGTTGGATGAAAGATCATGTTTGAGACCGACTGTTATGCCTACAATACCGATTAACCCCGTAAATGTACAATTAAAAGAATGGAGTTTGTCACCTCGACGATAAAAGGAAAAGGTTAAACTCTTCTGGCTTTTGGCACACTATGCATCCCCCAATATCTCAGTTTGACATTTTGCACCTCGAAAGTTTAAATATGGCACTCCCCCCCACACAATTTTATTAAATATGACGTTTTGCACCATAGGCTTAAAATTCATGTGTAATTTGGTCCCTACAACACCAAAAATGCTATTCGTGGCACTTTGTACCCCGAATTCTTTTAAATTACTATTTGCAGCCCAAATATTGTAACATTGTTATTTGCAACTCGAAAACATTATAATTTGCAGCCCCAAATCGTTCATTGAGCTGCTATTTGCTGGTCGAAATTTATAACATTCTTATTTGCAAACTGAAATCTTTAACATTGAGATTTGCAGCCCCAAATCATTCGTTAAGTTGCTATTTGCAACCCGAATTCATTAATTTGATTACTTACCCTCAATCGCATAAAGTTGCTCGATCATAAGATTGTTACAGAATAAACATAGAAAGCAAAATATTAAAGTCCAAAATAAAATATATTTTTGCATCCATAACAACTAAATTTGAAAGTCCAAAACAAATTTAAAGCAAGTACATAATAGACAATAAAGCTAAAGTTCACACTCCTCCACAGCATGAAGATCATGATCAACTCCCCAAACATACATTTCACGATCACATATTCCTCTTTACCTGCATATAAACACAACGTTATTAATAAATGTGTAAGTGTTTCAATGCACAAATCTTCTCTTAGAATACTAAGGTTTTCAATAGTTCTTCAATAGCTTTCAATAGTCTTTTCTGCTTGTCTGAAATTATGAGTCATGTGTAAGTGTTTTCAGTGCACAAATCTTCTATTAGAAGACTAACAAACCATTTCCAAGTTTCATATTTTCCTTTAAAACAACGACATAAGCATATAGTACATGTTGTAACCATCAATGCATACATCACATAACATTACTCCACCCGTTGATGTCTTCAAATGAGTCTCATCTAATCCTATAATAAGCGTACATTCTGCCATGAAACATTTCTTTAAGCACCCTAACAAATATATAGTCTTTTAAATAAACATGTTTGCGTGGCTACATCATGCTTACTTTTAACTTTAATCGTTGTATTCAAATTGGTTCATAAATTTTCTCAAAGTAATCTCATAGCTAGCTTTGTGTGCGCTACAATTCCATCCCACTAATCAATTTCGAAGCATGTTTCTTGACTATATACATCTTTCATATACTAAGAGATGTTTTGTTGTCCCTCTGCATTATTTCCTGCATTGAAGTAGGGGACCACTCCAGTTTGCTCCTAATGTTGTGCTCATACTTCTTGGCAAAAAATATAGAGTTCCAATGTTGAGAATTTGCAACTCTATAACAAGTATGCTCTCCTTTAATCGTCTTGACTCTAAAGGTTTTTTCATTTTTCGACATGAATGAAGCAAACATAACCTACCTATAATCGCATGTCACTTGAATCTTGTCACTACATTTTTTTGGTAATTTTGAGTGGCTTTCCTTGTTTAGTAGCGTGCAACCTCACGACATCCCTAAAGTTAGAAGACGTATTAAAACGCAAGACAACATCCAACTCAAAATTAGAATCGTTTGCAGCTCCTTCATAAACTTGAACCTCACGACATTTTCCTTTCTGTGTCTTGGAAGATGACTGACTACTACGGTCTTTTAAATGAATTCTGACGTTCGTAATCAAGGGTTGATTTGATTCAGCTCATTCACCAACTATTTCAATCTCATCCTCTATATTGTCATCGAGTATCAAGTCATCTAACTCAAATTCACTGTCATTCAAATCATCATCAGTAAGTGTTGAATTTTAATCCTCAAACTCCTGGTCCATGCATTCTGACTCACTACTACTATCAACATCAACATCAAGTCCCTCTTCCAAAAAAATTTCTTCAACCAACATGTTATCCCACTCCATATCTCCGGGATGAGACATTTCTAAACCCAAATTCAAATTACACCTAAATAAAATAAAATTACATCGAACACACAAACCCTAGAAATTTCGAAATATGAATTAAAAAGAGAAAGAAGGTAATACTAGAGATCTCGGCTTGCACAATGTTTAACTATAAGCTGCAATGAGAACCCCTAGCTGATGATCTTGAAATTGGATGATTTTGAGTGAAACCTGCTTGTGAGAAAAAAAGTTGTTAAGACTGACATAAAAATCTATGGTGTGGGAATAAAGGAGTGGGAAGAAATAAAAAAAAGAAACCACAGCCAGAGATCGATGGGAAGAAAGCAGATACAAAAAAGGAAAATATCACTTAAGCTAGAAAGGAATAGATAGATGAGAGGGGTCTAAATTTCCCCATCTTCCGCTCCTCATCAGCAGAAGTGGTAACCCAAAACTCTTAATCGACATTTAGACACAAAAATGGAGGATAGTGGGGTGACCCTAGTCTCAATATGTCAAAGAAGCATCTGGTTCCACAGGAAAATAGAACAAAAACCTTTAATCGGCTGTATCACCCGAGAAGAGGTAAATTTAAGCCCATGGACAACAAAAAAACCCAATCTCTTTTGGCCATTCAAAACTGCTTAAGGGAAGGTCTCAGAGAAAATCTTTCCTTTCTTTATCAGCCTTATAGTTGTTGCGGATATGCGACATACTATCATCAATAGTGTACAACCACGTATTCGTCGAGTGGGCCCTCATACCCAAGACAGTCAAAAGGATGAACAAAACGGATAGGTCTGCATTCACCCAGGTCAGAAGGGGAAAGCGAGCGTCGGGGTGAGTGTAATCCTCATTCATTAAGCACTCGTCCGCTTAGGTATTCAGCTGTGTAGACGGTCAGGCGAGTGAGGGGTGGAACCCCACTCACCCAGAGGACCAAGGATCTGGCGAGTGGTGCCTTCACGGACTACTCGCCCAGTAAGACCAAAGATCTGGCGAGTGGTGCCTTCACGGACCGCTCGCCCAATAAGATCTAAAACACCAGGTGTGCGGAAAGTTAGGCGAGTGGTGCCTTCATGGACCACTCGCCCAATGGGATCTGGAGGTGAATTTACCTGGATATCCTTGGGAGACTGCCAATAGCCCTTCAGAACAGCGGAGTTTAGCTGTTAGCAGACCACTTTGGGGTGCGTCTAACAAAACTGAAAGACGGAATTGCGCTATTAGCAGACCTAGTAAAGAAAATATATATATGGACCCCGAAAGACACCTTTGGAGGGCCTTCCAGATTCTTTGGCTTCTTCCTCCTCATGACAACTTTGGTTAGCTCCCAAGGCTCTCCAAGGTGCCCAGCTTTAGCATTGGCTTGTGAGGGAAAGCGTTCTAAGATTTTTCGGGTGTGTGGTGGTACCTCCGCGCTGCAGCTAAGGGTCAGTGTGTAATTCTAAATCTTTGGTCAGGTTCTTCCACGGGACAAGTTAGTGATAGCTGCCCCCTCTTAGTGGTCTGAACTCCTCGTTGGGATGATTCTCGGTTCCAATGATGTGGTGATCATGGTAAGCAGCTTGTACAAGAAAGTCCCAGGGAATTAGCATGGCTGGAAAGGATGAGCAAGGTGCTGGCTACGGTGGCTCACCACCATCCAGCTCGCCGACAACAGTTAGGATGTTGGCAAACTTCCGAAGATAAGTCCTAGAGACGATCAACCTCGCCTTTTTCATGGCGCGAGGCGAATTCTCGACCCCCGCGACCAATAAGGTCATCCCGCCGTTGGGGGTAGGCGAGAATACCCTGGGGAAGAGGTCCGACGGGGAGAAGGCAGGCGAGGCGTCAATGCGAGATCTCACCGGGAGAGAGCTTTTCCCCAGCCCGGCGAGCGCGGGCCCGGTCAGCGAGCTCGTGGGGTGAGTGGAGCAGGCGAATGAAGCACTGACTAAGGTCCACTTAAAGTGTAAGGTTGAGCTGGATTGCCCCGGATTGATTTCGCTGTCGGGCTCTTATTAGCCGGTGGGTCAGGTCAATCTCCGGAGAGGCTGGCAAAGGAAAGGTTGAGTTGGATTGCCCCGGATTGATTCTGTTGTCGGGCTCTCATTAGTCGGTGCGTCAAAGGAAAGGTTGAGTTGGATTTCTCTGGATCGATTCCGCTGCCGGACTCTCATTAGCCGATGGGTCAAGTCGATCTCTGGAGAGGTTGGCAAGTGAAAGGTTGAGTTGGATTGCCCCATATTGATTATGCTATCGGGCTCTCATTAGTCGGTGGGTCAGGTCGATCTCCGGAGAGCCTGACAAGTGGAAGGTTGAGCTGGATTGCCCCGGATTGATTCCATTGCCGGGCTCTCATTGGCTGGTGGGTCAGGTCGATCTCCGGAGAGGCTGGCAAGTGAAAGGTTGAGTTGGATTGCCCCAGATTGATTCCGCTGTCGGGCTCTCATTAGCCGGTGGGTCAGGTCGATCTTCGGTGAGGCTGACAAGTGAAAGGTTGAGCTGGATTGCCCTGGGTTGATTCCGCTGCCTGGCTCTCATTGGCCGGCGGGTCAGGTCGATCTCCGGAGAGGCAGACAAGTGAAAGGTTGAGCTGGATTACCTCAGATTGATTCTGATGTTGGGCTCTCATTAGCTGGTGGGTCAAGTCGATATCCGGAGAGGCTGGCAAGTGAAAGGTTGAGCTGGATTGCCCCGGATTGATTCCACAGTCAGACTCTCATTAGCCGGTGGGTCAGGTCGATCTCCGGAGAGGCTGGCAAGGGAAAGGTTATGATGGATTGCCCGAGTTGATCCCGCTGTCAGGCTCACACTAGCTAACAGAGCAGGAAGGCATTTGGAGGATAGGTTGACATCACGACCTCAGGTGGTCTCGCTGTCAGGCTCTCTCTAGCTGATAGGGCAGACGGTACTCGGAAGTCATTCCAAAGGCATAACCCGAGATGATCCCACTGCTAGGATCTCACTAGCTGGCAGGGCTGAGAGGCACTCAGAGGTAAGGTCTACATCGTAGCCCGAGTTGATCCCGCTTTCGGGCCCCCATCGACCGAGGGGGGAGGCGTTTGGAAGGGTATACGGAAAGTGATTCGCGATGAGAGAGCAAAAGGGAAGAAAGCCTGAGAAAGGGAATGTCTGTACAATAGGGGGAGGTATCTCAGGCAAATGTTCGCGAGTGGGGATACACCGGGAGCGACACTCTCCCTGCGGATGCACTCGAGGTGTTGGCATACCTAAATAGACGTAGGAATTATTCAGAACAGGCGCGCTCTCGACAAGATCGCGCTTCCGACAGGGTCGTCGCGGTCGCCACCTAAATTCTAGAAGGGTACATGTGCGTGTGGATGGGCTATGACCTTGTCACACACCCTTGAGGCGAGAACGCCTTGATCACGACCCAGGGCTAAGGGCCGACAACATGCGAGAGTGTGAACTATGTGCGAGTGACGATAAATAAGTAGAGAATGAAGAATAAAAGGGAAATGCTTCATCAAAAATGTTGGAACCTTAGTTTTTTATTTGAGTCGTGATCCATATTTACATTCATTCTATGATCGATCAAATCTCATTAAGATAGAAGGCTGAGAAATATATATATATATATATATAATATACAGGAGAAAATAATATATATAAATAATACAAGTTCTCTGCGTTCGACGAACGGCGCTCTGCGGTCGACGAATTATATTCATTCTGCGATCGACGAAATCCAGCCCGTCTCAGCGGCCGACGAAATCCAGCCCGTCTCAACGGTCGATGAAAAGCTGCGTTCGACGATCTCAAGTCTGCGTTCGACGAATCTTCAACAGAAACTCAGAACGACGAAATCAATTCTCAGATCAACGAACTTGAAGCTGAGCTCGATGAATTTCTATCAGCTTTATAATTTAGAGATTCTCAGCTCGACTAATATTCTCAGCAATATTCTGATTTAATTCTATTTATATATTGCTGCCTTTTCTTCATTTGTATAGTCGTTGCAGCGCAATAAATATTATAGTCGTTGCAAAAAAGCTAAAGACGGCAATTTATCTTCTCGAGGAATCTAGGAAATTAAAGAGACATTATCTCTTTCCTCTCTTGTCGGGCAAGAATTCAAATCAGCCCAAAAGCCTTCTCCAGATTATATATACAAAGAGAAGAGCAGAGAAGAAGCAGGAGAGAATATATACAAGAGAAAGATTATACAGATACAGGAAGAGAGAAACAGAAATAACAGAGAAGCAAAAAGAAGAAGCAGATCTACAGAGTTCTTAATAAGAACAACATATATTATTTATCTTCTTTTTGCTAACTCTTTTCTGCAGAACATCTTCATCCCGAGACACCAATCAAGATCACTTGCTCAGGATCAAAACTGCAGAAGAAGAAAAAGAGTTATTACAATCAAGTGAAGAAGTTTCCTCACCTGAACATCAACACTAATCAAATCAGGGGGATCTCTTCAACATCATCAAGATCCACTCTCAACAACACCATCTGGAGATCTAGAGTCTTCTCAAGCAAAGAGAAGAACAACATATTCTTTTTCCCTTTCTATCTTGTACAGGGTTATAACTCCCTTCAAAAGTTATAGCCATTGGTGGCAGGGCACCTGATCAACAACCTGTAGTGGATTCCTACCAAGTGTGGTAGAAGAGTAGATGTACCCAGGTTGATTGGGGAACTACTATATTTCCTTGTGTCGTCTGTAATGCTTGTCTATTTTCTATGATGTGCTGATATCTGTGATTTCTTTTTGTTTGTTTTTTACAACTCACTTAACTACACATATTTATATATCACTATTTTGAAATAACCCAAAGAGTTTTAATTTAAGAACTAACCTCCTCCTTCAATTGGTATCTAAGCATATCAATTGACTTTCAAAAAAGATAAATATATTTCCTTTCATTACAAAATGTTTCCACCTATAATAGGGGGGGTCTTGCCCCTAACAAGTATTACATCAAAAAAGGAGGAAAAGAAAAGAAAACTAGGAAAAGAGAGAAGGAAATCTTCAGGGGGAGTCGCTGGACTTCTCGCTGGAGGACTCGTCGCTTTCGCCTAAAGGACGGATGACGCCGCTCTCGTGTTAAAGGCCGACTTCGTCCTCCGACACATCTAGCGGGGTAAAGAGCCAAGGCAGAACATTGCGAGCAGTGAGCCTCTCGCCGCCTTCGTTCAAGAGCCCAATGTCCTGCAGCATCTGCAGCGCGTGCCTCACTGCCCCTTGAGCGTTCTCCTGCATCATCACTTCGATCTCGTAGTTCGTATAATGATGCCGCTTGCTCTTCTCTCCAGGAGGTGGCGGGACAACGACATCTCCCAGGCGTTGGTTCTCAGCCCACAGCTCCTTGATCTCGCCCTCGAGGCCGGCCACTTGTACGCGTAGTATGTCCACGCTCGAGGTGTCCTGGGAGAAAAAGAAAAACGATAAGGTTAGGGGTGAAATGAAGCGAAAGCGTAAGCATCTATGAAGGGACGCACTTACCGCTCTGACTGGGCGGTTGGCGAGGAGGGTCTCGGCGACCTCCAGCTTGCGCGTCAAAGACACGACTTCGAAAGAAGCGAGGGTCCGCATTTTCTCAACCTCGGTAAGGTTTCGCGCGAGGTTGATGCTGCGGCGCAACGACATGTGCGTGAGCTCGAGAGCACGCAGCTGGGCTCACGCGGCCTTGTCCGTAAGCGCCCGAGTGGAATCGACATTGAAAACTGTGGTGTCCACTCAGTTGTAGAGCGCGAAAGAAAGGGCGTAGGCCTCGCCGCTAATGGTGTCCTTCTCCACCCAGGATGGGAGGAGTGTAGAGATCGAGGCCCGGTTGGCTTTTCGGTCCCACTGAAGTATGGGTTCGCCTACTTCGTCGTTGTACTTCTCGCCCCGGCATCCCCATCCGCTACGGTACCCGCTGACCCCATCACGGCCGGGGCACTCGCCCGAGGGGTCTCGATGATGACTGCCTTATCTTTGGCAAGTGCCGAGGGCTTTGACCGCTTGGAGGGAGACGAAGAGGGAGCCGTTTCGGGCTTTCGCTTCTGGCCGCTGGGCTTGGAGGGGCTCGGACCCTTTCGTTAAGCTTCGACGACAGCTCGCGCGAGAGCTGGGGAGGTGCCGGGAGCTTCCTCGTTCGCATGCGGCGGGTGTAGGGAAAGATCTCGCGCTCATGCATCAAGTTTTTGACTAAGAAAGGTAGATAGAAAGACAAGCGAGGCTCAGCGCGCTGAAGCAGTTCGCCTTACCATCTCCCGGGAGAACTGGAGGGAGCGAGTCGATGTTCTTCCGCAAGTGGACAACGTCCATGCCATGCTCCATGATGTACTAGTGGAGCTTGACCTCGTGACCTCCCAGTGACAGAGGCTTATACGTTGACTCATCCTCTTGTACAGGCGCGGGAAGAATATTGCCGAAGTTGCCGGTGAAAAAGACAAATCGCCGAACCCAATCGTGGTTCTTGTTGGCGAGACCGACAATCTTGAGCGGGTGCTGACTAGAGAAGAAGGCGACCCCGCTCTTCGCCTGGAAGTTGAATAATTTGCAGAAGACGGGGAGGTTGAACTCAATCCTCTCCTCGCGCAAGTAGCAGACGAATGCTACCAACATAGCTATGGAGTTGGGGTTGAGTTGCGTGGGAACAACTCCAAAGTAGCGGAAGGTCTGACGCAGCTCCGGCCAGAGAGGGAGGCAAAATCCAACTTCGAAATGCTCTAGGGGAACAACAAGCGTGTCGGGCGAGAACGGGTTGATGCGTTCACGATTTCTGGGGCGGCGCGCGACGAACCCAGGCGGGACGTAATCTGCGATCACCATCGTAAACTCATCTTCCATTAAATCGCAAGAAGCGAAATCGTGAGTAGCGAAAGCTTGGGCACACTTAGCCCGACCATCGGTTTCGGCCACCATCGCGTAAGGGTAGGGGTGGAAGTTGAGTCACGCGAAAAGCCTAGAGTATGGCGCGAGTGCGAGTGCGGGAAGGAGAGAAAGAAAGCAGGAATGAAACAATAATAAATGCAGTGGGAGGGCCTGACTATTTATAGAAAAACGAGAAAATCGAGAAGTTTCCTAGGCGCGGGAGTATGGGCAGTGACCACGCTGCCGCAACGCCTCGGAACTTGAGGCGGCCCCACCTTCGCCCACTCGCCCGCTAGCGGCGAGTACCTCACGCAAAGTCCTCCGCAGGAGGACGGGAGGAGCAAGATAAAGCACAAGACGAAACCAAAACGTTATGCCAGACATCAGCATTCGACAAAACATAAAAGAATCATGTGAAACAGAAAAATGGTTATTACATCTAAGGTAAAGAAATCGTTCGCTAAACAAGGCCAAGTTCGGCACTCATTAGAGATAATAAAATTTAGGGTGGCAAGGTAGGTGGAGGATACGGGGGGGTGAGTGCTGGTAGGCTCAATACTGGATCCTTTGCCATCGACCCCGACCTCGTCTCCCCGTCCTCGGCGGCACTCGCGGGTAGTAGTACGCGCTTACGGCGGTAAGTTCTTGATTGACCAAATGCATTTGGTCCCTTGCCCGCGCGATGTGCCTCTCGGGAGAAGTCTCCTCACACTCGGCTCCCTGTCGCTCCATCTCCCCGATGAGGTGCGAGTAGTCCCTCTCGAGAACGCTCAACCTGCGCTCAATAGTTGCTCGGTGTCCGCCCGACTGACCGGAGATGTCTCACTACATCCAGATGAGTTTCCCGAGAACTTCCGTCACCCGTTCCTTCATCATCTTAGCGTCTCCAGGATCGCCAAGGAAGTTTGAAAGATCGCTGGGAGAGGGGGCGACGAGATCACCTCCTCCCCCTCCTCAAAGCTCGGTTCCATCGACGAAGCCTCTCGGTAGCCCGCGGGAGCGGAAGTTGGCTGGCCTCATTTAGTAGCTCAAACGATATGGTCGAAGCCATAACTAAATTATGTGTTAAACACACACCATAACCAATTTATGTGTTAAACACACACCATAACCAATTTATGTGATATACACACACCATAACTAATTTATGTGTTATACACACACTCATTATGAATATGGTTATGCGCACACCAGTTTGTATAGTTTTGCGGTGATATGTATTCATATGACGGAGATGGTTATGCACACACCATAACCATATTATTTGCTATACACAGACCATATTGAAGGATTTTACTATCTGCATCCCACGATATGAGATTTTACTATTTGCCCTCATGTTGGAGGATTTTATTATTTACACCCCTATGTTGGAAGATTTTACTATTTGCACCACATGATGAGGAATTTTACCATTTGCACCCATGATGAGGGGATTTTACTATTTGCACCCCATGATTGGGGATTTTACTATTTGCACCCAATGATAGAGATTTTACTATTTGCACCCCATGATGGAGGATTTTACTATTTGCACCCCATGATGGGGGATTTTACTTTTTACACCTCATGATGAGGAATTTTACTATTTGCACCTCATGATGAGGAATTTTACTATTTGCACCCAATGATGAGAGATTTTACTATTTGCACCTCATGATGAGAGATTTTACTATTTGCACCTCATGATGAGGGATTTTGCTATTTACACCCCATGTTGGAGGATTTTACTATTTGCACCCCCATGTTGGAGGATTTTACTATTTGCACCCCCATGTTGGAGGATTTTACTATTTGCACCCCATGTTGGGTGGTTACGAGGCTAGTGGGTTTTACTTTTGTCAACCTCATTTCCTCCACCAAATGAGGCGGATGCTTTGGCTATTCGCGGCCCAGATTAAGGGGTATCTATAATATATAAATATGTAACATCTAGCATATATGTGCAATCAAAACCAAAAAAATATAACATCTAGCATACTATACACACAATCAAAACAACAACATAAACAAACATAAATTGAAAATTTTATGCACCACGCCTAGCCTGATACTCATTGAACATGTTCATAGTCAATGTATCTCTAAAATGAGTCTACTTGGGTGTTGCTTGAACTGGGCCCACTATGTTTGCGTACTCAAAAGTATCACCTCCTATATCTTGCAGTAATATCTCTGTGTCCACCTTAGCAAGTAATCTAGCATCATGATCTAATCTTCTCTCTATAAGAAAATTATGCAGGATACAATAAGCATTTGTGATTTGAACATGTGTAAAATAAGCATTAATTTAGGCTAACATGAAACAATTGAGTGTATTAGGAAAATGATTGATTGTATTTACCTGCATTTTAATATTGAAGAAGGATGGTCCACGCAGGATATCCCATCATTTTTTAAGTATGTCAAATGTTCTTTCAATCACATTTCTTGACACTTCAAAATGATCAGCTTGTTCAAGTGCATTACGTAGCACTTTGGAGTCCGAGGATGAACCATTATCCCATCCAGACAATACATATTACAAACCTCATGTTTGAATCACAAACGCTCATGACATTGTTGTTATAGCATGCTTTCTATTTCGATATCTACCTTGATCTTTAACGAAGACGATTACTTCAATATGAGTGTCATCTATGGCTCCGACACAATCATATTAGATAAGAGAATGTATATATTGCATTTAATATACTACTCATGTATGAATATATATATAGAGAGAGATATATATCTTTACCATATATAAAGGAATATCAAACTCATGAATTTTAAAGCCGTTGAAATGATTACGGCCGTTGAATCTGGCATGATATTTCATCAGCCATCGGATCAAATCGCTCCCTCTCTCTCCACTTTTTCATAGGTCTCCTAAACCTACTATGAGATGACCTAAAACTATGAATGTTGAGATACTTAATGCTGAAGACGAAGGGAAGAAGAGCAACCGCCAGTTACAATTTCCAAGCATCATCACAGCCGGGAAGAAGATGAAGCAACCAAAGAATTAACTGCCTGCAGAAGTCTAAGCATCAGTCTTTAATTTTCTATGTACCTGATAAACAAGAAAGTTATTAATGCATTCTGCCCTATAAAAGATTGTATGAGTCGTATAAACTATGTATGAGAATTCTGAATGGCAAAACTACTTCCCTGCACATGTCTCCTGAAATTCTTCTTTTAGTTCCATGTTTTCCCTGTTTTTCATCATGGTATCAAAGCTAGGTTTGCTCGTGTGTTTGATGGCCATCAGTGGGAGGGTGTAGTTGAGTATCATCTCCTTACATTCATTCCATATCCCATCATCACATGGCGGCACCGAATACATCCCACATGTTCAATTTTACCCAAGCTGGTGTCCCCGTCTTTGACGGAGAACTCTATGATTTTTGGGTTGTTCATATGCGCCTTCTGTTCCAGTCACAAGGGCTATGGCATTTCATTGAAAAAGAGGAAGCAAAAAAGCCACCAGAAACATCCAAAGGGAAGGAATCTGATACATCCAAAGGGAAGGAATCTGATGCATCCAAAGGGAAGGAATCAGATGCTGAAGCCTTAAAAGCAGAGCAAGAAGAAGCAAAGCTAGAAGCAAAAGCACTTCACCTACTGCATCAAGGAGTAAGCAAAGACATCTACCCAAGGATCATGGGGGCAGCCACACCAAAGAAGGCATGGGACATCCTCTACAGTGAGTTTCAAGGCTCCGAGAAGGTAATATCTATAAAATTGCAACATCAATGGAAGCTTTTTGAAAACATTGCTATGAAAGAGAGTGAAACAATAAAAGAGTTTGTGACAAGATTAATGGGTATTGTAAACCAAATTAGGAGTCTAGGGGACAAATTGAAAGATAAGAATATTGCCCCTAAAATCCTAAGATGTTTACCTCCAAAGTTCTATCACATTGTCACTACAATTGAAGAGACAAAAGACCTTAAACACCTTTCAATATCTGAGTTGATGGGGTCTCTACAAGCCCATGAAGAAAGGATAAAAGGGCCTAGTAGTGAGCTTGAACATGTCTTTCAAAGCAAAAAAAAAAAATTAGCACTTCTGAAAAGGGTCCAACCAGAGCTCCAAAACTGTCCACAATAGGTAGGGGAGAGGTAGGCAAGGAGAAACGAGAGCCAATGAATCCAACAACAATCAATCTTACCGTGTCTTGTGCAAGAGAACAAATCACACTGCCTATGATTGTTTTTATAAATGTAAAAGGTGTAAAAGGCCAACACACATGCAAAAAGATTGTTGGTCAAAAGATAAGAAAGAAGATAAGGAAGAAGCCAAATTCATAGACACAACAGAAAAGCTCTTAATATCTAGAACCAACTTTGAGTCAAATGAAACTTGGTTCATAGATAGTGGTTGTTCAAACCATATGTCCCCCAATGAAAAAATCTTCACTAATCTTGCTGCTGCCGAGAAAACCCATGTTGTTCTTGGAGATGGAAAGAAGTTGGAGATAAAAGGGACAGGAACAGTGGATGTTCTGTCAAAAGAAGGGGAAGTCAAACACTTAGATGGTGTGCATTTAGTGCCAAAACTATCTCAAAGTCTCCTGAGTGTTGGACAGCTCATGAGGGGTGGGTACACAATTACTTTTGAAGGAGAATACTGTCACATTATGCACAAAGAATCAAGTGTGTGCATAACCACTGTATGCATGACTTCTAATAATATGTTTCCAGTGAATTTCAATGAGCCAGGTGACTGTGCATTCTCTTGCAGCACAAATGTGTCTTTGTGGCATCACAGATTTGCACACCTAAACATAAAGGATCTGCTGCTGCTAAAGCAAAAGGAAATGGTGGAGGGGCTACCAAGACTGGAAGGAGAATCTGCTATCTGTGAAGGATGTATAATGGGGAAGAGCCACAGGCAGCCATTCCCAAAAGCATCAAAATGGAGAGCTGAAGAACCTTTGGAATTGGTCCATGCTGATCTCTGGGGGCCAGCATCTTCTCCCTCCATTGGAGGAATGAAATATTTCTTATGCCTAACTGGTGATTATTCCAGGTTTTCCTAGATTTATTTTTTGCAGAATAAATCTGAAACTTTCACAAAATTCAGGGAGTTCAAGGCTGCTGCTGAGAAGCAAAGTGGTCACAACTTAAAATGCATGAGATCTGATGGTGGAGGGGAATTCACAAGTCTAGAGTTCCAAAGCTACTGCAAGGATCAAGGCATCACCAGGGAGCTCACCTCTCCCTACTCACCTGAACAAAATGGCACAGCAGAAAGAAAGAATAGGACCATCATGGAGAAAGTAAAAGCAATGCTACATCATCATGGTCTGCCTCAGGAACTGTGGGCAGAAGCTGCTCAGACAGTGGTCTATGTGCTTAACAGGTCCCCAACCAGAAGTCTAGAAGGTGTAACTCCATATGAAGCCTGGAGGAAGAAGAAGCCCAATGTGCAACACCTAAAGACTTTTGGCTGTGTTGCCTACAAGCACATTCCAAAAGAAGGAAGAAGGAAGTTAGAGATGAGGGCAGAAAAAGGGATCTTCATTGGATATAGCCAACAGTCAAAGGCTTATCGAATCTATAATCCCAACACCAAAAAACTAAGTATCTCCAGAGATGTCATTTTTGATGAAGACACAAGGTGGGACTGGGATCAGAATCCTGAGCTTCACACTGAGGTTGCTGGATGTCAGCCATCACATCCAGTGGAAGTTTTGAATCCTCAAGAGCTGCTGCCACATACTGCAGAACCAGAAGAACTGGTTCAACCTGAACCAGATTCAGAATCTGAGGAGGAGGAGTCATCACATCCCAGGTTTAGATCTCTAGCTGAGATCTACCAAACTGAAGAACACACTGCCTTGTTCATAAAAGAAGAACCTGAAAGCTATGCCATTGCTGCTGCAGACCCAAAGCGGAGAAAAACAATGGAAGAAGAGATAGAGATGGTAGAAAAGAATGAAACATGGCAGCTTGTGCCAAAGCCAAAAAATAAGACCATCTTAAATCTGAAATGGGTCTACAAAGCAAAACAAAATGAGGAAGGTGAAATTGTAAAGTATAAAGCAAGAATAGTAGCCAAAGGATATAGCCAACGGCAGGTTATAGATTACCATGAGACCTTTGCACCAGTGGTCAGAATGGAATCTATAAGAGCTTTCCTTGCAATTGCTGCCCAAGTCAAGCTGGAAGTACACCAATTGGATGTAAAATCAGCTTTTCTAAACGGAAAAGTTGAAGAAGAAATCTATGTTCATCAGCCCGAAGGTTTTGAGAAAGAAGGAGAAGAGGAGAAGGTCTACAAGCTCAATAAAGCCCTGTATGGATTAAAGCAGGCCCCAAGAGCTTGGAACCAAAGAATTGACAGCCACCTTACAGGAAATGGATTCACCAGAAGTAAGAATGAGCCATCCCTGTATACCAAGAGGTTTGGTTCTAATCATTTCCTCATTCTTTGTCTTTATGTGGATGACCTAATCTTCATTGGCTCCACATCAGAAATAATAAATGAATTTAAGCATGTTATGAAGAATGAGTTTGAGATGAGTGATCTTGGATTGATGAAATTCTTCCTAGGACTTCAAGTCAATCAAAATCCAGGAAGAATTCTCATCAATCAAAAGAAATACATAGAGCATGTAATTGAGAAGTTTGGTATGAAAGAGTGTAACCATGCTCCAACTCCAATGACAACTGGAGCAAAATTGGTGAAGAATGATGAGCCATCTTCTATCATAGAAGCAGAATATAGAAGCTTAGTTGGATCACTCATCTACATCACCAACACGAGACCAGACATAGAATATGACGTGAGTATTCTATCCAGATTTCTGTCCAAGCCAAGCTCAGAACACATGACAGCAGCCAAACACGTCCTCCGTTACCTAAAGGGGACAGTTGACTTTGGACTGAACTACCAAGAAGAGAGCACCACAGATTTAATCGGCTTCTCAGACAGTGATTGGGGAGGAGACTCAGAAGATCGAAAGAGTACCAGTGGTCATGTGTTTATGGTTGGAAGCAAGGTGATATCCTGGTCATCACGGAAGCAAAAATTTGTATCCCTCTCAACGACAGAAGCAGAATACGTGGCAGTTTGTGCTGCAGCATGTGAAGGAGTATGGCTGAGACGTCTGCTTATTGATCTCCAGCTGAAGAAGGAAGAAAGGGAAATTAAAATTTGGTGTGACAACACGGCTGCTATTGGAATTGCTAAGAATACTATATTCCATAGCCGCACCAAACATATCGACCTTCGATATCACTTTCTGAAAGATCTAGTTGAAGAAAATCAAATCCAGCTTGCCTACTGTCAATCCAGCAAACAGCTTGCAGACATCTTTACAAAGCCCTTGCCGGTGCAAACTTTCATAGATCTGAGAAAACATTTGGTCTCAGCACTAAGGGGGGGGGGGTGTTGAGATACGTAATGCTGAAGACGAAGGGAAGAAGAGCAACCGCCAGTTACAATTTCCAAGCATCATCACAGCCGGGAAGAAGATGAAGCAACCAAAGAATTGACTGCCTGCAGAAGTCTAAGCATCAGTCTTTAATTTTCTATGTACCTGATAAACAAGAAAGTTATTAATGCATTCTGCCCTATAAAAGATTGTATGAGTCGTATAAACTATGTATGAGAATTCTGAATGGCAAAACTACTTCCCTGCACATGTCTCCTGAAATTCTTCTTTTAGTTTCATGTTTTCCCTGTTTTTCATCAATGAAGGTGTATAGTACCCTACAACAAGAAATTACGATTTTACCCCTAAATTTATTGAAAAATGAGTGTCATATGACCTGTTTTTTAATCTCACAAAATTTGTCAATGATGAGAATTGAACTCAGGTCTCCACTATGTCAACCAAAGATGACAATCATCACACCATATGGTTTTTGTTGAACAAAATTAAATTAAGTTTTATATATACTGATATAAATATAGATCGCCCCCGCAGAAAGTCGTCGCCCCTGCCGAATGTCACCCCCGCCGAATATCGCCGCCCCTACCGAATGTCGCTGCCCGCACGGGGGTTGTGTTGTAGTTATATATACTGATATATATATATATATTGCTCACCGCAAAATTACGTCATCGTTGTGTTGTAGTTATCATAGAGTTTTATAAATTCAGGGGATAACTTCATAATTGCACCCCAACACATTGTTGAAATGCCTACTGTCTGTATCAATTGAACGAAAATACGTGTCTTCAATATCTCGGAATTTCTTATTATGTGCTAGCACATACAAGAACACACTTACCGACTCTTTAATCATAACGTGTTGTGTGTCTTTTAATAATCTACGACGCATAAGAATGTTGCATAGGGCTTCAAATGAACTCTTATATTCATATGCAGTTGGTTAAAACAGTTTATATCTGGTTCATTGTACAAGAGTTTGAACAATGATTTCCGTATGGTATTTTTTGCGTCAGACTACATAAGATCCTTGCATATTTTAGGTTTTAAAACTATTGTTACCGCAGCAAGAGCCGCTGGAACAGCTGCCTTCCTACGTCTACGATATATTTCTATTTCATTCATCTACACAATTACAAACAAACTAATACATAAACAACCTAATAACACATTCACACTCACACTACACACTTATATACACTCACATTCAACTAGACACTCATATTCACATACACAACAACACATTCACATTGACATACATACATATAGACACATTCACATTCAGCAACACACTTATATACACACTCATATTCACATACACAACAACACACACCCTCACAACCATCTACACACTTACATACACACTCATATTCATATACACAACAACACATACACATTCATATTCACATACACACTTACACTTGCACAACACAACAACATATTCATGAAGGAAAAAAGCAACAAAAAAATTTCATATTAGGTGAAAGTCACACATTCATGCGCCTTATCAAATTGCTATGTAATAATAAAAAATTCAGATTAGGTGAATCTCACCTAAGGATGAATGTGCCGGAATGATGAAGGCTGGAAAAGGAGCTTCCGGAGAGAGACTCTGAAACCAAATGGGGGTAAGCAGCTCGAAAAAACAACAAATTACTTATTTTGATTTCTATGGAATAACTGGAGCCGGAGAAGGTGAATGTCGCCGGAGAAGAACGAAAAAATTGCTATTAACGAACTTATAGTTGTCGTCAGAGGTGATCGTCGCCGGAGAAGAGGAACTGGAGCTGGAGAAGAAGAGGAGCGCGGGAGAAGAAGAGGGGCGCAAGTCGTTTTATGCGCGCAAAGTAGGTATCCGGTCGGACTCCGAAACAAGAGGATAATGTCGTCGGAGGAGTCGAATGTACACGTCGTCGTCGGAGAAGACCGACTGGAGTAGGTTGTCGTGTCAGAACGCCGAAGAAGAAGGGCTTGTCGCTGGAGAAGAAGAGGGGCGCACACGATTTTTGCGCTCTGCTCGTTCTCGTCGCGAGAGAGGGAAATGCGCGACGGGAGGGGGGCATTGTGAAAACTTAGGTCAGGAGGTATGGATTCGCGTGGAGCGGAATTGGACTATATGCGATTACCGAGGAATTAGATTCAATTCCAATTCCATGTATTTAATTTGCCAAAAGAACGACGAATTTGGAATTGTGAGTCCAATACCAATTCCACTCGTTCAATTCCGTCCAAACGAACGAATCATAAGAGAAAAATAGAGATGTTGACCTACAAAAAGCTTCTATGCAAGTAAGATGGTACTTTGCTTTCCAAAAAGTCCTGAACATATATTTTTGACACAATCACTTTTTCTACCATTGAAAAATTAAACGTTTCCTAAACAACAGTGAGAATAGAATTTTTCTCACCGCAACCACCATCTCATTCTCTAGTTGGCGATTAGACATGTCATCTACAATGATGTGTATTAGATTAGTAGTTCATTCCCATAATTATATTTAAGTGCATATTATCAATTTAATCAATGGCAGTATATTATATTTCTTAATAAATTGCATATATATTATATTTGATTACATCCTTCTCTTTATCTAAGTTTATGGCCATTTTAAAATGCATTATTATCTTTGAATTAATTGTATACATACATGAATTTGCATGACATTCATATATGCGCGGTTCATGCATCTAGACCGTCGGATTTGTTCATATATAAAAATGATCGAAACGTGGTGAGAATATTATAAATTTTGAGGAAACTTTAGGCATTTCTCGTGTTTAAGATTAAATCTTGAGCTATGAATTGTCTATTCGATCATGAGGTTCAGAGTTCAATCCCAACTTGATGACTTTATTGGTTAATTTTTGGTAATTCTTGGCATTTGTCAGATTTACCTCATTTATTTAATTGCGCAAATTGCTTAATGACGTAAATATTATTTATGTGTTTGTTGTAGTAGTTTTCAAACAAAATGTCATTTTTAATATATATTTAGTGTTAGTTACTATTTTATGGAGAAAAATAAATTTTACCTAAAACTCTATTTTGTAACCAAACAACTTTTTTAAAATTTGATTTTGCAAACTTCATTTAATCAAAACAGTTTTTTAATAAAACCATGTTTTTCAGAAACAACACTTTTCTCAAACTCCATTTTCTATCAGCAGCTTTTCATCAGCAACAACCCAACCAAACAGAGCCTAACCTTGCCAGTGTGACAACTAAGTCTACCCTATTTACATATGCGGTACATTTTCTGATGATGAGCATTACTCTCACGACATCAATTTGAATTTTTGAGCAATAATCAATATTATTGGAATCAGGTCAGAAAAGCCACGACCTTTTCAAAGGAATGAACTCTGAACCTTGCACGAGTTAGAAGGTGTGTTACTTCTTCTTTTGCACAACGCACGTCATCGTAGTCAAGTTGGGCGCATTGGGCATAAGACTTTTCGGTTTGATCTTGCACTACGAGCGGTGGAAGTGTCGTCGCGCTAGTGCACTGTCGCGGTCCTGTCGTTGGCCGCACGGGGGACACTCCCACCGCTCGCTCCCCCCCCCCCCCTCAATTGAAAAATCTGCGACGCACAAATATTGTCATTGCAAATTGAAATTTGTGGCCGGAGAATTTCATGTCTCTCCAGCTAAAGAAGACTCATTTTTCGAAAGGTGGGAGCGAAAACCTAAAATACAGAGAAATGAAAAAAAAAACTCAAACAGTTTACAAAGTCTTGACGAAGAAGAAAAAAAGTCGTTGACCCAACCATCCTCCTGGGTCGGCTCGTCGCCGTCTGCGCAAATGATCGAGAATCTCCGTGCATCCCTCCGTCGTATTCCCGTGTCCCTAGATGCTAAGGTCTCCTTGGCTTTCTCATCGTTGGCGAGTTATCAGACACGGTCGCCGTCATATCCTTCGACATCCCGCGAGTTGGGAGGAATAGGGCGGGGTGTGTCTGCTACGGCTGGTTTGTAAATAGGCTTTTTGGCAGAGTGCACCCCCCAATATACCAGTTTTGGCGAGTTGCACCCCAAATATTCTAATATTGCAATTTCCACCCCCCAATATCATTTTCACGGCGCTGTTTTAATGAGGGTAGTTTCGTCCGAACCATACTTGGGGTGATTATTTGGCCAAAAATAATAAAAATTTTCAATCGCACAGCCAAATAGAGAACAGGAAATGCACAGCCAAATAGAGAACATCAAATAGTTCAATTGCACAGACAAATAGAGAACAGGAAATGCACAGCCAATCGTCTCTTGATAATGCAAGTTTGCCGCATGAAATATTTCAATCTAGCTCCGATAATCTTATGAATCCGGCATGATCCACTTTCAAATTAAATTAACATAAAAAACCACCTTTGCACAAAACTTGTTGACATTGAAAACCACCTTAATAGCATAATCCAAATATCTTTTCCTAACAAATTAACAGCATAATCCAAAATATTAATGTCTACAATCATAGAGAATGTACGTCATCATATTACAAAATTTGTAGACTACCGAAATCCAAATTTTGCACACTAGTAAAATACAAAATTCGGCCATATATGAGTCATAGCACAAAACTTGTCTTCGGAATTGAAATCTTGCCTTGCACCTGCATATTAACATGAAAATTATAGTAAGAGACATGTTAACTAAATATCGTAAAAAAATTATAACATATTGATTACCTTTAGGATATAAGGTATTGTTACCATTTATGCACCGAACATCAGTCTGTCCTACGCACCTACATGAAAGATACACTTTGAGATTGTCAAATTAAATAAAATAATACTAAACTATATAAATATTTTTTTGCTTACTGGATTTTTGTATTTCTTTGTTGCCGATGAAGACGAGGTTGTATGAATTACTCCACAGTTTCTTTTGTTATGGCCTCTCATCCCACAGTTTGAACATGAGTATTTCAAACCATGTCTATTTATGCCATATTGTTGTGCTTCTAGCTCCTCTTCCTCCAATCGTCTTGCATGTTGCAACGGCCTTCCGGGCTTCCTCCGAATAGTAGGCCACGGAACAATAGGATTCAGGTTGGCATATGGCCACTCCTTTTGAGAATTAATTGGATTTAGTAAGTGTTCATAAGCACGCACAAACATCTTCTTCTTGTACCAATGTACCACATAGTCTTCAACATGTTCCCTTCGATAGAAGATACATGCAGTGGCATGCACACATGGAATACCAGTGAGATCCCATCGCCTGCAACTACAACTGTTGCAACCCAAGTCAACTGTCCATTTATCTCTCACATACCCTTGAACTTCAAATTTGTTTTGGCCATTCCATCCCAAAATATATTCATGTGCGTTTTTCTTGTTGTTTTCCAATATCTTTTGGATTGAAGGACATATTTCTCCATTGCTTTTTAGTATCTTGTCCCTTTGAGTGTGGAGCCACTTCATTAGAATCACCCTAATTGTTTCCAACATTGTTATTATGGGTTTATCCCTAGCCATCAAAATAACTTTGTTGAATGCCTCACAATAATTATTAAGCAACATATCGCATTTGGGCCAAGTACTGAAATGGGACCTTGCCCAATGCTTTTCATTTCTTTCTTTTACCCATTCATAAGCTTTTTTATCACAAACCTTCAATTTCTCCATTTCAGTGTTGAAATCAACAAGCCTTGTTGCGGATGCAGCCCTCCATAGTAAATCTTTCAATTGTATGCCTCTAAATTTCTGCTTGAAATTATTGTACATATGCCTTAAGCAAAATCTATGCTCAGCATTAGGCAATAACTCTTCAATGGCTTTTATTAAGCCTTTTTGCTTATCCGAAATGATAGTCCACATATGACTATTTTCAATACACAAATCTTCAATAAGAATACTAACAAACCATTTCCATGTTTTAGTATTTTCAGACTTAACATAAGCATAAGCAATAGGATACATATTGTTATTACCATCGATGCCAACTGCACATAACAAAACGCCACCTGTACGTGTCTTCAAGTGAGTACCATCCAAACCTATTATAGGTCTACATCCACTCATAAAACCTTTCTTCAACGCACCCCAACATATGTAAAGTCTCTTGAAAATGCAAGTTTGAGATGAAACATCGTGTTTACATTTAATTTTAAGAGTTGTGTCTGGATTGGTCCTATAAATTTCCTCACAATAATCCCAAAGCTTTGCATATTGCTCAGATTCGGTGCCACTAATAACTTTATTTGCATGTTTTTTGGCTCTATACATTTTCCAAATGCTAAGAGGAGTTTTGTTGTCAACTTACATTATCTCTTGCATCGCATTTACTGGCCATTCTGGATTGCTCCTAATATGTTGCTCATATTTAGTTGCAAGGAATTTAGAGCTACAATGTTTTGAACTTGGAACCCGGCAGCAGGTATGCTCTCCTCTAATTGTCTTCACTTGGAATGTTTTTTTATTCTTTGAAATAAAAGATGCAAATAAAACCCACCCACATTCACAGGTAACTTGTATTTTATCACTGCAGTTCTTGGTAAATTTAACTGGCTTCCCTTGTACTGTAGCGTACATTCTCACTGCATCCCTAAAATCAGAAGCACTACTGAAACACATCCCAACATTAAACTGAAAACTATATTCATTTGCATTGCCTTGGTACACTTGAATTTGTGTACTTTTGCCTTTCAAAGAAGAATGATCGCCCAACTCTCTAATATGTATGCCCACGTTTGTGTTAAATTTAGTTTTCGGCGCCTCTGTTGCACCAACCAACTCAATTTCAGAATCGATACTTTCATCAAACATTACGTCATCCAATTCAAAATCGCTATCAACCAAATCATCGGAAAAAGTAGAATCAGTGTCATCGGATTCTTCTCCGGAACTCATTGAATCACTGCTATTTAAATGCACGCTCTCTTGTAAATTATTTTCTTCAACAACAATATTTTCCCAATCCATATCTAGAAAAATAACATTGCACAACATAAATAAATTTTACCCTAAACCTAAAATCAAAACCCTAATGTGGAAGGTATAATGAAAATGAAATAAAATACTAAAGTGAAAGGTATACCTGCTATGGGTAGATGCAAATCTGGTGAAATAATAAAAAAAACCTGCAACAAATGGTGCCTCGTGAGCTATACCTACAACATGTAATTAGAACAAAAAACTGCTGTAAATCTAATTAAATCCTAAACTGGTGATGAAATAAATTATGCTTTCGGTTGTATTCACGTACTAGGGTTTGCTCGCAACTGGTGGCTCGTCGGCTGGAGTGCTGCTTGGCGTCGGCGTCGCCAGCAAGGGAGATACCAGGAACCGGCGACGGCGGCCACGGCGAGAAGGAGGCGGCGAGAAGGAACCGGCGATGGCAGCCAGAAAGCGAGAAGGAACCTTCAGCGGCGCTGTTGCAGAAATTTACTCCGTGAAATGTAAAATCGCGAATGGTAAAAGTAAATGGCGGAAAATCTAAGGGGTTTAATTGGATCGGACGAAACTACCCTCATTAAAACAGCGCCGGGGTGCACAGTGCCAAGAAAATGATATTGGGGGGTGCAAATTGTAATATTAGAATATTTGGGGTGCAACTCGCCAAAACTGGTATATTGGGGGGTGCACTCTGCCAAAAAGCCTTTGTAAATATTATGAATCATACTTAAATAAAAAAAAGGCAAAAATTGATTTGGGGATAGGCATAAGAATAACAATCGTTTTATTTAATTATCACTTGAATTAAATTAATTTTTTTTAAAAAAATTAACTTCTAAGAATCTGATGTTAATAGGTTAATATTAATGGCTTTCGCAATCGGCCAATCCGGTTCCTTTCAAATTCCGTAAACGCTACCCTCACCTCGCCGGGAATGTGGCACGGCGCCGGCGATCTATCCAGTCAACATCGCACTGGCATTTTAGTAAATTTTCCTTACTTTTAATAGTCAATTCCTAATTCCATTCGTAACAACAAACCCAGCTGGCCTCCTAACCCCAGCTTATTAATTACACAGGTTTTCAATTAAAAGTTACGGCTAGAAGCAATGTTTCTAGACTTCACCGTGCCACCGGCTACAACCGGTCACCTCGAGCCACTTAGCCGATGAGCGGAAAGATAAAAATTTATATATCTTTCACTTCCGGCGCACTACACGCGTTGGCGTGCCCCTGTCGATCCCCGGTGCTTTCCTTCGGCGTCAAATTGGTGGAGGAAAAGGGGTTCCGCCGTCTACCGATTTCCTCCGATTTCGTATCTTTCTCCACTCGCGGAGATCTAGGTTTTCGGAGAGGATTTAGCTCAGGCGAAGTTTAGGGTTCTTGTCTGATATGGGCCAGCAGTCTCTGATCTATAGCTTCGTGGCTCGGGGGACGGTGATCTTGGCGGAGTACACGGAGTTCACCGGAAACTTCACGAGTATCGCTTCGCAATGTCTCCAGAAGCTTCCGGCGAGCAACAACAAATTCACCTATAACTGCGACAACCATACCTTCAACTATCTTGTCGAGGATGGATACAGTGAGTTACCGATCTTCTCCGTTTTTGAATCCCTACCATGCTTAGATATTGTGTGTGCGGAATTTGGGATCCGATTCGTGTGTTTAAGGAAGTCCGTGTTGGTTTAATTTGAGATTTTTGTCTAATTGGAAAGCTCGTAATCTACGTTGGGTTTGATTAGATCGCTTTCTCTCTTGATTTAGGCTTTTTAGGGGACTTCCGTTGTATTTGATTGGTGATTTGATCCCGGATCGTTTATACTGTCATGTTTCCTCTTACATCCCGGTATTAATTATTCCGTCTAATGTGGCTGTTGGAATTGACGAGAGATGTTCACGAGAAAGATATTTTGTTTGTAGATCTGAGTAGTAGAGATAAGATTAGGTGGCGTGACTTTGGGCGTTTCAGATTTTTTTTCTTTCCTTTTTGTTCTATAGAAGGCTATTAAAGCCGGGGATCTGATGTTGTGCTAAGCTGAATCTGTTATTCTCATCTGTTTGGGATTATAATTATGTTTTTGATGAGGGAGAACGATGTTAATTACATTTTCTTCTCTGGGATTGGCATACTAATTTCACATAAGATGCAGCCATACGATTTTCACCTTGAAGTTCTTTGTATATATTTCATATACATGCGCCACAAACCATTGCGTGTTACACCTATTAGTCCTCTGAAGATCTAAGCAGGTGAATCAGCAAGTATGTTTGGGTGGATGACATAATATTTTGATCATTGATGAAATACGTATTTTATTTGTCACCCAGTGAGTTGGTGATAGTCACAGAATACTTTCTTAACAACCACCAACTTTTGTCACCTAGCTTGATAACATTGACAGCTCCTAGTTTGAGTAATATTCTTCATCTGTTGAGTGCATAACCTGTCTTATTCCGTGTATCTGATACTTGCAGTTGACTGTTTTTTGTTGTAAATTGATTTCCTTATCTATGATTCAGATTTGGATAGATGTTGGGATGCTTTCTCTCTTTTATTATGTTCAGAACTAAAGGAGTGAGTCTGAGTGGTATTTCTATACTAATATATAAAGATATCCCCCTTATGGTGTAATGGTGTGCACCATCTGTTTAATCCTATCCATCCATTTTAAATAAAAAACGATACTCTTCAAGGAAAAGAACAATCTTGGTATTGATTTAAAATAAAAATTACTGACGCTTTTATTTTATTTTTTCTAGGCCACGACAGTACCTCCGCCTGCACGGTGGTGTAATGGTGTGCACGGGGGGAGGTACTGTCATGGCCTGAGTACTGTCACGGTTGCACGGGCCCCGTGCACTGTCACTCGTAGAATGCTATATTGATATGATTTAATTGAGACATGTTCTCGGGCTTGTAACTAATATATCATGCTATATTGTTATTATTTAAGTGATACATGTTCCCAGGCTTGTAACTGCTATTATTATGTTAGTGTTTATTGTTATGATGTAGTTTCAATCCATTGTAAGTTAAAGAAAGGAAACTTATTTATTTGTAGAAGAGAGTTGAAAGGCTGAAAAATAGGCACATCTTATTTGAGACGGCATCATAGCTAGTTCTACGTCAATGTATGGTTTTTCTAGTATATTTATAAATATGAATGATATATCGTCTCACTCCTGCTGTCTGTATTGATTTAGTGCATGACATTAGTTTGGATACTTTCACTATCAATTTGCACTTCTTTCTAGTTTTTCTATCATGTGTTTCTTGTTGTGCCTTATTTGCCTCATGTCAGGTATGTTGGGCATATGCTAAGAAGGGATCACCGAAATGTTAATTTTTTTATCACTTTGGTTGTTCATGAGGATATTACTGATTTGTTTGCTATTTTCTGATTCTTTGAGTGCTTACTATATTATTACAGGATAATTTTTTTGGAGCCCAAAGTATTTTTTTGACCACAAGTGTTATTTAAAATGGAAGTTAGATTTGAGCTTTGGTCTTTTTAAGGGTTGTTACATTACCGTTATTATTTCCTTTTTAATCTTAGCAACACTTTCTTTTGAATGTCCTTTCTACTATATATGTTGAATTTATTGATTGTAATAATGTTGAATTTGACATATCTATGCGCAGTTTAAACTCTCATGTTGATTCAGATAATTCTTATCATATCTGCTTGTATTCTAATTTAGAATATTGGTGTTAAAATCTTCATCATGTTAGATGCTGTCTTCTCTTATCATGATATTAGCCTAGTATGCTTTGTTTGACAATGCTTTCTATCCTGTATTTTCTTTTGTTGTGTTGGGTTGTGTTTGTTTGTTGAGAAAGCTGTTGTCTGCTTGAATCGATCATGTAATTCCTTTTCAGGTGCTGTATGTGGTAAATCTATTTGGTGAAAATGTGTGGCAACTAACTTGAGCCAATTGAATAACCGAAATGGGCATTTTATTAAAATCTTGTAAACTGATAATAATGTCATAATAATTTATTGTAACTAAATTAAATATCTTATTTTTTTTGTTGGTTGCATAATTTTTGGCAAAATTAGTTTTTAGTGATAAAAAATAATCGTTTTTAACTACTTATTAAACTTTTATTATGTTTGTTTAATATCCCAATTATTTAATATCTTAATTTATTAGTTAATTCCTAACTAAGTAGTGAGTTAAAGTTAGACCTCTCGGTATGTCGTTTAAACACTTTTGTTGATTCAAATAGTTCTCACCCTCATTCTGCTTTTATTCTCATGGGAACATTAGTATTAAAAGCCTTGTTATGTTGAAAAGCTTTCTTTTAGTATAAATATTAGGGTTTTTTCTTTGCCATGCTTTTTTTCTTTTTATTGTGTTGGATAATGATGTATTGTCATTAAACTTATGACAGTTTTGTCAAATCTCTAAATAAATTATTATCCCAGGTGTGTTAGAGATAAATTTGTTTGGTAAATTTGTTGGACATTAATTTGAGCATATTGAATAATCAAACGAACATTATAAACCTCATATAAACTAATTGTAATAACCTAATAATGCCTTTGTAATAACCTAATAATGCCTTTGTATAAACCTCATATATTAAGTCATTTGTTAATTACTTGTTTTCTATAACTATTTTAATGATAAGACTTTGTTTTGATCATGCTACTTTAATTCCTCAATTATTTAATATTAATTTTGAGGTAGTACATAATTAAGTTTTTTTACATATTATTAATACAAATAATTGAAATACGGTGTTATTATGTGACGTTGGGTGAGTTAGTAGCATTAACCGACCCAACCATCTTAGTTCCTTCATATTTTTAATCATAATTATTGTTAATCACTTCTCATATTTTTGATTAGTCTGTTTACATAATTTTGTAGTACTTTAATTCTTATTTAATACTTAGTTATACTGATTATATTAGTTTGAGTGAATTAATGTGAAAAATGGTAATGTCCTGCTATTAGAGGTTAGAAACGAGCTTGAAGGATCATTAGTCAAATGAGTTTGAAGCTCTCATTTGGAGCTTGGAGCTTGGTAAGCCCATTAAGACTTTATAATTATTCTTGGAGTTTAGGTTCAAGCAGACAGTTTGATTGGTTTGGATAGACTTGGGTGTGCAACTTATTTCATATGATTCAGCGAATGCAGTAATTTTGTTCAAACTATACATCAGGTTTTGAGTTAAAACTACTGGCCAAGTTTGATATTTTCCGGGTCTTTGTGGATATAGTTTAGTGAGAACCCAATGCTCCATCATGGTCAAAATAATTAGTCGATCATTTCTTAGGTCCATGATTCCTAATTATAATAAATATTTCTGAGAGCTTATTTCTTATTTATTCAATATCTGATCATTTTGACATATTTTATATTTATTTAATATTTGATCAATAAAAACAACATATTATCCTATGGTAATTCACTGATTTGCCTAATGTTTTTTTATCATTATTACTAGCCATATCCGAACTATCTGGGTTTGTGTACGAGCCCTTGTTCTCAAAGTGTTGCATGAGATGCTCAACCCATTTTTTCTCTCTTTGTACATCTTTTATCCATGCTACCAATAACTTATATGATTCTTTCTACTCATCATAATAGTGTATCCATTACAATTGCTGTATTGGTCTGATAGAGTGAGCAGTTAAGACTATTTGCCATTTTAGCTCCATAGTTCCTACTCTCATCCCAACTCTTTGTAATAATATTTCAATCAATAACTAATTAAGTTCACAAACCCACATAGTTGGCCTAACTGAGCAAAATATTTTTATCACTAATAAACTAAATTGTTAGATTTTATTGTAGTATACCTTATTATTTTGCTAATTAGTCAATAACTAATTAAGTTCCTTAAATAGTCTAAATGATTAAGCCAAATTTACAATTTAATCAGTATATATATGTAATAAGTTATCTTTTGTGTGGTTGAGTGATTAGTTATACCTAGGGCTATCAATTTGTGTCGAGCCAATTTATTAGCCTATGTGCGCAACTCTCTCGAAGCTCTGGCACATGTGAGCTTCGATGGGTAATCCTAATGATCGTATGAACATCTTATGAGCTCATTGGAACTCCACCATGACTGTCTGCTACTACTACAGGATTAGTTTTAATTTTTTAATTCATAAACTTGTATCATTAGACCAATTAATCATATGCTTATATTTTGAATCAAACTTGCATGAATCTTATTAATTTTCACCAGCCATGATATTTTGATCAAATCATCATAAACTCAAACTAAATCACATTTTTTGAGCTGGACAATCTAGCATGAAATGTAACAAAATTGCGTCGAATTGATTTTGATACAACTAAAAAAATAAATTAAGTTTCTAGTTTCTACATTAATTTTATGGAAGAAATTTAATATATAATTTAAATAGACATAACTGGGCCTTAAAGGGCAGCCAACCAAAGGCATTCCATAATTTTGGCTAGCCTGAACCCATCATCTTTTGGAGGCTATATATTGATTTGGACCTAACCCCTTATCCCATGATAGGAGATAGATGGGATAAGAAATTGATTATTTAAAGTTCTCTGGATTTTAAGATTGAATATAAAGGGGTGGGTACCTTAAGATTTTCTCAATGTTTCGGGCATACTGTAAAGAGGGAGGCATGATTCTTCTTCTTCTTCTCCACTTAATGTTTATGGCCTTCTTAAGATTTTGATAGCTAAGGTTTGTAGCGATAATGATGATGACTAGAGGTGTAGTCCACTAACTGAGTAACTGGCAGGTTGCCATTGGAGGGGGTCTGAAAATTGACTGTTAGGGAGGCCAAGAGTGTTGGAGGACGGACTGGCTGTAGTAAGTGAGAATACTGATGTAGGGTATGGTGTAGGGTGCGAGATTACAATGCAATCCTAGTGGGTGGTGGGATGTCGACCTTACGTCCTTAACACTAAATACGATGCAACCATGCAAGGGATGACGACACTAATCAGAAACTAGCAATAAACATTAATCCACACAATTATAAATAAACAAGCAGAGCGTAATTTTCTTTGGGCTAGCAAGCAATAACTTTCCTCCGCGTGGAGGGCTAAAGCTAAGCGCGCGGCGAATGATTCCTTCCTGCAAATCACAAGCACATCTAGAGTAAAATTCCACAATATTAAATATTCATGCAAATAAGAGTTCGCAACACCATATTTTAATTTAGAACAACAAGATCCATATAACAAATAACAACTCACAAAGTATGGAGGCTGTCGTGGGCTACGTTATCAAGGCGCGCGCCTAGGCGCGCCTGAGGCGCCGGGCGCACCAGGCGCACCGGCCAGCGCCTCTGCAAGGCAGAGGCGGGCGACGTGCCTCAGGCGCGCCCAGGCGCGCCTAGGCGCGCGCCTTACCAACTCTCAGGCGCACCAAAGGCGCGCCTGGGCTTTTCAAGCTGTATTCTTCAACCTTTTTTTTTGGAGAGGACAAAAACATGATCTCAGACGCACCCGAGGCACACCTAGACGCACTTGGGCATCCAATTCACCGATTTTCAGTGAATTGAGTGTCAAATTCACTGAAAATCACCGAATTGGATGCCCAATTCGCTGATTTTCAGTGAATTTGGCACCCAATTCCCTGATTTTCAATGAATTGGGCACCCAATTCACTGAAAATCAGCGAATTGGGCACCCAATTCATTGAAAATCAACGAATTGGGCACCCAATTCACTAAAAATCAGCAAATTGGATGCCCAATTCGCTGATTTTCAGTGAATTGGGCACCCAATTCATTGAAAATCAATGAATTGGATGCCAAATTAACTGATTTTCAGTGAATTGGGCACCCAATTCATTTTTGCGCCTCACGTGCCTCAGGCGCGCGCCTGCGCCTTGCGCCTAGGCTCCAGGACCCCTTTGCGCCTCGGTGCGCCTTGCGCCTTTGATAACTTAGGTCGTGGGAGGGGATATCCGGCAAAGTACGTCGTGATGGCTGCTGAAATCGAAAGATCTAGGAGGCTGGTGGACTAGATCTGAGAGGAGAGGGGCTGAAGAGGGGTAGGCGGCTGTAGGTATGGATCTGGGCGACTGTAAGGGATAGATCTGGGCGGTTTTGGAGGGGCAGCAAGGTGGGGTTTTGAGAGGGGGAGCTGGGCGGTTCATGTGATTGTGTACAAATTTATCCCTTGGTGGGGTGGAGGTTCACTTGCTCTTATTCCTCTTTGTTTATATATTTGACTTGATATTTAGATGGGGTGTAATATACTAGGTCAAATATTGAATAATACTTATTCTAGAATTTCGATGCATTTAGATTTGAGAGTTGTATTTTGAATTATTTGTATCAAAATTTAAATCTGGTTTGAATTTATATTACCCTCCTTAAAGTCCTAAATGTAAGCATTCAGTTTTTGGAAGGCTTCTGGGTTCAAGGAATCAAAGGTAGCAGTGCCAATATATGTTTGGTTTGATAATTGAGAGATGCTCTGTACAGCAAAAAAAAAGAGAATTTGTTTTCAAAGTTGATGCAAAAGAAGGTAAGCGGGAATTTGGAAAGGAAAATGAAAAAAAGAAGAGAAGTTGAATAAAATTTATTTCTTGAAGCAACAAGCAAGGAATTTACGAATGGACGATATCATTGTTCATTAAGTTCAGAGATGGATACATTAGAGACTTGCATTGATATTGTTCTAAGGTGCCCTTGAAGTTGTCAATTTCATGTCTTTTTGCATTTTTGTATCATCCATCTCTTGTGTGCTATTCTCTTGTACTTTTCTTGATGCTTTCTGTTAGGGGTAAGGCTTCACCCGTACCCGTGGGCAATACCAACTGCTCAAATACCGCACCACGCGAAGCAGTCCACGGCAATGATGTTGAAGGCTCCTTATCAAGGAGGTCTGGGGATCGAATCCCAGCCTCAACAACCCGCCTCAATTAAACTGGTTGAGGAGACGGGTTGGGGTGTGGGGGCCGTGGCCCTGTTAGGGGCTCCGGATTGGGGGCCACTATGGATCATTGCCGTGGACTGCTTCGCGTGGTGCGGTATTTGAGCAGCTGGTATTGCCCATCGGTACGGGAGAGCCTTACCCCTAACACTTTCTTGAGGGATTTAGGATTTCTCTCTTGTTGAGACTTGGGCACAATGAAGTTGTAGGAAGGGCTGGTTAGTGCTTTTTTATTTGTAGACTAATTGCGGTGGCTTCTGTTTTTTAGTGGATTTGATTTTTTCTTCTTTCTTGTCTATATAGATCTCTTTCGAGGTCTTCGAAAGATGCATATCTTAGTGTCTTTTGGTTGTTTGATCTTCTTTGTATTTACTGTGTTCTTATTTCACTCCTAGTTGTGTTTCTACTTTCTACATTCACAAGATTGTCCATTGTAATAAATTACTATTAGAGCTTATTACAGTGTATGATGATCATATTTGTGATGAAGAAGTTTGATGCAACTATCTAAGAGTTCTAATCTATCAAAGAGCATTAATCTTTGGACAACCAACATGTGTGGTATTTTAATCTAGAAGGACTTATGAGTAACTCAATGGGCAATTGATTATGTCTGTGAATATGAGTGGTGAAGATAAAGCAAAGATGTACGTATGAGAGATTTTTTTGGGTCTTCCAATTATGTTTGGCTGATGAGGTATGAGAAAATTCTTGGATGACAATTGTTGAATGATTGTGGCTCAAGTTTTATTTTTTGTACACGACCAAAAACCTCTCCTAGCGTCATCAAAAACAAGGTCTATTTGCTTCATATGTAGGAACTATATGAATCAGTTTAATTCCAGTATTCGTGATTTGAGGTATGTTGAATGTGACTTGCTAATATTGCAATAACACGGACCAATTATGAGATTTTGTTATGTTTTGAAGCTAGAGGAGTAATATGATGACAACCATGTGGAATGTGTAGAATAAGTCGGTGGATGCTAATATAAATCAAAAATGTCAGATACATAGTTCGGTGATTGTAGGAGCAAGATGCAGTGATCAATGGGTTCTTAACATAGCTTTTCTCTATCATGTGTTCTGATGAGGATGTAATTTTCACTTTTGTGTCATGTGGTGTCACCATGTTTGTATGGAAAATAGTTTGGCATGCAAATTTTTTTGCTTCAATCTCTGAGGTTCAGGACACATGATAGCGTGTGATGGGAATCCGCCGCATGTTCGTTATCTGAGGAGATCGGGCCAGCACTCGATCAAAGTCGTTTTTGCAGATTTGCCGGAGATGCGTTGATCGGATCGGCGATCTGAGACCGCGAGCGCGTCCGGGGCGTCGTTTTACATTTTATATGTATTTTATTTTATTTTTTTGGGCTTGTATTTAGTGTTTTAGGACACCGGGCATAACGGACGATCATAGTCGTTCACGCCGGGTGCCCAACCGCCCCTCTAGTTATAAATAGGGCCGGGAGTTCTCATTTTCAGGTCATTGTGTATTTTGTGAGCGAATCCAGAATTCACGGTCATTCGTGTTGCCATGCCGCGAGCCCGGGGTGTGACTCCTCGACGAATTTCAGTTATCTTTTATTTTTTATTATTTTCACTGTTCATCCATTGTTCCCCTTACTGTTCCCATAAATAACCCACAATTTCTCCCAAAACTGCCACTGTTCCTCTTCATTACCCACGATTTCTTCATCCGGAAGTAGAAAACCGTCCACCCGTGTCAATGTTCACCTTCTTCCTCCACGACAGAAGGAGTCGAACTCTCCTGTCGCCTGTCTTTCGTCAAATCACAGTTCTGTCGCCTGCTCTGCTCATCATTTCGCCCAACACTACAGCCGCTCGTTACCTCTCCCCACGCAAGCAACACTCACAGAAACCCTCATGTTCATCTCCTTCTTCCTCGACGGGTTCATTTTCACCTCTTTCTACATCGACAGTGTCCTGTTCATTCCTTTCTCCTTCGACGCACAGGATCGACAACCTCCAGCCGCCCTTTCCCCATCAGCCGTGAACTCTTCCAACCCCCTAGCCCGGTTTCGTCTCCTCTATACGCAGCAACCATTCCATTTTCGACCACCTCCTTCCCTTACCCTCTACCGTGTCGTCTGCATTTCCATGTTTCCACGCTGGTCAAGGCCTTCATTTGCTGTCCCCCTTCCCCCAAAATAGTACCGAGAATCTACAACAAAAACTCCCACATTCCAACGCCTCAGCCCACAGTTTTGTCGCTTCCCAACTCACAGATATTCGCCGCATTTCGCCTCCGCCGAATCTTAGTGTTTGTGATTATTATCGTTGTGTATTGTGTTATTTTATTTTTGTATTGGATTTTGGATGGACATGCTATATGTGCTTGGATATTGAGATTGTTATTGCATTGTTTGATTTTTGTTAGTTCTATAACACTTATTTGCGCAAATTGTAGTGGATAGCATCTTGTGCGAAAAGAACTTGATTATTTGCTTACGCGCGCAAAAATTATTGCGAACACTTTGTTGATTTGCTAGCCGTGTATAAATTTATTGCTAACGTTTAATTCCGGTTTAATTCAAAACATGCAAGCATCATTTAGATTGAGTTTGATCACATTCATTCCGCATGCACGTAGGTTTGCATTAGCGTGTCGGCACCGTCATTATTTCACATAGGACCGTCCTGCGTCAGCGTGACTTTAGCATTGACCGGTATTAGACATACGCTCAATTTAAGGATGAGCCTAATATCATCAGTTGTTCTTAATATTTTGTATGTTTTCTGATGATATGAAGTCCTTGTAGATGTGCAGTGGTTGTCATGAAGGGGAATAGAGTTTGTTGGCTCTATTTGTTGCAGTGTGTAATTTCAAGGAAGTTGCATTAGTTTTTTGTCCACCTGTGTTAGAGCATTGCGATTTCAGGAAGTGAAAATGGTTAACCTATTGACTGCAAGAGATGTTTTGGAATAAAGTTGGGTGCAAGATTGGATATAGATAATCTAGTAGATTGGTCGTGTTACACAGTCTGTCCCATCATGTTGTGCCATTGCAATATTTAAAACAGTTAAGACTTTAACATTGGCTGGAATTAGATGAACAGTCGATTTTAGGAGGAATCTAATATCTTTGATTGCTCTCAATGATATAAGCTATATGTTTTGATTGTTTTCTGATAATGCAAAGTCTTTGTAGATGTGCATTGGTTTTCATGAAGGGAAATATAGTTTCTTGGCTCAATTTGTTGTAGTGTGAAATTTTAAGTAGTGATTGAGATCATCCTGACTTCACAGAGCACGGGTTTTTGGGCATGTTCTTGGTTGATTCACCCTATCATTAACTTTACGATCGTCATGTGGGCGATCAAAGCCTACTAATGTGATTGACTCATTTTTTATATTTGTTTTTTTCTCAGAGTTGTATTTTAAGAATTATGTCAAATGATCGGATTAGATTTTTTGGGCCGTTAGATGCATTTGGCCTAATCCTCATATTTATTTTCATTATCTAAATCTTAGGCAACGATGGCTGGCTTCCCAAGGAGCCATCGATTGTATCTTGGAGTCGAAGCCCGCTGTCACTCCAAAAGGCACTGAAACCTTCTCCCACTGCCACTAACCTCTCACCCCACTTTCGACATGCCATCCACTACCTTCCACGACCATGACTGAGCTTTCTGAGTGCAACCACCATCCGTCGTATCCTCTGACCTTTGTACTCCTCGTCGCCTCCTTCTTTGACCTTGATACTCCTCACTGTCACCTCCTTCGACTTCGGTACTCATCGCATCCACATTCGTCTTCGATACTCCACGTCGCCGCTACATCCAACTTCGTTACTCCACGTCGCCACCTCCTCTGGCCTCAGGATGCCTCGCTGCCTCCCCAGCTACCCCAATGAACACGACACCACCTCCATGCCCTTTACCAGCCCATTCCTGCCCTTCCTTTCCCAAAACTAGCCAGCGCCGCCACTTCTATACTCCGGAGAAGGCCTAGCACCCACCACGATGTTCGGCGACCCTTCTTCCTCTTTCCCATTTCTTCCTTACCCCGCCTCCACCACTGCCACACACTAGCCGCCAGTGTTTCCCTTCAAAGCCACTGCCCCCCTCCCTCCAACCCCTACAGTAATTAGAAACCACTACTGACCCCTGACCGACATCACTCCTCATCCAACCACATCCTAGTAACCCCACTCCTTCCCACTGCCACTAGTCTCATTTTTGGCCACTGGTTTTCGTCCATTGGAAACTTAACCGGAAACCTTCCTTCCCCCAAAAATTACAAATCACCATAAGCCCTAGCATTGCATTCCATTGCAAACCACACAATAATGCCTACACATCCCTCCTATTGCCATCCCCAGTCCACCTACGACATCCTACTTGCATCAGATCCAACTACTTGGTGAGATTCTTTTTTTTTTTCATTTTCTTGCATTGTATGGAGTACCCTTATTTTAGTATTATTTTGCTCTAATTATTTTGGCTAATTTAATTCAGATGATATTTATTTCACTGCACTTTAATTTCGAACACTTCCATTTGATTCAATTATTATCCGATTAGCCTGATTAGAATAAATTGTAATCAACTCTGAGTGATTGCACAACCTTGTTATTTAATTAATTGCGCATCTGATATTTGAGCGTTGACTTATATAGGTGCATTGCATTACGGTTAGACTTTAGTTTGTCTATCCTGGTAATCGTTTGTGTGTGCTTCATTTATATAAGGTTAGGCTTCAAGTTGCATTAGTTTTCTGTCCACCTATGTTGGAGCATTGTGATTTGAAGTAAGAAATGATTTTAACTTCTTTATTGCAAGAAACTTTTTCGAATGAAGTTGGGTGCAAGATTGGATATAGATAATCAAGAAGATTACTCGTGTTACACAATCTGTCCCAGTAGGTTGTATCATTGCAACATTCGAAAGGAAGTGACAACCACTTAGGGATATACCAAAATTCGATAGTGGTTGTACTTTTGATGTTAATAGATCCACTTTGTGGCAACACATGCGCTTGATAGGTATCTCGTAGGTGTTAAGCTTGGGTGCCATTGAGCTTGTTGAGATTGAATGATGCTAAGACCTTTGGGCTTTGGGAGATAGATTGAAGAACTTGGTTTGGAGAGGTGTCATTATTCATAAGAGGGGAATGCAATTTTATTGCCACAATATTGAGTAAAGAGGAGATTTGTTTAATATTTGTCAAAATAGTTAATCGTTAATAAATATTTCTTTTAAGATATATTATGGGTGAAAAATAGTTTGGCCTAAGCTTTTCCTAGGCAGGCCCTGTAAGCTTTTCCTAGGCAGGCCCTGCCCAGACCTTCTGAAAATAAGGGGTTGCTTAGGTGATGACAATCGTTTGTGCATCATTTTAGTGATTTATGGGATCAACAATTTTTGGATAATCGGATTGACCATCGGAGACCGTCATCGCATTCATTGTGTTTTTTCTATATTTTTATGGGTCGTGGTTTAAAAGTTAGGTTAAATCACATGATCAGACAATCTGATCCGTCGACTGATTGAACCTAAACTCCCTCTTTTATGTTCCATACGGTGTGAAACGGAGGACTCTGCCTGGTGTTGAAGTCCGCTATTTAGCCACTCCTCTCCGGTGGTGCCAATGCCATCGAACTTCTTCCCTTCATCAACCTCGTCACTGGCGCCGTCAGAGGATCGAACCGTTGGATTTCTCTTCCTAAGCCACCAGATTCCTCTCCCAACGCAGTGTAGCCCCCCATCCACATTCCATCTATTTTCCCTCTCCATAGTGTCATTATTTTGTCCTGCGTTAGTTGGTATAAGAGCCCTAGGTTTAGATTTAATTTGTGATACACAGTTGTAGAGTTTATAGGTCCTTCTGAGCCTCCAACTGCTAGATTCCTCTTCCTTAGCCACCAAATTCCTCTCCCAACGCAGTGCAACCCCTCAACCACAGTCCATCTATTTTCCCTCTCCATAGTCATTGTTTTGTCCTGCGTCGGTTGGCATCAGAACCTTAGGTCCAGATTTAGTTTGTGATACGCAATAGTAGAGTCTATTGGTACGTCACGGTAACACAAGGTGACATTCGAGCATGATTTGATTATGATCTGGACGCGTATTATTTAGGTCATCATCGTTACCTATCTCTATTTATGGATCCTGGGCTTATTTATACTCGATCACCATGCTAGTATACATATCATCCCTGTCTACCCATTCATAGAGATTGTGTTGACGCACCATCACAATTTGATTATGTTAAGGATGACAACTCTCACTATGAGGATTACCATGATTCACATCCTGGATGGTACCATACAAAGGAGGATCTCAAGTATAGGGTTCAGAGAGTTCCCCCGCCTTTTGATAGCTTAATGAGTCCCAAGTCATTTGGTTATTGACCTGTAGATATTGAGTATTACATGGATAGATACGAAGAGAATAAGTGTCGCGTTAGATTCGCGAAGACTAGACTCCTTGATCAGGCTAAAGCATATTGGAATATGACAGAGAACTCTTGAGCGTGACCGTCTTCATCCCATTAGTGGTTGGGTAGATGTGACGCGGAGGTTCAAAGATATCTCCCATCTTCTTACAGGAGTCGTCTCCTCGAGCAGATATTTTCCCTACAACAAGGGCTAATATTTGTTGTTGACTCTAGAGTTAGCTTTCATGAGCTAGTGGCGAGGAGTGACATCCAAGAGGAGCCCATTGTGTTTACTTCTATATTTTGATCTGGACTCCGAACCGAGATATATAATGAGTTGATCAATCACCGCCTAGAGTTAGTTGAGCAGACATATCGGCTTGCCCTTTATTCTCCTTGAGATCCGCTAGAGTTATTCGAGTAAACTCACAGCGCAATTGGCCCATCATGAGGTGCCCTTCTTTGTCCGTGACCACCATCATGCCTATTCGTGCCCCCATGGGCACGGAAGATGGGACATATGATACTGTATTATCTCGCTCCAATGAGGTTCAATGTTCGATGAGTGGTCCGCCACTTGAAACCCAGACCCTATGTCACCATCAAAGAGTAAGTAAGAGCAACCCCATGATCCAATAGTGTTATTCCCCCCCCCCCCCCCCCCCCCCCCCCCCTATCCCATGTACTAACCTAGTTTTTTGCTTTGATCATAGACCCATCTTTGAGTCTTGGTTTATCCGAGTCTCCGTGTTATATTGATGAGTCATGTTCCGAGTGAGAGTTGAGGGACTAGTGTTGACCTTGTAGTGGTTGCCTCACCAGCTTCTGAGGACACTGCCTCTGGAGGATCATCCCACTATTGACGAGTTCCTTGATGAGTTGTAGCTTCTTTTTGAAGATGAGATTTAGGTGAGCGGCTCATTTGTGAGTACAAGATCGTTGAAGTCTCTTCAAGCCATATCCATGAGTTCTCCTCTGAGCAAGGATCTTGAACTTATCATTGAGTACGTAGAGTTTGCATTGGCATACACTCGAGGACACTCAATATTTCGGGAGTCTAACCACTACCCCTCACACCCTTACGAGTTTTGGGATGTTCCACCTCTTGATCCACCTAATGAGTTTGTTCCTTTTGGAGACATTTAACACACTCTAAAGTTGTGTCATGTTATTGATGCCTCATGTATTTTTTCGGATAATCGTCGCATTCATGACATTTTTCTCTCTACCGCCTGGTGAACTTCCTGACAAGTCGCATCCCATGGGAGACATTTAGCGCATTTTTAAATGTCGATGTCTCATGCGCTCATTTGTGTGTTTATCACACACGTGATGGGTATTTCTGCACCCCGCCCAAAGAGCCTCCTAATTAAACATCCCTCCTGATTACTGTACTGTATAGTCTAATGGGTATATCGGGTCGATCATTTATTATTTGTATTTGTTGCACAATTTGTATGTCATACTTTGACGTGAAATTATATAAAATAATGAAACTTTTTAAATTATGTCGATAATCACATGAGTAAATGTTCAAAGAAAGCAATTTGATGATGATTAGCAAACGACTTGAGAGATTCCCGTTGGGGACAACTATGAATTTGAGTGTTACGCGAATAGGTCAATGCACGGTCATGAGAGAGATTGTGTCAAAATTTTATGTGCTTGATATTTCTAGGAATATGAGTATTCATCCTGTATTCAATGTAGATGTCTTGAGCCATCCATCACTCTTCTTCACTTGAAGGACAAACCTTTGAGTTTCTTCCTCCATTACAAAGTTGTGAGTTACCCCAGTGTCCACCAATGCTTTAGTGGGCTTATTGTCGATCATGGATTTAATGTATATCAGCCCCTTACTAGTCACTTTCTCCGTCGATCTCACATTCAAATCATTTAGAAGTTGCAGAGAACAAATTTGACTTGTACCTTCGCTATCTTCGCATCCAGGTGCATCCTTCTCTTGCAATGGTAAAAGAGAACCAAGCTTTGGGCACTTGTTCATCATGTGTGGACCTTTGCAGATGAAGCATCCACCTTTTGGCACAAAATTCTTGTTTCCGCCATCAATCTCCTTTCTATGACGAGTAGGAGTTCAATCTTCTCTAGGGGTTCTTCGCGACCCTTGCCTCTCTCCCCCGCCTTTGGTGTGATCATTTTTGTAGCCCTTCTGATGGCGCGCACGTTTATTCCCGCAGGAGGCGGTGAACCCTCGCCCGGACGACCGATCCGAGCCCACGGTTGCGTCCGGATCGTCGTTGCGAGTCGATTTACTATATTTATTTATGTATTTTGAGTTTTATTTGGCGCCCGATCGGTCCGGATGTTATGAGCCGTCCGTTCTGGGATGCCCTAGGTAGGTCTTGTTATAAATAGGCGGATTGATGGCTGATTAGGGATCGGAGGATTGCGCCTTGTGCGATCCGCTGGTCTTCTCTCGGTGGACTCCGAGCGGTGCCTTCCTCGTGCGTGACTCCAGCCGCAAGCTTACCTCCAGCCGATCCTACTCCAACCCCCTCCACCTCCCTGCGCTACCTCTACAGCCCCTCCCACCTCCAGCCGATCCTACTCCAGCCCCCTCCGCCTCCCAACGCCACCTCTACAACCCCTTCCACGCCCAGCCGGTCCTACTCCAGTCACCCCACCTCCCAGCACCACCTCTACAGCCCCTCCCACATCCAGCCGGCCCTACTCCAGCCAACCCCACCTCCCAGCGCCACCTCTACAGCCCCTCCCACACCCTGCCGACCCTGTTCCAGTCAGCCCACATTCCTGCACCTCCACCACCCCCCTTTCCCCTTCCCGTCCAGCCCTAATAAGCCCCTCCCGCCTCCTCCTCGTCTTCCTCCCAGCTGCAACCTTTAGGAGTCCGCAATCAGCCCCGCTTACACGTGTAAATCTAGTTGGAGTTAATTTCTTTTATTGTTGAACGTTTGGCGCTTGTCCTTGTAGTGGATGTTAATCTTGTCTTGCTATTAGTATCTACCTTTGTATAACTTGCAGGGTTTATTCGGCGTGCGCTTAAAACTATTTGCAACTCGTTCGCTTGCGAATCATGCTAGTTCCCTCAAATTAAAATTGTGACTGCTCATGCTCCTGCTTGTTTTCTTTATAATAATTAATTATTGTTGCTGAATTTTTGAACGGACCGTCTTGCATTTTATCATATAATCATCGCATTAGGTTTGCATCTAGCGTGTCCATCTACCGTGGTCTACCACTGCATCAAATTGGTATCAAAGCATCAGGTTAGGACCCTGTGCATGTTACGTAGTGGTAGAGAGTTTCGCCAAGCTGTCGCATCGTAATGCCAATGAAGATAGGGCTGCTAGTACCCAATCTGACATGACATCCGCGGAATTTCAAAAACTTGTGCTCGATCGATTCGATCGAATGGGAGCCCAGTTCGAGACCCTTAGGGGCGACGTTGCTAGGGTGAGTACTAGAGTCGATCAGTTAGAAACCCCAAGAGGTCGAGCGGCTCCACCTCCTGCTGACGAGCCACTCGAGGATCACCGAGACGCCACACCTCTCCCCGTAAGGCGTGATAGGGACATTCCCCGCAGAGACCCCCCTCCTGCGAGAGGAAATCCATATCGTGGTTACCAGTATCACCAGGGTCCGGAGAGGAATCCCCGACCACCGCCCCCACCTGGCCGAAGGGGTCGAGCCCCTCCCGCGCGATACGATTACGAGGATGATGACCATTATGACGACTATCGCGAGCCACGTCGAGGGATGACTCCCGAGGAGGATGACATCACTCGACGCATCCGCATTGACGCGCCTTCCTTCGACGGTCACCTGGACCCGAAGGCATTTAGTGATTGGCTCATGGAGATGGACCATTACTTTGACTGGTTTGAGATGAGTGACGAGAGGCGCGTGCGCTTTGCCAAAATGAAATTAGTAGGGCAGGCGAAGATCTATTGGTCGAGCGTGGAGAGATCACTTGAGCGTGAGGGATATTACCCCGTCACCCGATGGGACGAGATGAAGGAGCGCTTGAGAGATAAATACCTTCCTGCCTCCTATCGCGATCAGCTCATCGATCAGTTGAATGTCTTGCGATAGGGGACCCTTTCTGTTGCCGAGTATATGTCCCGATTTGACGAGTTAGTGGTCCGTAGTGATATTTTCGAGGAGCCCATTGCCACTGTCTCGCGCTTTCGTACCGGACTTAGGGTTGATATCCGCAGGGAACTGATTCCCCACCGGATCGAAACAGTTGAGCAGGTCTTTCAGCTCGCGCTCGAGTATGAGCAATATCTGCGCACATCTGCCCCTAAGCAATTCACTTCACGGGCTGATACCACCCTAGCCCGGAGACCCCCCTGCTACCACAGCCACTGCCCCCCCTCGCACCCCCTTCGATGGGACAAGGAAAGCTATTATCCATGGAGGCCCCAAACTTGGGGGCGTCCAATGTTATAAGTGTTCGGGCAGAGGGCACATTGCCGCGCATTGCCCAACTAGGAATTTACTGATCGAGGAGTCCGGCGAGCCCAGTACTGAGGCTGAGGATGCCGCCATTGAGGAGATTACAGCTGTCGTGGAGGGATGGGAGAGCGACGCTGAGCGGTCACTAGAGTTAGGAGTCCTCCGACGCCTGTTACACACCCCACGAGCCGAGGAGGATTGGCGACGCACCACGATTTTCTTCACGTATTTCCCGAGCGCAGGAGGCCCCTGCAAGCTCGCTATTGATAGTGGTAGCTGCGTAAATATTATTGCCAAGAAAGGGTTGGAGAGGATGCAGCTCACCGCTGAGCCACATCCGCACCCTTACCGTGTCCTTTGGGTGGACAAATCCACCATCCAGGTGACGCAGCGGTGTTTGGTGCCCATTAGCCTAGCATCCACTGAGGATCGGGTTTGGTGCGACGTCATTCCTATGGACGTCGCACATGTGTTACTCGGTCGACCCTGGTTATACGATCGCGATGCCACGTGTTATGGCCGGTCCAACACGTGTGTTTTCTTCGACAAAGGGCGAAAAATCACCCTTACCCCGACCCAGCCCAGGGACCCTCCCAAGGGCAAGGTTGAGTCCTCCGTGAGCGCGGGGTCATCGAGACCTCTCCACATTTTGCGGAAGGGTGATTTTCTGAGAGAGAGTTTGGAGGCAGGGGTTATGTTTGTGGTGGCAGCCACTATGTCACCCGAGACCCCTAGTGAGACCGAGATCACTGATCCAGCTGTTCGCCAGCTGTTGGATGCATACATGGACCTTATGCCTAAGGAGCTCCCTGATGAGCTCCCTCCCTTGAGGGACATCCAACACGCTATTGATCTGATTCCGGGGGCATCTTTGCCTAATCTGCCACACTATCGTTTGAATCCTACTGAGCATGCCGAACTGAAGCGGCAAGTTGATGAACTTCTTCGAAAGAAGTTCATTCGTAAGAGTTTGAGCCCATGTGCTGTACCGGCCCTTCTCACCCCGAAGAAGGACGGGAGCTGGCGCATGTGTATTGACAGCCGTGCCATTTACAAAATCACGGTGAAGTATCGTTTTCCCATTCCCCGCCTCGATGATCTCTTGGATTCGATGGCTGGTGCCCAGATTTTCTCGAAGATTGATCTCCGCAGTGGGTACCACCAGATTAGAGTTAGGGAGGGGGATGAGTGGAAGACGGCCTTTAAGACCAAAGACGGCTTGTATGAGCGGCTTGTCATGCCATTTGGGTTATCGAACGCACCCAGTACATTTATGAGGGTGATGACGCAGGTCTTGCGGCCCTACATGGGCAAGTTCCTGGTAGTATATTTTGATGATATATTGATTTATAGCCAGGGCCGCACCGATCACCTACACCACATTCGTCTCGTATTTGATCTTCTGCGGAAAGAGCATCTCTATATCAATCTAAAGAAGTGCTCATTTCTGTCTGCTTCGGTTCACTTTCTAGGTTATATCATTTCCGCATCTGGTATCTCAGTCGACGCGGACAAGGTCAAATCCATTCGGGATTGGCCTGTCCCGTCGAATATTCACGAGGCCCGAAGTTTTCATGGCTTAGCCACCTTTTATAGGAGGTTCGTTCGAGGATTTTGTTCTATCATGGCCCCACTTACGAGCTGCCTCCGCAAGGGTGATTTTGTGTGGACGAAGGCCGCCACGCGGGCCTTCGAGGAGATCAAGGAGCGACTGTCGTCCGCTCCTGTTCTCCGCCTACCGGATTTTTCCAAACCCTTCGAGGTGGCCTGCGATGCATCGAGCGTTGGCATTGGTGGAGTGCTTAGTCAGGAGGGTCATCCAATTGCTTACTTCAGTGAGAAATTGAATGACGCCCGACAAAGGTACTCCAACTATGACCGGGAGTTTTATGCCATAGTACAGGCCCTTCGCCATTGGCGCCATTATCTCCTACATAAGGAGTTCGTTTTATATTCTGACCATCAGGCCCTGCGATATCTTGACTCACAGAAGAAATTAGGCCACCGTCACGCAAAGTGGGTGGAGTATATGCAGGAGTATCATTATGTTCTCAAGCATCGAGCGGGTGTTGAGAACAAACCGGCTGACGCTCTGAGTCTCCGAGTCGGTCTCCTCCACACCATGAGCTCCAGAGTAGTGGGATTTGAGCGCTTAGTCTTTGATTACCCCGAGTGCCCAAACTTCGGTGAGATTCATTCTGCGCTATCACGAGACCCACCTGATCTTCGTGAGGGCTACACGATCTCTGACGGGTACTTATTTATGGGCTCACGCCTCTGCATTCCTCAGACGTCCCTCCGTGATTTTCTCATCTGGGAACTGCACGCGGGTAGCAGCGGGTCATTTCGGTCGTGACAAGACGAAACCTTAGTCGAGGATCGCTTCTTCTGGCCTAGCCTGAAGAAAGACGTCACTAGAGTTGTCCGGCATTGCCGAGTCTGTCAGACTGCGAAGGGGTCCCGCCAGGCCACTGGATTGTACACTCCATTACCCGTCCCTATGCGACCATGGACTGACATTAGCATGGACTTTGTACTCGGTCTCCCTCGCACATTGAAGAGGCTCTACTCGATCTTTGTTGTGGTGGACCGTTTCTCTAAAATGACCCATTTTATTCCGTGTCGAAAGACCGTTGACGCCTCGCATGTGGCGGTCTTATTCTTTAGGGAGGTTTTTAAGTACCACGGGTTACCCTCGTCCATCGTCTCGGATCGCGACGTGCGATTCATGAGTTACTTTTGGAAAACTTTATGGAAAAAGACAGGTACAACATTGAAGTTCTCCTCCGCCTACCACCCTCAGACGGATGGACAAACTGAGGTTGTCAACCGTAGCTTAGGGACCCTCTTGCGTTGCCTAGTTGGGGATAGTCCGTCCACTTGGGATTCGTTGCCTATAGCTGAGTTTGCATATAATAGTTCCGTCAATAGGTCCACAGGTTTGAGTCCATTCCATATCATATTAGGATATGAGCCTAGGAAACCTATTGACTTGATTGATATTCCCCTTGAGTCCCGACCCAGTGAGTCCGCGGAGTCTTTCATCCAACATGTGCATGCACTTCATGAATCGGTCCGAACTAGTAATAATTATTATAAAGATCGAGCAGACCAGCACAGGCGTGAACAAATTTTTGAGGCGGGAGAGCAGGTGTTGATTCGCATTCGACCAGAGAGGCTCCCGCAAGGGCCTGCAAAGAAACTAAGCGCTCGCCGAATTGGCCCCTATACAGTCGTGCGGCGGATAGGTACGAACGCATATGAGATTGACATCCCTCATGGTATGGGTATCAGCCGAGTATTCAACGTAGAAGATTTGACTCCTTACTACGAGAAGCGCGTGTACGTGGACCCTCTCTCCACACACACACCTGAGCCTTTACCACCTATGATCCCTACCGATCCTACCCCATCCCCGCCTGAGGAGTCACTCCAGGAGGTTCACCCGGCACCAGCGTCGATCTCACCGAGCCAGCAGTCAGACGGAGATACATTACAGTCAGAGACACCGACTCCAGCCGGCCACATATTTCAGATCATGGGCCACGATTTCTACACCGTGGGCGGACGACCCATTGTCCACTATCTTGTCCGTTGGAGCGGTCGCCCACTATACGATGCTACATGGATTTCTTCAGAGGAGCTTGAGAGACTCGCCCCGCAGCTTCGCCGACAGTATGATCATCTCCACTCACCGGAGTTGAGTGCTTTCAAGCCGGGGAGAGTTGATGGCGCGCACGTTTATTCCCGCAGGAGGCGGTGAACCCTCACCCGGACGACCGATCCGAGCCCACGGTTGTGTCCGGATCGTCGTTGCGAGTTGATTTACTATATTTATTTATGTATTTTGAGTTTTATTTGGCGCCCGATCGGTCCGGACGTTATGAGCCGTCCGTTTCGGGATGCCCTAGGTAGGTCTTGTTATAAATAGGCGGATTGATGGCTGATTAGGGATCGGAGGATTGCGCTTTGTGCGATCCGCTGGTCTTCTCTCGGTGGACTCCGAGCGGTGCCTTCCTCGTGCGTGACTCCAGCCGCAAGCTTACCTCCAACCGATCCTACTCCAGCCCCCTCCACCTCCCTGCGCTACCTCTACAGCCCCTCCCACCTCCAGCCGATCCTACTCCAGCCCCCTCCGCCTCCCAACGCCACCTCTACAGCCCCTTCCACGCCCAGCCGGTCCTACTCCAGTCACCCCACCTCCCAGCACCACCTCTACAGCCCCTCCCACATCCAGCCGGCCCTACTCCAGCCAACCCCACCTCCCAGCGCCACCTCTACAGCCGCTCCCACACCCTGCCGACCCTGTTCCAGTCAGCCCACATTCCTGCACCTCCACCACCCCCCTTTCCCCTTCCCGTCCAGCCCCAATAAGCCCCTCCCGCCTCCTCCTCGTCTTCCTCCCAGCTGCAACCTTTAGGAGTCCGCAATCAGCCCCGCTTACACGTGTAAGTCTAGTTGGAGTTAATTTCTTTTATTGTTGAACGTTTGGCGCTTGTCCTTGTAGTGGATGTTAATCTTGTCTTGCTATTAGTATCGTCCTTTGTATAACTTGCAGGGTTTATTCGGCGTGCGCTTAAAACTATTTGCAACTCGTTCGCTTGCGAATCATGCTAATTCCCTCAAATTAAAATTGTGACTGCTCATGCTCCTGCTTGTTTTCTTTATAATAATTAATTATTGTTGCTGAATTTTTGAACAGACCGTCTTGCATTTTATCATATAATCATCGCATTAGGTTTGCATCTAGCGTGTCCATCTACCGTGGTCTACCACTGCATCACCTTCTTTGGAGCAACATCCGGTTGTCTTTGGAATTCCGTCATGGCCTCAGCAAGAACAATGGCTTCATCCAATGTCTTTACATCCCGCTGATGCACTTCTTGTTTCACCCAATTCTGAAGACCATCCTTGAAGTTGAGTTTGTCTTCCTCGGACATACCTAAGACCATCAACATCATGGTTTGGAACTCCTTCACATTACTAAGTGATTGAATCATTTTGCTTGAGTTCCTTCAATTTCTTCATTCTTTCATTTATGACGTTCTTCGTGTAGAAAAAATACCGCTTGAGCTCAATCTTGAATTCATCTTATGTGTCTAGGTTGCAATCTCCCTTTCTTATGTTTGCTAGTTTTCGTTGTCACCAAAGAGATGCAATATCTGAAAGATAGTAGCTAGCGATTTTTGCCTTGAGCGCCTCATCAGTGATGTTGCATCCTTCGAAGTAAACCTCCATTTGATAAAGGAAGTGTTCAACTTCCTTTGCATCTCTCTTTCCGGTGAAGGGTTTTGTCCTAGGAACATCAATTCTTGAATTTGTCATACCTCCACCATTTCCTCTGCTAGCAATGACCTTCTTGCATAAGACCAACTCATCCTCCAAAGTAGTGATCGTTTCTTCATAGTCCTCATCATACCTTTGTTTTAGCTTCGCATTGCCATCAAGGCAAGCTCGCACTTGTGCCTTCAATAGTTCTAGCTCTCCGCATGCCGGTAGCACTTGCTTGACGGTCTCTAGTTCTTGGCGAACATATAGTTGATCTTGCTCCACCGCCGTCATTTACTTGTCCCAATCCATTAAAGCAAGATCCAAGTGTACTTTCTCACGAGATTTTCTTTGGCCTCACTTCTTCTCAGTTTGTTGCATGACCTCCCTGTCGCGCTCCTCCATGTTTGAGTTACCCATTTCACCAGCAATCTAAGTTTCTTGTAACACCAACCACAAACTTGGGTGAACCTGACTCTGATACCAACTGTCACGAATTTTTCTCTTTACAAGCTCCCATGCGGCCTTAGCTCCCCTTTGCCACTCCGCGTAACCTAGCTAAGTCAGTGACAGTCATCCTCCTACAGGATCTCATTGGTGATGAATAGAAGAGTGGAGAAATAACTCAAGAGAAAGCTCACAAGTGAAGAGAACTCCAAATAATTCTATTGCTTGTCCAAAACTTGGATTGTTATAAATGAGGGGGTCTTCCCCTTTTATAGGCCCCAATGAATCTTTCCTCCAAGGTATGGATGGATCCATAATCCCTCGTGTACTAGATTATTCTATACATCTCTTATATTTACAATATTCAAGAATCCTCTAAGTCATTGTAGAATGTTTACATGAGACCATCATAGAATTCTCTATGATCTTCTATGTATTCTCGTATGTACAAGGATCACTCTTCCCAGGGATATCACAAAACTTATCATGGGTGTTTGGCCAAAGGTTGCGGACTGTGATATATTGTTGACTCCCCCCCCCACACACACACACACACACACACACACGCGCACACACTCATTAGTTTGTTGCTGAATTGACGGATTTGCTTTATAGGCTCCGCCTTCTACTGAGAACGTATCTTTAATCATGTTGTTGCTGATTTGTCATATTCTCTGGTTTAGGTCTCGAATGTTTAATCCCATGTGCATGGATTAACATTGAAAGAAAAATCTACTTGGCTTTAGAGCTGTCTGGTTTGGAAGGCTGTTTGATTCACAAAATCCTCTAAGATTGTTTATTAAGTTGCTGGATTGTCCTGCACCGTTGTGCCATCTACTTGATTGGCCTCATTGTCTGACTGAGGTTTTGATGCCAATTATTTAGAAAGTTGTTCGAAGTGAACCCGATTGATTCGTTGAAGTCATTTCGTACTGTCTGTTATGCCATGGCTGCGTTTGCAATAAATTTACACGTTTAGGTGTTTTTGTAATTTGTCCATTTGTTTGGACCTTTTTACAATTGTTACATATAAAGCTGCATTTAAAGATCCCTGAGGGACAGAACAAGGCAATCAACATTATAATTCCTTCGAAACCTTAACAAAGATATTTCCTCCCATTCGAGCACTCGGATCCTTCACTTCTACCATCGACTCGGGCCAGAGGTTCCTATATAGGACAGTGGAACTTAGCAACTTGCAGGTTGAGTTGTTAATGGAACTTAGCAACTTGCAGGTTGAGTTGTTAAACCGTGCATCAGGGATGCTATGATCTTTAAAACTTTAAAAGAGGGAACACTTTACTGCTGCTTCTGCTGTTAAATGATATGCTCCGGTCCTCCATCTCTTATTTAAGCAATACAAAATCAGTTTTGTGTTCCTTTCTTGCATTATCTGTTCCCTTTTTACATAAGATGACAACGTTCCAATATGATGTGTCAGTAATTATTAACATCCCTCCATTGGTGGTACAATTTTTTTCTTTTCTAATTTCCGCTGAAGATTTGATCGTTGTACTCAAGAGGGAGGGCTCATATATTCACTGTCAATTTTGCAGCATATTGTGTAGTTGCAATTGAGTCGGTTGGCAGACAAATTCCTATTGCTTTCTTGGAAAGAGTTAAAGAGGATTTTAACAAGAGATATGGAGGGGGAAAAGCTGCAACTGCTGTTGCCAACAGCCTTAATCGCGACTTCGGGTATGTTTTAATCCCCGAATTCTACGGGCGTGGCATTTTCTTCTATTTTAATTACTGGTTCTTTTTTAAATACTGTTATTAATACCTCAATTATGTTTCAGGTCAAAACTTAAGGAACACATGCAATACTGCGTCGATCATCCTGAGGAGATTAGCAAGCTAGCGAAAGTTAAAGCTCAGGTTTCTGAGGTCAAAGGAGTCATGATGGAAAATATAGAGAAGGTATAATGATTAATATCTTGCCAGCATCTCTCTTTTAATTTTCTACGCCATATCTTTTCAAAAGATGCGCATAAATGAAGAGGTTTTAAAATTGCGAAAGAGCACATAACACATTTCATATGTCAATCTGCATTTCAGGTTTTGGATCGAGGTGAGAAAATTGAGCTCCTTGTTGATAAGACTGAAAACTTGCGTTCTCAGGTAATCAGGAACCATTGCACAAATTCAGTTCTTTATTTATTTATAGTCGATCTTTAGCGATCAGGACCGCGCAAATAAAACGAATAGGAGTATGGAGCTCTTACATGCCCTAGTTTATTGTGGATCTGTACAGGCGCAAGATTTCAGGCAGCAGGGAACGAAGATGAGGAGAAAGATGTGGCTGAAGAACATGAAGGTGAAACTGATAGTTTTGGGCATCATCATTGCTCTAATCCTCATCATCATTCTGTCGGTTTGCCATGGATTTAAATGCTAGTTAGTTCTACTGTTTTGGTGCTCATATGTTGTCCTGTATTTGAGTCTTTTTCTGATATATATTTTTTTTGGGGGGGGGGGGGGGGGGGGGGGTTTCATAGATCTTATATAGCAGCAACTCTTATCCATTTGCCTGTATATTCTTTGTACTCGTGGAGATTGTTCTTACCGTTGCACTACTAGTATTTTGCGAAAACAGGGTGACCGATTTGTCTGTTTTTAGTATTGCGTTCTAGTATTCATGCTCTGCAACTACTAGTATTTTGCGAAAACAGGGTGACCGATTTGTCTGTTTTTAGTATTGCGTTCTAGTATTCATGCTCTTGTGCCGCAGATGCAGTTCTCATTCCCTCCCATTTTTGTATTTATTCTTCATTCATTTTTGAACACTTTTGTATTTTTCTTCATTCATTGCTATTGCTTTTTAACTGCATCGGATTAAATAGCGAATTTGCCAGATTTTATTTCGATGCAAATGTTGAGATGTCTGGAATCCTCCGCGCTATTTGAAGCTGGTCCAGCTGATTTTCTTTATTATTATTATTTTGATTTGCACCGCTTTATTTTGGGTTTCTTTTATTATTTTGATTTGCTAAGAAAAAAAAACTAGTTTTTAGCATATAAGTGGATGAAGTTCTTTAGGTATGCCCGGATGTTGAGTAATGACGGTTCGCAACCATCGTGTTTATGATTGCTACTGCCGCACCAAATGAAGCTATAATCTTCTAGAATGTTTGTTGCCATCTGGCAGCAGCCTGATTGTGGTGAAGCATTTACATTCTTGGGTTGGGCGACTTTTTATTTATTTATTTTTTATTTTGCTGATTTTATTTTATTTTTTACGATTGAATTGACACATTTGATTAAGTGATTGAAATCTCAGTCCAGCAAGTCGCCCTTAAGTGAAATTAATTTCACTCCATATGAAGAGGTCCATATGTATTATGGGTGGCAATAATGTGAAGCGAATATCTATTTTTATTCTGAACACTAGTTTTTGTGTGGAGTGACTTTTTTGCTTGTTTGAGTTTGGACAAAAACGCCTTAGTAGTTTTGAACATAAAAGTGGATGAAATTACTTATGTGAGGTCGCACATTCACCACGAAACCACCGCATTCACGACCGCCACCACTGTGCCAAACGGAGCCTTAGTCACCTACGCATTGCACAAAATATGAATTATTTGATCATACACAGCCCATAAGGAACCTATGATGCGTGATTGCGTGGTGCGCAAGTGACTTTCCAAATTTGAGTTGGATGCTATTATATATATATAGAGAGAGAAATTAAAAATAAAGTGAAGCAATACATGTTACATGTGTCTGCACACCAATACTTGACACATCAATACATGCGTAGTGCATAACACAACAAACAAAATATATGCAAAAAATAACCACAATATCTCACAATACACAGCTTTATTAGTGATTAAAAATATAACTGAAAATGGATACGCTGCTCTAATGGACTAAAAAAAACTCTAATTGCTCTCTGGAAGCCAGCTAAGCTCTCAAACAATTCAGATATTTTTATGAGAAATAAGTACATATGCCTACAGAAATGTACAAAAATAACGATCCTGTTGGGTTTTGCTTGAGCCTCTCATATTCTCATGCGCAGCGAAATTAACAACTCATTTAACGTGCAACCTCATAGATTTATATTGCGTTGACAGTAAGACTAATCCTTTGATTACATCTAGATCACAAATTCCAATAGATACATCTCACTCCTTGCACCCACTCTCATTCTCTCTTCCCCAATTCAGATATTTTATGAGAAACAGTCCACATGACTATAAATGCCACTCCTCACTCTCTCTCTCTCTCTCTCTCTCTCTCTCTCTCTCTCTCTCATTCTCTCTCCCCCTGTCAGGTACTAAGTTCAGGTTCTTTTCAAGATTCTCCAGAAGTCTTCTGGAACTCTTTCATCAAGGTTGAATCTGTGGCCTTGTTCTTCGGCGGCTGCTTCAGCTTTAGGAGATGGAAGAGACCGGCGACTACATGCAACCGGCTGCTCGGGACCCCGGTCTTTGCTAAAGCTCTTCCACGTTTATCGAGCAGCACGAAGCATGGAACATACTTTATGTCATAGTGAAGGAGCTGAATAGAGAAACCAAACTTCTATATGAGAATGCATTATTATGAATACGAGGCAAAAAGGTGAAGCATATGGGGCCAAAGTAGCGCGCATATTTCACCAAAATATACAATCAAATTCATATTTAACCCGCTTGGCAAGTTCACACGAACATATTGGAAACTTTTTTTTTAAATTATCGATATTAGTCCTCTAAACCACAGATTTGTGATGAGTCACCCGTTGTTAAAACTTGTTAAACCACGACGGAACGCACCAAAGACAAATGCTAACCATAAAACGCATAAACCACAAGTTCCTAGCTGAAGCCTAGATTCTAATACCGCTTGAGTTTGACCTGAAGAGGATCAAAGCTGGGTCTGATACACTAACTGTGAAACCAAAAAATCTTAAGCATATGTGATGTAGGATAAACTATGTGAGTAAGCGACTAACATGTAATCTTAGGTGAAGTGCGGGAGATAATCTTAGGTGAACGCACTTGCACGAACCGACGGCAAAATCAAATTAAGCAATAAATAATTAAATCGCGCTTAGATAATTGAAGCAATGCAAAATTATTTCATTAAGTGGACAAGCTTAGGCTTTCCTCCGCGTGGAGGGCCAAAGCGAGAGCGCGCAGCGAATGGTTCCTGCAAATCACAAATTAATCTAAAACAAACAACCACAATAGTAGCGATCCAAACAAATATGAAATCTCATTATCATATATTAATATTGAAGAAATTGTTCTATACAACAAAGAAATACTCACAAAAGTATGGGGGCTGCCCGAGGAAGAGATCCGGTGATGCACGACATAATAGCGGTGGTCGGGAGAAGACCCGGTGGCTGAAATTGGGGGCAGGAAGGGGGTAGGGTGGCGGCTGGACAGTAAAAACTGCAGCTGGGAGGGGAAAACTCGGGATGGTTTAGGATAGGGTTGCTGGGAAGGAAATCTGGGAGGGTAGGCTGGAGTATTTTGGGGAGGCAGCAGGGAATTTGTGCAGGGAAGAGGGTGGCCGCAGGATTTTATGCGGGGAAGAGAGGGGCGGCAGGGATTTATGCAGGGAAGGGATGGGGGGGCCTGGGTTGTTGCTGGAAGAGGGCGGCAGCAGGGTTTATTGCTGGATCTGGGTGGCAGCATCAGGAAATCAGCGAAAGGGAGCGGCGGCAAGGGGTTTTGGAGAGAGGAAAATGTAGGTTTTGGATGGGGGATACCTTTGGGGAGCGGTAAAACACCTAGGAGTCGTCACCTAGGGCCACACGGAGTCGTCACCGTGAGGGGATTGCCGGAATATGGGAATAAGCTTCTCCAAATTTTGCAATAGACTCTAAGCAGCCCCTATACTCTTATTTATATTAAAACAACATTAGGGCATCACTTACATCAATGACTATGATTGGTCGTTAATGTAACGGACCCGATTACACTAAATAAAGACTAAAAAATACAAAATATTATATGGAACGGTAGACAAAAATCTGAACGAGTCCGAGGAGTCGGATCGTCGATCCGGAAATGCTAAATATGGCAAGTAGCCAATTGGCCCCAAACGGGCCCAAAACTCATCCTTCGTCGTGGGTCTGCGTCGTCATTCCACATTATTCTCCCCGGCTTGAAAGAATTCATCTACTGATGAATGGTGATCGAAATTCTCCCAGTGTGTGCCGGGAAAAACGATGAGGGACATTGGGGGTCGTCCAAGTATGGTCGATCATGGGACATCCTCTCCAATGATACTCCTATGTCTGGCTGTCTGGTGCAGCTATGCATGTGTGGACCACGATATCAATAATGCTCTCAAGAATCCTCTGATGTGCTGGTAGTCCAGGTGCGATCGCTGGTGCAAACGGTGAAGTCATAGACAACTGACCCAGAGGCGGGTTGGGCTCAGGAGTGGAATGGGTGCGGGACTGAGAATGTGGAGGTGTAGGATCAAAAGGATGCGGAGGTGTAGGCTCAAGATATACAATCAAATTCGTATTTAATCCGCTTAGTAAGTTCACAAGAACATATTTGGAAGCTTTTTCTTTTAATTATCGATATTAGTACCACAGATTTGTGATGAGTCACCTGTTGTTAAAACTTGTTAAACCATGACGGAACACACCAAAGACAAATGATAACCATAAAACGCATAAACCACGAGTTCCTAGCTGAAGCCTAGATTTTAATACCGGTTGAGTATGACCTGAAGAGGATCAAAGCTGGGTCTGATACACTAACTATCAAACCAAAAAATCTTAAGCCTATGTTATATTTACAACTTAGTATTTCTATATCAGCATACATTTCAGTTATTCGATATAGGACTAAACTTAATAGTCATATGTCTTAACAATCTTCCTTCTCAATTGCTCATACGCCACTAAATGAAGTTTCTTTCATCATCATGGCATATCATGCACCAATAACTCAATCACATAGAGTCATCAATGGAGCCACCAGCCCTTGAAACTTGTTCAAGGGTGTGGGAGAAACAAAGACCCTGTAAGAGTCACAAACCACATGAAAAATTGGATCTCAAACAAAACATTGCTATAATATTACTTGTTAGAGTGTGCGAACCAAAGGGGACCAAAGGCGGTCGTGATATATCAATGGTCAAATCTGTTTTTAACTTAAGAGCTCAAGTCCACGCGAGAGGACCAATCACTTGGTATTTCTATACAAACATATTTTTCACGAATTTGATGTGTGACTAAATGACACGGGATGAATGCAAGGATGTAGTGCAATTGTGCCCTAAGAAAACAATGTGTGTTTATGGAGTGTCATGAAAATCTAGATGATGTGAAGCACAAGCAATTGCCTAATGATTAATTAACAATAAATTCTGAAATTAATAAAAAAATCCACAAACAATCACAATTGATATTAGAGTAATTGCTAGTTGAATTGAAGTTAATAGTAATTCAATTGAAGTCTAGGTAAATGAATCATGGAAATAGTACAGTCTTGGGCAAACACATACGAAATAACATCCAGAATAATATGATTGTTCACCAAATACACAACAATAAGTACTTTTGACTTCAAATTAGAACTCACGTAATAGGAGCCTGGAAGGGTGAGTGGTTGCTGATTTCTGAGGCGGGACAGCAGGGAGGGAAAAACAGAAAACAATGGGGGAGTATGGCCCAGTAGGGAGTGTTATGGGGTGCGTGGTTGGCTAGTGGAATGCGAAATGGGCGATTGCATAGTGGTCATGGAGATTTAGGGTAGTTATTGGTGGTTATGGGCGGGGAAGGATAGTTAATGTGGTGGTTATGAATAATGGGGGTGGTTATTGTTGGGTTTTCTTAAGCATCTAATGCGGAGCGGAAAACTAGCAAGAAACCCATTTATTTGACCATGCAAAAACCAATAGATCAAAAACATAGTTCATATATGCGTCGAAATCAATATTTCGAGAAGAATAATTGTCGTGGGAGAACGACAACGCAGAACGAGCGCTACGTCTTTATGAGCATCCACACAAATGCCGTAAACACTTCACTGTTCGTCCAACGAACTTGAGTTTGAAGATGATCGTCCTCCTTCGTCTCCACAAAATACTAGTTTCGTTCCAGAAGAAGATGCGGCTGCGAGGTCTTCAGAAGTCGTAAGAGTCGTACTCAAAAATACACTCTACTAAAAAATCCTAAAAGATGCTATATATATTGTAATTTCATAAACCGCCTATTTGTGCATCGAGAGGGAGTAATCCACTAGTCGATACGTCGACTTCATAAGTCATGTGCGTCGAGTTCTATGTTACTAGTCGATGTATGCCGACTTCATAAGTCGCGTGCGTCGAGTACTCGAGTTCAGGTTTCTACTAGTCAACGTACTTCAACTTCATAAGTCGCGTGCATCCAGTACTATCTCATAGTATAGAAACTTTTGTTAAACGCACACCAAGTCGATGTACGTCGACTTCACAAATCGGCGTGCGTCGAGTAGTCGTTTAATATTCCTTTTCGAATCCAATTCAACATACAATTACTCTCAATCATTATTTAATTAATTCTCAATTAATTAAATGTCATTTTAGGCTTTGTTCTTCACTTATATCCAATATAAGTAAAAAACAACACGACCATTTATCTAATTTCTAGTGCGTCGACTTCACAAATCAGCGTGCGTCGAGTAGTCGTTTAATATTCCTTTTCGAATCCAATTTAACATACAATTACTCTCGATCATTATTTAATTAATTCTCAATTAATTAAACGTCATTTTAGGATTGGTTCTTCACTTATATCCAATATAAGTAAAAATCAACACGACCATTTATCTAATTTCCGTACGTTCTTATGAGCGACCTCGTAGATTCATATTACGTTGGCAGTAAAACTAAATCTTTGATTACTTCTAGATCACAGAAGACTCCAACAGTCATGTGGTAGTCATGGAAGAGAGGATAGTTTGGCTTTGGCACCAAGGATCCATGGATTCGGTACCGTGGAAAGACCGCGAGAGCTCGAAATTTCTGTCCAAAATCTGTGATGTCTAAAAATCTGCCCCTAGACCCTTATTTATAGACTTAGAACTTACTACAAATGACCTAGATCATCCGAAACAGAAAACTACTAGATTTACATGAATTAACAATACAATAAATAAATAAACATACATAAAATATGTTGTCGTCACTCTGAACGTGACTATCGGTGTTGATCGTCTATCCAACGATCATATCTCTACCTCCTGCGTATGTGGACTCGTTCAGGCTCCGATAAGTGTCAATCCGCCTTCGATACTCGATCCCCATCACTAAACAAAACACTTATCACGTGTTTTAACAATTTCCCATCATATGGAGTCATTGTCCGTGAAATTCACATCGAACCCTACACAGACACCACTAGGAATAGAGAAGGACGACTAGAGACCGAGATTTTTATTATCTCTATGAAGGTAGAGGGTGAGCAACTTTGAGGAAGGAATGGGCGATGTCTATCATCATTGTAGGCAAATCTTCTCCGGTCTTTGTTGATCGCCATAAAATATATTATGTAAGATGACTCACCCCACCTTTGGAACTTGAAGGGCTAGTGAAGATTTCATGGGAGCTTCGTTAGAGTTCTCTCCTCGAGGCTCTAGGTAATTATAGGCGCTCTCAAGATCTTAAAAAACAAATTTGAGGCCAAAAAGTGCTTTGCCGGGGAGTTTACTCAACCCTCCACTTTGTTCCTTCAATCTATTCCTGCAAGCTAAAGGAAGAATTTCAGAAAAAAATCTCATTCCTGCAAGCTATTTTCTTGCTTCATGCCTCAAATCTACAGAACATAAAAATACAGCAGCGCTCTTAGCATGAAATACCCTGTTGCGTAGAAATGTAAAGTGGCAAATTTTCAGGAGGAAGGAGCTTAGATAAGTACTAGTTATTTATCTATTACTTTTAAATTTATTTTAGTTTAATTGAATTTGACTATTTATCGGACTGCTTAGCTTGATTTTTTATTTAATATCAGCAAATAAATAAAATCACCTCCTTATTTCTTAAACTTTTTTCTTTCGATTAATAAATATTTTTATATTCAATCTCAGATACAACTTTATCTGTTCAACTAAGTTGAGAAAAATACCCTTTGATTTATCTAAACAAATTATATAAAAGTGATTTCATCAGTTAGGATGAATTACCCACATTGTATAGAAAGGGTAATTTGGTCATTAGATGTCCTAGGATATCTCACTCACATTAGAGTGTCAAGACCAGGTCAAAATGAGCACAAAATATAGCTGAGTTAAACTTGCGTCGAATAGAAGTCGACGCAACCTCGATTAGAAGTCGACGCAACGTTGCCTGAAAGTCGAAGTTACTCAGGCTGCTTGTCGAAGTATCAAATGAAGTTGACGCAACGTCGAAATGAACTCGACGTAGAAGGAAGAGCATGTTGAAGTCATCTTAGAAGTCGACGCAACTTCGATTTCAATTCGACGCAAAAGACGACGTTCAAGCCCAAGTCTTCAACTCGACGGATACATCGATAAGAATTCGACGCAACGTCGATATCTGAGTTCAGTCAGAACTAAGAAGGAATTCGAAGCTACTTCTATAAGAACTCAGAGGTGCGTCGATATGAAGGATAATGAATTCGACGCAGCGTCGAATACAAACAGAAAAGGAAGATTTTCTGCTATCCTTTCTGATGCTTTTTTAGATGATCTACAAGGCTGAAATCTGCTCTCTAACGGCTCGTTTATTGTTAAGAACGGAATGGAGTATTTCAGAGATACAACAAAGACATTCTTGGAAGTTATTCAAGTCAGACTTGACGGGTCGGGAACAAAAATAGAAGGAAACATTTATTACCAATGGGCATTCTTCCTAAGGTGAGACCAGAAGAAGAAAGAAATTCAAACACTAATGGTCAGAGAATAAATATGCTGAGGAAGAAAGATAACAAAAATGAATTTAGTTATACTTACTTCTTCTTCTTCTTCATCATCCTGAAGTTTTTTCTCTGAACAAGAAAAGGAGAACAAGAACCTCTCAGTACATATATACAAGGCTGTTGTTTCTTCTTCTTAATCTCACAGCAACAAGCAAACAGGAGTACAAAGATTAACAGGATCACAAGCATCTAACCCTTGCATTCTTCTCTATCATAAGCAAGGGTTCATCATATACATATCCTAAAGAATACCAAAATACAACATCCAGTGTGATAGCAGCTATAGGATTCATACAACAGAATCTGAGTCTTCTTCTTCTTTCTTACCTCTCTGTTATTATTCAGTAACTGTAAAAGAGTCCTAAGAATCCCTATCCTTTCCCTCTCCAAGGGATTCAGTTGGTTCTAAGAGTCTCCTTATCAAAAGACTCAGTGGTTCTAAAAGTCCCTTTATCAAAATACTCAGTGGTTCTAAGAGTCTCATTATCAAAAGACTCAGTGGTTCTGCGAGTCTCCTTGTCAAAAGACTCAATGCTGGTTCTGAGAGTCTCCTTATCAAAAGACTCAAGCACATTTAGTGCATTTCTACCAAGGTGGTAGAAGAGTGGGCTACCCACATTTTGGGGAACCACTATAAAATTTGTCTTTTCTGTGCTGTCCATTTACTGTTTACAGTTTTCTTATTTCTGTGATTATATTATTCTGTGATTGGTATTGCTGAATGCATAGTTGTTAGAGTAGTTTTTATTGTGTGTGCATAACTCTATTCACCCCCTCTAGAGAATACTCAAAGGCACACTGTGCACTTTCAAACTATACCTTGCATCCAGTGAGGATACAAATGAGACATCTAAAAAAGGGCAGCCCGGTGCACAAAGCATCCCTGCGCAGCGAGGGTCCAGGGAGGGTCCCACCACAAGGGTGAAATGTAGGCAAACCTTACCCTGCATTTTTTGCAAGCCTTGCCCTACAAATAAGAAACATCTAAGAATTAAAAAATAGGAACCCCAAAGCCTACTGTTGTGGACTTCCGACTGAGATCGAGCGTTAGGGCGCACGAAGGAGAAATCTCACGGAGGGTTTTTGTCCCCCTTTTGAGAAACCGGAGCTATGGTAAAGTGTGCTTGAATGAGAGGGAGGAGAGGGTTCCAGTGGTCGATTTCTACGATCAAACGAGACTCCCGTAGCGGGATCCCTTCAATGGCCTGCGTAGTTAGGTCACGGGAATAAGAAATGGGGGGAGAGAAAGAGAGAAAGGGAAATATTAATTCATAAATAATTCTCAAAAGAGTCATCACTCCCCTTAAGAATGGAGTGGTACTACAAAAGGAAATTAAAACATAATTTGATTGATGCAGGGTAAGGTCCTGTCGAATCTAAGGGGTGGTTTTCATATGCAAACTCAAATCCGACGATTTAACTTGCAATAATAATAAAAAAATCAAAATATAGGATGTCATAGTAGATAAAGCGTACAAGCAAGGAAACAAGTCAAGTTATATAAATGTAAGAGAGCTCACAATCAAATAATTCAAGTAAATGGGAACATACAATGTTTCAAAACACAGAAGCAAAGATCGCAAAGAAATATTCCTCAAGTCGAGAATTAAAACGAGATACAACACAAATAAATGACTTCCAACTAGAAAGCTTACTCAACTAGGTAGTAGAGAGCTTGGTGGGTTTCCGACCAACTTCAGGTGGCTGGATAGATGGCAAAGGACTGAATGAGGGCCCCCGGGGAAGCTCGGTTTGCTGAAATTAGACTGCTGCAGGGCTGGGCGGCTGTGGACAGCAGCTGGTTGGGTTGAAGTGGTTGTTTTTAGGATGTCAGATGGCTGTAAAACAAATAACTGGGTGCTCTTTTTACTCCCGGGATTGATTTCCAGAACTGATTGAGTTTCCGCCTTTCCAGGGAGTTGGGAGTGTGGAGTAGGGGTTACAGGTTGCTGGAATGGATCTTCAGTGGCAATATCAGCATGTGGGAGAGTTCCTGGACTGCGGCAATCGTTTCCAGGGGCTGGCAGGAGGGTACCCAAGTGGATAGGGTTGAGAGAAGGAGAGTTGGACGGATGGAAGGCTTTTCCAGCAGGTTGCCGACAGTTTTGCCAACCCTGGGTAATAATCTGGGTAGTGGGAGGGGACTGGGAGGCTGCAAGGGGCGGCTGGTTACTCTGAGATTGAGGAGAGGGCTCAGTTTGGTTGTGAAGTGGGGGCTGGTAGTGGGGAGGTGTGGCCGGCTGCTGGAAATAAGTGAGGCTCGGTTGGGGACGTGGTTCCACGTTAGAATGGAGAGTAATTAGTGGGGAAGTGGAGAATGGAGGGTGTGGAGAGAATTAATGAGTGACCTAAATTTTGAGTGATGTTATAAGCGGTCCAATTATCGCTATTTGTACCCCCAAAAGTTTAAGCTTTTCATTTAAACTCCTCATTCCTTTACACCACTCCATGCTTTAGCCGCATCCCACAAAAAACATATGCCCTAGCGGTTAACGCCGACCAGTCCCTCCTCGCGTAGTCCGCTCCTTGCGCCGACCAGTCCCTCCTCCCGTCCTCAAGCACCAGTTCCTCGACCTCCACCGCACGACGAGCTCGTAAACCTTATCATTTCGAGTGCCATAACCATTTGCACCGACCTCCGCTCTAGATCATCGGTCATTCTGCCACTTGCACTTGTTTCGGAATGCCAGGCCGCCAAAATCCAGCAGGTAAAACGTTGACACATCCACCTGATTGCACTGGCATCTTCATTTATTTTAGCAAATTTCATTTCTAATGTTCGTGGACCTTATCTTCATTTGTTTTGGCAGATTTCTTCATTCGCCAACAGCTAGGGGTGTGTGCGGTGCGGTTTGGGCTCAAACCATTGCTGCACAGCAGGGGCGCCGTTTTTGCCCGAGCAAAATTGCACCGCACCAAAAATATGCGGTGCGATTTTTTAATGTACAGGTTGCATAGAAACAAAAAAAATTAATGTGAGGTTCTCCTTCGTATCCAACAATAATTCATCCTTACAATTTATCTTTGTATTACAAACATAAGCCGTAAAATTTGAGAAAACATACTTGAGTTATATTACCATGAAAGAACTTGTATTACATAAACTTTCAAAATACAAATGCAACAAAATCTTGCATGAGTTATATATTAAAATAGAGGTATATGTCTTGGGAGTCTCCGTTAAAAATTTAATAGAGTTATATATTAGTATAATATATGCTGGCACCTGAGAAATATAGTTATATAGGAATATATTGACTTACTAAATAGTTATATAATATATGCTGGCACCTGAGAAATATAGTTATATAGGAATATATTGACTTACTAAATAGTTCTATATTATCATACTACTTATTACTTATAAGTTATAACTTTTTACATGTTATCACGAAATAAAAGAAAAACAAAAAGGCAAGAGTTGCTGATGCACCCCGCGGCGCATCTGTCTAGATTTTTGTCTATTTTATTTTATGCTTTCACATTTTGAGTCAGTTACTGTGTTTGTTCATCATCGTATTGCATTTCGCTTGTTTGTGCTTTATCGTTGTACGGTTTTTCAATTCAGCTGCGTTTATTTCTTACACCTATTGTTTGTCTTGCAACTATTTAACTGTGAGTCACTTGCGGCGTGCCAACCTATTTAAATCTCACGCTAGTTATCTAATTAAACATTCTAAGATTTGGTTTTACTACTGAGGTTCCCTCTCTCGGGTCCCTAGCACGGCTTACAATTAACTAGTTTTGTGGCCTAATTTAACTCAAAGCATTTTTCTTTTTTAGTTAACATCATTCATATGCTACATCTTTACGAAAATTATGCAAACTAGTCGGTACGGTGCGGTTTTTGCGGTTTTCAAGATATAAAAACCGCACCGTGCTCGGTTTATAAAAGTCAAAAATCGCACCGCACCAAAACTACGCGGTGTGGTTTGTGCGGTGCAGGCGGTTTTTGCTATTGCGGTTTATAACACTCACCCTACCTGCAGTATATGCTTTTATGAAGCTCGTTTGGTAGACCCCAGTAAACGAATTAATGTCTTCTACTGTAGCTTCATTTGGTACAACCCTAAACAAGCAAATGATTCTCGCATATTATAAGAAATATTTTAAGGGAAAGAATGCAAAGATTTTTTTTATATGAATGACAACAATTAATGAACTCAATTGTCCATGATTTTAATATGAGGTTCAATGTTATGTTAGTTACATACACTGAAAAAAATACGAAAGTACAAAGTTATGTGATGACAACACGGTTAGGGCCCTGTAAGGAGTTTTTTTTTCTGCGTGTGTGGAGAAATTTCTAAATTTGGGCAATTCAACAACAAACTGTGTCGAAAGTGGACATAATCATTTGAAAAGGTTTTTGGAAGTGTTGATTGGTAATTTAACTAATGTTTAGAAATATTTGACTACATGATAAACCTTCAACATACTGAAATTAAAAAACATTTGGGTAATGTTCACCTAGGTGGAAACACATTTCAGAGGATCTATGTACACTGATCTACTTGGCTCTATATCAATTGCGGCATTGGAAGCTATTACGAAGGAAGAGGATTTGGTTAAGGCAGGATGTCCGACCGTGGTTGATTGTTTACTTTAAATGAGGTTCGCCATGAGTTTAACATGTGCATGTGAGTTGGTTACATACATCAATTAATGCAGTGCATTCTCATTATGGACATACTGAAATTAAAAGACCATTTGGGCAAAGTTCAATCTAGGTGGAAACACATTTCAAATGATCTTTGTACAATGATCTACTTGACTCTATATTAGTTGCGGCTTTGGAAGCAATTAAGAAGGAAGAGGATTTGGTTAAGGCAGAATGTTCAGATGTGGTTGATTGCTTACATAAAATGAGGTTCACCATGAGTTTATCGTGTACGTGTGAGTTGGTTACATACATCAATCAATTCAGTGCATTCTTATTATGGATGATACATAAACATTGGAAACAACCACAACTGCATTACGCACCAATTGAGCCTAAAACGTAAGGTAGAGGATGAGACGGTACATGACATCCAAATGAGTTAGATGGTTTACTCGGGAAGTATAATAATTTTTCTGATAAACAAAAAAATGAATTGAAAAGAAAACTGCGTGAGTTAATGGATCCTACCACATTCCAAACATTAGAACTTGTAATGCCAACAAAGTTGAAAGGTCGTCCTAAAGGAAGCACTAAAAAATACAAGGATGACTATAAATCAACTAAACGAGATCATCTTTATTTGAACACATTCTTTTGAATGAAAAAGCACAAGGAATAAATGACAAGCCTATAAAAATAATTGCAAGAAAAAATTCCAAAAACATTATTTTTTATATTCCATTCGTAGGAAATGCCACCATACATCTCGTCCCATATAATAGATGACATAAATGTGATATGTGGTGGGCATTGTGGATACCAGTTCTATGTCAAGCACTACATAAGGGAGAAAATTGGATGCCAGTGCAAAAAGAACTCCACCATACACGAACATGTTTGGAAATGTAAGGTTGCAAGAATTATTGGTCTCTCTCAATTGCAGTGTAGTGTCAGCTCCATTTGACAAATGGATGTCAATGACAGACATGGGATTAGTGATCGCATCATGCAACAATGTTGCATTGGTCCATTACTCGAGATTCTTGTCTTTCATATTCCTTCCCTACATTCTGCACCTCCCGAAGTTAGAAAGATCATATTTATTGGATTTGTAAATGGGAATTGTTGGGAATATTACCCTCAATGTTCCATTGATTTGAAGAAACTTCATACTCAATGTTAAGTATAAGTTGTATTTGATAAACCCTATTTTTCATTATGTCTATGCAGGGTTAGGTCATTCCCAATATATGAAATAAGTTAAGTGGTTTACTGCCAAAACCGCTGAGACGAGTTCACTGTCTCAGCTGAACCGCTGAGACATGACCAGGAGCCGCTGAGAAGGTGTTTGGGCCAGTTGAGCCGCGGATAGAGAAAATCCGTTGAGACGACTGTCTGTCCCAGCGGATCCGCTGAGACGGGACAGAAGTAGTCGTTGAGACAGCAAGCTGTCTCAGCCTAACCGCTGAGACAGATTCAAATGTTCTAGCGGGTTTGCTTTTGGCGCAACACGCTGTAAAGAAAGATAGGATGATCCAATCTCCCCCATACTGTATCAGGAGGACATTTGATAGCCGTTGAAGACTGGAGGAGTATAAAAGAATCATTTAGGGCTTTGTAAAAGCTCTCTCACTCCCTGAAGAAGTTTATTCTACTGTTCCATTGACGGCAACCCAGAAAGCTCTCTTCCTGCTTCCTGAAGCTGCAAGGAGAGAAAAGATTGTTCTTGATTGACTCAAGATAAAACAAGTTGATCCTCATTCATTCTCTGAAGAAAAGGATCAGAAGAATCAGAGTTGAGGACATTGGACTCATCCCTGTTTCAAGACTGCTACGGCAGTTGTTCAGCAACAGAAGACCAAGGCTTGATATCTATTCTAGCTTCTGTTGTAATCATCCATTATTATTTTCTGTAGGTAGAGCTGAGAGTTCAGCTTGAGTGTAGGATCTCTGTGGAGATCTGAGGTATGACTTTTTGATAGGTCTGAGCTTGTAGGGCAGCTGTGCCTGAGGTAGGGCTGTTGAGCCTGAGGTAGGGTTTGGGAAAACCTGAGAGGTCCTGAGGGATCTGTGATGTAAGCTCTAGGAGCTGAGATTGGAGGTGTTGGCCTTGTCTAACTCATTGTTAGAAAGGTGAAGGGGGAAAGAGGACTACTCAAGACACCCTGTTTTGATGAACCTCTATAAATGCTTGTGTGTTTTCTGTGTGCTTGATTTATCTCTAATACTAACAAAGAAAACAGGTAGGCTAAAGCATAAAATAAAAGACACTTATTCACCCCCTAGGTGATTAAGACTAAATCCTATATAAACTATCAAGTGGTATTAAAGGCAGGTTGGTCAAGAAGAACATAACTGTCTGACCAGATCCTATAAAGGAGTAGTCAAATCTGAATTCAATGGCCTTCACTGAATTGCAGAAGGAAATGGGATCCATGAAGTTGCCCATATGCAACAAAGAAAACTTTGGCGTATGGAAGCAAAGAGTTAGGTTGTTTATGTAAGCATCAGACCCAAGAATCTACATCACTGTAAAGCAGGGCCCCTTCACTTTTCAAACTGTCTCCACCATAGATCCAACTAGGAGAGTGGTCAAGGCTTTTAATGACTTGACCAAGGATGAACTTGCATTATTCACTATGGACAAAAGAGCCCAAAACATAATTGTTAATGCAATTGATGACTCCACCTTTCAGAACTTGGTGCACTGCACAACAACCAAGGAAATGTGGGATACACTAGTGGTGTATATGGAAGGGACAGTTGAGGTGAGGGATGATAGAAAATCACTCCTCAATCAAGAACATGAAGCTTTCAGGCAGCTGAGCCAAGAAAGCATTTCAATCTATTATGAAAGGTTCTTCAGGATAGTCAATGAACTAAGAACCTATGAAAGAGTGTTCAGTGACTATGAGCTTAATGACAAGTTCCTAAGATCTCTAACTAGAGACTGGGACACAAAAATATGTGTTATCAGGGAAGTGGCCAAGCTAGGTGAAACTGTTTGGAAAGCTGCACTCATATGAGATGCAATTGTCTGCAAGGAAGGAAGAGGACACTTCCACCAGGGCTCATGCAAGCAAGCTTATCAAAGGCGCAAGGCGCACCAAGGCGCAAAGGGGTCCTGGAGCCTAGGCGCGCGCCTGAGGCACGTGAAATAAATGACCAAATATTATTTTTTAAATACCAAATACATATAAAAACATCTACTACCATATTAACACATAAAGGAAATGTAACACGAATCTATAATAGATGTTTTAGAACAGGAAGATGCCCTAGTATCAGATCTTCCTTTCCAGAAAAATAGTACACTTTCTGTGAGAAGTTCTCATGGAATCGAAAAGCCAACTTTATGCATTTTTTGTTGTGGCAATGATCTGATACATCCATGGACTTTTCGTTCTTTATTTCTAGATGGATCAAATTGGTAGAAATATTCTTTTGAAGCTAATGATTGATTGGAAACTGATGGATGGACTTCATATAATGCGCTCAAAAAGGGGAGAAAATAATTCACCTTCAAGTACTAACGGCGGTGTGGATGCGAGGTAATGACTATGCGGACGAGGAGTAATGGAGCCGTCGAGCACGCAGCAGCGAGGAGTTATCCGGCTCGTGTAGATCGTCGTCGAGCACGCAACAGTGAGGAGCAATGGAGCCGTCGAGCACTCTGAGAGGTGGAGCCTGGAGCCGTCGGGCGAGAGGACCAGCAGCGAATCACCTACCAGGCGGCGGCGAGAGGAGCAGCAGCTGAGCACTTACCCAGCGACGGCGAGAGGAGCAGCAGCGGAGCACATACCTGGCGGCGGAGAAAGGAGCAGCAGTGGAAATTTCGAGAGGAGCAACGGAAATGTGGAAATGCGGAAATGCGGGTCTCGGACTGAAATCCAAAACCTAAATAATGATCCTGCACATTAGGCGCTCGCCTAATTTGTGCCTTAAGGCACGCTAGGCGCTCGCCTAATTTGCGCCTTAAGGCACGCTAGGCGCTCGCCTAGGCGCGCTCAGGGCGCGCCTAGCGCACGTCGCCCTCCTAGCCCTCCCCTAGGCTCAGTCGCTTGCGCCCTGTGCGCCTGGCGCCTCAGGCGCGCCTAGGCGCGCGCCTTGATAACGTAGCATGCAAGGGAGAGAGTTGTTGCTCTCAAAGCTGACAGCTCCAAGAAGAGCAAAGCCAGGATGGTGTCTCCTCCAAGGAGGACTGCTGAATCTGAGAAATCTGAGAACAGCACCTCAGAGAGCTCTTCATCTGATGAGGAGTTTGCTGCCTTCTCAAGGCAGTTCAAGAAAATGATGCGGAGGAAGCAGTGGAAGAACAAACCTTCCTCCTCCTCACATTCCAAGAAGGACCACAGCAGATCTGAAAGACAACACTCCAAGGGAGACAGGTATGAATCTAAACCTGGTAAACATGTTTCAAATAACATCATATGTTATTGCTGCAGCAAGCCTGGACATGTCATTGTTGACTGTCCAGTCAAAAGGAAGGAAAGGGTGATAAGAAACATCATTACCAAAAGGATAGGAAAGGGGAAAAATCCTTCCTAGCAAAGAAAGGAAAGAGCTGGAGTAAATCTGAATCCTCAACTTCAGATTCAGATGATGAAGAGGAAGCCTACATTTGGTTGTTTGCAACAGAAAGGGATGATGATTTTCCTGCTGCCAAGGTTGGAATCAGGGCCCCTCTATCACATTCAGATAGTGATACTGAGGAGGATGAAGAGGACAAAGTTCAGCTAGGCCCCATGGCCATCACTGATGAGGAAGCCAGTCAGAACAGTTCTGACAGTGAACAGGTACTAATTCATTCCATCTCTTCTTCTGATTATGAGACAAGCCCAGAATCTGAAGCACCTTCATCAATTAGTGGAAGTGATTCAGAATCTGAGGAAGATGTCAATCAATTGATTGACAAGTATGGTGCTCTCTTAGATGCTCTGAAAAAGAGAAAGAAGCTGGCCAAAAGGCAAGCCCAAGAAATTGCTTCCCTTAAGATGGATAAGAAAGAGTGCACTGAGTCACCCACCATGGTGGCTCAAATGCGTAGAGAAATAAGCCATCTAAAGGGGATAACAATTGCTCAATTGAGCACCATCTCCCTAAAGAACAAGGTCATCAAGGACCTTGAGGTGAAGCTTCTGAAAGAAAAGAGCCTAGTGGCTCAATTCTCCAAGCCCAAATTTGTGCTTCCAATTATTGACACATTTTTTCTCAAAACCAATAGAAGAAGACTATGGTACAATAAAATGGAAGTATGAGAAGGGAGTGGAGAAAAGAGCAAGGACAAAGTTAAGCCTCATACCACCTTTCAAAAGGTATTACTTCCTTCTAACAGGTATGGCCATGATAGTATGTATGGTCACTGGATGAATGGAAGCTCCTATAAGAAAGAGAACACTCTTTCCCATAGTGGAAGAAAGGGCATGGGAATGAGTGCTATGAAGGCTCCCCATGAAGAAATTCAAATGGCCCAACCTGGACCATTTGTATTTAGTACTTCAATTCCTTCATTCAAGAGTAAGGAAGCTAGCTCTTCCAAGTTCTGTCCAGCAAAGAAATTGGCTGCTGTTAAATCTGTAGACAAATCATGTTGCTCAGTGTGAGATGTCATCCAATCTTGCCTGATTTCCAAGCCAAAGCAAGCTGATGTCATTAAGACAAAGGGTGCCAAGACTGTACAGGTTAACATTCAGCCAGATCATTGCTGAAAGAAACAAGAAAAATGTTGTTGTCTCCCCTCCTGAACACAAGCATATTGATGTTCTCTCCTCAAGATATGTTCAGAAGAGGAGATACAATATTCATGAATGTTGGTATTGTGGTAAGGTACGACACTTTGCCATAGACTGTTAGCACAATCTCAATGTGCCAAGTGCAAAGAACGGCCTTCCTGCAAAGGGTGCAGTAAGTGCGAGATCAGCTTATCATGCTAACAAGGACCTAGGACCGAAAATTATTTGGGCTCCTAAGGGTAACTAAACTCCTTCTTGCAGGTGAGTTCAAGTACCAGTCTTAAACAAATATGATACTTGGACAGTGGGTGCTCAAGGCACATGACAGGTACCAGGAGTCTTCTACAGGACTACACAGCTGTGAAGAATGGACCTAAAGTCATCTTTGGTGGATCTGAAAGGGGAATCACCAAAGAATATGGTATGATCTCCAATGGCATAGTTTCAATCACAAGGGTAACTTATGTTGAAGGTTTACAATACAACCTTGTAAGCATAAGTCAACTATGTGATTTAGGCTATGTCATTGAATTTCACAATGACAAGTGCTTGATCAAAAAGTCTAATGACTTAGAGACCATTCTCTCAAGCACTATGAGTGAGAATGTTTATTGTTTAGACTTTATATGCAATAATTCTCTATCATCTGTATGTCTTGTGGCCAATGAAAGTGAGTCTCTTTGTGTTCAATGACACAAGAGACTTGCTCACATTAACTACAAGACAATGTATAGACTATTCTCTAAAAACCTTGTTAGAAATAGTCCAAACTTAAAATGTATTAAAAGTGGTCCCTGTCATGCTTGCCAAATGGGTAAGCAAACAAGGGCCACCTTTAAAAGTATTGGCTCCAAAGACACTGAAAGATGTTTATATTTATTGCATATGGACTTGTTTGGTCCTATGTCAATTCAGAGCCTAGGTGGGAAGTTGTATACTTTGGTGATTGTTGATGATCACTCAAAATATACATGGGTATTCTACCTTAAGAAGTCAGAAACTTTAAATATCTTTATAAACTATGTCAAGACAATTCATAATGACTTGCAATGTTCTGTGATCAGTACTAGGACTGACCATGACACAGAATTTCAATCTGAAGCCATGACAAGGTTTTGTCAAGAATTTGGTATCACTCAAGAGTTCTCCTCCCCAAGGACTCCACAACAAAATGGTGTGGTTGAGAGGAGGAATAGAACCTTGATAGAAGCTGGGAGAACATTGCTTAGTGACTCCTCACTTCCAGAATACTTCTGGGCTGAGGCAATCAATACTGCATGTTATGTTCTCAATAGGGCTTCCATCAATAAGGTTCATGGAATAACCCCCTATGAGATTCTAAAAGGCAAACAACCAACTATTTCATACTTTAGAATCTTTGGTTCAAAATGCTACATCTTAAACAATGGAAAATCCCAGTTAACAAAGTTTATAGAGAAATGCAATGTGGGGGTTCTTGTTGGCTATAGCTCGCATAATAGAGCTTATAGAGTCTATAACAAGAAAACTCATGTTGTAGAAGAGTCTATACATGTAGTATTTGATGAGACCAGCCTAATCTATAAGGGCTAGTCTAGTTCTTCTGTTTTGACAGGAAGTGAAAAAGAAATGGAAAAGATGTTTGTACAAGACATGCCTAGTAGAAGCAAAGCCTATACAGATGCTGCAATTCCTGAAGAGGAAGAGGTGCAGGCTGCTGAAGATACTGCTGAACCAGTAGAAGAATTACAGCAAGCTGAGGACAGGTTGTCTGCAGCTACAGGACACCTAAGGGATCATCCAAGAGAACAAATCATTGGAGATCAGATGTACTAACCAGAAGCAGGGCTCATAATGAGGCTTTATTCTTGAGCTTCTTATCACAAATGGAGCCCAATAAGTTTGAAGAAGCCAACCAAGACACATTTTGGATTCAAGCAATGCAAGAAGAACTTCTTCAATTCAAAAAGGTATAAGGTATGGAAGTTGGTGCCAAAACCTCAAGGACACAACATTATTAGCATCAAATGGATTTACAGGAACAAGTTGGATGAAAATGGAATAATCATCAAAAACAAGGCTAGATTGGTAGCCAAGGGCTATAGACAAGAAGAGGGAATAGACTTTGATTAAACTTTTGCCCATGTTGGTTGTTGCAAGGTTAGAAGCAATTAGGCTATTCCTTACGACATTGCCTATGCTGCCCACAAGGGGTTCAAAGTATATCAAATGGATGTCAAATCAGTCTTCCTCAATGGCGACTTGAAGGAAGAGGTATATGTTGAACAACCATCAGGTTTTGTACATCCAACCCTCTTTTCTCATGTGTAATTACTTAGAAAAAATCTATATGGTCTAAAGCAAGCCCTTAGGGCTTGGTATGAGACCTTGTCTAGCTTTCTCATCAAGAACAAGTTCTTGAGGGGAAAGATAGATAACACATTGTTTCTTAGGGAAACAAGAGGCAAGTGTCTCCTAGTCCAAATATATGTTGATGACATAATATTTGGGTCTACTGATGACAACCTCTGCAAAATGTTTGTCAACCTTATGCATGGGGAGTTTGAGATGAGCAGTATGGGAGAGCTCAAGTACTTCTTAGGCCTCCAAGTGAAACAGTCTGAGAATGGGATATTCATCTCTCAAACCAAGTACACTAGGGAGCTTATAAAAAAATGGGGATGGAATCAACTTCCACCATGAAAACTCTCATGGAGTCCAACATTTCCCTGGACAAGGATGAGAAGGGCAAGGCCTTTGATGAATCCATGTATAGATGTATTATTGGATCCCTGTTGTATCTAACTGCTAGTAGACCAGACATTATGTATGCTACATGTGTTTGTGCTAGGTACCAGGCATGCCCTAAGGAATCTCACTATTCAGCTGCAAAAAAAAATTTTGAGATACCTTAAAGGCAACATACATCTTGGCATTTGGTACCCTAAGAACAATGATTTTGAACTAACTGGATTTTCATATGCAGATTTTGCAGGATGCAAAGAAGACAGGAAAAGCACAAGTGACACTTGTCAATTCCTAGGAAAGAGGTTGATATCTTGGAGCAGCAAAAAGCAGACAAGTGTGGCAATATCCACTGCTGAGTCTGAATATATTGCTGCAGGAAGTTGTTGTGCCAAACTATTATGGATACAACATCAATTAGATGACTACAACCTCAAGGTAAGTAAGTCTCCTCTTTATTGTGACTCATCCAGTGCTATCTCTATTGCTAAGAATCATGTCTTTCATAGCAGGACTAAGCACATAGAGATAAGATATCATTTCATAAGAGAACATGTTGAATGTAAAGACATCTGCCTTGAATTTGTCCCCACTGACAATCAAGTTGTTGATATTTTTACAAAGTCATTGGATGAGGCCAAATTTAATGCTTTCAAGATTGAACTAGGAATGTTAAATATTGAATAGTTCATTCTTTCAAATCAACTATGATATTATGCTTGTTATGTTATGATTCAAAAATGTTGTCACATCAACTCATAGTGACATAGGTAAGTCATAACACAATCAGATCTCAAAAGGATTAATGTTTAGGTAGTAAGGTCAGCTGAATCAGAAAAGATTGTTTCAGCTGAACCCTGAGACAGCTGAGATAAATCTCAGCTGAGCCGCTGAGACTGCTAAACTGTCCCAGCAGTTGGCAGTGCTCTGTCCCAGCGGTATAGGTCAGTGTCTCAGCGGTTCCGCTGATACGGGCTGGTCCCATTACAGTTTGTCTAAATGCAACCCCATTTGACCTAATTCTCATTACAACTATAAGTTCACTTAACCCTAATTGTTAGGGCTAATCAAAACACAGACTCAAGCCATATAAATAGTCAATTGTTAATTAATGAAAGCTACACAACCTTTCCCTCCTAGCCGCCGAGACGACTCATCTTTTCTTCCGTCCCAGCGCATTCTTCTACAGCAACAATGACATCCAAGAGTTCAAAGGATCTTCTGGAGGGGTATGAGATAGTAAGAAATGGATTTGCCCATGCTCCAGAAGATATAAAAGGAGTGATTCAACTCCTAGAAGCTCAAGGGCTGAAGTATACTCTCTCTGAACCTACAGTCATTCTCAGAACTGAAGTTCTGGAATGGTTCAGCAATGTCAAATTGTCCTCTTCCAAGTCCACCTTGTAGTCTAAAATAGGAGGAGAAAGAGTGAAAATCTCCTCAGCAAGAATTGAACAAGCCTTACAACTTCCCTCCTGCAGTCAAAATGAGGAGGAAGAAATCTCTGACAAATACAAGAAAAAGGCTTTGAAATGGACTGAATACAATGATGTCAAGACGGGATCATTGAAAAGAAAATTCTTCAACCAAAGAAGCAAACTCTTATCAGACATTGTGGGAAAAGCTATTCTTTGCAAACCTGGGTCTCATGACACAATCTCACAATATATGTTTGACCTCATGACTAGGATCATCCTAAAAAGGAAAACCTCTTGGGGAGAAGTCATCTTTCAAAGAATTAAAGAATGTTTGCAGACACCCAATTTGAGTAAAATACTCTCCCTGTATCTACTCCAAACTTATCCTGAGAAATTTGGCAAATCCAAAGGATCAAACCTCCACTATCTCAAGAGGATGGATATCAAGACATTAGATAGGTTCACCAGGGTGCTCCCCATGAGCCAGCCCACTGAGGCAAAGGAGAAAGGGAAAAAGAAAGTTAAATCAGCAAAGAAGCCAAGATTGATTGTTTCAAGCTCAGAGTCAGACCACTCTGATAGGCCTGAAGATGCTGGTGCTGATCTTGGCTCCCCCAGCAGTCAAGAGAAGGAAACCCTTGCAACTGACATACATAAGGATGATGCCTCAGATAGAGGTAATTTTATTACTAAATAACTAAATCACCTTAGACATATACATGCTTGTCCTAACTCTATAGAGGTGTAGTTACTGCAGATGCACAAACTGTGCTTACTGATTCTGTCATAGAAAAGAACATGGAGGACCCTTCTTCCCATGATCTTCAAGACCAAATGAATGCTCTCTCTGAGGGGGAGCATCAAGATCACACATCTCATCAAGATGTTGTGAGTGACAAGGATGATTCTACTAAAATTGATGAATCTGCAGTCACTCCTGCTAAAGATCCACAAAATAAACTTGACACTTTGCTCTTCAACCTTCAAAGAAGAATTTCATTAAACATTGATGACTCTCCAGCCCTATGGGACATACCACCTCAAGGACAGTCTGATGCCCCCTCTGAGGGGGAGAAGCCAACAGAGCCACCAGCTGGTAAAGATGATGTCTTTGGTAAGACTAACTAACCCATCTTTAGTATTGCTAAGTCATTAAATCTAACTCCAAACAACTGTCCCAGCTTTCCTAGACTCAACTGATCAAGATGCTATATCTGAGGAGGAGGAACCAGATAATCCTACTGCTAATAATGATGATGAGGATAATGATGAAGTCCACCCTGATCATCTTGAAGATCCTGCATTCTTTGCTGAAAAGGTGGAAGATCCTGACCAAAATGCTGTCATACATCCAGATCAAGTGATGACTGCAGCTGAAGTGCACATTATACCTCAAGTGGTACCTCCTCCAAGTCCAAAAAGGCTCCCATACCCAATTATTACTGATCAGCAAGCCTCAACCTCTACTTCCTCAAAGTCCAATGAGAGCATTCTAAATGCTATTCAAATCATGTTAGAGACTCATCTAACATCTATGAAGGACTATGTAGACCAGTCAGTTTCAACAGTCAAAGCATATATAGATCAGTGCATCCTCAATGTTAAAACTGAAGTACTGGCTGAGGTCAAGGAGATCAAGGAAGACACTGGAATTCTGAACAAACAAATGACAAAATGGTTTGATCTGGCAGAAAAGACAGTGGATCTCTCAGAATACTATTCTCAGATCAATGGACAAACACCTTCATCTCTCTGAACAGGATGTCATATGTCAAAAATTATGTCAGCAAGACAGATGAAGTGATTGAAAAATCCTCAAATCATATCCAAGAATATGTATACTCCACTGTTCTGCAGTTGAATGGTGAGGCTGACAGAAACAAGGATGAGCTCAAGGCTGATATTGAGAGGAACAAGGATGAGCTAAAATCTGATATGAAAAATATTTTACAAACAATTTCTGGCACAATAACTGCTGCTCAGCAGGAAATAAGTCAAAGAATAATTGAAGAAGCCAGAAAGGAGGAGGATAACAATGTTGTAACAAATTCTGAGCTAGCCCTCAAGGTTCTGCAAGGAACTAGGCTTGTCTTAAACCTTCCCCTCCTGGATAGGCAAAGAGCAGAGGATTGAGACTTCTCTAAACAGGAAGAAATTGCCCAGAATCAAAGACTGACAAAGAAAAGAGAAAGAGAACATACAATGCTTGTTGAAGAGGTCATGGCCAAGCAGAGGGATGAACAAACTAAGGATCCAAATTTTGAGTATTGGAGTGAAGACTCCAAAAGTATAATATTAAATGTCTGGCTAAGTCATAGTCAAATCTGCAAAGATATTGATAAGGTCTACCCATCTGAAGAGTGGATAAAACACTTGGAAAGAAACACTAAAAGAGAGAGGATATTCAAAGTCAATCTGGTAAGGAAGGACAACCCAAGAAGGATGCCTTCAAAGTACATTCTTAAGTCATTCCTATATTTCAAAAGGCAAGAAAATAGGAGAAAGATAGCAGAAATAGAAGCAGTTAATGCTGAAAATGTGATTGTTGCTGCAGACCAAGAGGCCTAAAGGAAAAGAAGTTGCTGCTGACATTGCTGAGCGTTCATCTTCTTCCAAGAAAAGAAAAATTTAAATGAATGTATTTAAGTGTTATGAATTTCTAAATGTATATTGAACAATGTCTCATTGCTTTATATGAAATGCAAATGAATGAATTGTGAATTGATTACTTTATGTTGTAAGCTAATCTGAGCTAGCTTAATTTTACTCTGTGTCAGTGTTTAAATTAATCTGTGAAGCATTGAAATAATTATCTAATCATATTATTGGGTTGATAACCACTATTGGTACTGTGTCTCTCATGAATATTATCTGTTATGATATTATCTTTGATGGCATTATGATGTTTACATGTGTATGTTATGATGAATGTCATGTAGTGAAGATACATGATAAATAATTATTTTGATATGTACCTTAGCATTGAGGATGTTCTGCCTTCTTCAAATAGGGGGAGATTGTTGAGAATATTACCCTCAATGTTCCTTTGATTTGAAGAAGCTTCACACTCAATGCTAAGTACAAGTTGTATTTGATAAACCCTATTTTTCATTATGTTTATGCAGGGTTAGGTCATTCCCAAGATATGGAATAAGTTCAGTGGTTTACTGCCAAAACCGCTGTGACAAGTTCACTGTCTCAGCTGAAACCGCTGAGACATGGCCAGGAGCTGCTGAGAAGGTGTCTGGGCCAGTTGAGCTGCGGATAGAGAAAATCTGTTGAGATGACTGTCTGTCCCAGCGGATCTGCTAAGACGAGACAGAAGTAGCTGTTAAGACAGCAAGCTGTCTCAGCCCCAACCGCTGAGACAGATTCAAATGTTCTGGCGGGTTTGCTTTTGGCGCAACACGCTGTAAAGCAAGATAGGATGATCCAATCACCTCCATACTGTGTCAGGAGGACATCTGATAGCCGTTGAAAACTGGAGGAGTATAAAAGAATCATTTAGGGCTTTGTAAAAGCTCTCTCACTCCCTGAAGAAGTTTATTCTACTGTTCCATTGACGGCAGCCCAGAAAGCTTTCTCTTCCTGCTTCTTGAAGCTGCAAGGAGAGAAAAGATTGTTCTTCTTGATTGACTCAAGATAAAATAAGTTGATCCTCATTCATTCTCTGAAGAAAAGGATCAGAAGAATCAGAGTTGAGGACATTGGACTCATCCCTGTTTCAAGACTGCTACAGCAGTTGTTCAGCAACAGAAGACCAAGGCTTAATATCTATTCTAGCTTCTGTTGTAATCATCCATTATTATTTTCTGTAGGAACTTATCTGTTCTGAGATTGTAGGGCATCTTTGCCTGAGGGTGTAGGGCCGTCTGGTCTGAGAGTAGAGCTGAGAGTTCAGCTTGAGTGTAGGATCTCTGTGGAGATCTGAGGTGGGACTTCTTGATAGGTCTGAGCTTGTAGGGCAGCTGTGCCTGAGGTAGGGTTGCTGAGACTGAGGTAGGGTTTGGGAAAACCTGAGAGATCCCGAGGGATCTGTGTTTTAAGCTCTAGGAGCTGAGATTGGAGGTGTTGGCCTTGTATAACTCATTGTTAGAAAGGTGAAGGGGAAAAGAGGACTACTCAAGACACCGTGTCTTGAGAAACCTCTATAAATGCTTGTGTGTTTTCTGTGTGCTTGATTTATCTCTAATACCAACAAAGAAAACAGCTAGGCTAAAACATAAAATAAAAGACACATATTCACCCCCCTAGGTAATTAAGACTACATCATATATAAACTATCAGAAATCATCTCATTCAATTGGTAATAGATGACGACTGCCCACTCCCACCAATTATTTATGTGGCAACATGAGTCGGTAACAAAAGCATGGGACATACAATACATGTCACATTTAGAGATATGCACTTCAACTGATCCATGAAGCCAATGTACAAACTTACAATTTTACATTTTCTATATTCTCTTGTGAATCACATTAATGCCAAAACTAATTATGTAATTTCTTATTGATATAGATGGTCGAAATTGTGAAGATGTTGAATTAAAGCAACTAATTTTGTCATGTTTACAAGATATAAACTCAATAATTTACATTTCTTATGATATTGTTGTATGTTGCAAAAAAATTGATACTAATTATGTACTTTCTTGTTGATGCAGGCGGTCGAAGTTTGGAAGATTAACATTCATTCTGAAACTAGCATGATCATATTTTGGAAAATTATTGTATTTTTATTACGAAAAACATTGGACTTTATTTGAGCACTTTTTCCTATTTTTCATCCCTTTTGCATTACTATTTTTTAATATATGGGGCGTCGATAAAAGATTGGACTGCAAATAGCGATGGACTACAAATAGGTGGACTGCTTATACAATCACTATAGATTTTAGGATATCGGAGAATATAGGGTTAGTGGGAAGGTGGTGTGGTAGTTATATTGGTGGGGTTGGTCGGAGGTGGCCGGATGGGATCGCCAGTGGTGGTGGTGGTGGACGGAGGTGGTTTCTGGCGATCGCCGAAAAACTGAAAAATGAAGTAGAATGTGGAGGTATTTATGGTCGGTTATGGGAGGGGTATGAGGAGAAGTTTTTGATGTTGTGGGTTGGTGGTTTGAGGGGGGTGAATGAGGTAGCCGGTTGCTGGTTTGTGGGAGGTCAATGGGGTAGCCGGCTGTTGGAGGTGGTGGTAAAATAGAGGTTGTCAAATGGAAGTTGTAAGAATGGACGGGGAGGGGACGGCTTGAGATTGGGGGGGGGGGGGGGGGGGGGGGGGGGGGGGGGGGGGGGATTGTGGGTGTCAGTCGGTGGTTGTTGGGAGGAGAAGGGAAGGCCGACTAGTAAGGGGAATTGGGCTCACAATATTGAAGGCGGGTGGGGAAAGGGGTGGTCAGCTGGTGTGGGAAATGGGGAGTTGTGTCCAAGCTTCGCACTTGGAGATCCGGCTTCGGCACCGGATGATCAAAAGAAGACTTCTTTGCTCTAACTTTCAATACCCATCTATGAAGCCCTCTACCTCTTTATAGACTATAGAGACATCGAACATTCATGATTTTTCGTTCGTTGCAACCCCCCTAAACACACAAAAATACAATGAAAATGAAAAAACACAAAAAAAATAAAATATTTTGATAGGCGACCTACTCGTGATGAGTGGTCTGAATCGTCACTGGGTCCGTTGTCGGCGTGAGTAGACCATAACGGGCCGTGTGGTATGATCCCCATCAAAGATTCTCATGGAAACATAATAAAGATGAAAAATACGATGTTAGGAAAAAATAAGAGGGATAAGGTGCGGTCATTCCTTGGAGGCGGGCGACGCTGGTAGATCCATGTTAGGGTTTATGCGCTTTCATCTAGATCTGTGATAGGTTTATTCCGTAATCGCATGAGGATTTCACTCTCAAAAATCGATTATCAATGAAAATTAATTCTCTAAAATTGAAAGCGCAAGAAAACTTCGAATTGAATTCACATTATCAACATGGGTTTTGAAAATATGTTTACACCAAAAATTGTGCTAGAATTGTGGTCGGGCTGCAAGGAGATATTGGTAGGGGGTCGAGGCTGATAAGAGAGGTGGTTGGACGGTAAACCAAGGTGTGGCGATGCTTGGGAAGGCTGTTAGAAAAGATTTAAAGGGGTGTGGCCTCAGAGAGACTATAGGTTGGTGTAGGATGCTTGGATAGGGCCGGAATGGTTCATGAAATATCAAGGTTGTAAATATCGGATGTTGGCGGCATATCGGATTGAGTTTTTTTATGTCGGATACCGAAAGTCAGAGACATGTCAGAGATATTTTAAAATATTGCATTTTCATATCTACTAAACAAAAAAATATTTTTATGTATTACTAAGTTTAATTATATGTTCTAAAATTTAAAAAAATATAGCTTAACAAGTTTACAAACACTGAGTCATGCATACCCAAAATAAATTCAAAGAGTATCCAAAATAAAATATTAGTAACACATTATGACTATTATTAACAAGTACAAATAGATACTTTGTAAAATAAATTTAATATTAGATATTTACTAACATAATACTAAACCCTAGCAAATAAAAAAAATTAAATGCTAAATATTTTGAATTGATTATAAATCTTTTAAAAATTAACAAATTTATTAAAAGGCTAAAAAATAAGCTAATAAATGTTTATAAGTTTTAATATTTTTGAAATACGAAATAAGAAAGGTAGAGTGAGAAATAATTTAAAAAATGATTATAAGAATATAGTATGGGTCGTCGTTTGGGATCGGGTACGAGGACGGTCGAGGGAGAAGTCCCGTAGGAGTTCGGTGTGACCCTTCTTGGACCCTCTTGAACCTATCTCCTAGGAGAGGGGAAGCACGGAGGGGAGCTCGTGAGAGGGGCGTGGGGTGGAGCAGGTTTCGTCGGCTAGGGCGTGCAGTAGGCGGTAACGAGAGAAAGACAGAGAATTAGAGAGAGGGGGGACTTAGGATAATACACACACACACCCTATAACCGGTTGGGGCCCAAACAAGTCCACGAGTTCCAAATACAAATTAAAGTGTGGATACATAAAAAGGATAACATGACTAAGAGGTATGACACTTGTATGTGATCCCCCATTGTGGGTTTGTAACATCTCTGCCCGCGTCGACATCAAGCTTCTCCTCAAGCTTGTCGTGGAGCTGTGGGGGCAGGTGGACCAAGGGCTCGGGTGGTGGTACCCCCACGAACGACTTCAACTGCGAGAAGTGGAACACGTTATGGATCTTGGCGTCGGCCGGTAGTTGGAGTCGGTAAGCCACCTCGCGATGCGCTGTAAAATCTCGAACGACCCATAGAACTTGGGGCCAGCTTGTGGTATGGGCTCTTTGCGATGGTTGACTGGCGGTAGGGGAGGCGTTTAAGCCGCACCCAATCCCCTGGGGCAAAGAATAACTCGTGGTGTCCCCAGTTGTAGGCAATCTCCATGCGTGCATAAGCTTGAAGAAGGCACTCGGGGGCTAAGATGAGGATCTGATCGCGAATCTGTAGTTCGTTGCCAACGGCGGCCGATCGAGCTGAGGCGCTGATGTATATGAGTAGGCGCAGCGGTTCCCGGTCGTAGACGAAGTGAAAGGGAGTGGTTTGCAGGGTCGTATGATAGGACGTGTTGTATCAGTATTCCACCCATGGAAGCCACCTTGCCTAGTCCTTCGGGCGGTCCCCTGTAATGCAACAGAGGTACATCTCGAATGTCAGGTTGACCACCTCGGTCTGTCCGTCCGACTGTGGATGGTATGCCGACGAGAGTGCATGCTTGGAACCGCATAGTATGAACAGCTCCTGCCAAAATAGCGAAGTAAAAATTGTGTCCCTGTCGGACACAGTCACTCAATGCTCTCAGGGATGCTTTACAGACGAAACACCTAGTCGAAGAAGGTGCGTGCTACCCCATCCCCCGTAATAGGGCGGCTCATGGTGATGAAATATGCGCCCATGGAAAATCCATCCACCACGAAAATGACCAACTAGCCCCTCGATGTGGGTAGCCACCTGATGAAATCCATAGATATATCGGCCCATATCTGTGTGGGTACGGGAAGAGGCTAAAGAAATCTGGCTGGTAGTAGGTGGTCGGACTTGTTGCGCTGACAGGTGGGGCAAAGGGCGATGAAGTCATGGACGTCGCGTTTGAGTCCATTCCAAAAGAACTTTGCCTGAATCCATTGAAGAGTTTTGTGAACCCCTTCATGAGTGGCGTCGGGTGCCCGTCAGAATATCTGAAATCAATGGGGAGGCAGCTGATAGGTAGAGTCGATCCTTGTATAAGATGAGGTCGTCCTGTGCGGCCCAATACAAGGGTAACCGTCCCTCCTCAATGCAATGGTGAAGCTCTAGGAGGACCGGGGTGTTCCAAATCTCCTGTCGAAGACGGTGTAGAACAAAAGATGTTGGTTTGGAAATGGCCAATATAAGTGCCTCCTGGTTGTCGCATTGTGATTTGTGAGAAGGCATCAGCGGTCCAATTCAAGGCACCCGCCTTGTACTCCACCCGAAAATCAAAGCCCAGAATTTTGATTATCCAACGTTGTTGCGGGGCTGTGGTGAGTCGCAGTTCCAAGAGATATTTGAGGATGCAGTAATCAGTGTGAATCAAGGAGCGTCCCCACAAGTACGGCCGTCAATGGGCTTGGCTAGCCCAATCAGCTCATGTTCATAAGCCTGGAGTTTTTGATGATAAAGCGTTGTTCGACGGCTAAAATATGTGATGGGATGGCTCCCATGTTAGAGCATTGCACCACAGCATTGCCCTAAGGCATCACACTCAACTTGAAACTTCTGTCCAAAATTTGTTAAGTGAAGTACAGGAACCGACATCAAGGCATGTTGATGAGCTCGAAAGGCAGTCGTCGTGGTGTCCCCCCACACGAAGGATTGCCTCTTCGATAGGGAAAACAACGGTGTTGCAGTCACGTTGTACCCTTGGATGAAACGTTGATAGTAGCTTGCAAGGCCAAGAAAATTGTGGAGCTCCCGCTGAGACTAAAGAAGGGGCCAATCGATCACCCCTTGAATCTTGAAGGGGCCAATTTGGCTCGCTTCAAGAAAAGTCGGTGGGAGCGAACCAGCTGAAATACTATGTGGAGATGGACTAGGTGAGCCTCCCAAGTAGTGTATAGCAGGATATCGTAAAAACAACAAGCACACAATGACGCAGTAAGTCACAGAATGCCTTGTTCATGAGCGCCTTGAAGGTGGACAGAGTGTTGGTGAGCCCGAAGGGCATCACGAGAAACTCGAAGTGTCCATGGTAAGTGCGAAAAGCGATCTTCTCCACATCCGATGGGGTCATGCGCACCTGATGGTAACCCGAGCAAAGATCCAATTTGGAGAAGTGTTTGGCGTCGTGCAACTCGCCAAGCAACTCCTAAACTGTCGGAATTGGGAACATGTCCTTCACTGTCGGCACGTTAAGCTTGCAGTAGTCCACGCTGAATCTCCGTGTATCATCCTTTTTGTGGACTAACAAGACTGGAGAAGAGAAAGGGGAGACGTTGTGGCGGATGATGCCCTGTCGCAGCATGGCAGAGCATTGTCGTTCAATTTTGTCATTTTGCAAAAAAGGATAACGGTAGGGGTGAACAACTACATGAACCATATTCGGCAAGGGGCATATGTGGTGGTCCTGGCGCCGCAGAGGAGGAAGTCTCGTTGGGGACACTGTAGTGCCACTATACTCGTGTAGAAGAGAAACAAGGTCGGATGGCTCGGCCGGGTCGGCCCGGGCGAGGAAAACCCGTCAGTCGGCGAGCGTCCTCGCCACACGGCCTGTTGGGGGGCACGGCCCCACGTCATCGTAAGCGCGTCAAAGTCCAACATAAGGGATCCCAAGGTGCGGAGACACCAGACTCCTAACACAGCCTCAAAGCCATGAAGGACAATCACAAAGAAATCCAAGTGGGAATGGTAGCCCTCCACCACAATAGGAACGTGGCAAAACCCCATGCAATCCATTGCCATGTCGTTGTCCACAGACACGCGGAGGCCCTGACAGGGTGTCACTGGAAGACAGAGATATTGTGTGGTGAGGTCGATGAGGAAGTTGTGAGTGCTGCCAGAGTCCATGAGAGCGACCAACTGCTGACCCGCCACGGAGATCAGTGGTTGTATCGTATCCCCGGAATGGGGTCTTGTCATAGCATAAGTAGAAATATCGGGGTCCCAAGGATCCTCTTCCTTCACATCCTCATCAGAGGGGTCCACCTCCAGCCAAAAGAGGTGCTTGCACCGAAGTCCATGACTGAAAGGTTCATCACAGTTGAAACAGAGGGCCTTGGCCCTGCGATCGGCCATCTCCTGTGTTGACAGTCACCGAATGGTGGAAGGGTGGTCCCCCTCCTTGCCCTTGCTGATTCCACTGCTAGACGGATGAGGGGAAGAGCCAAAACCCCTATAGGGTCCTTCGCCAAAGCGCGCCCCAAATACGGGCGATCCATCAATAGGCGTTTCTCACAAACGTGTGCTAAACTCATGGGCGTCGGGAGGTCGGGAGGAGACTGGAACTTGACATCCAAGTGTAGTCGCTCGTGGAGACCCGCAGTAAAGTAGGACACCTGATGTGCCTTCAAGATGAAGGAGGCACGGGCAAGGAGCACCTGGAACTCCTCGAGATAGTCATCGATAGACCCGGTCTGGCGGAGGAAGATGAAATCGCAGATGGGGTTACCGCCAAGGGGAGCCCTAAGCGGAGGTTGCAATGAGTCTTAAATTCCTCCCACAAGAGGTGAGGCTTCTCCCGACGTAACTGGGACAACCATAATTGTGCGGAACCCATGAGATGGAACGAAGCAAAAGCCAATCCAATTCTCTCACGGCAAAGAACTGCTCACAACGTATGAGCCAAGTCAGGGGGTCCTCCCAACCGTCAAAAATCGGGAAGTTCATCTTCACAAAACGAGGAATTCCACCTCCATCAGAACGAGGGGTAGAAAAACTGTGGCCCTCCTGGGAGGAACCCGAAGCGGCGCGCGGTGGAGGTGAGAGGTCGTCCGGCCGAAAGACCTCGATGAGGGCCCTATTGTTGGCGACCATCATATTCTGAAAGGACTCCAAGATCTGAGCCAAGGTGAGGCCGTCGAGGTTTCCGTCGTTCATTGGTACCACCCGAGAGAAAGGAGAGGCGCGAGAGGGAGTGGGCAAGAGGCTCGTGCTACCCGCGAGAATGAAACCACCGGCTTTGGAAGCTTCCAGAAGTATCAGTTGGGTCACACGAGTAGCAGGCGGAGCAGGCAGAATGCACAAATCAGGCGGAATGCGCAAATCAGGCGAAATGCTCATAACTGGCGCAGGCAGAGCGCTGGAGCGGGCGGGACTGGCGGATCGTGATCATGGCGGGCTGTGTCGGTAGAGGCTCCGTCAGTAGGAGTCGTGCGTAGTAGGGGAGCGGCGAAGGACGAACCCTCTGATACCAAGTTGGAACGGGTCGTCGTTTGGGATCGAGTACGAGGATGATCGACGGAGAAGTCCCGTAGGAGTTCGACGTGACCGTTCTTGGACCCCCTTGAACCTATCTCGTCGGAGAGGGGAAGCACAGAGAGGAGCTCGCGAGAGGGGCGTGCGGTGGAGCAGGGCTTCGTCAGCTAGGGCTTGCGGTAGGCACGAAAGAGAGAGAGAGGGGGGGGCGGATTTAGGAAAATACTTTTCGTAACTCAAACCAAACCACACCCCACCCTATAACCGGTTGGGGCCCAAACAAGTCCAAGAGTTTTAAATATAAATTAAAGTGCGGATACAAAAAAAGGATAACATGACTAAGCGTCGTAGTGCGGCACTTGTACGTGATCCCCCATCGTGGGTCCATAACAGAATACACATTAAATAGAACAAAACAATAGGTTCACTCGATTTAAGCATATATAATAAGTGCATATAAATGATTTAAACATATACTACTAACATAATATAAAATGAAATATCAGACGATATGTTCAAAACTCATGTCGGCCGATATATCGAAAAAAGTTGGATATGTTGGTCCATATTTTACAAAATGACAATCTATTTTTTTAGAAAATTTATCATTTTGCATATCAAAAACCAAAGAAGAAAAATATGGTGTACTTCATAGTGCAGCACTTGTACGTGATCCCCCATCGTGGGTCCATAACAGAATACACATTAAATAGAACAAAACAATATGTTCACTCGATTTAAGCATAAATAATAAGTACATATAAATGATTTAAACATATACTACTAACATAATATAAAATGAAATATCAGACGATATGTTCAAAACTCATGTCGGTCGATATATCGAAAAAAGTTGGATATGTTGGTCCATATTTTACAAAATGACAATCTATTTTTTTAGAAAAATTATCATTTTGCAGATCAAAAACCAAAGAAGAAAAATTTGGTGTACTTCATAGTGCGGCACTTGTACGTGATCCCCCATCGTGGGTCCATAACAGAATACACATTAAATAGAACAAAACAATAGGTTCACTCGATTTAAGCATATATAATAAGTAGATATAAATGATTTAAACATATACTACTAACATAATATAAAATGAAATGTCAGACGATATGTTCAAAACTCATGTCGGCCGATATATCGAAAAAAGTTGGATATGTTGGTCCAGATTTTACAAAATGACATAATCTATTTTTTAGAAAAATTATCATTTTGCAGATCAAAAACCAAACAAGAAATATATGGTGTACTTGGCATTTCTTGACTAAATTTGCATAAAATGATTTTAAAATCTTGATTAATCTCTACACAGAGGATCAAACATGAAAATAAGCTCAAAAGTAAGGAAAAACAAAAAACTACTCAGTTGGATGATTAGGAATCTTCAAGGATATCTAACCCTAGCAGAGAAAAATATTGAGCCCAAAATCCTAATATGGCTAAAACTAAATCTCTTATGCAAAGTTGATATGCTTCCCTATTATAAGTGCATGTCATGACCCATGTAACATGGGTGTCCACAACATGTTGGTCTACCATGGGAATTGTCGACATCTAAAGCCACAGTAAGCTTATTTTCACCTTCAAACTTGGCCCTTCGTGATGACTACCGTTTGTGTGAGTAACAAAAGAGAAGACCCCAATTTAAGAACTAGATCATGTCTGATTGCTATTTATTATAAGTCAACATAGAGACTAGCTATCATTTGACCTGTCATGTAGCTCCATCTTGACTATTATGTTTTTATTTTGGTCATCATGGTCGGGCAACTAGAAATTTTGAAGAACTCGTATACTAATTTACTTCAACCTGCCTCATAGACCGAGATTCATTTGGCTGTTAGAACCTTTAAACCTCCTCAACTAGCAAATTTATGCCATCTAAACTCATTTGAACCAAGTCTTGGTCATGACCAATTTAGTGACCTGATCGATGGGGATCCAGGTGTACATGGTTGATTCGGTGATATTGTATGTAAAGATTGTGCAGTCATCTAGAATGGCAGGTAGTAACTCCATCCTGTTATTCTGTATTACTTTCTTAGCAATGAAAATGTTAGCAATCAATTATGTAATTGCAGGTATTTCTTAAACTAACATTCAAATAGCAGCATTTTGAAGATATCAGAAGAACTAAAGCACCAAAAAAGATGTTACTGTAATAATATGACTATATAAGATGGGTGTAAATCAAATATATGTAAACTTCAAGATAGCAACTAAAATGATGGCTAATATCGCTGGATTTTTTTTTTTTAATAATGTTCAGAACTCTGTTGAATCTTAAGAAAAAGGTCCAAGATTTTGAAGCCTAATCTTCAAATCATTCCCTTCCTTCCATCATAGATTCCTCAGAGGCAAGCACAAATCCAAGTAGAATAAATCAAAAAAATTCAAGTAAAAGAAATGCAACTCAAGGTTTGAGCATCAGTAAATAAGATAAGGCTCAAAAGATTGTAACCTCGGGAAGCCATCTGTCATTCTCCGCATCGACGAGGACGAAGTTGACCCAATCCAAGTTTCGGGCTTCTAGCTCCAACACGAGATCGAGCAAAGAGTTGCAAAGCCTGCACTTAGGCGAGTAGAACTCAACAACCGTCGCCGCTTTCCCGCTAGCCAGCGCCGACGCGAGTGCTCGTTCTTCCGCCTCTCCCTGCTCCTCTCGCGTAAGCGGTGTCGCCGAAGATAACCTAGCAGTCTGCCGGCGGGGCACCGTAGAAAGTTCTCCGGAGCTGAAGACAGCAGCGGGATTGAAGAGGATGGTCTGAGCTAGAGATCCCAGACTGTGCAATGATTTAAAGATCCATGGCACCTCTAAGCCCCTGCAGGTGTTGGGGGTTTTAGGGTTTGAGAAGGCGTCCCACGGCCATTTCCAGCAGAGTGGCGGGGGATTTGGAGTGGCTCCCATTTCCATGTTAGGATGAATCAATGTTATCTAGACTGAATATCTGTGTGACGATGTCCAACCAATCTCCGTCATCCACGACCGTCTCCGGACGCCAGCCGCAGCCACCCACGCGTCCCCTTGCCAGTTGCCGCAACCCTGCAGTCGGCTGCTACACCGTCTGCATGCAAAACGTCGCCAGCTCTCGTTTCATCCCGCCGTCCTCGTGATATCTGCCGCCCCACCACCGCTGGATTCCTCCAGCCATCCGTGATATCTATTCTAGTCAGGGGCGGTTCACAAACAGTATAGTTCGTGAATAATTCGGGATTCGATTTGCGAAGATTCGATTAAAATTCGTATTTTTTTTAATTCGAATCCGGATTCGAATAGTTTTCGAATCCGAATCTGCATAATGTTATTCATATTCGAATGATTCACGAATAGTTCGTGAATACTGAAAATATACTTAAATTAAATTAATATATGTAATTAAATGTTAAATATAATTATATTTGAATATTATATATAATTAAATATTATAAAATTCGAATTCGAATTCGAATCTGAATTCGAACCCAAATTCGAATCCAACATTTCATGACGAATCCGAATTCGAATCCGACCCCGAATATTCGAACGAATCTGAATCCGAATTCGAATCTCTGCACTCTATGTCAAATTTAGATTCGATTGAAGAGCTATTCGATTCGATTCGGTTCGTGAACACCAGTAGTTGTAGTGCTTCAAGCATCCTCTTGATTTTCTAGTTTGGAACACTCTAAAAGTTGCCCCCAACATAAATATTTATAGGACGAAATCATAAATTTCCGACGACCCGTTATGATTTCTATACCATATATATAAATATATCTTAACATTCTTCTCATATATTTATATGACAAGTATCACATAACAGGTTAAACTTAAATAAGCAGATAACAACAAAATTAAGTTTTTCAGAAACATAAATATGAGTTTTAGAAAAGATCTAAACTCAGACCAAGAGTTACAAGCATGAAAAAAAAAGAACTGAAAAAACTCAGAAACAGATAATTGATCTTCAGTCTATTTAAACATCAGATCATCATTGTCCGGGTCGAAATCAACTTTCTCTCATCCATGTACCTTTTGATTTGCAAGCAATTACAATAAGAATGTCATGAGATTAAACTCTATGAATTCAAACATTTGTTATCAAAGTAAAGTGATTAGTTCCAACAAATATGAACATAATACTCTAATCAGGAAGAAAGAAACACAAATTAGCATCTCTATCTAATTTACACAATGTTAGAATATTTGATTTTATAAAATCAAAACAATGTTCTTTCGACTATTTGGATTATTATTAATCATTTCACAATTGTATTATATCATCAAATTTGGAATGATGCAACAAGCTGTGATCACTATATCATCAAATTTGGAATAATATGATTAATAATCATAATATTAGGACACAAACAACAACCTTAGTATTCCTTTTTGAAATGATACACAATTCAACATTTGAATAGAAGTAATCGTGTAAATCATCAATTTAGAATAACTGGCAATTATTCAATCTCAGACTTTCATCAGGTAGCATCTGAAATTTTTTAGTGTACTCAATATATATGTTTGAATATATGCAAATTTCAGTTCTAAAATCTTAAACATAAAACGGGTATTAAATCATATTGGATAGACTTTAATCTCATCTCCCACGATGTTGTATGTACAATCCCGTATTCGCCGAGTGGGCCCCCGGACCCGAAAGGAGTTACCAAGGGACGAGAGTCGAGCCCCGCGGACCATTCGCCCAGGCCAAGGGAAAGGGCGGACCACAGGGCGAGTGTGGCCCCGCTCTCAGAGCACCCGCGTGGCGGTAAGGGGTGTTGGCGAGCATGAGCAGGCTGAGCATCTCGCGCGCGGGCACTCGCCCGGCCGAACGTGGCGAGAAAGGAGTCTGGCGAGTGGTGCCCTCACAGACCACTCGCCCCCAAAGGCTTCCAGGAGGAAATGACCTAGATACCCCTTGTGGGCTGCCAATAACCCTTCAGAACAGCGGGGTTAGGCTGTTAGCAGACCAATTTGGGGTGCGGTTAGTAAAATCAAAAGGTGGATTCATGTTATTTGCAGACCAGTCTAGAGAATCTATAAATAGACCCTTTAGGGCACGTTGGAGGAGAGGCGATTTTTGAGAGAATCCTCTCCTTCAGGCAGATTTTGGTTGGCTGCTAGTGCCCTCCAAGGTGCCCGGCTGAGCTCTGGTTTGGGAGGGGAAGCTCTCTAAGATCTTCCGGGTATGTGGCGGGACCTCCTCGCTACAGCCTTGGGTTTGTTCTAATTTTCTCATCCACCGTCAGGAGGGTTTGGTGAGAGAGTAGTAAGCGTCGGCTACACCCCCCAGTGGGTTCGAACTCAGGGAGACCGGTTGCCGGTTTCAACATTTTTGGTGCGGTGAGCGTGAACCGTAGCCGGTGAAGGAAAATCTCAAACTGGACTTGATGACAGGGTGTAACGACCCAATTTTCAATACGTGTAAAAATAAAATAAAAGTAATGTAAGAAATAACTCCCCATGAAGATTGTGCGTGAAGAGTGAGTGAATGAGATGAAAATATAACTATTTATTTGTGTGCACTAATGACACTTAAAGAGTTTTAATACAAATATGAAGTTGGTGTGTGAATAGTAAAAACATTGGTGTGCGTATAGTGAGATTTAAGAAATTCGGTGTGCCAATAGAGAAATAAGGCTTAATTACATATTGTAGAACTACATTGGGTGTATTCAGAAATTGGTTGAGTTTAATTACATATACAATTAAAACATTTGGTTTGGGCTGCCATTAGAATATTATTATAATGTTAAGAGCGGTGGATATTGGATTGATTAAACATGGGTATAATTTACAGTGGGCTGAATTCTTGTGGGTTCATTATAGTGGGCTGAATTCTGGAATGGATATATAATCAAAGGCCTAAAAAGGTGGCTGAGCTATTTAATTAGTGGTGGTGGTAGTTGGGGTTGGTAAGGACACTTGGCTGGTTGGTGGCTATTTTAAGAGGTGGCTGATTGTTGTATCCTTTCATTAAAGGACACTTGGCTATTGGTTTGGAATGAATAACACTTGGCTGAGTAGTTGGGAGGGGATTCAACACTTGGCTGTTGGTTTGGTGGCTGTATTGTTTCTTGTGCTATTAAAATGACACATGGGTTATGAGTTGGCTGCCCCTCACCAACCCCACCGCCCCTCCTCTTCTTATAAATATGCAGCCCCCTCTCTCCTTCTTCCCTCACAAACCTTACCTTGCTGCCTCTACCATTGGACTGCTGCCCCTCCTTGCCCCACCTTCTGCCACCTTGCCTGTTGTTGCCGTGGCTGCTGTGTACTGCTGCCCTTCCTTGTGCTGCCTTGTGCTTCCTTGTGCGTATATGTTCTTTTCTTCTTGTTAGGAGTGATGATCTGACGCTGGCTTTGGAATTTCTATGTTAGGGTTAAATTTCTGTTTTGGTTGTGCTGCGTTGGGGACATGACGTTATTGGTATTATTGATGGTCTTGGTGGGTGATTTGAATGTGTGGCTGTTTCCTGTGGGTTCCTATTTTGCTTGGCTGCCATTTGCTAAATTGGTAGTTGGTTCGAGGATGGCGTCCAGAGATAAACCCGATGAAAATACAATTACGATTAAAGGAAAAAGAGGAAACCAAGGTGAGCACTTATCGCTTTAATTATGCTTAGCTACTGTATTTTCGGAATATAAAATTGCATCACCTTTGTATGTGCATTAACATAATTTGGATGAAAAATAAAGAGAGAGAGAGAGTTTAGATAAAAACAATGGAAGGAAACATTTAAGTGTTAAATGAAAATTTCGCATTTATGAATTTAATAGAATAAGATTTACGAGTTAAACGAAAGATTATAGATTGTATTAGGAAAAGATAAAAGATGTTAAAACTCTGCATAGGGAATTGTGACGGATTTTGAATCATATGTAGAGGTTATCTACAGATGGATTCGCCTATAGGCGGTGAGCCTATGAAAAGCCCTTAAGTGGGTGTGGCCAATTCAAGTTGCATGATGCCTTAACAATTCCTATAATATGTAATTAAAATAACGTTTAATGGATATGTATTGAAATATTTTGCCCTAAAGGGGTGTAACGACATATTATGGTGATGTTGCTTTCATTTATAGAATTATGAAATTTAACTTTATGCATATTATTATTGGAATTTTGTGCTTGTATAGCAGTTAAAGGGGTATGTTGTTCGCTTAGTCATATTTTTATGACTAAGTCCATCGTCATTTTTGTTTAGGTTGCTATGGCGAGCAGGTGTGCGTAAATGTTAAGTTGATCAAGACAGAATAATAACGACAATAATTTATTCCAAGGTATGAGAGAAGTTCTTATTATGTATTTTATTTTGTACTCACTCACCTTACTTCGTCCTGGGGCAATTATGGTAAAAAGTAAATTAAGACACAGAGATCTTGTGAGGTCCAAGATGGGCCTTACAAATGGTATCAGAGCTAGGTTTCCAAGAAGTTCGGTTGCAATGAGTACGAAATAAATTCACATAATGTGACTTTGAGAGGATCGCGCATAGAAGTTTAGGTATATGAAACCCGTGCAAATCAATTACCCGTTCGTTCAAGTTAACTTAAATATAAGAGTTTGAGAAAAGCTTAAGCAAAACAAGATGTAATAAGAAGCAAACAGATATAGATGAGTTGAGAATAAGCGAGATGACTTGGATGTTAAAAAAAATTTTGTAATGAATGTTTGAGCGACATCTAATGAGAAATTAATTACCATGAAAATTATTGTGATAGTTTATTCGATGAAGGTCTTCATTAAAAATTGAGATTAATTAGAATACTAAAAGCTGAAATGAACAAGTGCGATATGAGAATAATAATGCAATAAGAATTGTAATCTCACTTTCGTTCTATGTACTGTATTTTGGATTTTGGCCAGATCCTTTATATAGTAGGTAGTTTGGAAAGAGTTGTTACAGAGGAAAAGATAATAATAAGGGAATAAAGATAAAGCTTCATGAACATTTGGTGCGATAAAGGTAAATACAATATCCGAATTAAGGATTTGAAGAGTTGAAGATAAAAAGAAAAAAAAAGAGGAATTGTGTTAAAAGAATTAATAAGTTGGAGAATTCAGTTTAGAATTGAGATTGCGTAAGATTTTCGAGGACGGAAATTCCTATAAGAGGGGAAGAATTGTAACGACCCAATTTTCAATACGTGTAAAAATAAAATAAAAGTAATGTAAGAAATAACTCCCCATGAAGATTGTGCGTGAAGAGTGAGTGAATGAGATGAAAATATAACTATTTATTTGTGTGCACTAATGACACTTAAAGAGTTTTAATACAAATATGAAGTTGGTGTGTGAATAGTAAAAACATTGGTGTGCGTATAGTGAGATTTAAGAAATTCGGTGTGCCAATAGAGAAATAAGGCTTAATTACATATTGTAGAACTACATTGGGTGTATTCAGAAATTGGTTGAGTTTAATTACATATACAATTAAAACATTTGGTTTGGGCTGCCATTAGAATATTATTATAATGTTAAGAGCGGTGGATATTGGATTGATTAAACATGGGTATAATTTACAGTGGGCTGAATTCTTGTGGGTTCATTATAGTGGGCTGAATTCTGGAATGGATATATAATCAAAGGCCTAAAAAGGTGGCTGAGCTATTTAATTAGTGGTGGTGGTAGTTGGGGTTGGTAAGGACACTTGGCTGGTTGGTGGCTGTTTTAAGAGGTGGCTGATTGTTGTATCCTTTCATTAAAGGACACTTGGCTATTGGTTTGGAATGAACATAACACTTGGTTGTTGGTTTGGTGGCTGTATTGTTTCTTGTGCTATTAAAATGACACATGGGTTATGAGTTGGCTGCCCCTCACCAACCCCACCGCCCCTCCTCTTCTTATAAATATGCAGCCCCCTCTCTCCTTCTTCCCTCACAAACCTTACCTTGCTGCCTCTACCATTGGACTGCTGCCCCTCCTTGCCCCACCTTCTGCCACCTTGCCTGTTGTTGCCGTGGCTGCTGTGTACTGCTGCCCTTCCTTGTGCTGCCTTGTGCTTCCTTGTGCGTATATGTTCTTTTCTTCTTGTTGGGAGTGATGATCTGACGCTGGCTTTGGAATTTCTATGTTAGGGTTAAATTTTTGTTTTGGTTGTGCTGCGTTGGGGACATGACGTTATTGGTATTATTGATGGTCTTGGTGGGTGATTTGAATGTGTGGCTGTTTCCTGTGGGTTCCTATTTTGCTTGGCTGCCATTTGCTAAATTGGTAGTTGGTTCGAGGATGGCGTCCAGAGATAAACCCGATGAAAATACAATTACGATTAAAGGAAAAAGAGGAAACCAAGGTGAGCACTTATCGCTTTAATTATGCTTAGCTACTGTATTTTCGGAATATAAAATTGCATCACCTTTGTATGTGCATTAACATAATTTGGATGAAAAATAAAGAGAGAGAGAGAGTTTAGATAAAAACAATGGAAGGAAACATTTAAGTGTTAAATGAAAATTTCGCATTTATGAATTTAATAGAATAAGATTTACGAGTTAAACGAAAGATTATAGATTGTATTAGGAAAAGATAAAAGATGTTAAAACTCTGCATAGGGAATTGTGACGGATTTTGAATCATATGTAGAGGTTATCTACAGATGGATTCGCCTATAGGCGGTGAGCCTATGAAAAGCCCTTAAGTGGGTGTGGCCAATTCAAGTTGCATGATGCCTTAACAATTCCTATAATATGTAATTAAAATAACGTTTAATGGATATGTATTGAAATATTTTGCCCTAAAGGGGTGTAACGGCATATTATGGTGATGTTGCTTTCATTTATAGAATTATGAAATTAAACTTTATGCATATTATTATTGGAATTTTGTGCTTGTATAGCAGTTAAAGGGGTATGTTGTTCGCTTAGTCATATTTTTATGACTAAGCCCGTCGTCATTTTTGTTTAGGTTGCTATGGCGAGCAGGTGTGCGTAAATGTTAAGTTGATCAAGACAGAATAATAACGACAATAATTTATTCCAAGGTATGAGAGAAGTTCTTATTATGTATTTTATTTTGTACTCACTCACCTTACTTCGTCCTGGGGCAATTATGGTAAAAAGTAAATTAAGACACGGAGATCTTGTGAGGTCCAAGATGGGGCCTTACACAGGGGATGGGGGAAATGGTTCCGACTCAGGCCACTCGTAGCCACCAGCGACAATGGAGTGGCTGGAGATGTTCGAAAAGTTCAAACGAGAAGTCCTGCAGACGGTTCTCACCGGGAGGAGCGAGTGCGAGACCCCAGTAGTTCCCGTGGTCCCGCCCCCGCAGATTGGCGAGAACGCCTCGGGGCAGCGACACGGGAAGGAGGTGCCAGCGGAGGCGAGTGCACGAGATCTCCCCGGGCGGCAGCTGTTCAACTGCCCGGCGAATGCGGAGGTGTGCGAGTTGGCCCCGCGCGAGGGGACCACTCACCGAGCAAGAGAAGGGAGCCCCTTCTGCGAGTTGATCTGATCGGCCCCAGTGCCAGAGGGGTTCCGAGGGCCGGAGATGTCCTATTATACCGGCAAGGATGACCCAGTCGTGCATCTACAATGGTTTGAGGACATGGTCTCAATTCTTCCCATGTCGGACGCCTTTCAGTGCCGACTCTTTGCAACCACTCTAAAGGAGAAAGCTAAGGACTGGTTCCACCAGCTACCCGTGGGTTCCATCTATGCCTTCGACGATCTGCGCCGGAGCTTCCGACTGCGCTTCTCAACGTCAAAAAAGAGAAAGAAAGACGCGGAGGCGCTCTTCAAGGTCAAGCAGGGGCAAGGAGAATCACTGACCCATTATATGGACAAGTTCCAGAAGGAGGTCAACCTCGTGCAGGAGGTGCCGGGGTTCACCCTCCAGATGGCATTCATCGTAGGATTGCGGGATGGGTTCTTCAAAATGGACCTGAAGAGAAGGCCTCCCCTCTCCTTTGAGGAGTTGATGGAGCGTGCGGCAGAGGAGATAGAAGGGGAGGCAGCCAATCCGGAGTTTTATAGGAGGTTGGCAAAGATGAGCGAGCCCGAGATGAGGCAGCAGGAAGGAAGGAGAAGGGATGAACCCAGGGGCCAGGGGTTCGAAAGGCAGCAGGAAGGAAGGAGAAGGGAGGAACCCAGGGGCCAGGGGTTCGAAAGACAGCAGCGGGATTGGAGACGTCAGGAACCCAATAACCGGCTGACCTGGAGGCGTCAGGAGGGACCGGCGAGAGGTCAAGAAGGGGGATACTGAGGAAGGGAGCAGGAGGGGTCAACCAAGGGTGGAGGCAAGGCCCCAGGCCCCCTCACCCTCCCCGGGAGTAAGCTATGGTGGTAGGCCGAGGAAGAGGAGGAAGAAGAGGAAGAGGAGGAAGAGGGGGCAGGGTGGCATTGCCTTACTGTGACTTTCATCAGGAGGAAGGTCATGCAACGGCCACCTGCCCGGAATTCTTGGAGATGAGAGGGAGAGGTCAGCCACGGCGGCAGCAGGTCGTGATCGAGGAAGTGTTCCCAGAGGCGGAGGAGGATAGGTGTGAAGACAGGGCAGACGTAGGAGCCAGGGGAGGGATCGGGGCGATCCACAGAGGGGTCGGGATCGAGGCAACTCGCAAGAAGAGCTTCCAGGCGATGTACAGGAGAGGCATCGCATCGGCTACCCAGACCCCACCTCCCTCGGAGAAGCTCACCTTCTCGTCAGAAGACATGCCCGACTACGAGGACCCGTTCTGTGACGCCTTGGTGATCCAGACGGTAATAGAAAACTTCACGGTCTCCCGGATCTTGGTGGACAACGGGCGACAAATCGATAGGCGAGTAGACCCCATCCCCGCGAGCGGAGGTCCCCACACCTCCTTGTGTGGAAGTCGCCGCCTTCAACGCCACGGGGAGAAGCTCGCATGGCAGAACGTGGACTGCTGCAACAAAAAGAGAGACATCTCCAGTTAGTCGCCAGATTGAAGACGAAGAACGAGTATTGCGAATACTCGCGCAGTAGGTTACCTTCGCCCGAAAACACCTCAGCGAGTTCGTCTACTCGCCTCCTCCAGAACACCACATCAAGACGGTGATTCTTGAAGGATTCGAGCAGTTTCTCGCCATCCTCGCTCAGGAGAGAAGCCTCGAAGGCGCTCTCCGGCGGCTGGAAGGACCTGTCGGGAATGGCTTGGAAGTCGCCATTGATGACGACTAGTCGCTCTCCCCAGCGATGATTCTTCTTCGCCGTGCTGACCAGCGTGCAGACATGGCTGCACAGGAAGACGACGCCCTCGCCTGTCGCCATGAAGTGGAATATCCGCCTAAAGACGGAAAGGTCGAAGGCGATCCCCTGGTAGCGCAGATAGCAGAGGAACCCCACAATCATCGCCACCCCATTGGGGTTGATCTGGGCAGGGACTATCCCAAAGTAACGGAGTATCTGGTTGAACTCCGTCCACAGTGGTAGTCGCAAGCCCACCTCGAAGTGGCGAGTAGGAAACACCCGCTCGGTGGTCAAGACGGTGTTTAGTCGCTCTCCCTAGCGTGGAAGACGAGCGACAAACCCTGGCGGGACGTACTTCGCCGAGAACATCTCCAAGTCCTTCTCGGTTGTGATTGTTGAAACCAGCAACTGGTCTCTTGAGTTCGGACCCACTGGGGGTGTAGCCGAGGCTTATTTCTCCCTCACTAGACTCTCTTGACGGTGGATGCTGGAAACGGAATAGACCCAAGGCTGAAGCGAGGAGGTCCCGCCACACACCCGGAAGATCTTAGAGAGCTTCCCCTCCCAAACCAAAGCTCAACCGGGCACCTTGGAGGGCACTGGCTGCCAACCAAAACTAGCCTAGAGGAGAGGATTCTCTAAAATCGGATCTCCTCCAAGGTGCCCTTAAGGGTCTATTTATAGTTTTCCTAGGCTGGTCTGTAAATAGCCTGGCTCCGCCTTTTAATTTTACTAACCGCACCCCAAATTGGTCTGCTAACAGCCTAACTCCGCTGTTCCGAGGGGCTATTTGCAGCCCACCAGGGGTATCCTGGTCATTTTCCCCTCACACCCATTTGGGCGAATGGTCCGTGAGGGCACCATTCGCTGGGCACCCGCCTGTCTGGGCGAATGCCCACGCTTCTGGGCGAGTGGTCCCCTGGCTGGGCGAATGCTCTCACTTCTGGGCGAGTGGTCCGTGAGGGCACCACTCGCCTAGCGTCTTCTTTCCTCTAGCTTACCTCCACCATCTTGAGGGCATTTTTACCTCACTTAGCCTGGGCGAGTGACCCGGCGAATGATCCTGACGACCCAGGTTTCGCCAGTTGGCTGGGGGGGGCCCACTCGGCGGATACGGGTTGTACACAATCCCCGCTCTTTACGAGCGGTTCCTACGATCGTAAAGAACAGTCCAACCCTGTATTCGGTGAGTGTCTGCTGACTGGATCCATGAGATTCCGTGGGTCCCACCGCCACCTTATATATATATCCTCATGTCAGGTTTTCCTGGACCACTCTCTTATCTCGGCTCGGAGTTCCTCCACTTCCCAATGTCTTTCCACAAACCTTCTGCGAAACCCCTCTCGCGAGAGATGATCGACCGCCTAGCTGCGGCCCAAGCTGCGACTGCCCCCAGAGCATCCAAATTTGCTCCCTGGCTAATGTCTAAACGGGATCCGAGCGCCCCCTATGTCTCGCGTCGAGCCAAGACGATTCGGCTGAATCGTCAGAGAGGCGAGACTGCTTAGGAGTCTCCGGCGGATACTCCACCGGCGGATACGCTGGCGGATGCCCCTCCGGACCCCGCGGTGCTGGTATGAGGATTCTTCTTGTCTCCATTTGGTTCTTGTCCCTTACCCTGCACTTATTCCGACCATTCGCAGGGGGCTTCGGTACCTGAGGACGGCCATGGGGCCGTTCTGAGCAGTGTGGTGGCGCCACCTCCCGCGGACGAGATACCTCCTCCCGATTCGGATCTTGCTCCTCCGCCTCCTCCCGGAGAGACTGTACCCCAATCTCGTGAGTTGTGAACCTTCTCGCTACTCCCTTTTATGTTGTCGGCTATTAACCACTATCTTTTCGCAGCCCTCAACACTAGCGTCCCGCTGCGGGACTCCATTCCTCCCAGTCCTCCTGCTCAGGTGAACCTTTCTGCCACCGTGAATGAATGGAGGGTCTCCCCTGAGCGAGAGCTGGATCAGCATCTTAGTGCTGATGACCGTGCGGAGGCTCCGGCCCCTTCTTCACAGCCTTACCGTCCAGGAAAGGGAAAGGTCTTACCTCCCGCCTGGCTGTCTGGGACGCACCCGCATTCGTCTCGTCCTTCGGGTCACCCGGATCCCATCCCAGGTCAGTTCACTCACCCGCCTCTATTGCACTCGCATACTTTATCACCGCTAATCCTAGTTGTGATTCCGTAGGCTATCGAGAAGCCTCCCCCCTCGACTCCTACTACGAGGGGGGAGAGGGAATGCTCTCGCCTCTCCCCTCCCCTGGGGATCTCGCTGACTTCCTGGGTGATTCCTCGGATCACGCGACCCTGAAGGATCGGATCTCGGAGGTCCTGGGGAAGCTTATCCATATCCAGCGAAACGTCGCCGGTCAGGTGGATGAGGTGCGGCTGGGAGTCACACGGGAGCTGAAGGACCTTCGACGAAGTCACTCGCATCTTCTCGCGACGGTGGAGCGGCTGGGGGGTGAAGGAGGGGAGTTGTCTCCCGCAAGGCATGCCGCGCGAGCCCGGGACCAACTCCACCTTGCTTCCCAGGAAATCACCAGCATGCTCGCGCTCTACTGCCCGCGAGCGCCCACGGAAGCTGGGTCGCGAAAGCGAGGTCGATGGGTCTGGGAGGAGATCTGACCTTCCCAACGTCCATCCCTCTTGTTGTTTTCTTTTCTTACCTTGTGCTGCGAATGTTGAACATTGTTTTTATCTGTAATAATTTTTCTATGCTTTGCGAATGCTTCTTTATTTATCTTTCGTATCTCATAACTCTACTTGGGTTTTGCCGAGTGATAACCTTTAGCCGGATGCTTTTCCTATTTCGTTGCGTAGCCTCGGAATGAATAGACATAGGGCATTTGCCATTAATGAGCGAGAGGGGCCGGCTCGGGCTTCGAGGCGTCGGGAGGGCGCGATGGCTATCCGCACACCCGAGGTCTCGAAAGTCCAAACGCCGTTTAGTCCCTCTATAAATAGGTCTCTCAACCACCGTATTAAATACCGAACCATCCGCTTTCCTCCCCTGCGCTAGCACTCGCGCTTCTTCCTCGTCTGCTGCTCCTCTTTTCTTCCTCATTCGCAAAAATGGGCGGCGATGCGGAAGGCAGAGCCAAGTGCGCTAGCGCATTCGCCAACCACGTCTTCGATTCCTGCGACCTCTCTGAGGAGGCCTACCTGTCTGCCGTCGCCGACTACGTCCCGCCGGGTTTCGAGGCGCGAAAGCCCAGGCCGGATGAGCGCCTGAATTCCATCTCGCCTTGTGCTCTCGCGATCCCGCTAGAGCACTTCGAGGTGGGGTTTCGCCTCCCGATCTGGCCGGAACTCCGCCAGACGTTCAGATACTATGGGGTCATGCCCGGCCAGCTCAACCCCAACTCCATTGCGATGCTGGTCGGGTACGCGAGCTACCTGCGAGAAGAGGGTATCGAGTTCTCGCTGCCCGTCTTCCGCAAGCTCTATACCTTCCGCTGCACCCATGGTATCTCGTTCTTCTCGGGACAGAGCCCCCTAAAGCACTACGGGCTCCCGAACAAGAACCATGACTGGGTTCGCCGCTTTATTTTCGTAAGCGGGAGCCTAGGGAACACCCTCCTCGCGCCGCTGCAGGAGGAGGAGTCAACCTTCCGCCCCCCCGACCCTAGGGGGGCACGAGGCCAAACTCCACCAATACATCCTGGAGCACGGGATGGATCTCGTCCATCTCCGGCGGAATGTCAACTCGCTTCCACCTATTCCGCAGGGCGAGGGTAAGTGTTCGAGACTTCATTCGCTTTCGCTTTGTAATTTATACATCATTCGCTAGAACCGTTTATTATATTGTACAGGTGTGCGCCATTTCCCTCTCCATCCGCCGCGCCCTTCCGGATCTACCCTCGCTCTCGCGCAGGCCGCCGCGGATGCCTGCCGGGAGGAACCTTCTTCCTCCAAGCCCGGCGGGAAGAAGCGCAAGCCAGCGGCGCCGACCCCTTCCACCTCCAAGAAATCCAAAAAACCCCCTTCCGCCAAGGGGAAGGGGATCCTGGGCGAGACCCTCGCGGCGAATGCTCAGATCCAAGCGCTGGGGACGAGTGTGCCAAGAGAGACCACCCCTCGCGCGGGACCGTCGTTGTCGCCGCCCCCACTTCCCAGGGACCATCGGAACTTCCCCAGCGGCGAGAAGTACATGGACCCCTCGGGGGCTCCCTTGGTCAAGTGGGACCGGAATGCTAACCGGGTCTCGCTCTCCACCCTCCATCCGTCGTGGATAGAGAGCGATCTCGCCAGCGGGGAGGCTTACGCCATCGCGTATGCCCTCTATGGCCGAGAAGACGCCGAAGTTTATGATGCCGAGACGACCCAGATTCTCGCGCATGAGAGTGCCAGGGCCATGCTGCGGGCGCTCGAGCTCGCGCACATGTCTTCGCGTCGGAGCATCAAATTGGCGCGGGACTTGGCGGCGGTTGAGGAGTCCCGGTCCGTTGCCTCTGCTGAGGCGATGGAGCTTAGGACCAAGCTGACGGCTGCGGAGACCCTTCTCGCCAACCGTCCTGTCGCAGAGGTATGTATGCTTTCGCCTTTCTCGCGAATGACTTGTTGCCGGGTGACGACTTTATTCTTACTAACCTTTGTTATCGTTAATTTCAGGATACCACGACTGCCGAGATGCTCCGTGCTCGGGTGGCCGGCCTTGAGGATGAAATCCGTCTGGCCAAAGCCGAGGTCCAGCGATTGCGAGAGGCCGGTGCGTCAGCACTCGACCCGGGGAGCGGGGGCCATTTTTATCCCCATCACGAGTTGGAGCAGCTGATGCAAGAGAATGCGCAGAATGCCGTCAAGCATGCGCTGCAGGTGCTGAGGCGAGCAGGATACTTGAAGGCGGAGGCCGAACGCCTTTCCGCTCGTCAAGTCGTCCCCGAGCTGTATATCCCGATTCCCTTTCCCGAGGATGACCACGTCGAGCCGCGAGAAGATGCCCTCGTTCCAGACTCTGACGAGAGCGGCGGATCTTCGAGCGAGAAGTCTGTGGATCCTTGAGAAGGGCTTTTTGTATTTCCTCTTTTTGCAGTTATACTTTTGATTGTAATCTTGAACTGGCGAGTGCTTGTAAAAGATGTACTTCATTGATTACACTGTGTATTATTCTCAGCTTTTTCCTCAATCGCTGCCATACCACGTTAGGCTCATTAGGATGTCGGTTCTTCTTATTCGCCGCCACATCTCGCTAGGCTCATTAGGACGTCGATTCTTCTTATTCGCTGCCACATCTCGCTAGGCTCATTAGGACGTCGATTATTCTTATTCGCTGCCACATCTCGCTAGGCTCATTAGGACTTCGATTCTTCTTATTCGCTGCCACATCTCGCTAGGCTCATTAGGACGTCGATTATTCTTATTTGCTGCCACATCTCGCTAGGCTCATTAGGACGTCGATTCTTCTTATTCGCTGCCACATCTCGCTAGGCTCATTAGGACGTCGATTCTTCTTATTCGCTGCCACATCTCGCTAGGCTCATTAGGACGTCGATTCTTCTTATTCGCCGCCACATCTCGCTAGGCTCATTAGGACGTCGATTCTTCTTATTCGCTGCCACATCTCGCTAGGCTCATTAGGACGTCGATTCTTCTTATTCGCTGCCACATCTCGCTAGGCTCATTAGGACGTCGATTCTTCTTATTCGCTGCCACATCTCGCTAGGCTCATTAGGACGTCGATTCTTCTTATTCGCCGCCACATCTCGCTAGGCTCATTAGGACGCCGGGTCGTGACGCGACTGTCTTGGCTACCCCGCGAATGTTCGAAGATGACTTAGGTCGGTTGCTCCCCTTCGATCTCTCGCTGCCAAGTGAACCTTACCATTCGCGTATCACGGGGTTTCGCTTAAGTAGTCAAGAGAGGGGTGTGATCCTCTCTCCGACGCGTGGTCTATGCGAATGCTCTTGAGATCATCTCTTGAGATTTGAGAAACAGCCACCGAGTGAGCCTTCGGACCTGCCAGCTAGATGAGAGCCTGGACAGCGGGTCTGCTCGGGGCCAACCTCTGGAACATAGAACCTGCCACCGAGTGAGCCTTCGGACCTGCCAGCTAGATGAGAGTCTGGACAATGGGTCTGCTCGGGGCCAACCTCTGGAACATAGAACCTGCCACCGAGTGAGCCTTCGGACCTGCCAGCTAGATGAGAACCTGGACAGCAGGTCTGCTCGGGGCCAACCTCTGGAACATAGAACCTGCCACCGAGTGAGCCTTCGGACCTGCCAGCTAGATGAGAGCCTGGACAGCGGGTCTGCTCGGGGCCAACCTCTTGAATATAGAACCTGCCACCGAGTGAGCCTTCGGACCTGCCAGCTAGATGAGAGCCTGGACAGCGGGTCTGCTCGGGGCCAACCTCTTGAATATAGAACCTGCCACCGAGTGAGCCTTCGGACCTGCCAGCTAGATGAGAGCCTGGACAGCGGGTCTGCTCGGGGCCAACCTCTGGAACATAGAACCTGCCACCGAGTGAGCCTTCGGACCTGCCAGCTAGATGAGAGCCTGGACAGCGGGTCTGCTCGGGGCCAACCTCTGGAACATAGAACCTGCCACCGAGTGAGCCTTCGGACCTGCCAGCTAGATGAGAGCCTGGACAGCGGGTCTGCTCGGGGCCAACCTCTTGAACATAGAACCTGCCACCGAGTGAGCCTTCGGACCTGCCAGCTAGATGAGAGCCTGGACAGCGGGTCTGCTCGGGGCCAACCTCTGGAACATAGAACTTGCCACTGAGTGAGCCTTCGGACCTGCCAGCTAGATGAGAGCCTGGACAGCGGGTCTGCTCGGGGCCAACCTCTGGAACATAGAACCTGCCACCGAGTGAGCCTTCGGACCTGCCAGCTAGATGAGAGCCTGGACAGCGGGTCTGCTCGGGGCCAACCTCTGGAACATAGAACCTGCCACCGAGTGAGCCTTCGGACCTGCCAGCTAGATGAGAGCCTGGACAGCGGGTCTGCTCGGGGCCAACCTCTGGAACATAGAACCTGCCACCAAGTGAGCCTTCGGACCTGCCAGCTAGATGAGAGCCTGGACAGCGGGTCTGCTCGGGGCCAACCTCTTGAACATAGAGCCTGCCACCGAGTGAGCCTTCGGACCTGCCAGATAGATGAGAGCCTGGACAGCGGGTCTGCTCGGGGCCAACCTCTGGAACATAGAACCTGCCACCGAGTGAGCCTTCGGACCTGCCAGCTAGATGAGAGCCTGGACAGCGGGTCTGCTCGGGGCCAACCTCTGGAACATAGAACCTGCCACCGAGTGAGCCTTCGGACCTGCCAGCTAGATGAGAGCCTGGACAGCGGGTCTGCTCGGGGCCAACCTCCGGAACATAGAACCTGCCACCGAGTGAGCCTTCGGACCTGCCAGCTAGATGAGAGCCTGGACAGCGGGTCTGCTCGGGGCCAACCTCTGGAACATAGAACCTGCCACCGAGTGAGCCTTCGGACCTGCCAGCTAGATGAGAGCCTGGACAACGGGTCTGCTCGGGGCCAACCTCTGGAACATAGAACCTGCCACCGAGTGAGCCTTCGGACCTGCCAGCTAGATGAGAGCCTGGACAGCGGGTCTGCTCGGGGCCAACCTCTGGAACATAGAACCTGCCACCGAGTGAGCCTTCGGACCTGCCAGCTAGATGAGAGCCTGGACAGCGGGTCTGCTCGGGGCCAACCTCCGGAACATAGAACCTGCCACCGAGTGAGCCTTCGGACCTGCCAGCTAGATGAGAGCCTGGACAGCGGGTCTGCTCGGGGCCAACCTCTGGAACATAGAACCTGCCACCGAGTGAGCCTTCGGACCTGCCAGCTAGATGAGAGCCTGGACAGCGGGTCTGCTCGGGGCCAACCTTTTGAACATCCAGGGTCTCTTCTGCGAGCTGTAGCATCATTTCCATACACATAGTTTAAACAAAATGCTTTCATTCAAAAAACATCATTTATTACATGGTACTAAGGATAAAAGCGTTTAAGATCGTCGCCACTCCATGTGTGGCTGAGGAGTTGGCCCTCCCCATTCTGAAGGCGATACCCCCCAGACTTTAGTGCTTCTTCCACGACATAGGGGCCTTCCCAGTTGGGGTTAAGTTTTCCCACCGCGACGGACCTCCCAGCCGCGTCGACCTTCTTGAGTACCAGATCTCCCTTCTCGAACTGCTTGATCCTGACGTGCCTGTCAAAATACTTGGCCATCCGCCGCTTGACCTCTTCTTGATGGATGGCCGCTCGATCCCGAGCTTCTTCGATGAGGTCGAGGGAGAGCCGCAACTCCTCCTCGTTCTCGGCTCTCCAATCTTCCTCTCCATTTGCGGCGACCGTGACCCGTGGTGTTGTAATCTCGAACTCTATGGGGATGACCGCCTCGCAGCCGTGAGAGAGCCTGAAAGGGGTCTCTCCCGTGGCGGTGTTGGGGGTGGTTCTTAAAGCCCAGAGGACCGAGGGGAGCTGTTCCACCCAATTGCCTTTGAGATTTTCCACCTTCTTCTTGAGCAAGTTCACGATGACCTTGTTCGCTGCCTCTACCTGCCCGTTGCTCCTGGGATGGTGGACGGACGCAAACCTAAGGTCTATCCCCAGCTGGCCACAGAAGCTGATGAATTCCTCGCTTGCGAACTGCGGTCCATTATCCGTGACTATGGCCTGCGGAAGCCCATGTCGACAAATGATCTCCCCCCATACGAAGTTGCGGATTACCTGGGAGGTGACCTTAGCCAACGCCTTGACCTCCAGCCACTTTGTGAAGTAGTCAATCATGACTAGGAGAAATCTCCTCTGTCCACTAGCCTGGGGGAAGGGTCCTACCAGATCCATTCCCCATATGGCGAATGGCCAGGGCGCCGTGATACTCTTCAGCCTCTGAGCTGGCATGAGCTGAAGCGGGGCGAACATTTGGCACTTCTGGCATCTCTTGGCGAAGGCTGCCGCGTCTTTGCTTAGGGTTGGCCAGAAGTACCCCTGCCTCACTATTCTTGCCTCCAACATCCTGCTCCCCGAGTGGCTGCCGCACTCGCCGGAGTGGACTTCTTCCAAGATCCTTGGGACCTCTTCCTACGAGATGCATCGGGCCAGGAGGCCCGAGAGGGTCTTCCGATACAAGTCACCCTCATGGAGCACGTAGTAGGCAGACTTATACCGGAAGCGCCTCTGGTCCGGAAATTTTCCCGTTGCAAGGAAGGTGACGAAGGGATCCTTCCAGGAGGGCCGCTGTTCTACTTCCATGAGCTCTCCCTCTTCAATCGAAGGACGGAATAGGTCCGTCAGGGTCCCTCCGGCTCGAGGACCAGATTTTGCCAATCGATCTGCCGGGGTGCTCTCCTCTCGAGGGACATGCCGGATGGAGAAAGTTTTGAACGTCCCCACGAGACCTTTGACTTTTGCTAAGTACTTCATGAGCACAGGTTCCCTTGTTTCGAACTCTCCCCTTATCTGAGAAGCTATTATCATGGAATCAGTGAGAACCTCCACGTCATGGACCCCGAGCTCCCGGGCCAACCGCAGGCCGGCGATTACAGCCTCATACTCCGCTTGGTTGTTGGTGATTGGGAAGTGTATCACTAGCGTCTGCTCTATCTTTACTCCGTGGGGACTCTCCAGCACCACCCCTCCTCCGAGAGAGTTCTTGCCCGAAGCCCCGTCCACCAGCAGCTTCCATGGAACGTGACGAGGGGCTCCGTCTTCTCTCAACTCGGCCACGAAGTCTGTCATGAAATCAGCCACCACCTGCGCCTTCATAGATAATCGAGGGACAAAGGTAATGTTGAATTCACTTAGCTCGATCGACCATTTTGCGAGTCTTCCCGAGTGCTCCACTCCTTCGAAGATCTGGCGGAGTGGATGGTCCGTCACTACTTGGATCGAATGGGCCTGGAAGTATGGCCTGAGCTTCCTTGCCGCGATGACCAGGGCAAAGGCCAACTTCTCTAAAATTGGGTACCTGAGCTCCGCTTCCCTCAGGATCCTGCTTACGTAGTAGACTGGCAGCTGCTTCTTGCCTTCTTCCCGAACCAGGACGGAGCTTACGGCCTCCGCCCCGACCCCGAGATATAGATGTAGATCCTCCCCCTCTTTGGGACTTTGTAGTAGCGGAGCCTTGGTGAGTTGGCTCTTCAAGGCCTGAAAGGCCTCCTCGCATTCTCTCGTCCACTCAAACTTTCGATTGCCTCGTAGCGCTTTGAAGAAGGGGGAGCATTTTTCCCCTGCCCGGGATAGAAACCTGTTCAGCCCGGCGAGTCTTCCGGTCAAGCGCTGAACTTCCTTGGCGTTCCGCGGCGACCCCAGCTCCATTATAGCCCTAACCTTGTCCGGGTTAGGTTCTACCCCCCAGGGGGTGAGAAGGTGCCCGAGGAACTTCCCTTTGCTGGCCCCGAACACGCACTTCAGGGGGTTCAGACGCATCTTGTACTTGCGTAGGGTGGCGAAGGTCTCCTCGAGGTCCTGGATGTGAGAGCTCACACACTTGCTCTTTATCATAAGGTCATCCACGTAGACCTCCAGGTTCCTTCCCCTTTGCTTCTTAAATACCCGATCCATCATCTTCTGGTAGGTTGCTCCTGCATTTTTCAGCCCGAAGGGCATCATCTTATAGCAGTAGCATCCCTCCCTGGTGATGAACGAGACATCTTTGACGTCCGGGGGTGCATTCTTATTTGGTGATAACCTGAAAAAGCATCCAAAAAACTCATCACAGAAAAACCGACGGCTGAGTCAACCAGCGCGTCGATCCGAGGCAAGGGATAACAATCCTTAGGACAGGCCTTATTTAACAATGAAAAGTCCACACACATACGCCAGCGGCCATCGGCCTTTTTTACCATTACGACATTGGAGACCCAGCCTGGATACTGGATCTCCGTTACAAAACCTGCCTCGAGGAGTTTCGCCACCTCCTCGCGGATCGGTCCTTCGAGCTTGTCAGCTATAGTCCTTCTCTTCTGCCGGATGGGGCGGGCTTCTGGATCGAGGTTGAGACGATGGCAAGCCACGTCCGCCTCGATGCCTGGCATGTCCGCTGCGCTCCACGCGAAGATGTCCATGTTCTTCTGGATGCACTCCAGCATCCTTCTCTGGTCCTCCGGGCCGAGGCCCCCGCTGATCCGCACCTTCTCCACCCTTCCTGCCTGGGTGGTAACCTCCATCTCTATCACCTCTTCTGCCGGCTCGAGCCGGGCTGGCTCTTCCCACTGGCCCTTTGCTTCTCGCCCCTCCTCCCGGGCCTTTTCCCCTGCAGCTCCTTCCGCCTCCATCGGCTCGACCTCCTGCTCCTCACGAGCGACCTCCAACACCTCGACCTCCTGCTCCTCACGAGCAACCTCCAACACCTCGACCTCCTGCTCCTCACGAGCAACCTCCATCGACTCCTCTCGGGCATCGCCCTCTCCCCCTTCTTCTCCCTTCTCCTCTTCCTCTCCTGACCCCTCCGGCCTCACCATCTCTTCATCCATCTTTTCGGCATCCGTCATCCATGAAATGGTGTTGACGGCAGTCACGTAGCACTGCCTCGCCACCTTAGCATCTCCTCGGACGCGGATCTGGACTCCTCCACTATGGAGCTTTAAGCACTGATGGTACGATGAGGGCACGCACCGGAAGGCGCTGATGAGGGGTCTTCCGAAGATGGCGTTATAGCTGCTCGGAGCGTCCACGATGACGAACCGGCAGTTTCTTGGGACTCCTCCTAGCGTCACCTGGAGACCTACGCCTCCCTCGACCTCCTTCCTCTCTCCCGAGAAACCAAACAGTGGTCCGTCGGAGGCCTGCACTCTCTTCTTCTCTACCTCCATCGCGTCGAACGCTTTTTTGAAGATCACATTCACCGAGCTCCCGTTGTCCACCAGGATCCGAGAGACCGTGAAGTTTTCTATTGCCGTCTGGATCACCAGGGCGTCGCAGAATGGGTCTTCGTAGTCTGGCATATCTTCTGAGGAGAAGGTGAGCTTCTCGGAGGGGGGTGGGGTCTGGGAGGTCGACGCGACGTCCCTTCGGAACATGGCCTGGAAGCTTCTCTTGCGAGAGGCCTCTATCCCAACCCCACCGTGAATCACCCTGATTCCCCCCTGGTTCCTGTATCTGCCCTATCCTCACACCGGTCCTCTTCTGCCTCTGGAAGCACTTCCTCAATTCTGGCATGCGGCCGCCGCGGCTGTCCTCTTTCCCTCATTTCCAAGAACTCTGGGCAGGTGGCGATCGCGTGACCTTCTTCCTGATGAAAGTCACAGTAAGGCAACGCCACCCTGTCCTCTCTTCCAGCTCTTCCTCTTCCTCCTCTTGCTCCTCTACCTCTTCTCCCTCGGCCTACCGCCATGGCTTGCTCCCTCGGGGGGTGAGGGGGTCTGGGACCCTGCCTCCACCCCTGATTCACTCCTCCTGCCTCCCTTCCTTGGTACCTTTCATCCTGACCTCGCGCGGGTCCTTCCTGGTTCCTCCAGCCCAACCTGTTGTTGGGTTCTTGGTTCCTCCAAACCCGAGGTGGTCTTTCGAACCCCTGGCCCCTGGGCTCCTCTCGCCTTCTTCCTTCTGGCTGCCTCGCCTCGGGCTCGCTCATCTTTGCCAACCTTTTATAGAATTCGGGATTGGCTGCCTCCCCTTCAATCTCCTCCGCGGCTCTCTCCATCAACTCCTCGAAGGATACAGGAGGTCTTCTCTTCAGGTCCATCTTGAAGAACCCCTCTCGCAGCCCTACGATGAATGCCATCTGGAGGGCGAATCCCGGCACCTCCTGCACTAGGTGTATCTCCTCCTGGAACCTGTCCACGTACTTGGCCAGGGATTCCCCCTCCCTCTGCCTGATCTTGAAGAGAGCCTCCGCATCCTTCTTCCTCTTCTTTGACGTCGAGAAACGCAATTGGAAGCTTCGGCGCAGATCATCGAACGCATAGATGGAACCTGTGGGAAGTTGGTGGAACCAGTCCCTTGCTTTCTCCTTCAGGGTGGTCGCGAAGAGTCGGCATTGGAAAGAATCCGACATGGGGAGGATTGAAGTCATGTCCTCGAACCATTGCAGGTGCACAACTGGATCCTCCTTGCCGGTGTAGTAGGACATCTCCGGCCCACGAAACCCTTCTGGCACTGGGGCCGAGAGGATCATCTCGCAAAAGGGGCTCCCTTCCCCTGCTCGGCGAGTGGTCCTCTCGCGCGGGACCAACTCGCACACCTCAGCACTCGCCGGACTGCTGAACAACTGCCGTCCGGGGAGGTCTCGCGCACTTCCTTCTGCTGGCACCTCCTTCCCCGGTCGCTGCCCCGGTGCGTTCTCGCCAATCTGCAAAGGCGGGACCACTGGGACCACCGGGGTCTCGCACTCGGTCCTTGCTGCGAGAACTGTCTGCAGGACCTCTCGCTTGAACTTCTCAAACATCTCCAGCCACTCGCCTGCCGCTGGTGGCTGCGAGTGACCTGAGTCAGAACCATTTCCTCCATCTCCTGTCATCGAAACCAGCTTGGGATTTTCTTTCACCGGCTACGGTCCACGCTCACCGCACCAAAAATGTTGAAACCAGCAACTGGTCTCTTGAGTTCGGACCCACTGGGGGTGTAGCCGAGGCTTATTTCTCCCTCACTAGACTCTCTTGACGGTGGATGCTGGAAACGGAATAGACCCAAGGCTGAAGCGAGGAGGTCCCGCCACACACCCGGAAGATCTTAGAGAGCTTCCCCTCCCAAACCAAAGCTCAACCGGGCACCTTGGAGGGCACTGGCTGCCAACCAAAACTAGCCTAGAGGAGAGGATTCTTTAAAATCGGATCTCCTCCAAGGTGCCCTTAAGGGTCTATTTATAGTTTTCCTAGGCTGGTCTGTAAATAGCCTGGCTCCGCCTTTTAATTTTACTAACCGCACCCCAAATTGGTCTGCTAACAGCCTAACTCCGCTGTTCCGAGGGGCTATTTGCAGCCCACCAGGGGTATCCTGGTCATTTTCCCCTCACACCCATTTGGGCGAATGGTCCGTGAGGGCACCATTCGCTGGGCACCCGCCTGTATGGGCGAGTGGTCCCCTGGCTGGGCGAATGCTCTCACTTCTGGGCGAGTGGTCCGTGAGGGCACCACTCGCCTAGCGTCTTCTTTCCTCTAGCTTACCTCCACCATCTTGAGGGCATTTTTACCTCACTTAGCCTGGGCGAGTGACCCGGCGAATGATCCTGACGACCCAGGTTTCGCCAGTTGGCTGGGGGGGGGCCCACTCGGCGGATACGGGTTGTACAGTGATGGACTTCTTGAAGGTGGTCGCCGCAAAGTTCTTGGCGTGATTGGTACGCCGGATGGTCGCCTCGTCAGTCATCTTGAAGGAAAGAAGGGAGAGTATCGAAGAATGCGAGAAGAGGAAAGGAGGATGGAGGATACTCGCGTGTGAGCAAGAAGATCGCCGAAAGCGTAATAAATACTCACCCCCTATTTATAGTAGTCGGGTAGCTTGGCTTATCGAGCACAACGGCGCGATTAGGAATAAGGGGATGGCGAGTATTAAGACAAGGTCGCCCACTCAGCAGCGCGCGTCAGAAAGATGCCGACTTCCAAAGCACGAAGACCTGCAAGAAGAAGCATGAAAGAAGCTCGCCAGGTACAGGCGACATTCAGACACTACTCGCCAAAATTAAAGAAGATAGAAAAAATAACTGACAAGAAACCATCACAAAAAAACAAAGCAGGGCAAGTAATAAAAAGGCGAGTTTTCAATACTCGCCGAAATAATATTACATCAGATGAAAGTCAAATGTTCAGAATTACAGGAATGATCGCCAAAGGCGACATAGCATAGAAAGAAGAAAAGAAAGAGGAAAAAGACAACAGCTAGGAAGGCCCCTGGAGATTCGCCTGAGGATCCGGAGGCTGAGGATGTCGCCCGACCCAGCCCAAGCTGCGAGCTCGCTTAAAATGCTCGGTGGCTACGGACATCGCATCCTCGCCTTGCCGCAGCTGGTCTTCAATCCTCGCCAGCCGACCAACCGAGCCCATGCTCGCACGCATCCCCACCATCTCGTCATGGTGCAGCTGCTGGCGATGTTCGAGCCTCGCAACTTGGCGCTCTAAGTCGCTGACAGTATGAAGGCGAGATTCTGCACCAGCCAGGCGAGTATCAAACTCTTCCAGCCGTGATACTCGCACCTCCAACTCGGTCAAGCGACGATGAGCGTCAGTGCTCCCCAGACGCTCAACCCGCGACTCCATATCAGTCAGGCGGCGATGAGGCTCACTGACCGCCAGGCGCTCTAGCTTCGCCTCCAAATCCAGGATTGCGCGAGTAGCCCTCTCCCGGTACTCGCGAGAAGGAAGCCCGACGGCGTCGATCAAAGCTCCTATAGGAGTACGAGCGCGAGCTGCAAAGAAGGCAATAGTATCAGAGCTTTGACAAAACGAAAGGAACGAAGTGAAGATAGTGGCGACTATCAAAGACAGCGACCAAGTACCTGGCCGAGGACTGCGAGAGTGACGGCGAGGAGAGCCCCTTCCTCGCTGAGGAGACGCGCTGTGATGGTGATCGCCTCGCCGAGCAGGATGGGACCCAGCGGCCTGACCCCGGCTAGGAGGCGCGTTCCCTCGACCGCGACTATCGGATGGCCGCCCTCCCCCCCTCGGGGGAAAGAAACCCGAAGGGCCCTCAGTCCCGCCATGGCGCAAGGATTCGCCCTGGTAGGTTGAGGGAGCAGTAGAAGTCGAAGGGCGCTGCTCGCCCTGAGTAGTGGCAAAAGGAGAAAAAGGAGGAGGTGGCGGAAGCCCACCCGCGGGCAGCTGCGAGCTGCTCGCCAGCCCCAAAGATTGATGAGGCGGTGGTGGCGGAAGCACGCTGCCCGCCAGAGGAGCCCGTTGCTCGCTCATCGGCCTCTTCTCCAGCAAAGAGCTGTGGAGAACTCGCGTCGAACGCCCACCACCCCTAGGCGAGATCATGGGCGACGATCTCAGAGGAGGTACGGCCAGAGGCTCCTCCTGAGCACCGATGGTGGACGAATCTGCGAGCATAGAAGAAACATTTAGCAATACGGACCAAGTTGAGGATAATCAAGGAGGTGGCGAGTAGGTAACTCTCTACCTCGCGCAGGAGCGAGATTCTCCGATTGATTCTGGGCCGAGGTCCCAGGCATGCTCGCCTCCTCGGCGACATTTGGAACAGGAAGATCAGCGGCCGGCGAGTTGCCCTCGTTAGAAAGCCCCAACTCGTCCAGCAGCTGCTGATGTTGGTCACCCAAAGGGACGGCGACATCGTCTTCAGCAACCTTCTTCTTCCCCTTCTTCTTCTTCTTCGCCAGCCTCTTCCTCTTCTTGGTGGAAGCGAGGAAGTCCTCAACCTCGGGACCTAGGCGTGGAGGGAATGAAGGACCATCGAACAGACCTACAAAACCAGCCATGGCTGCCTTAGCTTCTGCAGCATAGTCGCGCGCCATCGTGAGCGAGTTCAGAAAAGTCGTGCCACCAGAGACCCCTGCCCCTCTATTTATAGAGTTCGAGCGTCGGCCAGCGAGACGGCGAGTATAAGCCAATAGTCGCCAGTAGGGAATCTCGTCGAATGAAGGTTGGATGATTCTTTCCGAGCAACTACGTTACTCGCAAAGAGCGGGGATTGTGTACAACCCTCATTCTCCGAGGGTGGACCCACTCAAGGCTACGTAGACGGAAGTCAAAGGTCAAACGGTCAACACGGAGACCAGTAGTCCAAGGCAGAAGCAGAAGATACCCTGGCGAGTATACAGGCGATACTCGCCAGGTAGGCGAGTATTAACCAGAGGAGCTCGTGGCGCGCAGGAAGCAGCAGAAGCCCTGAGCGAGCATTGGCCCGGCGTGTGCGAGCAGCACCCAATACTCGCCCGATGGGCGACTATGGCATGGTACTCGCCGAGTAACCCATAGTCGCCGGGTTGGGGGCTGGGCTATAAAAAGCCCCCCTACCCTTTGGTTTTTCTATAAATAGGACCCCAGAGGTACTTGGATTGGCATCTGGACTTGAGCTTTTGGACCCCGATTCCTGAACTCTCGAGCCCGTCACCCTTGCTTTTAGCCAAGTCGGTGCCTTCCCTGTACCAAGCTCGGTTACTTTGGTTTCGGAGGGGAAGACTCTCTTGAGCTTCTGGGTCCGTGGTGGGACCTCCCTGCCGCAGCACCTGGGGTCTTGTCTGTTGCTCTTCTAGCTTCGTCGTCGTTGCCAGCCAAGTCATCTCGTCGGACTGCTGGGCGAGTAGCCTCCGGCTGCATCGGTCTGAATCTTGAGGCCAGGATTTTCCTGGCGTCAACAGCAACAGTTTGGCGCCGTCTGTGGGAAAAGGTTCATCGATGCTCTGAAGATCCGGAAAACAGTATCCTCTGCATAGCGATACTCGCGACTAGAGACCATGACAAGAAGAAGCACTCACACAACCCAAGATTCGGTCTGCGATGGACGTGTCGATCCCGATCCTTCTCACTCCCTCGTCAGCACACCTCGGCTGGAGGAGACAGTGATCACGCCCGTGAATGCGCTGGTAGGGTGTGTCGTCCAAATAGAAGAGCAACATGCTGAAATGCTAAACCTCTTAAGGAACATGGGAGCAGATCGGTCTCCCGCAACACCCTCTGCACCTGCCAATCTGCCTCCTCCACCTCCAGGTCAAGCCCCAGAGAACTACCAGGAAGAGGACTCTGAGTTCTCAACAATAGCTAGCACCGCACACCCCGCCCGTCTGGCCAGGGACGCCGAAGTCAGCTCGCAGCATTATCGCTAGAGGGTGGGCGGCCCCGAGAACATCCTAGGAAGGTTAACCCAAGAAGAGATAAGGGAGATGATAACAGAAGATTACGACCAGGTGGGTCGCCAAGCAACGCACGTGTATCATCCCGTCTGCAATGGTTCCCCACTGACACCTAAGGTATTGGCACATCCGATCCTAGGTGGATTCAAGCTTCCGAGCATGGAGTCCTACGACTGAACGGAGGACTCCCTAGATCACGTGAATCACTTCTCCACCATCCTCCGAATCTACAATGCACACGATCAATTACTTTGTCAAGTGCTTCCAGCCACATTGAAGGGTCAGACGAGAACTTGGTTCCACTCCCTTCGGAGAGGAACCATCAGAAACTTCACCGAACTGGCGCAGCAGTTCCTGGACTAGTTCATCGCCAACCACCGAATCGTAAAGGGCCCCTCCCATCTCTCAGGGAATACGACAAAATGAAGGGAAAACTCTTAAAGAGTTCTTCCGTCGGTTCACTACCGAGGCCCGCCAAATCCCCGGGGTGGAACCCGAGCTCCGTCGGGGAGTCTTTCTGGGAAGACTCCGTTCAAGCAGATTCTACTCCGCCCTAATGAGGGAGACAATCCTTAGTTACCTCGACCTTGTGCATAAGGTTGAAGCACAGATCGCGACCGACGAAGCAATCGAGGCCCATCGTCGGCAATTTGAAGAAGGAATAAAGAGGAAGAGAGAAGAGCCAGTCTCGAGGCGACGGGTGGAGTGCCAAAATAACGCGCACTAGCAAGCCCCCCCCCCCCCCCCCCCCCCCCCCCCCCCCCCCCCCGACCCTACCAGGAATACACATCACTCAACACCTCCCGCGCAAACGTGCTCTACACGATACAGAATAACCCAACACTGTGAAATTCGAGAGAGCTCCCACAAGGAAAGAGAGATCAATCAAAGTATTGCGAGTTCCACAGAGCCACATGACACACCACCGAGGAGTGCGTGAGACTCAAGGACAAGATCGAGCGCCTCATCTGACAATGTGTCTTGGAAGGTTCCTGCAAGACAAGACTCGAAACCAGCCGACACAAGCAAGAAGAGAACAACCACCTGTGCGTCAGGACGCGCAAGAGGGCAGAAAAGTGGCAAGAATAATATAGACCATCTCCGACTCCCCCTTTGACACCGTCAATTCTATCGCACAACGCGAGGGGAACTAAAAGGTCAAAATACGCAACTCTCAGAAAAATCAACTTTGTGGACGAAGACTTGAAGGGACTGCTCGTGCCACACCAGGATCTACTAGTCATCAGCGTAGAGATCGGCGACCCCAACTTCCGCGTTAAGCCGATATTGGTAGATCCCAAAAGAAAAACTCCAGCCAGCCTCTGGACCAGTCTACGGTTTCAATGGCGGACCCGTCCCAGTCGAAGAAATCATCACTCTCCCAGTAACCCTAGGGGAGTTCTCGAAGCAGGCTACTCATAACATACAGTTTGTAGCTGTTGAATTAGAATTGTCTTACAACGCGATCTTTGGCCGACCGCTCCAGGCGGCCTTCAGAGTTATCCCTTCCATCTCGCACCTCGCAATGAAGTTTCTTACCCTAGCTGGGGCCAGAGATGTCTATGGGAACCAGGAGGCAGCACGCACATGTTATCTACGACAAATGCAACACAAATGAGGAGCAGCCCGTACGCCGACACAACCGAAACCTAAAACGCACCTCGAAGAAAATTCAGAAATCGGGCAGGAGTGCCTACCATGTTTCGGCTTCGTTTAATTTGCTTAAGTTCTGTGCTGCGCACTTAACTATCGAGTTTGCCTCATCAAAGGGAGGTTGTGGCCACCAACAACCCGTCTGTGGTTTGAGAGGGGTCGTCACACTCTCTGGGGCTCTTCTTGAACATCTCTCTTCTTCTTTGTCTCATCTCAAAATCTAACTCGACCATCCGAGTCTTATCCACCAAAGTCGCATGCTCAGTAATATCAAAAGGAACCAAATAAACACGAATATCATCACACAAGTCTTCCTGAAAGCGCAGACATCGAGTTTCTTCTGTCACCATCGAAGCCTCAGAATAGTAAGCCAAGTTAAAAAATTCGGCCTCATACTGCAATACTGAGTGGTTTCCTTGCACCAACTGCATAAATCTTTCATGTAACTACCTCTTTTTCGTCTTCGACACAACTACTTTGTAAATTTTTGAATGAACTCATTCCATACAACAATCGACACACCTTGGCATCAAACTTTCTCCGCATCACATTAATTGCTCTGCCATCTCTTGGCATCTCCCTCTGTTAAAATCACCAAAATATATTTGTTTTAAGTATTCTATGTTAGATTTTATTTAAAAACCATGCTTTTCACGGTATTTGTTTGTTTGTATGTGCAGGTTGCAATAAAAAGAAAAAGGAAAAATATAACAAATTTGACAAAAGAATGGATATTGAAATACGCAAGAACGAGCTACAAAGACTGCAAAACCAAAGATTACGAACAGACGACCAATTACTGGCGCCAGATAAATCAACGTAAAATAGGCGCTAGTTAAATCGATCCGTCATGGCCGTCTGTTCGTAATCTTTGGTTTTGCAGTCTTTGTAGCTCGTTCTTGCGTATTCCAATATCCATTCTTTTGTCAAATTTGTTATATTTTACTTTTTCTTTTTATTGCAACCTGCACATACAAACAAACAAATACCGTGAAAAACATAGTTTTTAAATAAAATCTAACATAGAATATTATAAAACAAATACATTTTGGTGATTTTAACACCCTCTAACAAAATTACATCCAATTCTACTTTTCGCTCTTCCGGATATCGATCGCATCACATCAAACATAGTCTCAATCCGCAAAATACAGTCCTTGGTCTCTATTGGTGATAAGCCATCTCGAAAGGTATGCGGCTTTAAATCCAAAAATTGCTTCAACTCAGCGATTACCAGACAAGGTTGCGACAGTACTATAAGTGTTGGAGGAGGCATTGCTGGCACAACCGGTGACACTGCAGGTGTAGTGTCACTGACCAATCTGATTGCTTCAACAATGGCTTGAGCTATATCTGCAATCTGATGTGGGGTTTTACGATCATTATCTCTTTTTTCTGACATTGTTTCTCTGATTCCCTCAGGTTCTTCTCGAGCCTCTCAGGCTTTTCGGCTCGGGTACACTTGGAGGGAATCCCGAGGAACAAGACATGATTAGCTTTAGACGTGAGAATATAAATCGTAACATTCTCAAGTTATGTTAAGTTTATCATCTGGGCACTCTCTGCGTCACATGCATTATGAAAAACCTGGCTCTGATAGCGGCCCGTAGACCGCCACAATTTAATTCTGTTATTCCAAGCAATTTTTCACAATAATATAACGTAACAATTCTAATATACCTAAGAAAAAGTACCAGGAGAAAATATAAACAATTTTTTTATTTATTTAAGCATAATTTACATCATGTTATGTCAGTGTACATGAAAACCACTATCAAAACAGAACTAATACATATATATGTACAATCTACAGAGGACAACAAAAACTCTAATACAAATATAACAAAACTCTAACCTGTAATCTAACCACATCCTCCCTCTGCTTCAATCCTGCCTCCGCCACCAATTCTCTAGCGGGGACTGACACACTGACGATCATATCCTAAAAATAGAAATCAACAAATCATTAGTTTAGAAAACTAAGTGAGTCATTTACGCTTTTAACTGCTCCACATGCAATCAAAAGAATCATATCAATATACATGATTGCATACATGTGCAGTAGTAAGAGGTAATCAGTAGAGTAAGCAAAAAATGGTACATTATCAGTATTAGAGAGTAGTATCAATGAACAAGTACAAAGTAGTTAATATTTCATAGCTATCAAGTTCATTCTTTTTTTTTTCTTATCTGTAATCAGTTTTCTTATCTAGTTCTTCTGAAATGTTAAGAGTAATTCTTAATTTTGTCAGTCATCTGGGCTCGTCAATTCAATGCCTTATCTATGACGATCAAACACACAACGGGCTTTTAAGCCTCGCAGATTAGACAATTCTATTCTAATTCAGGGTGATCAAACACACGTCCCGTCTTGGAATCATCAAAATTATGTAGGAGTTCTGCCAATTCTACGAGGCCAACCCTTAACATTTTTATGCGTTGATGCACACTCAATTTCTTATTCTTCTTATATTCAATTCTTATTCATTTTCAAAATATTAAATATTTATATAATATTTCTCTCAGAGTGTCTATCACTTGCTAGTCCATGTTTAGTCTTTTGGCGATTTCATGATTATAAGTGATTTCATGACTTGAATTTCTTCAATTTAATCAATATACAATGCGCATAAAAAAGAGTAGACTCAGAGTCCAATAATTTCCACATTATATAATTCAAAACAATTCAAATATGCGTAATGAAAGCGGTAAAGACTTGCCACAACTTTTTCTATGCGTAATCAAAGGAAAAAGTTGCCTTTGTTAAACATTCAAAATTGCCAAAATCACCGTTACTTCTTTTTAATAAAATGACTTAAATATATTATAATCTATTTCAAAAAAAATCTAGAATACAATGTCCATATAAGTAATTATAGCATATCTCAAAATTTAAAATAATGATGAAAACCCATAAAAAAAAAACAGTAGAACTCATACACCTACTATTGTAGGCTATCATTAGGTATTAAATAATGTATATTGTGTTTATTAAATAATTGATAGGGACGGACCCAAAAAAGTTGTGTTGGCCGCTATTTGCAGACCACCCGACAACGAGCACAATCTGCGGAGATTGGGCTCTCGGCTGTGAGCGGGCGTAGCCCGCTGCCAGTGCGGGCGAAGTCCGCCGTTGCACTAACATAGGGCCGGAGGCCCGTGACGTTCGACTTGTAAGATATATAAAACAGAAATCAAGTGCAACGAAAACTTCGACACGATCGTCTCAAAAATCTTCGGAACAACTCTGTTGCGGTCCACTCAAGGCTCCGGTAGATCGGACTAGATTGGACCGTCATAGCCCGGGAGCGTTTGAGCGCGCAAACAGTCACAGAAAAAGAGAAACCTGACAATACAATTTTTTTAACGTGGAAAACCCGTCAACTGGGTGAAAAACCACGTGGCCGGGTCTGTGCCGGCCGAAACCTCCACTATTTGTTGGTTGTTGTACAAAGCTGTTTTAAAGAACTCGAGGGCGACAGGACGTCTCTCGTTACAATTGTTGAGAGAGAGATACTCGGAGGGCGACAAGCCACCGCTCCTGGAGCTAAGACTTTTGTCTGATGCAGAGGGGGATGCTGCGCTCTAAGCGCTCTAGAGCTTTTGACTGCAGTTTAAAGGTTGGATCGATGTGCTCTGTGCGTCTTTGTCTCTGTCGGTTGTCTCCTGCTGCTCGAGAGGAGTTTGGAGTGCTGTTCTTGCTGGAGGCTGGAGCGTTTGTTCTTGAGTGCGCGGAGTGCTTGTTGCTGAGTACGCGAGGTTATGCTTGGACGGTCTTGAGAGCGGAGAGCGCAGAGGCGTTCTTGGAGCAGTCTTCAGAGCGGAGCGCACGGAGGCGCGCTTGGAGCGGTCTTGAGAGCGGAGCGCACGGAGGCGCGCTTGGAGCGGTCTTGAGAGCGGAGCGCCCGGAGGCGCGCTTGGAGCGGTCTTGAGAGCGGAGCGCGCGGAGGCGCGCTTGGAGCGGTCTTGAGAGCGGAGGCGCGCTTGGAGCGGTCTTGAGGGCGGAGCGCTCGGAGAGAGCGGAGCGCGCGGAGGCGCGCTTGGAGCGGTCTTGAGAGCGGAGCGCACGGAGGCGCGCTTGGAGCGGTCTTGAGAGCGGAGCGCGCGTAGGCGCGCTTGGAGCGATCTTGAGAGCGGAGAGCACGGAGGCGCGCTTGGAGCGGTCTTGAGAGCGGAGCTCACAGAGGCGCGCTTGGAGCGGTCTTGAGAGCGGAGCGCACGGAGGCGCGCTTGGAGCGGTCTTGAGAGCGGAGCGCACGGAGGCGCGCTTGTGAGCGCGCAAGGAGGAGGCGCGCTTGGGAGCGCGCAAGGAGGACGCGCGCTTGTGAGCGCGCAAGGAGGACGCGCGCTTGTGAGCGCGCAAGGAGGACGCGCACTTGTGAGCGCGCAAGGAGGACGCGCGCTTGTGAGCGCGCAAGGAGGAGGCGCGCTTGTGAGCGCGCAAGGAAGGAGGAGAGAGAAAATCCGTAGGAGGATTTTCCCGGTCGGAGAGAGAGAAAGTCTCAAAAGAGGGGAGAGATGGAGGAGGAGAAGAAGAAGATCCAAAAAAGAGAAGCCTTGGGGTTCTATTTATAGTTTTTGAGGGTGGCACTTTCGTAATTAAATGGGTGGTTAGGGTAGTTATGGTGGTTATGCGGCTACCCGCACACCATAACCAATTTATGTGTTATACGCACACTTATCATGAATATAGCTACGCGCACACCAGTTTCTATAGTTTTGCGGTGATATGTATTCATATGACGGATATGGTTATGCGCACACCATAACCATATTATTTGCTATACGCAGACCGTATTGAAGGATTTTACTATTTGCACCCCCATGCTTGAGGATTTTACTATTTACACCCACATATTGCAGGATTTTACTATTTACACCCACATGTTGAAGGATTTTACTATTTGCACCTCATAATGAGGGATTTTACTATTTGCACCTCATGATATGAGATTTTACTATTTGCACCCCTATGTTGGAGGATTTTACTATTTGCACCCCATGATGCAGAATTTATCTATTTGCACCCCCATGTTGAAGGATTTTACTATTTGCACCCACATGTTGGGTGATTTTACTATTTGCACTCCATGATTGAGGAATTTACTATTTGCACCCCCATGTTGGAGGATTTTACTATTTGCACCCCATGATGGAGGAATTTACTATTTGCACCCACATGTTGGAGGATTTTACTATTTGCACCCCATGATGCAGAATTTTACTATTTGCACCCCCATGTTGAAGGATTTTACTATTTGCACCCACATGTTGGGTGGTTACGGGGATAGTGGGGTTTCTTTGGATAACCGCACACCCATGAATGGGGTGCGGTTAGCGTCTTCAAGGAAACCCTATCAAACTCGAACTTAAATATTAGATGTGCGACGTCGAAGATTAAGATTTTCATGGTAGGAAAATTATTTTCATATTTCCATTAAGATATTTTATCTTAACTATGCTATTAAACTATAGTAATTAAATCAACATAAAAGTTCGGATCTTACATCCTTAACCACTCGTACTGCCCCCATCCTTCCACGATGGACAACCCCAGCCCGTCGTGAGATATTTACGTACGGGTAGCACGGGAGAATCGTGCGGGTGAAATATTGTTCGTTGGATCTGCTATCGGACCGCTAGTAAAATCCAGGGAAAAAAAACAAAACGTGATGTCCGGCCAGATTTTAACAAAGCGTGATATTCGTCCAATTATGTTTATAAAATAATTATTTTATACATAAAATGGATTTTTGTAACGAATTCCTAATTAATATTCTGTAATTTTTTTTATAAAAACATTAATTTATTTATAAAAAACATTAATTTTTTTTAATAAAACTCTCCTGTAGCGCTTCCCCTTACTCGACGACGAATCCTGTCCTACAGCCGAAATCGCCCGATCTCCTCTGCTTCGTTCTTCAGGCCGACACAGCCACACTCCCGTAAACTTCCGTCGTTCGACCTCGTCACAACCAAGCTCTTCCTCCTTCATCTTCTCGCAAACAGCAAGCCCAGTCTAGTCTTGTTCCGGCAGCCGAGGTTTCTCCCATCTACAACAGCCGACACTCATTTCCCTCCGCTACATGATTTTATGCTTGTGATTATATAATTTTTAATGTGTTTCTTATTCTATATTGAGTATTGGATGAGCATTAAATATGTAGTTGAAAATCTTGTGCTGTTTCGTGCTCTTGTTTCAATTTCTAATTTTACTATAGAATTTTGTGTAAGTTAAGCTTGAAACCTTGAGAAAACGACTTTGCTTGTGTATTTGAAAATTGTTGCGAACATTGTGTTAGTTTGCTAAGCTAATATAATCTTATTTACTAGAATTTTATTTCGAATCAATTTAAGTCATACACACATCATTCAGATTGAGTTTGTTTGAGTCCATCTTGCACCATTCACATAGACTCTCATTAGTGTCTACACAATTCCCACAAACCTACCCTACGTCAAAATGCCGAGAGAAATTTGGTGAAAATGCTGTTTGGCTCACCGAAAAGAGCTGCGGTGTTGTTGCTTGAGCGCCCCTCCAACAGACCGAAAGAAAAGCTAATTGGCGTGATCTTTGTAACACCTTTCTCATCTGCCATTTGTTGATGACCGTGTTGCTCATACTCTGACTTCCTCTGAGCCATTTTTTTTTGTTTTGAGAGTAGAATTTCATTTTTAATTGATTAAAGTCCCAACGGATAGATCCCAATATGACTAACCACTGGACACCCAACCCCACATAATTTCCCTCTAAGGGAATTATTAGCATGTTGGCGTCGAATTTTGTCCCTTGCATAGTCCACTTAAACTCTTCGCACATGTATGTGCTCGTGAGTTTGTTGCTGTCAACTACAACCACGTTGAATGGTGGAATTGTTGTCAGTTTGCAGCCCAGGTGTGCCGCTGTAGATTCGTCAAGGAAATAGTGTCGCCGATGCCAATGAGGATGAAGATGGGTGTTCCTTCATGAAAAACAGTGACCCTCATTGTGTGGTAAGTGGTAATTCCGGTGTGCGCATGCATAGAAACCTGCGGAATTAAAGGATCCTCATTCCGGGGAGTCTGTTCAGGTGGAAGAGCATCTTCAAATTTGGATTCCACTTGACAATCACTTTCATCTTCAACAACTTCTAGAATATGCAATTGAGATTTGGCGCTACATTTATGTCCGCGGATGAACTTTTCGTCACACCAAAAACATAAACCCTTGACCCTCCTTTCATCCATTTTCTTGGGGGATAATCTTGTAGTAGTTTGAGAGCCCTGATGCTGGTTAACAAAAATGTTGAATTTCTTTATTTGATGTTGGAGATTTGACTATTTCTGAGCCTGTAAGAGAGAAAGTTGAACCTTGATGGTTAGTAAGTCGTTTAATCATCAGTGAATTTTGTTGTTCCTGAATGCAGGGAAGATTTTGGGCCTTCTGGAGGATTGCTGACATGAACATCCTCACCGGTAGTTTAATATCGCGGTGCAATCCCGTGAGGAATAGATTAATGCCACACTCTTTCGAAATTAGGATTCCGCAGAAGTTTGAAATCGTCCAAATATTCTTGAACATATGAAGATTGGTGGATCTGTTTAAGATCACTCATTGGGTCCTCATATAAGGATAAGCCGAAACGTTCGTGAATTGCCATCACAACTTCATCCCATAGGAGTTCTGCTCGTGAGATTCTAGACTTGGAGAAAATTTGGAACCAAGCAAGAGCCTTACCCTCTTTCATCTCCAAGGGAAAAGTTTGGGAAGCCGCTGATGTCTATCTGTCTATGACGACTGACGGGGGCTGTAATTTGATCCCGCAAATCATCTATTGATGCTGCTTGTTTGTTGAGTCTCCCGTGCACCATATTCTTGGTATTGTCCATCTCTTTGCGCAGGTCCTGTTGAAGGGTATTGTGGTTGCCCATGATGCAAATCTTCCCGGGATGGAAAGATAGCTCTGATACCACTGATGCGAGCCTGGAATTGACTCACAACTAAGAGAAAGAATTTTAATAAGGCTTGTGGCCTGAACGGAAAATCAAAGGAGTCTCCCTACGGAGAGATCCGAGAGCAAAGGAAAAACTGAGGATATAAGGGAAACACAACAACATATTCGATATTTCAAACAAGAATCTGAGGAGTATTTATACTTGTACAACTACCGGTGGTTGCTCCACACCAGCGGGACGGTTAAGCAACGGGAATAGTTATTTCAAACTACTGAACCGGCTAACTTCCGGTTCGACAAACAATGCTAGAACTCAATACAAATAGTACACAAACATAACTGTTGTTGCTGCGCATTACATAAATTCAAAATTACAAAGTACAGCTAACATAGTTCCCACTCACTACATCCGAACCTAAGGGATTGCACTTCACTGTAATTGGAGCTTTGAGTATCTCTTACTTGCACTCTCTCCTTTACTCATATTAGTTACTCTATTTTTATGTGAGAGTTTATATTGATGTTAAACCGAGCTTGCCTACTCTCCTTTACTTTTATTTGTCGTTAATTTTCAAAATTCTTGTTTGTGAGTTTGCTTGTGGTGGACATCAGAGTCAATTGCTCAGGGTTAAGTTACTAAATTTTCTTCGAATGTCTATCTTAAATTTTTTGTATTAAAATTATAAGTTTAATTGCTCCCACGAGTTGAGTTTCCCCGTGTAAATAACAAGTTTGATTACAAGAAACTAATATAATTTTTAATTCCGGATTATATTAGAAGAGCCATTCAATGATTCAGGTTTTCAATTGGAGGAGGAAATTGCTTGGAGGAGGAACAACATCTTTCTAATACCAAGTTAGAATGCTACCTTATATTTTTGGTTGATTTTTCATGAGTCCTATTCATGGAGTTTAAGTATTAGATGCCCCGACCATTAAACTGGCCCGTACCACCTAGTTGAACTGACTGAGTTGATTTATCTTCTCATTTTTCATCCCCACTTTCATGATAAGGACTTTGTCGAACATATTTATTTGTTTTCTTTATTGTTTCATGTTTTTGTTTCTAATAGTATGGACCTCCTTAGTTTTGCAACATAACACAAGTATTGACGAGCTTCTGACATGATATGAAACTAGGAAGGGGTGTTCCAAGTGCAAAATAAAACTCAATTATGAGATGGAAGATAAATTGGTGTGGAAGATGACTGCAGGAACTGTTGATGGGAGATGGAGAAACAATTATTATTGAATAACCTTGTTATTGCATCAAAGAATGCTACTGTGATAGAACTAGAGAGAAGCAAAGAGACTGCTATTATTATTGGAAGCTGTTTTGTCATGTGCTCACAAATGCTTGCACGAGGTTTTACTGAAGCCGCGGAAAATGACAAAGAACGATAACCGCGTAAGTGGCCCTGGGCCAAAGAAGATTACAGTAGGAAGCCACAAAAGAAGATTGCTGAACAGTGCCAGAAGGATGATTGCTTTGTTTCATCAAAGAAAGCTATGCTGCAATTGTTGAAGCTAAGGAAGAGGGTATATGCTGTTGGGTTTTGAGGGCTTCAAATTCGTAGCGGAAAAATACGAAATCCCCACATGATCCATTTAAAACACCTAATCAAGAAATCTAAGTTATATCTGCAACGAAAAAGTAAAAATCTGGGTTCGTTTCAAAAAAGTTTATTGAAATCCAGACACAGAAAATTCTTCGCTTCTCTATCACTATCCACACGAACTCCTGGATCTCCGACAGTCTGTCCAACAGTCTCGTAGAAGAAATAAGGTCGTCCATCTCTGAAACAAAGTATTGGTTTTGTTTCTATAGAGGTTGCCTCTGTTTTCGCTTCTCTTCTCTCTCTTTCTTTCTTTCTCTCAGAGAAGCATACATAAAAAGTAAATAACTATTTTGAAATTTGCAATACTTTTATAAATATAGGAAAAATGTTTCAAAAACACTAAATAAGGAGTAATGGACATGCAATATTTGGCCATTCGGTTCCAAAATTAAATGACGCCTCTTCGATTCCAAAACCAAATTAATATTTATAACCTATTATTACATTTTGTGTCTTGGGTTAAGTTAAAGTCTGACTTATACTAAACCTAATCCGGTCATTCTTCCTATTTCAGTCTAATGTGCGGCCCCATAGACTTATATTATATTGGTAGTGACATTAATCCTTTGATTGCTCCTAGGTCACAAACTCCAACATATACAATCGCAGATGAAGATGCCGTTGAAGAAGAGAACTGTTGTGAAATCTGGAATGAAGAGGAAGTAATTTAAGGTTGCTGTTTAGCTGCTATGTTACTCAGAGATCGTTTTAGTATATTAGCGCCTAATGCCGGTCACTATGAGACTGGAACAATAAATAGCAGGCTGCTGCTAAGTGCAATAGTGGTTGCCGAATCTATGACTTCCCAAATCCACTGCTCTGAATTCATGAACGAAGGAAAAATTTCAAAGTCAAATTGCCATTCAATCTAAACAAAGACAAATTGCCATTCAGTATAAACAAATACAAACCTATTAAATCAATTACGATTTATCCGAATATGAGTATACATAATGTTCTAAGATTGAAAAATTCCTTGATTTGACATTCTGTGTTCAATGTTCGATTGCTCATCCATAAACATTATGAATGTATTGAGATGCTGTACATCAAGAAGTGAATTTATTGTGAGCCTTGCCTCGATTAAACCCTTATATTTTATTCATTTCAAATGATAATCCTCCAAACCAATGTCTTGGAATACACATTGAATTCAATGCTACTCTATAGTCTTCTATATAATGCTACCACCTCACCTCTGTATAATATAGGAAGGATGAGAACAAGGGAAAGAAAGGGGAGTTGGAGCCGGAAAAAGGATAGTAAAACTAGCGATGGGACTTAGTAATTGGGAAGAGAAAAAAATAGAGATATAGAAAAGATAGGGTTAAGGTTAAAGGATGTTGTGCATTAGACTTCAGGCTCCACATCTTATATTTTCTTCCTCCTTCCAAGCAATAAAAACATCAGAGCCACACCTTGCTACGAAAAGCTTTCCTTCTTCCTGTGCCTGAATACTCCCTACTCGCCCAAGAAAGGAGGGATTAAAACTCAACCAAGCAATCCTTCAACCTACTCAGTAACACAACCTTGATGTTCACATAGATACTCCCTGTTTCGTCCTCCACATGACCTCCCCTAGTAAAGGTGCCTTGCGTGGTTAATTTCATATCAAATGGTATTAGAGCGCAAATGTCCTTGGACCCTGGTAACTGCTAATGGTATAGTGTGACGATCACCTTGCAGACTTCCATAAATGTGAAGCAGAAGAGGGAGCCAACCATGTCGAGACAAAAAGGGAAGAATTACACCAAACTAGCATGCCATTTCACCTTCCTCAACAAACAAGCCCATGAAGTGATTGAGAGACTAAAGGCTATCTATCCATCTTCCTAAATGGAGATCTGCCGATAAAACAATGCCCTTGAGCAAGAGAAAACATTTTTTCTTATCTACATCTGGTCATATTCTTTTTATTATCTAAATGCTTATAATTTCTTTAGCTATACCTACTCATATCTATACTATATTAAAAAGGAAAAGTCCCTTTTGGTGAAACATTCATAATGCCAATACTACCCCATTTTTTTTAATCTAATGCCATCAAATTCTTTTATTTATTTCAAAATAATTTAATAATGTTCATCTACGTAATTATGCATACAAAAAGTAAAAAAAATAAGCTGTCGAAATAAAGTTGTCAAAATCAAATTTTGAAATTGTCATAATTATTATATTATCTAATCGTGACCGTCAAATTAAATAAATAAACGTAACTTTGAAAGAAGAAATAAGAAAAGAGAGAAGAGAGAGAGAGAGAGAGAAAGGAGAGAGTAGAGAGAGGGGGTGTCATGCGTGAGATTGCAGGGTCGCGGCCGGGGTACTGTCGCGGTCGCACGAGGGACCCCCCGTCTACTATCACTTGTATTTATATATTAGAGATTTTTTTCTTAGCTATAGTCTTATGTAATGCGTTCTAAATTTTAAGAGTTATTTTGATTTCAAAGTTTATCTTTTTGAAATGTTATACTTTATGCCATTTTTCCGTGTACCTTAGTCACTTCTACACACTCATCTGCACCATTGATGGGGATCGACGACGCGGACCCGTGGTGGAGCTTAAGTTTTGGGCCCATTCTGGGCAGATTGGACACTTGCCCTATTTGAAATCTCTGGATCAACGATCCAACTCCGCGAATACGTCCTAATTTTCATTTACTTGCATTTTCATATATTACATTGTATTTTTCAGTCTTTATTTAATAAAATTGGGTTTGTTACATTAACAACCAATCATAGCTATTGATATAAGGGATGCCCTAGGGTAGTTTATTATAAATATGTGTAAGGGCGCAATCACCATCCTTATTGCAGATTCTGGAGAAAGACAAAAAATCTCAGAATCCGGCGATCTCCTCACGGTGACGACTTTGCGAGGCTCTAGGTGACGACTCCTAGATATTTTTCGATCATCCTTTGTATCCCCCTCTCCTTGCCGTCGCCCACCCTTCCCATTCTCCTACTGAAATCCCGCCAGCCTCCATCTACGGACAAACCTAGCTGCTACCCAATCCAACCCACAAAACTCTCCCTCCTTCCCATTCTCCTACCGAAATCCCGCCAGCCTCCATCTACAGACAAACCTAGCTGCTACCCAATCCAACCCACAAAACTCTCCCTCCTTCATTCACAGACAAACTTAGTCACTGCCACTTTTCCTCCAGAAAGTCCCATCTGTAACTCCCCAGCAAGTCCACGCCCTGCTTTTTTGTAACTCACGTTACAACTCCCTTATTCCAGCTTTTGGAATCAGCAATCCCACATCTAGACCCTTGCCTTCGTTTCCCCCCTTCTCCACGATACTCTCCACATCGACTACAAATCCCTTCAGGAAACCCACACCCAGACCCCTACTCTATATCTTTCCCTTTCGCTACCCGCCGGCTGCCACCTACCATATACAACCCACGCCGTTGATCCACCATAATTGTCACCCGGGGACATCACACCTATATCTCCTACGATTGGATCTACCACATCCACCGCTACTCCCCTTAGTGAGTATTTTATTGTTGTATGGACCTCTGTTCTTCAATATTAATATATGGTTATGCACTTTCATGCTTGATTGGGTCTCCTGTTTAGTAATCATTTGCCTGGGATATTTTGTGATTTGCAGGGGCTATTCGCCGTGCACTCTCGCTCTGTCCCTCCACACGGAGGAAAGCCAAAACATGCTCACTTAAAAAAATAATTTTGCTTCGCTTAAATTATCTACGCGCGATTTAATTATTTATTGCTTTGTTTGATTTCTTCGTCGGGACTTGCATGTGTGTTATGTGTAGTACTCAAGGTTATTAGAATTGTCTCCCCGTTAGGATTACATTTAGTCGCTGTCCTCCACCTATGGATTCGTCCTACATGAACCTGTATGTGCTCTCGCTTTCTACGCCCTCTTCTTGTAATTTTTGTTCATGTTATCATTATTACTATTGTCCCAACTATTTCGGCGAGGGAAGATATATGATTCCTCACTTCTGTCATGTCAGATTAAAATACAGGGAACACATGAATTTCCATTAACACTTTCACTATTAAGTTACGAGCTTTCAGTTAGGTAAGCTTTTAGAAATATAGAATTTGTTTTACTGTATTGCTTATCTTTCTAAACCTTCAGGTACTAAAATGAATCATGATGTTTTATCTGCAAATTTGACGGATAAAGCTATTGCAACTATTTTCACTGACTTCATGACGAGGTACCTTTCTTTGTTCTCAAGTTATATGATTTTTTTGTGAACTATGATTTACTTTCCTTTTTGTTGTGGAAGATTTTTTTCCATTCCAGCTTTTCACACTGTCCTTCAATTTTTGACGAGATTCACTTCATACCATATTATAGTACAATAATATAATATGAAAATCTTGAATTATGATACTAACCTTTTAAAATACATGGTTTCAAGCTAATGATAAAATTTAAGAATAATAATATTTTTTTGGCTTTCGTCTTTGATTGAAATATGTGCGAATGTTTATCACTAGTTTGGTAAGATTATTATTGTGATAAATTTTCTTAAGTTGACTATTAAAAGGGAAAAATGTGGGGATGTGAGGCTTATTGTGTTAATAACGATTAATAAAGCTAATACGTACACTGCAATAAACACGAGAGATTAATAAAGCTTATTGTGATAAATTTAGGAACATTTCTTGTAGGGCCGACAAATTGCCTCTAGGATTGAAGATTACTCAAACTTGAATTAAACTTGCAATGGAATCCCAAAGGAGACTAATGAGTGTGGCACTGTGACCCGACTTGAATTGTATTGAATTGGGGCTTTGCTGACAGAAGCTAGCTTGAGATCAAGTTGATGTTTATATACATGTTTATATGAATGTATACATGCATGTAATTTTTGTATGAATGAGCATCTCTATATATATTTAGAATTTTAGATATGTAATATCTCTCTCTCTCTCTCTCTATATATATATATATAGATAGTCATATGAGTGATAGGGCACGGGGGCCCCCCGTGCGGGAGGTGACATTCTGTGGGGGCGGTGATATTCGGTGGGGATGGCGACATTCGACGGGAGCGACATTCGGCAGGGGCGGCGACATTCGGCGGGAGGTGACATTCTGTGGGGCGGCGATATTCGGTGGGGACGGCGACATTCAGCGGGGGCGACATTCGGCAGGGGCGGCGACATTCGGCGGGGGTGACATTCGGCAGGGGCGGCGACATTCGGCGGGGGCAGTCTATATTTATATACGTATATATAAAACCTAATTCAATGTTGTTCAATAAAAACCGTATGGTGTGATGGTTGTCATCTTTGCTTGACATAGTGGAAACCTGAGTTCAATTCTCACCCTTGACGATTTTTGTGAGATTAAAAAACGGGTCATATGACCCTCCTTTTCAATAAATTTAGGGGTAAAATCGTAATTTCATGTTGTAGAGTACCCTACACCTTCATAGTTTTAGGTCACCCCCTAGTAGGTTTAGGAGACCTATGAAAAAGTGGAGAGAGGGAGAGCGGTTTGATCCGACGGTTGATGAAATATCAAGCCAGATTCGACGGCCGTAATCATTTCAACGACTTTAAAATTCATGGATTTGATATTTCTTTATATATGGTAGAGATAGATATACAATACATATATACTATTAATTACCCATATATCTCATGGGAGTTAACATAATTACAGGTTGTACTCTTCTATCTTTTGAAATTACATAAAACTCCCCTCTGAGTTTACATTGTATAACATGCATGCGCAAAATACCTCTTTATAGCTCCTCTTCATGGGGTTAATTTTATGCATGCATGTTATGAAATGTAAAGTTACAGGGGAGGTTTTTGTAAAGTCAAAAGATAGACTAGTACAATCCGGAATACACACATATCAACATTGAAAATCTATGGAAACATTGAAAAAGTATAAAAAATCAAATAGCTTTTAGACTGCTTGAAATTTATGAGCTAGGATAATCTTGAGGTTCAAAATTAAGAATGTTTGAGACTGGATTGCTTTGAAATTAACCACAACATCATGTAGTGATTCTTATACGTTACTTTTTCCTACGGTGGTTGATTAACGATCATTTTGGTACTAGTTGGACATAATAATCAGACAGAAATCTACTAAAACATGGTAGAATAAAAAAGGATAATAGTTTTTCTTAAAACCATTTGGAACTAAAGCCTTATGCACATTCAAGAAAAATCAAATAAAGCATCAAAATTGAATTTGTCATTATGGTATTTAGATATATATTATTTCTCCTTTTATCTTGTTTCCATTTCAAATATATATTATTTCTCTTTTTTTCTTGTTTCCATTTCTTACCGTTGGTGCTAAGTTATGTTTTATAGAGATCCAATTCATAGTAAGCAAATGCTTATAAATGTCAAGTAAAATTAAGTATGAATGTAGATTTAGCACATACTTTGGTTTTGTCTTTAGTTCAGGCTAGTGAAATAGCTATCTAATATTGGATGGGGCTGAATAAAAATGGGCAAAGCTACAGTTAAGTCTCGAGTGACCCAAATAATTGCCTCTTGCAGCTGCTACCTAGATGCAAATTCTAAGATGGAGGCATTACATAAAGGGTTATTGTTGGAATTTGTTACGAACAAGAATCTTCGATGAGAGACTCACTCAATGCGATACACGCGTGAGATAGCATGGCGTAAAATGATGAACATTGCATTACATTCATAAAAGGGTACATGCGTGAAATGTAGAGAGGAGAGTCCTAAAAGGAGAGGGAGAGAGGGAGAGAGGGAGAGAGGGAGAGAGGGAGAGAGAGAGCTCATACAATAATGATTCTCCAGGATGCCAAACACTCAAACCTCTCCCCCTTATATAGATGAAGGTGGGCATAATATCTTAATTAATATAATTAATCTAATCAATATTAGTTAATAATCATTAATTAATATTAACTAATTAATTACTAATAATTAATTACAAAATAGTATATTTCACGATGAATTTATCATGATAGGAGACCTTGTGCAAGTGGCTGACCTCTACTCCCATCAGCAACAACAACGGAGGATCCCAGTGCGAATGGCTGTTCGACTATTTCGTGACTGGAAGGAACGAGGGTCGGCTTAGGTCGGCCGGAGAGAAACGTCGGGGGAAGCATCAGACGTCCATTTCCACCGACAACAGTGGTGGTGGACCCCTGCACGAAGGGACAAACAACAACAAAGAAGGAGAACCCATCTGGGTTGGCCTGCTGGTCTCCTGATTATGCGAGGGTGCATGTGAGGATCGGGATGTGGGACTCCTGCGTTGGTGGCTGTGGTGGCGCTGTTGTGGTTGTGACTGGGGAAGAGCGCAGAGCCCGTGCGCTTGTGATGACGAAGAAGCTGGTGTCCGCCGACGGCGAAGGCAACGAATGAAAGGGAGATACCTATGCAGCGATGCGATCGAGCTCGCCGAACTGATTGAGTTTGGCCTAGAGACGTTGCGCCATTGCGAGGATGGTTGTGAGCATAGAGTTGTGCCAATTGAGGCTCTCATGGACCGATGCGGTGGTGGAGGACATGGCTAGAGAGGATGGTTTCTGATACCTCCTGGGTATCGGACGGTTCAGGCGATAGAGAGAGAGATAGAACGAGGATGAGGGAGGGAGAGAGAAGGAGAGAGGTAGAGAGGAGAAGAAGGGGAGCAGCCCCAATTAGCTTAATTGATCCAAAGATAGTTCATAGGGTTTAGAAAGTCCTCTTATATCATGAGACCCTTTCCCAATACATTACCAAAATACCCCTAGCCACAACTCAAAATTACTAAGCCTGTTAAACACCCACGCCTAAGCCATTCCCGCTGTCGCCGCTGCTACCGCCTGGCGGTACTCCCACACTGTCGCCGCTGCTACCGCCTGGCGGTACTCTCCTGGTGTCACCCGCCTCGCTCACGCCTCCTCCGATAGCGCCGGTGGTGCCGCCCACTCCACGGCCTCGCCGCTCATACACCCGCCATGGTGGTTCGTCCTCGTGTAACTCGGTAACAATGCCGCCGTCTGGGAAATTGGCCTTGTCCTCAAGGCAATAGTCCGGAAATTGGCGGCGGAAGTCGTTGCGCAGTAGCCATGTGCTTTCGGTCCGGGGGCGGTGGCGCCATGCTACCCGGACTTCCTCAGGAAATTGCGTTCCGGAGTGAGAGGAGCGGTGGTCGATGATGGCGGCCGGATAGAGGGGTGCGGTGCTGGAGTAGTCCAAATCGGCAGGAATGTGATCTACGGCCGGGTGGTCGCCAATGACTCGCCGTAGTTGCGATACGTGGAAGACGGGATGTATCCGGCTGTTGTCCGGAAGGCGAAGGCGGTAGGCTACTGCCCCAATGCGGCCGACCACTTCAAAGGGGCCGAAAAAACGGGGGGCCAATTTTGGGCACGTCCGACGAGCCACGGACAATTGCCGGTACGGTTGCAGCTTGATGAATACTTTCTCCCCGACTGCGAGTTGCAGGTCCCGGCGTTTGCGGTTCGCAAAGGATGTCATCTTGGCCTGCGCCCGCCGAAGATGATGCTTTAAGCTGTCCAAAATAGTGTCCCGATCTTGCAAGTGCCCCGCGAGGCCGTCCACATTGCACTCGCCGGGTAGATACCGGGTAATCGATGGGGGTGGGCGACCGTAAACCACGACGAAGGGAGATTTGTTGGCGGCATAGTGATAAGCCGTGTTGTACGAATATTCCGCCCATGGAAGCCACTTGGCCCAAGTCCCCGGTCTTTCGCCAATGAAACAACGTAAGTAGGTTTCAAGGCACCGATTGAGAACTTCCGATTGCCCGTCTGACTGCGGGTGGTAGGCGGTACTCATTCGAAGCTGAGTTCCTTGGAGGCGAAATAGAGATGTCCAGAAACTGCTCAAGAACAAGGGGTCCCGGTCGCTTACGATGGAGCGCGGAAATCCGTGAAGGCGCACAATGCCCGCAATGAAACTGTCCGCGACCGTCTTTGCGGTGTAAGGATGGCGCAGGGGAATGAAGTGACCATACTTTGAGAGGCGGTCGACCACCACCAAGATACAATCGAACCCGTCCGACCGGGGTAACCGAGTGATAAAGTCCATGGCGATGTCCTCCCAAATGCGCTCCGGTATCGGAAGGGGTTGTAGGAGGCCGCCCGGAAACAGTGCTTCATACTTAGCCTTCTGACATGTAAGGCATTCGGCGACGTAGGCCTTAATGTGGCGGAACATTTGGGGCCAGAACAAGGAAGCCGAGAGGCGGCGATATGTCCGGAAGGCGCCGGCGTGGCCGCCAGTCGGGGACGCGTGGAACTCGGCGAGCAACCGAGGAATGCAGGCGGAAGAGGCGGAAAGAACCAAGCGGCCGCGGTAGAACAGCCGTCCGCCGATGAGGGAGTAGGGAGGGTGCGCCGCCGGGTCGGTGATGAGAGCCGTCCGGATTGCGGACAAGTACGGGTCCCGCTCGACGCCCTCCTGGACATCCGAACTCTCTTCCCAGACCGGCCGAGAAATTGCTGTCAACTCGGGCGCGTGCGGTTGGCGAGACAGCGCATCCGCCGCCCGGTTGGTTTTGCCGGAACGGAACTCAATCGAGAAGTCGTAGCCCAATAGCTTTGCGATCCAAACTTGCTGAGCCGGTGTGGCGATTTTCTGTTGGAGGAGATAACGGAGGCTATGGTGATCCGTCCGCACCACGAACGACCGACCGAGCAAATATGGCCGCCAGTGCTGTACCGCCAGGACCAAGGCCATCAGTTCATTTTCATAGGCCGAACGGCTGCGAACCGTGGGGGAGAACGCCCGGCTGTAGAAGGCGATTGGTCGTCCGGACTGCATGAGGAACGCGCCGACCCCGGTGCCCGACGCGTCGCACTCGACCACGAAGGGCTGGTGGAAGTCCGGCATAGCCAGGACCGGCCCCTGCACGAGGGCCGATTGCAAGGCCGCAAATGCGGCCATGGCCGCCGCCGACCAGATGAAGGGGCCCTCCTCCGAAATCTTGAGCAGTTGGGTGAGGGGGCGGGCTAAAGTCCCATAGCCCTGAATGAACCGGCGGTAGTAGCCGGTCAAGCCCAGGAATCCGCGCACCTCCCGGACCGATGTGGGCGTCGGCCAGTGAAGAACTGCCGCCACCTTGTCGGCCTCCATGGCCACCCCGTCGGCCGAGATCGTGTGGCCCAGGTAGCTGACTGAACGGGCGCCGAAGGAACATTTCTTCCGATTGAGGACAAGGTGGTGGTTGCGAAGGGTGTGGAGGGTGGCGCGGACATGCTGGAGGTGTTCCTGCCAAGTGGGACTATATACCAATATATCATCAAAAAAACGAGTACATGTTTGCGGAGTACCGGCCGAAAAATGTTGTTCATTGTAGCTTGGAATGTTGTCGGGGCGTTGGTCAAGCCGAATGGCATGACCAAGAACTCGAAATGGCCGTCGTGAGTTCGAAACGCCGTCTTTGGGATGTCCGTCGGCCGTACGCGGATCTGATGATAGCCGGAGCGGAGATCCAGCTTAGTGAAGAAGGTGGCGCCATGGAGCTCGTCCAAGAGCTCCTGGATGACCGGAATCGGATATTTGTCGGCGACGGTGGCCCGGTTGAGTTCCCGGTAGTCGACGCAGAAACGCCAGCTACCATCTTTCTTCCGCACGAGGAGAACCGGACTAGAGAATGGTTTTGCGCTCGGCCGAATGATGCCTCCCAAAAGCATTTCCCGCACGAGGCGTTCAATTTCATCCTTCTGAATGTGGCCATAACGGTACGGCCGAACGGACACGGCCGACGTCCCCGGTTGGAGTACAATGGCATGATCTGTGGGGCGGACCGGGGGTAAGCCTGTCGGAGCCACGAAGAGTTCCGGAAACTCGTCCAATATATCGCGGATGGAGTCCGGTAACGGTGTCGGGTCGTCCGGTTCACTCGCCAAGAGCCACAGGCAAGCCGAAAAATTGACCGCCGACGTGCGTTGAAGGGCCCGGAATGAAACTGGCGTGCGCAGGAGGGTGGAATCGCCCGTAAGACAGCACGACGTCGCCCCTTGTTGAAAATGCATCGTCATCTTGGCCCAGTTTACGCGAACGTCGCCCAACGTTTGCAACCAAGCAACCCCCAAGATGGCGTCAATGCCGCCTAACTCAAAAATGTAGAAGTCCGTCGTGACGGAACAAGATCCCGCGGTTAGCGAGACCGCTTGGCACAGGCCCTGTGTGGGCCGACGGCGGCCGTCCCCTAGGCAGACCGTGAATTCCGCGGAAGGAAGGTGGGGAAGAGCGAGTTCGCGAGCCAGGGGCGCCGAGATAAAGTTGTGGCTCGCGCCACTGTCGATCATGAGAATAACATCACGGTCCCGTATACGGCCTTGGAGTTTCATCGTGCGCGGACCCGTGATGCCGCCGACCGAGAAACACGGAAGCTCCAGGCAATGGAATGGCTCGGCCGGGTCGGTGAGGAGTTCGGCGTCCTCGGGCGAGGGAGGGGCAAGCTCCTCGGCCAGGGCCTCCGTAGCGGTGTCGTCGCCGAATAGGGCATGAAACTCTTTGACCGAGCATACATGGTTGGGTGAGTACGGTTGACGGCACCGGAAACATAAACCTCTGCGGCGGAGGTCGTTGTACTCGCTATCCGAAAAGCGGTGATGAGTGGGGCGGCCGGGCCGCTGGCCGCCTTGTGGAACTGTCCGGGGCACCACGTCCCGCGGAGGAGCCGGCCTTGGTGGAGGTTGGAAAGCCGGGGCCGGAGGTCGAATACCCAAATCCGCCTCGACGGCGCGAGCTAGGTCAATTGCCGCCGAAACAGTGCGGGGATTGTGGGTACGGAGGCGAGAACGAATGGCGGGGCGCAATCCCTGCAGGAAAAAACCCAGATAGTGGTCGGGGGGCAGCCCCGGAACGTGGGAGACCAAGGCCACGAACTCATCAATGTATGTGTCGAGGTCGGAGGACTGGCGTATGCTGCAGAGGCGTTCGATGGCGGATCCGGAGTAACGCGCATCGTAACGCTGAATCATTTCGTGCTTGAGCTCATCCCATGAAATCAGGGGTTGCACCTGGCGAAGCCACCGTGCCCAGTGCAACGCGGAGCTGGAAAGGCCGACGACCGCCGTGCCCACCTTGTCGGCTTCCGAGGTCAAGTGGAGGTCGAAAAACTGCTCGGCGCGAGCTATCCAGCCCATGGGGTCGACCCCGGTGAAAGACGGCAACTCCAACGCCAGCGGGGGTCGGTTAGCTGTCAGAGCCGGAGTTGTCGGGCGCGGATCTGGCCCGGGGGGCGGTTGGGGAGCCAGGAGCGGTGGTTGCCCGAGAATGGAGGCGGAAGATGTGGCGATGGGCGAGGCGACCGGAGGCTGATCTAGGCGGGCGAGAATGGCGGCGGTGGTGGTTTGGTTGGTGAGGGCGATGGATTGGAGCGTGGCCAGGGCGGCCCGGAGGTCGGAGATGTCGGACTCGAAGGCGTCGGCGCGGGCGTGGAGGTCGGTCGGCTTGTCGGCGGAGCCGGAAGCTTGGCGGGTGGTGACCGGCATGGCGTAGGTACTCCGGCGGCTTGACGGCGGGCGGAGCGGCAGGTCGGACCAATGATACCTCCTGGGTATCGGACAGTTCAGGCGATAGAGAGAGAGATAGAACGAGGATGAGGGAGGGAGAGAGAAGGAGAGAGGTAGAGAGGAGAAGAAGGGGAGCAGCCCCAATTAGCTTAATTGATCCAAAGATAGTTCATAGGGTTTAGAAAGTCCTCTTATATCATGAGACCCTTTCCCAATACATTACCAAAATACCCCTAGCCACAACTCAAAATTACTAAGCCTGTTAAACACCCACGCCTAAGCCATTCCCGCTGTCGCCGCTGCTACCTCCTGGCGGTACTCCCACACTGTCGCCGCTGCTACCGCCTGGCGGTACTCTCCTGGTGTCACCCGCCTCGCTCACGCCTCCTCCGATAGCGCCGGTGGTGCCGCCCACTCCACGGCCTCGCCGCTCATACACCCGCCATGGTGGTTCGTCCTCGTGTAACTCGGTAACAGTTTCCTACCGGCGGTCGAAGGAAGCGCTAGTGGAAATCCGACGATGGAAACGTCTGCCGAAATCCGACAAGTCGGGCCAATTGTTACAAAGAAGAATATTTGATGAGCGATCCACTCAATGCGATGCACGTGCGATAGAATGAGCAACTCAAAACAACGACCATTGCATTACATTCATAAAAGCATACATGCATGAGATTTGGAGAGGAGAGTCCTAAGAGGAGAGGGAGAGAGGGAAAGAGGGAGAGAGAGAGAGAAAAGGGAGAAAGAGCCCATACAATAATGATCCTTCGAGATGCCAAACACTCAAGCCTCTCCCCTTATATAGATGAGGGAGGGCATAATATATTAATTAATATAATTAATCTAATCACTATTAACTATTAATCATTAATTAATATTAATTAATTAATTAAAAATCGTATATTTCACCCTGAATTTATCATGACGATTTCCATATCCGTGCCATGAATTCCGACGAGGTGGGTCCGCCTTGGCGAATGTGTGAGCGTAACAAAATTGATCCCTTTCCCCGTGGCTTAAAGGTGGTTAGCTAAGTTGTCTTTATCTTGTTGACATACTCAAGATGATGATGGTAAGACACCAGACACTCATCATTTCTCTTGATTGTAAGTGATGTTACATGTGCATCCTTCCCGTTCTTTATGCCCTATTTTATCCCTCTAGCTTGCCACGAGAGGAAGGATTTCAACTACGCCTCATTTGACTAGCTCATGCTAGGTTGTCGAAGTGTATTTATGGTTGGAGGATAATCATTGTGTGGGGGTGTTCTATTAATAATTATCCTTTTGTGGATGTTTATTATTTGAATTTTATTTTATTAGCTTGCGTTTATTTTGATTTAGCACATAATTATTTATTCAAAAATTCTCAATTGATATTTTCAACCTGTCGATCATTCTCAGCTGTTCGATTTCTTACCGACGCCTCCATATCTGTCGTGGGTCCCTAGACACATTGTCGGCTTTCCAGGCCATGACTCCCATTAATGTCTCCATTCTCCAACCCCTAACCTCCATCAACCTTCTCTCCACCACTTCGAACTCCTTATTAGACCATACTTCCACTTGGCCAAAATTCTTCAACCCCAAATCCATTATTTTTTGATAACTACCACAACATCTATTCTGTCTCAAATTTCACTGCTTTTATTAGAGCCAAGGCTGACCTAATATAATTCTCAACTACTGATTTCGTATCTATGACAGATCCGATTTTCTAATTTATCTTGGAATGCAGGGTAATCTCTAGTATATAATATGATTGTGCTCGCCCAAATATGTAAATTTATTATCATTATTGTTAATTTTCTCTATGAGCCGTGTATTTAAATTTTCCCCGTGGAAGTGTGTCTCATTTTCCCGTGGAAGTTTTTGCCTACATTTCACCCTTGTGGTGGGACCCTTCCCCGGACCCTCGCTGCGCGGGGATGCTTTGTGCACCGGACTGCCCTTTTTTAAGTGTTTGTTTCATAGATTTGGAGTATCTTATTAAGCGTGTCAAAAGATTCTCTTAATTTTGATTTAAGCCGTAAGTTGTTTATTTCATCGATGTTATTTGTACAAATTAAATTACTAACCGGCAACAAGTACGATAAGATTAAATTTAAGGATCCAAGTTACATCAGATTGCATTATGACATGTCTGACTAGTGTTGCTCCCTTAGAGTTTCGATAGTGGAGATAAAAAGGAGAGTGATGAAGAGAAGAAAACCACCATGAAGAAGCATCAATGTCTAGCTCTAGGCTGTTTGCATTTGGCTTCCAAGATGATGACCAAAATATACATACACACATATATATAGTCCTCCCTAGAGACCTAAAATAACACTCAAAATTGACGGAGATCCACGGTCCCAATGACCTACTCACGTGTAAGCCCGCAGGAGGCGTCGATTTAGTCCCCATCCGAACAATCATGAGTCAACGGATGCGTTCAGATGGTTGTTTTCACACTTTATCATCTAATAATTTATTTATTTTGTGTTTTATTTAGTGTTGATCGCAACCAATATGAACTCGCGTTATGAGCCATCCATTTTGGTTGCCTCAATCCTCATTCTCTATTTATTTGCATGTACGCTAGAGGTGAGGGCATCGACACTTTGGTTTAGATTTTCGGGAGCTGCCGGTCTTCCTCACGTTGCCGACTTCGCGAGCCCCTAGGTGATGACTCTTAGGTATGCTTTCTTCCCCCACCCGATCCTTCATTCTGCTTCCATATCCTGTCGCCACCAACCCCTGTCATCCAGTCGCAGTACAACAAATGCCCACCTGCTCGGTGGTTTTCTTGGATCCCGCCTCCAAGAGCCCCGATCCCTAGCCGGCTAACCGCTTCCCCTCATTCATCCCGTCCCAGTCCCTCACAACCAACATCGCTCAACCCTCCCTCGTACTCCCCCGCAGCTCTCTAGCCCTTCAACCACAATATATTTTGGACCCCTCACATCATGCATGCATTATGTAGGTTAAACTATGGTCTTTCCCCTGCACCCCACCCGGGGTTGCATTTGTTTAGATTACACTTACACTATCTACCCTGTGTCAAAAATACTCATGAATAAAGATATACATAACACCTTTGAAAAAGTAATTCTCATTCGCAGTTACCACCGTGTCCTGCTCCTAATACACATGCCATGATTGTGTTCGCACCTCTTGAGTCATCTTCATCCTGGTCATTTTTTAGTTACACCCCTTCATAATAGAAAATCACCATAAGTAAGGATCTACCAACATCACCATGGGAAGGGTGGGGATGGGGGAGGAGACAACTTGCAGCAGCAGGGGAATACAAAGGAGGATGATAGGGATCACGTATCTGGGTGGGCCGACCTTTATCAAAACCTGCATAGCAGCATAGGTTTATGTACTTAGAAGGCGTAGTTTGGATCGTCGTATGTACGATCCTAGTCCGTGGTCAAGTTTAGTGCTATGCGTGATATTTTATGTATTTTTATTAATTTTGTATTTTTTTCGTGTATTAGTAGGGTTGAAGTTCCGGACAATCTAAGCCGTCCATAGTGACCTCTATGTCTTTGTTTCAAAGGGCTGATTTCTGTATTGCATGATTTGGAGAGAATTTCCAGGCTCCTGCGGTCTTTCATCGGTGCTGACTCCTTGGACTCTTGGTGCTGATGCCAAGGTAACTATTTTTCTAACCACCCCACTCGCCATTACTACCCCACCACTCAATAACCACACATTAACTGCTCAAAAACTGTTTGTAACCATCGTTTGCTCCCCATTTCTTGAGTAACTACCCCTTTTCCCTGCTAAAAATCCATATAACCACCTAATAATTGCCTCCTCTTCCACATACTACCACTAACTACCCAATCTAAAATGATAATCACCCAAAACTGCCACTAAACCCTTCCAGGAGTTAACCACCCTCAATCCTCCTTCACTGTTAAACCAGCACTCTTCAACCCTTCCAAAAAATAATTAGCACCCAATTCCATCCACCATCCTGGAGCAAAGGTGACGCAGGACGAATCTATAGGCGGTGATAAACCGTGACCTAACCCTACATGCTATGCAAAGTCCGGCGGATTAGCCACGATTAGGTAATAAACATTAAACATCCCATGCAAGAATAAATTCACCGCAAAGCAAAATAATTTATTAAGCGAACAGACTTTGGTTTCCCTCCGCGTGGAGGGCCAAAGATGGAGCGCGCGGCGAATAATTCCTCCCTGCAGTTAGAGATTCATCCAAGCACAAATAACTAGAATAAAATGAACATCCAAACAAGCATAAGATTACCACAATGCAACAATGTTTTAACACCTTTAACCAATACAAAACATATCACAAATCTGAAATAAATCTAGGGCTGCAGCGATTTAAATTAAATCTGAAGTTTGGAGGTGAAATGGGGTTTTCCGGGTGGTGGAAAACTAGATCGGGTAAGGGGAAGTGGTTCCACGGGATGGAGGGGTTGTGGGCTGCGGGTATGGAGGGTGAGGGGCTGATTAGAGCGGCGCCGGGCTGGATCTGGAAAGGCCAGACCAGATCTGGGCAGTTTCCGATTTCTGTAGGGGACAGGGAGGTGGCGGGCTGGTTCTGGGCTGCCGTGGGGTTGGTGTTAGGGCAGGTGGCGTGCGGCTGTGAGGAGGATGGAAGGGCGGCGGCAGGTAAAGTGTAGAGGAGCAGCGGCTGGGGAATAACAGGGGAGAAGGATTGGCGGCAGGGGGCTTTAAGGTAGCTGGCGGCAGGAAGCTTGAAGGTGGCTGGCGGTGGAATAGGGAGGGGAAAACTATAGGGTTTGAATAGTAAATTTCATTAATGAACAGTGCAATGAAATTGAACAGAGGGATGGAATCTGGGCAGCAAGGCGGGCTGGAATTGGGGGGCTGGTAGGTGGCGGCAAGGGGGCTTTAAGGTGGCTGGCGGCAGGGAGCTTGAAGGTGGCTGGCGGCAGGGAGCTTGAAGGTGGCTGGCGGCAGGGAACTTGTTGTGGCTGGCGGCTAGGGTTTGGAAGGGGTGGCTGCGGGCGGAGGAAGGGAAGGGGAAAGATAACAAGAGGATGAAGATACTTACCCAAGGAGTCGTCACCAAGGGGGCTCCACGGAGTCGGCACCGCGGAGGGGATCACCGGAAATGAGGAAGACAATCTCCAAATTTCAGCAATCAAATTCCTGCAGCCCTAAGACATCTATTTATAAGAAAATAAGATTAGGGCATCTGAAATCGACGGCTATGATTGGCCGGCTGTTCCGATCCCATAACTACATGAAATAAAACTCAAAATACATAATGCTATATATGAAAATGATTCGCAACATGCATTCAGACGCATCCACGGAGTCGGATCGTCGATCCGGGCACGCCATATATGGTAAGTCGCCAAATCAGCCAGAATGGGCCCAAAACTCGTCCTTCACTGCTCCACATCAATCTCCCCGGCTTGAAAGAATTCATCTCCCGATGAATAGGGGTCAAAATTCTCTCGCCGTATGCCAGGTAAAACTCGAAGAGGTCCACCCGAGGTCGTCCAAGTGTCGTCGCAGAAAAGTGGCCTCGCCAATCAACACCTCCGGACTGAAAGGCTTCCATCCCCGATGAGTGGAGACGGACGTACTAAAGTCGAAGCCCGGGGGCGAGTCGATCAAGCTCATCTCTCAACATACTAGTAGAAGGATCCGGTGGGATCTGAGGTGCCAATGGTGAAGCCGTTGGGGACAACATCCCGGGTAAGTAAAGGTCAGAGGTGGGCTGAGAGTGGGGCAAGGAATGTGGTGTCAATGGTTCGGGGGTAGACTGAGTGGTAGGTGGTACAAACTGTGGTAACGGCTCAGGAGGGCCGCCAAGATGTGGGCCTAAATACTCGTGAAGTGCAAAGTATGGCGCCAGGTCCTCGACATTGAACACAGAATGGGTACCCATGCTCGCGGGGATGTCCAACTCATAAGCATTTGTCCCGATGCGTCTCAGGACTGAGTAGGGACCCATTCGCCTAACGCTCAAGCTTTTAGCACACCTAGCACGGAGCCTCACGACGCAGATTCTCACCATCACCTGCTCGCCTTCATGAAGTACCTGCACTTGCCAATGAACATCCGCATGTGATTTACAATATTTATTACCAATATGGATTATTCGTCGGACCGACTTATGCAAACGAGAAACAGACAACACAACAGACTCATGTAAATGATGACGAAACGACTCGACGGACTTATGCAAATGATGTAAATGAAACATGACCGACACAACATGCTCTCCATGAGAGAATCTAATAATGACCGGGGTGTCTCTAAAATGTGGTGGCCGATCAGGTGGTTCCCTCGGTGGAGTGTAGAAAAATTCATCTCGTGTGCGCCATCCGCAGCAGACGGTGTGGCAGGGCCTTATGCCCACTACCTCCCGACAGGTTTTCCTCGCCTGCGGGGACCATACAGAAGATCATTATACTCCTGTGTCGAGAGGCGGTTGGGGGCCGAGGAAGGAGGTCCGTCTTGGGGGGAAGGGTGGCCATAGGTGGCAGATGGGCAGCCGTGGCGGGACAGGAGGAATGAACATGGAGCGAGGTGAGGAGCTGAATGCGACCAACTGAAAACGAGGCCGGTCTACCGACTTAACTAAGAAATCCACCTCCACCAAGCGGGCGACCTCCATAGCGTCTGTAATATGCCAAGGATGATGAATATGCAACCGCGAGTGGATGTAGGGTTGGAGGCCCTGAAGGAAGACGCCCATATAGTGATCGGGAGGTAGACTGGGGACCTGGTTGACGAGCTCGATGAATTCAACAATATACTGGTCCACCGAAGAAGTGTGACAGAGGGCACATAGGATTTCGACGGCATTACAAGAGTAGCGGCGATCGTAGTGCTCGACCAAGGCCAGCTTGAGGTCGATCCACGAGAGGAGCGGGGTAGACTGGCGGAGCCAATGAACCCAGTGTAACTCGGAGCCCTCCATGGCAACTTGGCAAGCAGCATCAAGGTATTCCATACAGAATCTTCTGTGGGATTTCGATGCTCTGACGATGACTTGGGGGCGACATCCGCAGCAGACGGTGTGGCAGGGCCGCATGCCCACTACCTCCCGACAGGTTTTCCTCGCCTGCGGGGACCATACAGAATCCTCTGATCTGGAGGCTCTTCTACAGGAGTATGGCGACACGACGACAGCCCCGACCGGTCTTCCTCCCGTTCGACGGCGGGATCACCGTATTTGTCTCCTTCCCGGAACGGCCCCGGTGGTGGTACGCCCCTACCGCTACCCATTCAGGCAGAAGGATGAGATCGAGCGTCAGTGCGACGCCATGCTGCAGCAGGGCATCATCCGCCACAGTGTATCCCCTTTCTCCTCTCCGGTCTTATTGGTCAGCAAGAAGGACGACACATGGCGCTTCTGTGTCGATTACCGCGAGTTGAATGCGCGGACGGTGAAGGACAAGTTCCCCATTCCGGTCGTGGAGGAGCTCCTGGACGAGCTACATGGCTCTCGCTTTTTCTCCAAGCTGGATTTGTGCTCCGGGTACCATCAGGTGCGCATGGCTCCCGAGGATGTGGAAAAGACGGCGTTTCGCACCCATCACGGCCACTTCGAGTTTTTGGTGATGCCGTTCGGGCTCACCAATGCCCCCTCCACTTACCAGGCATTGATGAACGAGGTATTCCATGGCCTTTTGCGTCGCTTCGTACTTGTTTTCTTTGACGACATTTTGGTGTACAGCGCGACTTGGGAGGAACATCTTGGCCACCTCCGAGCCGTTCTCCAATTAGTCAGACAGCACAGACTCTTCTTGAAGCGTGCCAAGTGTTCCTTTGGCACTGAACGGGTGTCCTACTTGGGGCATGTGGTGGATAGCACAGGGGTATCGGCAGACCCCATCAAGATCCAGGGCGTGATGGAGTGGCCTACCCCCCAGACTTTGCGGGAACTGCGGGGTTTCCTCGGACTGACGGGCTATTACTGTGCGCCGAGTGCTCAGGTGACCGTGCGAAACATCTACACTCAAGGGCGAGCTCATGAAGAGCAACATGACTCTCAGGGAGCGTAACGCATCAGGGGGCTCACCAGGAGGTGTGTAAGAAAAGTCATCGCGAATGCGATGACCGCCTAAGTGAGAATCATGTGCACCGACTAGAAAACGTGGCGCTATAGTGTGGTGAGTGTCCCCGACAACAAAGAACTCATCGGGTGGGTCAGCGGGTGGTGTGTCCCAAAACTCATCACGAGTGTGATGTGTCATAAAGTAGGTCCTCAAAATATGAGTAGGCTCTAGTGTGCTCAAGGTAGGCCCTACATACGTCTTACTCCACTAACGACCCAACCTCTGGGGCAAGGCCAGAGATGATAGGGAAAGAGACGTCAATAACTCGAAACTCGTAAACAAGCGCCTCACCTGAATCTTATCTTCACTAGGATGTGGTGGGTCATCAGGAGGTTCAACTGGGGGCTCGACATGGAACTCGTCATTAGGTTTAAGGTCCTCCAGATGAGTACCAACATAAGGGTTAGTGTCCCCGTGAATGGATGACATGGCCACTGCGAGATCAACACTAGGCTCTGGGCTCTCGGTCGCGATGTGACTCAGGGACATGATAATGGGAGAGCGACATAGACCTAGACTCAAGAATGGATCCGTAGGTGCGGTGTCAGGAAGTGAGTCTGTGGTTGGGGTGCTAACTAGCCCGATGGATGGCAGAGGAAGAGGTGTGGGTGAGGGACACAACACTACAGACTCAATAGGTCGCTCAGGTTCACTCTCAGCTGGGGACACAAGAGACGGGTCAGGCACAAGAGATTGGTCAATCGCTGGACTAAGCACCTCACTGGGGTGAGAGCAATCCGTATCAGGTATCACTTCTGTCATGTCTGACGGAACAATGGTAGGCAGAGTGGTGTCCTCGGTGTGGGAGGAGCTCGTACTGCGGAGGTCAAAGTGAGGATCCAACCGACTAGCTATTGCGGATCTCAAAGACTGTTCGTAACGAAGGGCAAGCTGATACGTCTGCTCGAGGGGCTTCGAGCTATGATAAACCACCTCAGTACGAATGTCTGATCGAAGGCCAGACCGAAATCTGCAAGAGGTCATGGCTGGGTCCTCTCGGATATCGCTCCTCACAACTAACTCATCAAAGCGATCCCTGTACTCAGCGACGGACATGGATCCTTGCTGAAGGGAAAATAATTGGTCGAGCAAGCGACTCCGATACGACGACGGAAGATACCTCTGACACAATATACGCTTCATGTCCACCCAACTAGTGACACGATGTAGACGGTCTCGCTCGCGTGTCCTCTCAATGCTAGCCCAATATGCCCTCGCCTGATCTAAAAGTCTAAGTTTCGCAAACTTGACGCGACGCTCACCGAATACCTCAAAATGGTCAAGATAATACTCTATGTCCACGAGCCAATAACTGAAAGACTCGGGACTCGATGAGCCGTCAAAGGAAGGGGCAACAATACGAAACTGACTCTCAAGATCTCTCTCGGAACGACGATCCTCATAATAATCATTCCTAAGGTAACCGAGTCGTGTTGAAGGATCAACACGATCCGCTCGCGTGTACGGATAAGAACGACGACAACCATCATACTGATCGTCTCTAGTGTAGTGGTCTCGTGTCGGTGGGTCAACACGATCTCTAAAAGTGGTGTGCTGCGATCGAGAATAATCGTCGTAGTAACGTGAAGATCTCCCTGACTGGGCTCTGTGAGAGCGGGTGCTAGTGGACTCGAGACCTCCAAAGTGAGGGGAGGAATAATCGTGATAATCGTGACACCTAGACATAATGAAAAAAATCCTATAGACTCTACGACTGCGTATCGAGAAGTGCGCGCAACCTAGGCTCTGATACCAATTGACGCAGGACGAACCTATAGGCGGTGATAAACCGTGACCTAACCCTACATGCTATGCAAAGTCCGGCGGATTAGCCACGATTAGGTAATAAACATTAAACATCCCACGCAAGAATAAATTCACCGCAAAGCAAAATAATTTATTAAGCGAACAGACTTTGGTTTCCCTCCGCGTGGAGGGCCAAAGATGGAGCGCGCGGCGAATAATTCCTCCCTGCAGTTAGAGATTCATCCAGGCACAAATAACTAGAATAAAATGAACATCCAAACAAGCATAAGATTACCACAATGCAACAATGTTTTAACACCTTTAACCAATACAAAACATATCACAAATCTGAAATAAATCTAGGGCTGCAGCGATTTAAATTAAATCTGAAGTTTGGAGGTGAAATGGGGTTTTCCGGGTGGTGAAAAACTAGATCGGGTAAGGGGAAGTGGTTCCACGGGATGGAGGGGTTGTGGGCTGCGGGTATGGAGGGTGAGGGGCTGATTAGAGCGGCGCCGGGCTGGATCTGGAAAGGCCAGACCAGATCTGGGCAGTTTCCGATTTCTGTAGGGGACAGGGAGGTGGCGGGCTGGTTCTGGGCTGCCGTGGGGTTGGTGTTAGGGCAGGTGGCGTGCGGCTGTGAGGAGGATGGAAGGGCGGCGGCAGGTAAAGTGTAGAGGAGCAGCGGCTGGGGAATAACAGGGGAGAAGGATTGGCGGCAGGGGGCTTTAAGGTGGCTGGCGGCAGGAAGCTTGAAGGTGGCTGGCGGTGGAATAGGGAGGGGAAAACTATAGGGTTTGAATAGTAAATTTCATTAATGAACAGTGCAATGAAATTGAACAGAGGGATGGAATCTGGGCAGCAAGGCGGGCTGGAATTGGGGGGCTGGTAGGTGGCGGCAAGGGGGCTTTAAGGTGGCTGGCGGCAGGGAGCTTGAAGGTGGCTGGCGGCAGGGAACTTGTTGTGGCTGGCGGCTAGGGTTTGGAAGGGGTGGCTGCGGGCGGAGGAAGGGAAGGGGAAAGATAACAAGAGGATGAAGATACTTACCCAAGAAGTCGTCACCAAGGGGGCTCCACGGAGTCGGCACCGCGGAGGGGATCACCGGAAATGAGGAAGACAATCTCCAAATTTCAGCAATCAAATTCCTGCAGCCCTAAGACATCTATTTATAAGAAAATAAGATTAGGGCATCTGAAATCGACGGCTATGATTGGCCGGCTGTTCCGATCCCATAACTACATGAAATAAAACTCAAAATACATAATGCTATATATGAAAATGATTCGCAACACGCATTCGGACGCATCCACGGAGTCGGATCGCCGATCCGGGCACGCCATATATGGTTAAGTCGCCAAATCAGCCAGAATGGGCCCAAAACTCGTCCTTCACTGCTCCGCATCAAAAGGCCCCCCCCCCGTAACCACACATTAACTGCTCAAAAACTGTTTGTAACCGTCGTTTGCTCCCCATTTCTTGAGTAACTACCCCTTTTCCCTGCTAAAAATCCATATAAGCACCTAATAATTGCCTCCTCTTCCACATACTACCACTAACTACCCAATCTAAAATGATAATCACCCAAAACTGCCACTAAACCCTTCCAGGAGTTAACCACCCTCAATCCCCCTTCACTGTTAAACCAGCACTCTTCAACCCTTCCAAAAAATAATTAGCACCCAATTCCATCCACCATCCTGGAGCAAAGGCCCCCCCCCGTACCCCCGTCCAAACCCAGGAAGACAATTCGTAGCCTGAATTCTTCATTTCAGCAGTCCCGCTCCTCCATAAGCCCTGGAATCTGATTGCTGTCCAGCTGTCTGTTCAACCTTCGTCCACCCTGCTGACCAGCTGACGTCACCAAACAGCCACCCATTACCTTTCCCCACTCCCAATTCTACCCCCAACTACCCCAGCACTCCTCTTTTACTCCCGCCAGCCTTATACACGCCACCTGAGCCCCCTAATTGTTGCAGAACTCCATTCAGTAGTTAAAATCTGTTCAGAACCACAACCAGTCCGCTGTCCTGTCACCAAAATCACACTTATTCAGCCCCGAGTCTCCTAGTTCTTGTGTAATTCATAGTTTAAAGTCAATTTTGCTCACTGTTGTTTAATTGGTGAATAAACATATCATTATGGATGTTGCTTTGTGCGCGTTCGCTTATGATTCATGCTATTTATATGCTTTCTTTGCTTAACATTTGATTGAAACACTCTTAAGTCCTAATTCATCCTAAATTTGCTTGTTTATCTATTGTTTCAATTTCAATTGTGATTGTTTGCGATTACCTTTATTACTTTCAGCATTTATTGCTTTAATCGTTGGATATTACTTTCGCATTGCATCATGTTAGAGCCCTACAATGCTACACTAGCATTAATTCATTAGAATTTTGTTAGGGCACGACTGCACTATATTCTTCCTGTGTCAGAGAAATTACTTAGCATAGGAATATTTATCATTCCACTAGTTCATTTACTTAGGCATTATGATAGCACACCATTACTGGACACCCACTACCTCTCCATCATGTGTACCACTTCAGTTCCGATGGACCCCACCAGACCACATAAGTCTCATTTAAAAATGTACTTTGCTAGGTCCTGTTGGTTTCAAGGGGTTTCGTCGAACTGGTGTAAGCCGAAGCCCGAAAGTGTCAATCTGAAAAAAAGGTTTATCTGAGGGGGAGGGCTAAGTTCAATGCTTATGGCTAAAAAAATTAATGCATTGCTTCATTTAATCATGCTTGAGATGCAAATCATCAACAATTCAATGATGATTTGTGATTCATCATAATACAAATACGAAACCAAAATACAAATTCACCCAATCATTAAATCCTCTTTTCAACACAACTTTAAAAGAACAAAGAATCCCAACATTACAAATTCGGCAAGGTTCTAGTTACAGGCCCTTACAAGTTACAAGTGGGGTTTCCATACAATTAAAATCCTGAATACGTTGAGAACCTGAATTTCTCCTCCTGTATCCTCGAAGTTACTGGAAGGGTATTAAGTTTACACTTGAAATAGTCATGATCATACAGGATGAATGTCTTGCATTTTTTCTTGACAAGATGAAAAGCTAAGATGTCATCCTGACGAGCTTATAGCTGCTTTTATTAGTTGATTAGATTCGTCATCACATATTTATACAAGAGAAATCAAGATGCGTCATCACATATTTATACAAGAGAAATCAAGATGCAAGCAGCATCACATATTTACCTATGTCTATGCTGTATGTAAATTAGGGAACGTAGACACTTTTGAGAGCAACACAACTGTGTGCATGCAAAGGCGATATACCCATGCAGAAAGACAAACATGGTTAAAGATGGATTGGCAAGCTTGGGTTCTTATGTAAATTTTAATATCTCACATGCAGAGAGATGCATATTTAAATGGCAAAATACCTAAATAGGTCCCTTAACTTTGCTCCTAGTTTCAAATAGGTCCTTTATTTTTCGTTTACTTCAAATAGGTCCCTTAACTGCGCAATTTATTTCAAATAAGTCCTTAAACTAACTTTCATTAATTATTTATTTTCTTGCAATATTAATTTCAGCAATAAAATTTATACTGCTGCACATAAAGGGCAAATTTTTTTTCAAAATTATCTTTGATATATATTAGATTATACTTTTCTGCAAGAAAATCCGGAATAAATACAGGTTCATTAATTTATTTACTTGCTGTTAGGTTTTAATATCATTATTTAAAATCGCTCTGTAATATAAGGTAAAAAATTTCAGGTTACCATACTATATGCTAAGTAATAGAAAATGTACGTATATAAATATTTTCAAATTGATCAAAATATTTTTGTAGTTGGTTTTGCACTTAAATAACAAAGCTTTGTTCTTGTTACCAGCAATGTTGTCACGATCGAGATCCTAGGTGGGATCGTTTTGCGGATCGGATCGGATCGGATCGTAGAATCAGATTGAAGATCGTAAGATCCTACTACATTCATAAAGTAAGACTTAAAATATGAAATTGAATTTTATATCATCCAATTACACAAACAATCAACACAAAACTTAAAACTAATCAATTGTTGAATAATTATACCAAACTTCAAAAGAAAGCAAATAAAGTGAACAAAAAAATAGCATAGTTATAACTATGAATTCTACGTTAGCAAATAAAAAGTACACATCTTTATAAAAATATCAATTAATAGTTTTGTTCGATGGCCGGAAGGTCAATCATAAAACCATCAGTATAAATCCTTAACAGGTACATCGACCATATCCTCATCATCACCACTTGCATTCTCATCATCATCTCATTCACTCTATCTAATGTACTCGAGAGCATCGAGGTCACTGCGCCTTATGATGAGATCTTCGACTCCACCTAAAATAAAAGAATTTAATTAAATGAGAGCATGATACATAATGTAATTAAGAAATTTTGCTTTATCAAATTATTTAATATGAAGCTTATATTCTTCATTTACTTCCGTAGCGGATTCTTCAACATTCCTTTCAACATTATCATCACTATAAGTTTCTTGTATATCTCTATTTCGAAGAATCCCCAACCAGTTCCTCTTACGAGGAAGAATTGGATCTTCCCTCTCTGTGATCCATTCATCATCAGAAGGGATATCCTCAAAATTAAAAAAAACTTTTCCTTCAATTGCATATCCCTTCTATCTCGTCGTTCCATCAATTTCATATTGCACATCACAAAAACTAGATCATTCATTTTCTTTTGATGTAAGCGATTTATTCTTTTTGAATGCCCCTATTAATTATTATGACAAAAAATAATAATAAGAACATTCATACATAAATCAATGTTACAACTTACATGTGAGGATACTTTAGTGCAATAGATCTCACCATCTCAAATGCACTCCAGTTGCGTTCATATTCGGAAGAGCTACATGTCAAACTTAGAACCCAAATATTTTCAATTCTGGGCAGTTATCTCCGTAGGAATCCCACCAATCAACATGTTATGATAAAAGAAACAGAAAATATACAGATCTAACACAGTGCCTTAGATAAAATCTTCTTGGTTAGAGATCCACAATATTACTAATAAAACATGAAAAAATATTAGATGGCTAAAATATCGACAATGTTTACTAAGGATAAGGTTTCAATTGACCATAAAAATCTAAAAGAAACGAGGTCATTGATTTATGTCACTGAAAAATGTGATTAAAGCAAAAGCTAATACACTTAGACTCTCTTTGGCTCAGCTGCAGTGACTGGAGAAACAGTGGTGGGAAGCAGTGGTGGAAAAATCAACTGTTTTGCAGAGTGGTGAGAGAATCAGTGAAACTATTTGAAAGAACAGTATTTGCAGTGCTGTTTCAAACAGAAAAGCTGTTTAAGCTGTTTGGCAAAACAACTGTGTTGTTTAAGCGTTTGCAATGATGTTCCATTTTTTGAAAAAATCTGAGATCAAAACATTTGAATTCATACAAATTCTGCGAATTACATTCAAATGAAAAAAATTATGTATGAGAAATATGTAAGCATTAATATAATCCAATTTATTGAGTTTGCTTGTTTATTTATGTATCAACTTATAATCACAAATCTCAACTTATAATCACAAATCTCAACTTATAATCACAAATCTCAACTTATAATCACAAATCTCAACTTATAATCACAAATCTCAACTTATAATCACAAATCTCAACTTATAATCACAAATCTCAACTTATAATCACAAATCTCAACTTATAATCACAAATCTCAACTTATAATCACAAATCTCAAAAATTTGTGTAATTCATACAAAAACAATGAAATCATGCCTAACTATAGTCCAGTCTTTTATAATTACTTCGGCCACCGATCATCCACCACCATCTTCTCCCCTGTCCTGATCCCACATAGGCATCACGACACACTCCACGACGAAGATCCTCAGGTGCCCTTCTGATCCGGTGGTCGTCATCGGGCGGAGTTGCAGAAGCAAGTGCAGGAAGGTGGCAGCAACGACGAGGAGGAGGATGGGGATGGAGCCACAGAAGAGATCACAAAGGTGGTTGGAAAGGCCCATCGATCTGCCAGCGTTGGAGGGGATCTCCGTCATCGGGCGGGATTTCACTGTTGCTCTCCACGATTCTTGAGGGAGTAGGAAGCACTATTTCCGCGAACGCAGCCCACAACGATTCAGAGTCATGAAAATATTTCACCTCTCCGAATCTCCCTGTTTCTGCAATTAGGAAGCGGTGGTGGTTGGTGCTGGAAGGGGACGAAAAACTGTTTGGCCGGGCAGTGCGAAAAAGAGTGGCATGCAACTCCCAAATCGCTCCGCCAAACAGAGCTGTAAAAAGAAAGACACTGATTTATGTAAGTTATGTTGACTATCCAGGTCCAAAAACAATATCCAGGAAACATAATGGAGGAGAAACAAAAAAAAACGAAGAGAACAGGAAAAACAATCAGAAAACTTTTCAAAATGGAGGAAAGGGTCGAACTAGGAATGAAGAAATCGAAGCCAATATGGAGAGCAGGTAAAATACCGATCAGAAAAGGGTCGAACGACGAATTAGGCTGCGAAACGGCGGAGAGAGCAGGATGACAACAGGAAATGGCTCTATGGACGCCGAAAATAGCAGGTGTGGAGTGGTTCGGGTGGAGCTTCGCCGGAGAGAGCACGAAATCAGTGGTAGTTCAAATTGGGCTGCGAAACGACGGAGAGAGCAGGATGACAGCAGGAAAGGGCTCTATGGACGCCGAAAATAGCAGGTGTGGAGTGGTCCGGGTGGAGCTTCGCCGGAGAGAGCACGGAATCAGTGGTAGTTCGCTGTCGGAGCGCGCAGAGAAGATGAATAAGGTTTTTGCACGGGTAGACATGAGAGGCGAGAGTGGGAAATAAAACGGGGCTCGTTTTTTTTTTTAATTATTACGGCACGGTCCGCTCGGATCGCTAGGATTGCACATGGATCGCGATCCTAGCGATCCTATGACCCAACTCACGATCCCTTATGGTCGTTGCAGGATTTCGATCCTGATCACGATCCGAATCGAAATTAAAATTTTGGATCGTAGGATAGTGCGATCCTACGATCCAGATTGCGATCCTGACAACGTTGGTTACCACCATGCATGCATATACATATTATCTCAAAACAGTATAAATTTTAATGTTGAAATTATTATTGTATGAAAACAATTTTATTATTTTTATTAGATAATTATATTTTTTTTGCCACATAAGCGATTCGTCAACGCCACATCAATGCCTCGTCAGAGTCTAATTATCCGAAGCTGTTAAATAGTTAACGGAAGTTAGTTTAGGGACTTATTTAAAATAAAGTACAAAGTTAAAAGACATATGTGAAGCAAATCAAAATTAAAGGACCTTTTTGAAACTGGTATCTGACGCTGGACAAATCTATATGCGACGGATTAGCGATTCCCTAACTCTAGATGGAATGCAATTAATCATGCAATGACCCTAAAACCGTCTAATGAAGGGTGGGACATGTGGATGTGCGACTAGCATGCAACCCTAAGGGAAGTGTCATGGAAATAACTCAGTTCTTCTTAATGGCTAAATGCGACACATGCAAATCTGACAGAGGGATCAAATCATAGCAATAAGAATTTAAATTGCAAGAGATAATGTAAGCAGAACCAAAGTAATCCTTTATGACAAAGCAAGATTTGACTTTCCTCAGTGTGGAGGGCCATGGCAAGAGCGCGCAGTGAATGATTCATGCAAATCACAAGATCTAAAAACAAAATTCCACAAATACTATTGATCCCAAAGAACATAAGATCACAAAACTATATATTAATAATGAGAACAATGATCCATACAACAATAACACTCACAAAGTAAAGAGGGCCTGCCGTCGGAGAGTAGATCTGGAGACGTACGTCGTGAGGGTGTCTGAAATCCGAAGATGCAACGGGCAGTGGACTGGATCTGGATGGAGGGAGGGCTGGATGCACGAAAGGGGTTGGACATACTTTCGGTGCAGGGAAATGACTTAACCAGGCCTTAGACAGGGCCTGTTTCATCCAGCTATTGAATATCCAGGAGGGGGGGGGGGGCGCTGGACATAGGTGGATGAATGGCTAGATGTGGTGGAGGGACTGACAGCTATAGGATTAAGCAGTGAAGTGGTCGACTGTTGTATGGTGTGGAAGGAAGGGGATGGTAGCAGTTATGGGTGGAGTCGGATGTGGCATTTGGGTGTAATAAGGTGTTAGGACAGGGTTGGCACTTGGCAGCACTCAAACGGATGGATGCTGCAGGGAGATGAAGTGGAAAGTGAGCCGTGGCCTGGGAAGGGTTTGGTTGAAATTTGGACGATCAGAATCAGGGTGGTAGGAGGGTTCAACTGCTGTAGATTAGGGGAAGAGATGTCTGAATATCAAGGGAAGCAAAAGGATATTACCTAGGAGTCATCACCTAGGGCCCCACGGAGTCGTCACTGCGAGGGGATCGCCGGATTCCGGGAATGTTTCTTCTCCAAAATCTGCAATACCTGAAGGCAGCCCCATACACTCTTATTTATAAGAAGACTAGGGCACCCCGCCATCAACGACTATGGTTGGCCGGGGATGTGGCTGGCCCGATTACATGAAATAAAAGGAAAAAATAACAATACAATATATGGAAACATATGTAAACGACGAGCTGGACGCATCCGTGGAATCGGATTGCCGATCCAAAAAAGCCTAATATGGCAAGTAGCCAATTGGCCCCGAACGGACCCAACACTCGTGCTCCACCGCGGTTCCGCGTCACAATCCCCATCATGATCAATTTTAAGGGACCTATTTGGTATGTTGCTGTTGCGTGTCGAGGCTTGGCGACGTGTAAGTGGGCGGTTGATGGTGGGGATCTCCAGGATGGGAGGGAGGAGGTGGTGATGCGTGGGTTGTAGGGAACTAGAGAGAGAGAGAGCTTGATGAGAAAAGGAAATTAATATTATTTCTTCCCTCTTTCTTGGTACCAACACCCTTATATAAATAGAGTTTTTCTTAACATAAAAGCTGACCCCCCGTTTGGGCCTTAAACAACAGGACAAATAAAGATACAAATCTAACCATATTTAACCAGGTTAGATTAGGCATAATAATTGAAACGATTAAAACTATAGCCATACATAGAGAGGCTAAAACAGACAAGGAAATAAAAGATAATATTATGGTGTTGCTTGCGGTCCCACAGTAGATTTGCGGCGCCCGTAGACCCGCCCCCAATGAGGATCTTCCTCGATGCCAATGCTGTCGTCGGGCGGTATTGGTACCGGAATATCGCTGTCGTCGGCATTGCTGTCGTTGGTCGGTATTGGCACCGTAACATCTCCTTCCTCGTTGGAAGACAGCTTGTCCTCAAGCTGTGCGGAAAGGTCCGCGATTGGTGTTGTGGGAGGCTCGCCGATGAAGCGTTTAAGTTGAGATACGTGAAACACATCGTGGATGCGTGCTTCGGTTGGGGGGTGGAGACGATAAGCAACTTCTCCAATGCGTTTGGTGATTTGGAAAGGGCCGTAGAACCGCGGTCCCAACTTGTTGTCGGCGTTGGTGTGCTGGAGCGTAGTCTGGCGATATGGCCGGCGCTTGAGCCACACCCATTCGCCGATCGCATATGATACATCGCGATGTCCGCGATTGTATGTTGTCTCCATGCGGTGTTGTGCTTGCAGAAGATGTTTGCGGGCGGTGGCTAGCATGTGATCCCGTTCACATAGTTGTTGGTCTACGGTTGTCATGGTGGCTTGGCCGTGTTGGTAAGAAATGAGCTTGGGTGGATCGCGCCCATATATTAGTCGAAACGGTGTTGTTTTGAGGGCCGAGTGGTAGGACGTGTTGTAGCAGTATTCAATCCACGGAAGCCACCTTACCCATGTCTTGGGGTGTGCGCCCGCTAAGCAGCGGAAGTACATTTCCACGGTTCGGTTGACCACTTCTGTTTGGCCGTCGGATTGCGGATGGTATGCGGAGGAGAATTGGAGTGTTGTGCCGCTAAGCGTAAAAAGTTCCTTCCAAAAACGGCTGGTGAAGGTTTTGTCTCGGTTGTAGACAATGCTTTCCGGTAAGCCATGTAGTCGGAAGATTTCGGTGTAGAATATTTGAGCCACCCGTTCTGCGATAAGCGGGCGGGCGAGTGGTAGAAAATGCGCCCCCTTTGAAAATCTGTCCACTATTACCATCAAGATAGATTTGCCCTTGCTGCGTGGAAGTCCTTCGACGAAATCCATGGAGATATCGGCCCAAATTTGGGTTGGTACGGGTAACGGTTGTAGAAGCCCCGCTGGTAGCAAGTTCACCGCCTTATGTTGTTGACAAACGGTGCATTGTGCGATAAATTTTTGGACATCGCGGCGAAGTCCCTTCCAATAGAAGGTGGCTCTAATGCGGTGGAGGGTTTTGTGAACCCCTTCATGAGCTCGGTCGTGCGCCTCCCGCACTATGGTTGGGATGTGCGGGGATGTAGGGCTCAAGTAAATTCAGTTTTTGTAGAGGATGAGTCCGTCGTGCGCCCTCCATGTTGTCGGTAGAAGGCCCTCCTGTGCCCGGAGGATTAGCTCGGTGAGGTCCGGGGAGTTGGCGTTGTCGGCCCGGATGTTATCCATCAAGGGAACGGTCGGTCGTGAGATTGCACAAATTTTGATGACGTCGTCGGGGTGTCGGCGTGAGAGGGCGTCCGCGGCCCTGTTGAGAGTTCCCGCCTTATATTCAACCGTGAAATCAAAGCCCAATAGTTTGCTCACCCACAGTTGTCGTGGTATGGTGGTTAATCTTTGCTCCAAAAGGTATTTCAAACTATAGTGATCTGTGCAGACTATGAATGAACGCCCCCATAGATAGGGTCGCCAATGCTATACGGCCTTTGCTAGGCCGATGAGTTCCAACTCATATGCTGGCAGCTTACGATGGTGTAGCGCGGTGCGACGGTTGTAATAGGCTATTGGGTGCCCTTGTTGCTGTAGGACGGCGCCGCATCCCAGAGCGGAGGCATCACACTCAATGATGAAAATTGTGTTGAAGTCCGGAAGTTGTAGCACGGGAGCCGAGATGAGGGCGGTTTGGAGAGCTTCGAATGCCCTTTGCTCGGTGTCCTCCCAATGAAATTCCTTGTGGCGAAGGCGCGCCAGGAGGGGTTCAGCTATGGAGCTATAACCGCGGATGAAGCGCCTGTAGTACCCCGTCAGTCCGAGGAATGCTCAGATGTCATGTTGGGAGCGGGGAGCCGGCCATGCGGCGATTCCTTGTAGTTTCTCCGGGGCGGCGGATACGCCGTGTTCATGTATTACGTGGACTAGATAGGCGACACTAGGTTGCCCGAAGGAACATTTAGATTCTTTGAGGACAAGGCGATGAAGGAGGAGTATGCTGAGGACCTCACGCACGTGAATGAGATGTTCCGCCCAAGACTTGCTATAGATCAAAATATCGTCAAAGAAAACGAGTACAAACTTTCGGAGTACGGATTGAAATACCTCGTTCATGAGTGACTGAAATGTGGATGGCGCATTAGTCAGATCGAAAGGCATGACAAGAAACTCAAAATGCCCGTGGTGCATCCGAAAAGCGGTCTTCTCCACGTCCTCGATCGCCATGCGCACCTGATGATATCCGAAGTACAAGTCAAGCTTGGAGAAATGATGTGCACCATGTAGCTCGTCGAGAAGCTCCTCAACCACCAGAATTGGAAATTTGTCCTTGACTGTCTTGGCGTTGAGTTCGCGGTAATCGACGCAAAAACGCCAGGTATTGTCCTTCTTGCGTACCAGCAGAGCTGGGGAGGAGAAGGGGGAGACACTCCGTCGTATAAGTCCTTGTTGGAGCATGGCGGAGCACTGTCGCTCTATTTCATCTTTTTGGAGGAACGGGTAACGGTAGGGTCGAACCACGACTGGCGTCGCTCCTGGAAGAAGACAAATGCGATGATCCTGCAGTCGGTGGGGTGGTAGTTGCTCCGGAATGGTGAAGGTGTCGGCGAACTCCTTGAGTAGACGTTGGAGCTCGTCGGGGTGGCTATCGGAATGGCTGTCGTTTGGCGGTTCCGATCCCTGGATGAGGAAAGCTCACGGTTTTGTTGTTGGGGGAAGACATTGCCATTCCACCTTCGTTGCCCCGTTATACCACTGCATGGTAAGGTTGTTGAAGTCCCATGTGATGGGTCCCAAGGTACGGAGCCATCGTACCCCCAAGGCAATATCGAAGCCATCGAGGTCGACCACCAAGAGATCGATTTCAAACTTTCGGTTGTGTATTGTTAGCGGTACCCGCCTGCACAGGCCGGGGCACGCCATGCTATGACCATTGGCCACCGAAACTTGGAGTGGGTTGCGAGTTGTAATCGGAAGATGTAAGGTGTTTGCTGTCTTGTGGCGGATGAAGTTGTGTGTGCTGCCGGAGTCCAACAAGGCCACCAGAGTGGTGTCTGCCACGTGGACGGGAAGTTGGAGCATGTGGCCCCCATGTGGGCCGGCAATGGCATTGACGGAGATTTCGGGTGTTTCTGAGTCCGGATCCTCGCTGTCGTCATCGGACGGGTCATCCACCTCAATCCAGAAGAGGAGTTTGCATCGGTGGCCGGGCCCAAACTTCTCGTCGCAGTTAAAACAAAGTCCTTTTGCGCGCCGTTCAATCATCTCGGCGTTGGAAAGGCGACACCGAAATGGTTGTTTGGGTGGTTCCGTGGGTTTTGCCGGCGGAGTGGGTGGAGTATGCTGACCACCCCCACGGAAGGGGTGTCCATAATCCCGACGCGAGTGATGTTGGCGGTCCAAAAGTATGCGGCGCTCGCATGTCCGCGCGATGCTCATGGCTGTTGTGAGGTCTTGGGGATCTTGGAACTCGACGTCAAGGCGGAGGCGTTCGTGGAGGCCCGCTGTAAATATCGATGCCTGTTGATCCAGGCGGCACGTCGCTGCTCTTGCGAGCAGAAGTTGAAAACGGTCGATGTAGTCCTCCAGTGCGCCCGTTTGTCGGAGGGCGATTAAATCGCCGAGGGGATTTCCGCGGATCGAGGGGCCGAAACGGAGTATGCAGGCGGCTTTGAACTCGTCCCACTGGAGATTTTTACGCTCGCCTTGTATTTGTGAAAACCATAGTTGTGCTGCGCCATTGAGATGGTAGGATGCAAGGCCCAATCGGTCCTCTCCGGTTGTGCGCTGGTTGGAGAAGAATAGCTCGCACTTAGTAAGCCAAGCAAGGGGATCTTCGCGTCCGTCGAAGCTCGGAAAATCGAGTTTGACATAGCGAGGAAATGTGTTTCCTTCGTGGCGTTGGCCGATGTAGCCTTCACCTGTGGTGTGTTCCGGTGCCGAGTTTTGGCTCGTCCAGGGTTCGGAGGGAGACCTCTCCGCGAGAAGGTGTGCTGTGCGGTTGTCGACCTCGCCAAGGCGAGAATCCATCTTGTCGAGCCGGTCCAAGATTTGCTGGAGTAGGTCGCGTTCGGCCATGGGATAGATTGCGGGAAGTTGTAGGATTGGGACGCTGTCCGGTGCGGCGAGGCGAGGCGGGGCGGTCGGCGTGATTGATCCGGCGGCACTTGTGGTGGCGGCTTGGTCCGGGAGCGGTGGCTCTGATACCAGTTTGTTGCGTGTCGAGGCTTGGCGACGTGTAAGTGGGCGGTTGATGGTGGGGATCTCCAGGATGGGAGGGAGGAGGTGGTGATGCGTGGGTTGTAGGATTAGGCATAAATAAAGATACAAATCTAACCATATTTAACCAGGTTAGATTAGGCATAATAATTGAAATGATTAAAACTATAGCCATACATAGAGAGGCTAAAACAGGCAAGGAAATAAAAGATAATATTATGGTATTGCTTGCGGTCCCGCGGTAGATTTGCGGCGCCCGTAGACCTGCCCCCAATGAGGATCTTCCTCGATGCCAATGCTGTCGTCGGGCGGTATTGGTACCGGAATATCGCTGTCGTCGGCATTGCTGTCGTTGGTCGGTATTGGCACCGTAACAGTTGCCTATATATATTCTTATGCGAAAGCATAAATATATGCATCCATGCATGTTTATACACATTCAAATACTCCTTAAATGTGCTGGTTGATGGGTAAAAAAACATATGCTTGTAGTTAGTGTTTTTGTCTCAATTTATTTCTATATTATGCTTGATCTGCTTAAAATAAAAAGTCGTGTAAGTTGAATTTGCGCACCTGGCCCACTTACACTGGTTTCCCACAGTTGATTGTGTATCCACTTTTTTTTTTAAATTAAAAAAAAGATCATGTATATTTCTGCATGCTTCTTCCCAGATGATTAACTGATTATCATTTATTTGAAGATATAGGATGCTTGAGGAGCTTGTTGATGCCGGAGAGGGGCTGCTTAGAGGATTCCATCGAGGACAGGGTAAGTAGTAAGCTATTGATTGTTAAGTTTGAATTCTTACTTTTTCCCCTCTTGACTAAATCCGAGTACCGAGCTATCCCAACCCTTAACTTTCTAAGTTAGTTAATTCGGGAGAGTGAATTGCTAGTCTAGAAAATTTTTTTGAAACCCTGAAATTAGTATCGAATTTTGATTTCGGATTACGTCAAAAGTACATAGCATCAAGTATATAATGTGTATCCCATAAAGTTGTTTTGCATTGACAAAGTTGCAATCATTATTATACACAGCACAGGCCATTGAATGATAAAACTTGTTGGAATGGATAGAAATTTATTGAAGAAAAGATTGAGGGTGGGGTGATTAGTCATATCCTATGGCCCATGAAAGCAACAAGCTGTAGATTTTAACAAAAGGGTTTTCTAAAAAAGTTATTTCTTTTTGACAAATTGAATGATTAATATCTATTCACCAGTTTGTGGGAGTCTGGATATGTGATGCACATGGTAAATTGGTAATACACTCCCGGATTTGGCGAGTAATAATCCTTAGTTGAGGAGGATTATACCTCATTCACTATTATTGTTGTCTTTGGTTGCTGTAGATTTTTGATTCTCCTAGATTTAAGACTTTCTTTTCTATCATTTCTTCTCTATGAAACCAGTTCTATACTGGGAAAATTTTACAATTCAGAGAAAGCATTCCTCTTCTCTATTTTCACTAACCTAAAACAAATAGTTCTGTATCTGATTTCCTTACCACATAATGAGCATGACCAAATAGTTCTGTATCTGGCTTCTCCTGTCTTACTTAGAGATTATTTCTGAAGTCATTTTATTAATTACATGATATGCCATATGAAATTTAATTAGAGGGGCATTGTTACGGTCGTAACCCCACCCCTGGGTGGGCAATACCAGGTGGGCAATACGGCTGGTTCTGCCCCCAATCCTGGCCCCCAATGCCACGGCTCAGTTGGTGATGAGAGATCATGGAAATTCTTCTTATCAAGGGGGTCGGGGGTTCGATCCCTGGCCTCAACAACCTACCGCCTGATTAAATTGGTGCGGGAATTTGGTTGGGGTGTGTGGGCCGCGGCCCTGTTACGGTGCCCATGCTCTGAGATTGGGGGCCAGGATTGGGGGCGGAACCAGCCGTATTGCCCACACGGTATTGCCTACCCAGGGGTGGTGTTACGACCGTAACAAAGATAGTCCCACGCAGACTTCACAATTTCATCATAATGTATGATAGACAAGCACTGATCAGAGAAACTGTTTGCAAGCCAATTATGAAAAAGAGCATCACTAACATCCCAATTAGTATATGTGGGAGATGTAGAGTCTGGAGGGGTGTTAGTGAGATGATTTCTTTTGCGTTGGGAGTGCATAAGAAAGATGAAAGTGACACTCCAATCAAAATAATTTGGTTTAATTAATTTGGAAGCCTTCCCGAGATTTCCAGACGCACACGCATATATGTGGGGGTAGGATCAATTGCAATCGGAGCAGAAGCGAGTTGTGGAGTTGCCATCTATTCAGTTTAAGCAAGACCTGATAGAGTCGTTGAATTCGTGAGTACGCCTATAAATAGCTCGAAGTTGGGAGTTCAACTTACGTGGAGTAGCAGCAGAGTTCGGCGAGTTTGAGTTCTGAATTAGGCGAGCTCAACGAGTTTAAGCGGAGATGAGATTGTACAGAGATGTTATACTGCAACGGGCGGGTCTATGCAGCAGGCGGAACACTGCGTTAGATCGGGGCCGCGTGTTGAGTTCGTGATTGGGATGTGTGAGATCAGTGAGATTGGATGAGATCACGCGAGGTAAGATGGAGGTCGCGACTGGATGAGATCGCACGAGGTCAGCAAGATAAGGTCGCAACTGGATGAGAATCGCGCAAGTTATAGATGATCATGGTCGGTTAGAGAGAAGCGTGAGATAAACAAGATGAGGTCCCAACTGTATGAGATAAGTCATTCGCTGTGGGAGAGATGATCACAGTTGCTCACAGTCATGGCCGTAGATTGAGGTCGCGTCGCAGTCCCTCGCAAGACCTTTGTGAGATGAAGATGGAGGACGCAAATTGAACGAGGCTCGCGAGAGCTCTGGTGCTAGTCTGCGGGAATCATGCAAGCTCGCGTCCTGTTCAACGAAGGTGGGAGTTTCCCGACACCCTATAAAAGGAGCAGCAATGGAGCTAGATGAGGTCTCCTTCTGAAGTTGTTTCCAGTCACATTGTTTTGCGAGCACGATGGAAATGTCACAAATTTTGCTACCTCTCATGTAAGGCCAAGAGGAACACATGCAATTGGATAGGTTCCGGCGTGATCGGGAGAAATTACGCGAGAGGAGAAAGAGAGTGAGACACTTCTGAGAATTTAAAATTTTAAATAATTATTATTCCAAAATTACTAACTATTACATAGGAGTTTTCTTCTTTATATAGAGTAGAGGAGGAAAAATCTACGCTTAGAGATATGAAATTAAATATAAGAGAAAGAAAAAATATACACTGGGCCCCTTTTGAGCTTTTTACAAAATGGGCTTAACAGATAGTATAGGATATATTATATATCGTTTGTGTTTGGTTTCTTTTTATTTATTGAGTGGTATTGTTTCTTCAGGCGTTGCTTTCAACTAATCAATAAAATATTGTTGAATCATGCTTTCATAACTGTACAAGTTGTTTCAGAATGCATGTCATGAATGTCTTATCTGTGCAGAGATGCTCAGGGGGACTGGATTTTCTAAGGTATCAAGTGTGGTTGATGATTTAATCAAAGGTTATTACACTGACAGTTTGATGGAATATGTCGATGCTGAATTTAGTACTTATTACAATGGTGTTCGAAATATGATGACTCGTAAGTAGTTGTTCCATAAGATCAGAATAATTTGGTTTCTTTTATCTAGAAATTGATATAACTCTCATTGGGAGTTGTGAGAGTGTTCTGAGCTTCTGCCAATTGTGTTCTTGGCCCATTTTGCTTATTTTATTTTGCTTCAAGTGTAGTGGATCTGCTTTGTATCCTTTTGAATTTTTACATGAGGATTGGCTCAAGCATGAAAATATTTTTTCAGGTTTCACCATCATCGCCACCTGCTAGAAAATATTTATTGAGTGTTCTGAAAAGAAAATCATATAAGAGAGTACTTTTTTTAGATGGAATACTAACCATATGATGGGGATCATGCCACACGACCAGTGAGAGTCTACTTGTGCCGATCACGGCTCCAATGACTATCGAGACCACTCATGCAAGTGGATCGCCGATAGTAGTATTTTGTGTTTATGTATTTTATTTGTGTATTTTGGAGGTTACAATGAGCGGAGAATTATGACCGTTCATTTTCCCTCCCTTGGCTATAAATAGGAGTAGAAGGTCTCTTGTAAGGGCTATTGAAAGTTGAATGAAAGTTCTCCTTCTGTTCACCCGGTGCCGAAGCCTTAATCCAAATGCGAAGTTTAGAATTTACCCCTCCCCTCTCTTCTTCGTATAGCCGTCTACCCTCCTTTCCCTCCACCTCTACTAACCGACCATCTCTCCATTACCCCTACCTCCCCTTCATCAACCAGCCACCCCTCTATCATCCCAAGGCCCCTCCACCATTTCCACCTCAATTCCGTTTATTTCAGTTTTCCGGCGATCACCCCTAGACGGCCACCCCTCCTCCCACTTCCATTCCAATCGTAGGACACCTCTCCACTACCACACTACCTCATCCTAATCACTTCCTAAAATTTAGGCCCACTACCCTTCGATTTCCTCCTCCACTCACCATAATCCCCCACTCACCATAATCCCTCACTTTACCCCCAACCGGACACCTCCCCATTGTAGAAAAACGGGGGTGCCGAGAAGAGAGATTCGAACGAAAAACGAAGACAAAAAACACAGAGAACACACAAATTTAAGAGGTTCACCCAAAAGCGGGCTACGTCCCCTATCCCGCCTCCGCTTCACCTTCTTGTATTCACCAAAAAGATTACAAAACACACAAGGTTACAAGGATCAAAACCGATCCTACCTCGCACCCCTCTCTTTGGACAAGAAACGGAGGAACCACCGCCGGAAACGCCTCTCCACGAAACTCCTCGTAGACGCCTCCAAAACCCTCAGCCGAAAACCGCTGAGACGAACCTTAACCCTAGAACCGGGTTACACGCCTTTAAAAAAGGCCACGGAACCGAAACCCGGATATCCGCACACCCGGATATTACAATCTGAAATTTGGCTCGCCGCCCCCGGACCCCCGCGTTCGCTGGTACTTCAGTCATCGGAGAGAGTCACGCTCCGACGTCTCTAAGCTCACGTGGGCTAACCCGGTGTGAGAAACAAGAGAGCCGGAAGTGTTCCCCAACTCCAACACCCATCACCCCACGTGGACCCCTATTACTTCCACATTTCTGGCATTGACCCAACACCCCACCCTTCTCATTTTCCAGTCTAGACGTTCACCCCTCCCCTTCCCAAGCAGCAACCTCCACTCGCCCACCCTCTAATCTCTTGGACGAACTCCAGGAACCCCAATTCCCGCTTCTTCATACAACAGGACACGCCTTGAAGCCTGATTTCAGTCCAGGAATAAAATCTGTACTGAAAACCAGCCTCCCCCACATCCGCCAACCCCTCCTGTCCTCGCTGTTTGTTGCTAGCACCTCCAGGACCCAATTCCACCCATGCCAAGCCTTCCCCACTTCATTCCAACCGGTTGGCAGCCTACTCCAGCCAAGCCACCGGCCATCCCCAACAGCCCCGAGTTATTTGCTTCATTCATGGACACCGAAGACTCGCTGGATATCCACTAAGCCCTCTACTCCATAGTCGTGCAAGTTTGCATTGTGTTGTCATTTGTTTGACGTTGGATTAGTGTTAATTTTGAACTAAAGTTACGTCACTTTGTAATCACTGTCATCACATTTTTGTAACATTATATGTTCTTATTTACTTGTGTAATTTTATTGTGTGCTCTCTCGCATTTATACAACTTTTGTTAAGCTTCATTAACTGTGATATATCTAGTATCATTTTTATAACATTTTATTATTGCATGTTAGTTGTCGACTTGTCGTATTAGTGTTAGCGCATTTAGAAATCATCCATTAGTCTTCATTAGAACCTTCCCTGTGTCACCATATTAGTCATTTAATTCCATTTATTCTAATTTAAATCTGGAATGTTCTAACTGATTTCTTTTCACATCTTTCATGGACATGTTATGAAGTGGATTCTTGCAAATCAGCGCTTGAAGACTATTTACCTAAAGGTGACTATTACCTCCAGATGTTTGTTATCTCTAAAGATTTGTACACACGTGCTCCTGCACATACACATATACTAGCGAAGGTGCATGGGTACCCCTAAGGTGGTGTGCAATATAAACATTATCGTCTTTGGTGAAATTTTTTTCCATGGGGGAGGCCGAACATCGATCAATATTGTTGCTGCCGCACATTACTCGGGGGTTCACTAAAGTATATAATGAGGAAAATGCATCATTTGTATTTTATTTTTTAATGTCATTTTTTTCTACTTTTAAATTAATAAAATAATGATACATAATAAAATAAAATATAATTATTTTATAAAATCTCATAAGGATTAAGTAATAAAACTTAGCTAAATCTCACGTAGGTAAGAATGTGATTTTATCCAATTTGGATTGGACCCTGTGCAGTTTAGATTTTTTGTACTTATTTTAAGTTAATGAAATTCCGTTGAAATAGTAATAAGTTTAAATATTATCAAATCTCATAGGGACTAAATAATAATTTAGCTAAATTTTAGATTTGTAAAAATATGATTTTATGTCCGATTTGGCTAGGACATTGTATTATTAGAAAGGACCAACTGAGACTATGTAAACACTTAAATTTTAATGAAAATTTTTCTTGTATAGCAAATAATAATAATTTTTAAATATTAAGTTTTCTTATACCTTCCATTCTTTCTAAATCTCTCTCATCTCTTTCCTATTCCTTAGTCTCTTTCCTATTCCTTAGTCTCTTTCTTCTGTTTTAATCTCGTCAGTTTTCTTTAAGTGGTTGTTATTCGCAGCGCGCATATGTCTATCCGCAAACCAATTTTTGTCTCTTTTATTTGAGTTTATGATTCTTATTAATATTTGGAGTTGTCTATTTACAGACCAGCTGCACACGGATTCGGGAGAGTCCCCATCCTCCCCCGAGTTCGACGCTCTCCTCCTAGCCCTTGGTCGTCATGACCTCTTTCCCCATCTCTGGCGCCTCGATGCGGACATACGCTCCCTCTCCCTCCCCCTTTCCTTATCCACGTTTGCCTCCATCATCTCTATCTATGCAGACGCCTCTGCTTCTTCTGAAGTTATTGTGTCCAATTCTTCTAGTATTTGAGCAATGCGTTTATCGAAATATTCTAAATCCACTTCTTCTCTTCACTTTCCTTAGTTTGTAAATCTTTCGATTTCGGACTCATCTTCAACTTTATCTGAAGATAGATTTATCGTTTCTTCTGCTATTAAATCCGGTCTTATGATGTATTATATATGAATCAGAGTCTTCTGCTAATGATGATAATGAGCTACAACAGTTCAATATATGTTGGACTTTTTTTTTTAAAATTTTGCACTGGTCTGTGAATAGTAAATCTGAGACCCTTTAGAGTTGCGAAACGTAAAAATTTGCGAATAGAAAAACTTGGTCTGCGAATAACAAACGCCTTATTTTATCTTGATTGTTAACTTTTGCATAGTTTGCCGCTTTCCCCACTAATTCTCTTGTTCCCCGCCATCATCTTTAGAGCTTTCCTCGGCGTCTTCATTTGCTGGAAACCCCGTTAGATGCATGATAGTCGGTCTACTTGGAGATACCTTCCATGCTTGCACTCTAGGAAGCATGTTACGCCGGACGTCATTACCAGATTCTCCGAAGATTACTGTGCACGTCGACCAAAGGAGAAGGCGGAGGAAGATCGGGCTGAACCATCCGGTTCAGCCCGCCAATATTAAATAAGGAGCAGTGGGGCTGAACCGCACCGGTTCAGCCCCTATGGGGGCCGGCCGGCCCCCATGGGTCCGGGTGCTATATAATACCGGACCCTCTTTGGAGAATGCATCAAATGAAGTATTATTCAGGTTTCCTTCTCTTCCCCTCAAACCCTAACCCTAATCTCTAGTTTCCTCTATTTCTCCCTTTTCTTCTTGCTAGTTCATAACATTTGGTATCAGAGCACCCTTCCTGCGACCATGGTGACACGCTCGGAGGCGGAAACCGCACGATTGACAACCCTAGAGGAGAACTACGTAGGGTTGGCGGATTCGGTGGCGGCAATCGAAGATCACTTGAAAACATCCACACAAAAAATGGAGGAACGCATGGATGGACGCATGGAGGAGATCAAGGCGTTGTTGATGCAGTCCCTGAAGGGGAAAGCGATTCCGGGCAGCGATTCAGAGGCGGAGGCGTCACACCATGCAGCGCCAGCAACCAACGGAGGGACAGGGGGGTCGGGCGTGATCCCTCCTGGCGGGATCCGGATCGATCCGGTCCGCACGGAGCCAGCCGGCGCCGGATCGGGGCTCCGCACAGCCAGGCGGGCTGGGCGTCGGGTCCGGAGGAGACCGGCTACGGCCGGCCAGGGGGCGGCTTTCCCCCCCCGCCAGCCGCCAGCCGCCGGCCTGGGCCGCCCAGCAACAGTCGCACCAGGATGTGCAGCCAGGAAGCGGGCCAGGCGGCCCTTCCGCCGCCCAGGAGAGGGCCGGGGCTGCTCTGTGGAGGGGCCGGGAGGCCCCAGCAGTCCCCTATCGACCACCGGGGGCTGTCAACGTCATTTTCGGAGGAGGAATGGGCCTCTTACCTACGCCACAACACGCTGGAGGTCCGATGAGGTTCGGAAACGGCGAAACATGGCACGAGCAACCTCCCAGGCAGGGATTTCAAGGCGGAGGACAGCAATGGGGCGGCGGCCAAGGGGGAGCGAATCTCCAGGACCCTTACGACCGACCTTAGCACGGACCGGAGGCCAACAGGAGACATGGGGATATGCAACAACGACCGTACATGCCTCCGAAGAGAACTCGTATGAATTTCCCTAAGTACCGCGGCGGGGATGCTTTGGAATGGGTGCAGAAGACAGAACTTTTCTTCACTTATCAGGAAATTCCCGATGACCAGTGGGTGCAACTGTCATCTTTTCATCTGGAAGACGACGCGTACCAGTGGGCACAGTGGTTCACCCGAGCATATGGTTACGCACCGTGGACTCACCTTGTGGAGGGATTCTCGGCCCGTTTTGGACCCTTGGAGTACGAGGATGTGGAGGCGACGTTACAAAAACTCCATCAGAAAGGCACCGTGATGGAGTACCGTACAGAGTTCGAGAAGCTGGCCAATCGAGTCAGTTGGGAGGAAAAGACCCTCCTCAGTTGCTTCATATCAGGGTTGCGGGATGAGTTGCGGGATGAGGTCCATGCCTATATGCCACGAAGTCTGAGCCATGCCATCAGTTTGGCAAGGATACAGGAGGAGATATTCACTCGGCAGAGGACCCGTACAGCGGTGAGAGCTCCTACAGTTGTACACCCTCCTCGGGGGGCCCCCACGGCCGAGGGCCGACCGACAGTGACAAAATTGACGTGGCAGGAACTACAGACCAGGAAGGAGAAGGAGTTATGCTTCAACTGTGATGAGCAGTACACCCGAGGACACACATGCCAGAAGGTCCAGACATTCATGCTGCGGGAGGATGCAGAAGATGTTCCTCGCACTGAGGAGGAGGGAGAGTTGCCTATTGAAGACTTTGGCGTATCCATCCAAGCCATGGAGGGGGGAACCCCATCTCCGACCTTACGCATAACCGGGAGGGTCGACAGGGAGACGGTGACGATCTTGATGGACAGCGGGAGCACTCACAACTTCATCCAACCCGCTGTGGCCCAGAAGACGGGGTATGACATAGATCGCAGCGTAGCCTTCCACGTCAGGGTAGCGGATCGACGTACACTGCAGTGTGAGGGAGTGATGAAAGGGGTGGAGCTCCGGATACAGGATTACACTGGACATATTGAGGTTTACTTATTGCCAATCCGGGGTTCTGACATGGTGTTGGGCGTCCCGTGGCTGCGGCGACTTCGGCGGGTGACTTTCGATTGGGACCAGATGGCTATGGAGTTCAGCCAGCACGGGAAGAGGTACTGCTTGGAGGGCCTCAAGTCGTCTCCGGCAAAGGAGATCTCACTCCGCAGCGTGGAACGACTAGGGGCACCGGATAGTACGATGACCATCGTTACGCCGAGTAGAGCAGAGCCTACGGCTCCAACAGAGGTCTCGTCTCCGATGCAAGCCAGAGCCGACTTGTTCCAAGAGCCGCACGCTCTCCGCCTCCAGCTTGAGGACAACTGGCCCTGGGGGAGGGAATGTTACGCCGGGCGTCATTACCAAATTCTCCGAAGATTACTGTGCACGTCGACCAAAGGAGAAGGCGGAGGAAGACCGGGCTGAACCATCCGGTTCAGCCCGCCAATATTAAATAAGGAGCAGTGGGGCTGAACCGCACCGGTTCAGCCCCTATGGGGGCCGGCCGGCCCCCATGGGTCCGGGTGCTATATAATACCAGACCCTCTTTGGAGAAGGCATCAAATGAAGTATTATTCAGGTTTCCTTCTCTTCCCCTCAAACCCTAACCCTAATCTCTAGTTTCCTCTATTTCTCCCTTTTCTTCTTGCTAGTTCATAACAAAGCACCGGTACCAGTACCGGGTACGATACATATCCGGCACGACAAAATTTGAAAAATAAGGATACGAGTACAGCGAGATACTTTGTATTTAATATAATAAATATATATGTATATTTCACAAATGCAATTATAAGTTCTCTAAGAAATCTGGACATGTAACTATATAACTCCTAATGAAATACATGTAACTATATAACTCCTAATGAAATACATGTAACTATATAACTCCTAATGAAATATAAGATTTCTGATTACATCTAAATGAGAGTAGAAATAACTGAAATGAAGAACAATAAATTGATTTCTGATTATATGTAAAGTAAGAACAGAAATAACTAAAATGAAGAACTTGTTTCTGATTATATGTAAAGTAAGAACAGAAATAACTGAAATGAAGAACTTGTTTTCTGATTATATGTAAAGTAAGAACTGAAATAACTGAAACGAAGAACTTGTTTTCTGATTATTTGTAAGTAAGAACATAAATAACTGAAATGAAGACTGATTACATCTAAATTTCTAATTACATCGAACTAAAATTGATTTCTGTTTACATCGAATTGAAATTGATTTTTGAGAAGAAGAAGAAGGTAGAAGGTGCGATCGAGACGGGATCGGGAGCAGGTAGCGTGTGGGATTGGGAGCGGGCGGCAGCAGCTTGCGGGATCGGGAGCAGGGAGCGGGCAGCAGCAACTTGCGGGTTCGGGAGCAGGGAGCGGGCGGGATTGGGAGATAATCACGATATAGGCGTATCGCTGCGTGCGGTACGCGTACCCATACCGGAAACACACTGTATGGGTACATGCATCTTTTTGGCGTATCCGTGCTTCATAGCTTGCACTGCTAGATACTCTGTCCTATCAGCCTACTCAGACGCTTTCTCCTCTCTGTCTCCTCTTTTTTCTCTCTTAGTCGATTTTTTACTTGGATAGGAAATCTTACCGAATTTATGAACGTTGGTTTTTCGTATAGATGCCTCTTCCATCCCCGATTCTATGTGCTGGCGAACTCCTATTTAAACATCATTAAAATGCATTTGATATTTCAGTATTTTGTCTTCTTCATATGGATTACGACATGATTTCTGATTTTTGCCTCCCTTGCAGATTAAGAAATCTTATTAATGCACAATACCTAGTATGATTATTTATAATTTTATGTATTTTTGGTTCTTGCATATAAAAAAAACTACTATACAACTTATGTTGCAGTGAAGACATAAATTTCTTTTTCGGTTAGTAAGGAGACCAAACATTTCTTGGGTGTTCTATTGTGTTATGTGTATATGCAATATTGCAGCCATCTTTGTTAAATTGTCGACTACATGTGCTTACTTATTATTACTTAGTATTCATGGAGTGTTTAGTATGATATCCTCTCAATGGATATTTAATAACAGCTTTCTCTTTTCTTTACATTTCAGCAAAAGCTCTTCTTGATGAACTTGAAAACCTCAAGAACAGTGCAACTGATAAGATAAATCATTGTATGGATGAACATTTTTCAGATTTTGAATCCAAATACTCCGAGGATCCTGAAAGAAAGTCAGATTCAGTTCAAAAGGTATAGCAAGCTAATAAGCACAAGTTATTGTAAATTTAATTCGCCATTGTGATATTTCAGATCATTTATTGTGAATCGAACCCAAAAGTTTAGAAGATCTTTTGTAACTTCTTGGTATTTAGAATGGTGATCTTTATTCTTGCATCCATGGATGTTACTTTCTCCAGTGCCTTGCTTTGATTCTCAAATCAAGCTATATCGCCTTGATTTTCTTCAAAAATCAATTTCGCTTTGTTCACCTTTCTTTTCTTATCAAATACTTCGCACTTTACGTCGTTATCGGTTACAGTCTCTTATTTTCTTTCAAATGAACTATGAAAATTTCCTATATGAAAAGAAATATGAAATCACTGCCTTCGCACTCCCCCACCCATAACCTTAGTTATAAATTTAATTCATTGTGAAAAATGGAATTTATTGTTTTTTTTAAAATGAAGTAAACAGGTGAAAGGAGCATGAGCGAAGAAAATACATCCAATCTTTCATCTTCAAATGGGTTTCAATAGTGCCTGCAATAATGACAGGAATGTTTTGGTTTCTAACTTTCCTCTACCAACGCATCATATCTTGAAAGTTGAAATAGTTATCTGCTCTCATTACTCATCTTTAGTTGGAAAGCTTGCCCAATGTACCTCTACCTTCTTCCTTCACCCGCTAAAATGCAAAAGATGATTCTTTCCGGAGTTGTTTTCTTCCTTTCCTTCCAGAGGAGCTAGAACAGTAATGGAAGGTGTGGCGCGAAGTTAAAAAGATGCCCTTGTGGACTTTCATAATCGATCGTACATATGCCCATTCCCTTCTGGCTAATTGAGTAGGGAGTGCTTTTTATGGAATTTAATACCAATAAATTATGTGTTGAGTGCTGACCTTTGTTTTGGACTTGTTCTCTAATGTGTTTAGTTCCCCAATGATCAACCTTATTTTCAAGACCCAGTGTTAGCCGAACACAAGGAACTAAGTTCAATTTCTCAGACAATGAGAACAAAAAGAACGGGTGTCAGGCCATATAACTTCGCCTGTATTACGAAAAAATTAGGTATGTTTTTGGTTCATACAAACATCAGCAGCGATAGTCGATGAGTGCAAAGAAAGAGTAAAGGGTGAAATGAAGTTTGATAAAGTTCTGTTTATTTACACCAAGGTAATAGCTAGATTTTTAATATTTCCTTTTATAGAACGATTCTTTTCATTCTTTTCCTACGATTCCTGCATGAAAGGTTTCTTTAGAATGATTTGTTTTTAAAAAGATTCTTTTCATTCGTTGAGGCAAATAAAAAACACGCCCCATCTCACGTTAATGAAATTCACCCTTATTGTTAGCTTTGTTTTTGAAGCCTATAAGCGAGTCATTCCTTTCCTTTTGGCCGGTGGACAGTGCGACTCAATTGTGCCCAAAGAGGGTTTAGTTATACAGTTTGTTTTTGAAGGCATCTAATGTTCAACTAAAATACACAGCTCAAGATCCATGTGAAACTAACTAATCAAGAAATCCAAGTCATACCTGCAACAAAACGATGAATCCAGTTTCATTTCAGAAGAGTTTGTTGAAGACCGAACACAAAAAATAGTTTCTGTGTCTCTATCAGTATCCACACGAACGCACAAAACTCTAACGTCGTTTGTCCAACGCCTCGTGGAAGGAAGATCTTCCGTCTCTAATACGAATTACTAGCTTTGTCTCCTTTAGAGATCGTCTTTCAGCCTCCAGTCCTCTTTCTGTTTCTCTCAGAAAAATGGTTCTCAGAGTCTCTAAAACAACATTTCAAAAATTTCAAGCCATTTATATTGTGAAAGAGGAGTTTCGAAAGCTCTAGATGAAGACTTGTGACGTTTAGAATGCATCGATTTGATTCATTACTGAATGTCGCCGCTTTGGTTCGCTAATCAAAGATCATTATTCTGAAATTAATTAATTATTAATTATTAATATAATATTTCTAGGCTTGAGTTAAATTAAAGTTCAGATTAAATTAAACTCTATCCAATCATTCTTCCTCTTCTAGTATATTCTTAATATTCTACCCCATAAATTAATATTACATGACAACGATATATTTGGTACGCTTTTAGATCACAGACTCCAACAATTTTTCACTTGAAAAAGGAATCAACCATAATGTCACAAACAATGAGTGACATCTAATAATACATCATTTCTACTCAAATAATACAATAAGTTTGTAAATCGACGATAATCTTTTAGTAACCAATGGTCCAACATAGTTTAGTCGTTTTGTCATTGACATCTAGACTAAACTCAAGGCATGAAATATGTCACCATCTTAATAATAAAATTTAGTTTACTTAAATTAAGATTATACTGGCATCAAACAAATGAGCTCAATATCATATATTGACTCAGTTTAGCACGACCATGCATTTTGTAGTCTTATTATATCAAGGGGACGACTAATATCACACATGTTATATAAGAGAGACAAATTTCATCTACATCACTCGCATTCACTTACATGATTTTCAACGTACCCAATAAATGACTTTATCATCAACTTTTCTCAAGAAAGACTTTTGTCAGCATCAAAGTATGCTACTTTTCATGCAATGACTACCGATTTCTGGTTAAAGAACTACATACATCATTGTCACTATGAGAATCTCTTGTTATACATATATAATAATCCCCAAAGAATTTTCAGGGTGAGTCTATCCAGTACACGTGTTCTCTAACAAGTACACGTGTGGTGACTTGATATCCAATATCATGACCTTTGAGACTCGATCATCATTCAATCCACGTACTAGTCCCCATGCATCATCATTTTCCAATTCTACTATAATACATTAACTAGAGACAATTTAAAAATAATATTTCATATAAATATAAAATCTTATATTCAAGTTACGCACTCGAATCTCTATGAAAACCAATTATTATAAGGGCATTTATCATGTTTAGCTATATTTTCTATATAATAATGAAGCAAAAATAATAAGTAAAACTTCCTTTTATATATATAAACTTATAGTACAATGTCATCACATGAACATAAAGTATGACAAATACATAACTCACAAGCCTCCCACTAAAGCTAAACACACAAGTATCTAATACCAAATGATCTAGTATGACCATCATGCTTCTTCTGAAGAATAGTTCGTTAGTGAATCTGTGATGCTGTCATCAGTTGACACCTTGCAATTGCTCACATCTCCTCTCTTGGCGATCACTTGAATGAGATGGAACTATCATGTTATGTGCTTGAAGTGTTGATGAGATCTAGGTTTCTTGACATCTGCAATAACTCTATTATTGTCACAGTACACATTGAAGCAATAATGATAGGAACCACATCAAGCTCGTTAATGAACTTTCTAATCCAAATAATCTTTTTTGCTGCATTAACAACATCAATATACTTAGCCCCTATAGTAGAATCAACTACTGCCTCTTGCTTAGTACTCTTCAAGCTTACTACTTCCATTTAAGCAAAACACATGACTCGATTGCGACTTAGAGTCATTTTTTTCGGTTTGAAAACTGACATCAGTCTAACCCTTTACAACCACTTCTTTCTCACCACCATATACTAATAGTACATCTTTAGTGCTTCTTAAGTACTTCCAAGATATTCTTGACTGCCATCTAGTGACCTCCACTTGGATTTGACTGATATCTGGTAATCATGCTCAATGCATATGAGACATCAGGATGAGTATATAGCATTGCATACATGATAAATCCAATTATTGTAATATATGGAATCATACTCATGTGGCCTCTATCATCCTATGATATAGGACACTGGGTCTTATAGAGATTTATACCATGAGACATGATTAATAATCTTCTCTTAGACTCGATCATGTTTAACCACTTCAACACATTGTCAATATATATACTATGACTTAGGCCAAACAATTTCTTTGATCTTTCTTTATAGATCTTAATATCTAATATATAGTAATATAGGTAGCTTCACGCAAAACTTTCATAGAAAAGTAGTTCCCTAGTCAACTCTTAATAGACTGCAAGGATGGAACATCATTCTGAATGAGTGATATATCATCAACATATAACACTAGGAATACAACTATGCTCTCATTGACCTTCTTGTAAACATAAAGTTCATCTTCATTTATGATGAAACTAAGCTCTTTGATTTTCTCATAAAAACGAAGATTCTATTTTCGAAAAACTTGTTTTAATCCATAAATGAATCATTACTGCTTAAATATTGTCTACCAAAGTTCAACGGCCCCTTTTTTTCATGAATATAAAGTGGTACTCGCTGACTCCTTGTATATTCATGACATCACCCCCAGAGCAGGTCGGAGCTTAGGACTCCCGCAAGCACTCGCACAACGTCTCAAAGCTCAGCTGACAAAATATTATGATTCTTGCCAACACTCCATTGTATTCGCATATGCTCAACTGTTCTCGAGGGTCCCCTTTCGTTCTCGCAGATGCTTTACCTTATTCACCGACGTCTTTAGGCTCTTATTAGCCCTACTTGTATTTACTTAGCTTGTTGCTTTATCTGACTGATCAGGCAACCTCTTTCCTATGTAACTACCGGCCGACAGGACCCTTACTAGTATAAAATAAGGGGTGAACAGTACTTTAAGGGACATTTGCGTTTGACTCCCAAACTTGCATGACACTCGTTTCTCTGGAAACAATGTTTCTGAGCTCCAATTTGTAATCGAACTTTCAATCAATAAAATCACGCCCGACTAAAGGTTCGTGTTGTTGTGAAGTCTCATCTCGTCACCCCCCAGTCTTTCTCGTCTAACCATTCGTGACCCATAATAACTTCCAAGTTCCAACTGGTAGTAGAGTGGGACTAGGGCACTTTTTACCCCAACACATACTTTATTAGCTTCATTTAGGGAAACACAACCTTAAATCGAGGTAGTTTCCATTAAGGAAATCCATTTTAACATCCATTACCAGATTTCATAATCATAGTACGTTGCAATAGTAAGCAAGATTTTGATGAACTTAACCCTAGCAGTTGGAGAGAATGTCTCATCATAGTCTACATCATGAATTTGCTTAAAACCTTTAGCTACCAATTGCCCTTTGTAAGTTTGTACATTACCATCAATGTTTGTTTTCTTCTTTTCTTCCATCCTAACATAAGTGAAGTGCTTAGTGAGATGTCTTCTAGAAATCAATCTAGTATGACATGTCAGAAGTTTTTGTTCCTGAGAAAGCAGGACATCTCTATTGTGGAATAAAGTACCTGAAAACAAAAAAGTCACTTCAATTATGATACCGAAGGCCAGTTCTCCATCCGTACCTTAATCCGCAGAAAAGAATTTACCCCAAACAATTCGATTTACTTGAAAAAAGATTGGACTAAACGTTTTCCTTATCTAATCCTAAAGAACTGCTTCTAAAAATATTTTCATGTGGTCTAGAAAGTAGAAAGCAAACAACTAGATTATGTACGCAAAACCTTTTTAATAAGAATAAACTTTCGCCTTTGGCAATCTCTCTATGAAACAAGTCTAAATAGAATGAGAAGCAAATGCCCTCCAATCCAAGTCTATTTACTTTCCACCAGAGAAATTCTACCAGAAAGGCGAAAAAATACTAAGTTTTGTCACTTTTATCCCACGGAAGGAACAACCTTTGAGAATAAGACAATCAAATACTGTAGGCCAGTGATGGTTTTAAAATCCACTAAAAAGATCGATTCCAGTTCTTTCTTTTTTGATACTTTAGTCGTCCAAAGGAAAAAAGGAAAAATAAAATAAAATATTTCCTTTCCAATAAATAGATCACAAACTCATTCTTATTGGAGCGTTAACTCAATACAAAGTGTTGTTGATCTTATCGCTGCTTCTTCAACAACGTCAGCCAAGTAGGTTGATACCACTTAGGGTATCGCCGGGCGATAGCAGGGAAGGAGCGCTGCGTAGATACTATCGCAGGCTGACGCCGGGCGACACTGGCGGCGGTAGCGTGCGAACGGCGACCGAGGGAAGTAGAGAGGGAGAGAGATAGAGAGAAAAGGGGAGAGACAAGGGGAGCACCCCCTCCTAAGACAATTGATCCAAAGATAATGAAAAGCATACAAGAGTTCTCCTCATATAGTGAGGGCCCAAACAAACCCTAAATAAAATAAAACATAACTTGATAACCGCACACCGCTTCCGCCTAGACCGTTGGTCCGTTTCCTCCGTTCTCCGCCGAACCATCCGCCTCCTACGTGTCGCGTCCCCTTCGCGTGTACACTTGCCATGGTGGGTCCTCCGCCCTGATATCGGTAACAATACCGTCATCTGGAAAATTGGCCTTGTCCTCAAGGCAATAATCGGGAAACTGCCGACGGAAGTCATCCCGCAGGAGCCATGTGGTGGCGGTGGCCGGTCGGTTGCGCCAAGCTACTTGAATCTCCTCTTGAGTGGTGTCCCCCGGGCGGTGGTGTCGTCGGCCGAGAATAGCTTCTGGATATAGCGGCTCTGACCTGGAGTAGTCGAGGTCGGCCGGAATGTGGTCCACGACGGGGTGGTCGCCAACGACCCGTCGGAGCTGTGAAACGTGAAACACCGAGTGGATGCGGCTATTGGCAGGCAGACGGAGCCGGTACGCCACGGCCCCAATGCGGCTGATGATCTCGAATGGCCCGTAAAAACGGGGTGCTAACCTCGGGCATGGCCGGCGTGCCACTGTCAGCTGGCGGTAGGGGTGGAGTTTGAGGAAAACCTTTTCGCCCACTTGGAACGACAAGTCCCGGCGTTTCCGATTTGCAAAGGATAACATTTTGGCCTGGGCGCGGCGGAGATGATGCTTCAAGCTGTCGAGAATGATGTCCCGGTCGTGTAGGTGGTCGGCCAAACTCGCCACGGGGCACTCGCCCGGGAGATGTCGGAGCACGGATGGAGGAGGCCGGTCGTACACTGTTTCGAACGGGGATGTGTTCGCCGCATGGTGATAGGCCGTGTTGTAGGAGTATTCTGCCCAACAGAGCCATTTGGCCCAAGTGCCCGGCCGTTCGCCGATGAAACAACGTAAGTACGTCTCGAGGCATCAGTTCAGTACTTCCGATTGTCTGTCCGACTGGGGATGATAAGCCGTACTCATACGGAGGCGCGTCCCTTGCAACCGAAATAGAGAGGTCCAAAAGCTGCTGAGGAAGAGGGGGTCGCGGTCACTGACAATGGAACGGGGAAAACCATGCAAACGGACGATGTCGGAGATGAAACTGTCGGCGACGGTCGCCGCCGTATACGGGTGGCGGAGAGGGACGAAGTGTGCGTATTTCGTGAGGCGGTCCACGACCACCAATACGCAGTCAAAACCATTCGAACGGGGCAGCCGCGTCACGAAATCCATGGCAATGTCCTCCCAGATCCGCTCCGGGATCGGCAGGGGCTGCAGTAGGCCGCTCGGAAACATAGCCTCATATTTAGCTTTTTGGCAGGGCAAACAGGCCGCCACGTACGCTTTCACCTGTTGTAGCATATGCGGCCAGTAGAGAGAGGCCGCCAGGCGCCTGTACGTGCGGAAAGCACCCGCATGGCCCCCGGATGGGGTAGAATGGAACTCGTCCAAGAGGCGCGGTATGAACGTGGAGGTGGCCGAAATCACCAAGCGTCCCCGATGAAATAAACGACCGCCGAGAATGGAGTACGGTGGGTGAGCGGTCGGGTTGGCGAGAAGGGCCGTCCGTATAGCTGCCAAGTGCGGGTCCTGTTCCACCTCCCGCTGAAGAATGGCGGCGTCCTCCCACACTGGGCGTGACAGGGCCGTGAGTTCGGTCGCTTGGGGGTGGCGGGATAGAGCGTCTGCCGCGCGATTCGTCTTGCCGGGACGGAATTCGATAGTGAAGTCATACCCCAGTAGCTTGGCCACCCAGAGCTGTTGCGCCGGTGTCTCTATTTTTTGCTGCAGTAAATAGCGAAGGTTGCGATGGTCCGTTCGAACCACAAAGTGCCGTCCCAAAAGGTACGACCGCCAGTGTTGGACCGCGAGGACCAGTGCCATAAGTTCGTTCTCGTATGCCGAGCGGCTTCGCACGGCGGTCGAGAAGGCGCGACTGTAGTAGGCAATCGGTCGTCCCGTCTGCATCAAGACTGCCCCCACGCCCGTCCCGGAGGCGTCGCATTCCACCACAAACGGATTCTGGAAATCCGGCATTGCCAACACCGGCCCTTGCACGAGGGCCGCCTGAAGAGCTGCAAACGCGGCCATGGCCGCCGACGGCCACGTGAACGGGCCCTCCTCCGACAGCTTCAGCAATTGGGTGAGAGGCCTCGCCAAGCCCCCGTAGTTCTGGATGAACTGCCGGTAGTAGCTGGTCAGCCCCAGAAATCCCCGGACGTCCCATAGGGAGGAGGGCGTGGGCCATCGGAGGACCGCCTGGACTTTATCTTCCTCCATGGCCACGCCGTTGGCCGAAATTGTGTGGCCGAGGTAGCTTACTTTGGTGGCGCCGAAGGAGCATTTTTTTCGGTTGACCACAAGGCTGTGCCGGCGGAGGGTAAGGAACGCCTCGCGTAGGTGCTGTAGATGATCCTGCCAAGAGCGACTGAATACCAAAATATCATCAAAAAAAACGAGAACATGCTTACGGAGGGCCGGGCGGAAAATATCGTTCATGGTGGCTTGAAATGTTGCCGGCGCATTGGTGAGGCCGAACGGCATGACGAGAAACTCGAAGTGGCCGTCGTGTGTTCGAAACGCCGTCTTCGGGACGTCCTCGGGACGGACCCGGATTTGGTGGTAGCCGGCCCTGAGATCCAGTTTGGTGAAGTACACGGTGCCGTGAAGCTCATCGAGGAGTTCTTGGATTACGGGAATGGGATATTTATCCGGGATGGTGACTTTGTTGAGGTCCCGGTAATCCACGCAGAACCGCCAACTCCCGTCCTTCTTGCGAACGAGGAGCACCGGGCTGGAAAAAGGACTGGCACTTGGGCGAATGAGGCCGCCTAACAACATCTCTCGTACCAAACGCTCCATTTCATCTTTCTGCGCGTGGCCGTAACGGTAGGGACGCACCGAGACCGCGGCCGCTCCTGGTTGGAGCACGATCGCGTGATCGGTTGGTCGGGCTGGTGGAAGCCCCTGGGGTGGTGCGAAGATGTCCGCAAATTCGGTCAGGAGGAGTTGAACTGCTGGCGCCACATGGGAGTTGTCCGGTTGGGTTGCCTCCACAACCCATAAGCACGCGGAGAAGTCCACGTCCGTGACGCGGTGGAGGGCTCGACAAGAAATTGGTGAGCGGAGGAGAGTCGAGTCGCCCACTAGGCGACAGGGGCGGCCCTGATGATGAAACACCATCGTGCGATTGGCCCAATTCACACGGACGTCCCCCAACGTCTGAAGCCACGCGACGCCCAAGATCGCGTCAATGCCGCCAAGTTCGAACATATAGAAATCTGCCGTGAAAGTACCCGAACCCACAGAAAGAGAGACTTCCGGACATTGGCCGAGCGTTGGTCGGCGGCGGCCATCCCCCAAACACACCGAGAAGGTGGGCGAGGGCGTAATCAGGAGGTCGAGCTCACGTGTCATTGTTGCCGAAATAAAGTTATGACTCGCTCCACTATCTATCATGATGATGACGGTGCGGCCCCGAATGTCCCCCGCGAGTTTCATCGTTTGAGGACCGGTTAGGCCCCCAACGGAGTAGAAAGGAAGGTCCGGGACGTTGAGAGGTGCCCCCTCCGCCTCCACCGGCAGAGCATCCGGTTGGACGTCGAAATCGTCTTCCCCCATCTCGGGGCTATCGGAGTCGCCATCCCCAATAATGGCATGGAATTCCTTGACGGTACATACGTGCTGAGGAGAGTACGGCTGGCGACAGCGGAAACACAGGCCTTTTCGACGGAGGTCATTGTAGTCATTGTTGGAGAGGCGGTGAGGGTTGTCCGGACGTGGCGGACGGTGGCCGCCCGCCGGCGGAGGCCGAGGGTGGACGTCTCTTGGCGCAGTAGGGTGAGGAGCAGAATGTCCTCCGACAGGCCACGGACGGGTGCCCAGGTCCGCTTCGACCGCACAAGCCAATTCCAAGGCTTCCGAGACCGTCCGAGGGTGATGTGTCCGAATCCGGGACCATATATTCGGCAGGAGGCCCTGGAGAAAGAACCCGAGGTAGTGGTCGGGCGGCAAGCCCGGGACCTGTGTGACGAGGGCGATGAATTCATTTAATGTAGCTGTCGACGGAAGACGTTTGGCGGGTAGTGCAAAGGCGCTCCACAGCGGAGCCGGCGTAACGGGAGTCGTACCGACTGATCATTTCTTGCTTGAACTCGTTCCAGGAAATGAGGGGCTGAACTTGGCGGAGCCACCGCGCCCAATGAAGCGCGGAACCGTCCAGCCCGACTACGGCGGTGCTCATTTTGTCCGCTGTCGGGGTGTTGTTGAGGTCGAAAAATTGCTCGGCCCGGGCTACCCAGCCCAACGGATCCACCCCCGAGAACGAGGGGAGGTCTAGGGCGAGGTGAGTGCGGCCAGCGGGGGGTTCAACGACAGCCGGGGCGAAGAGCGGCGGCGGCATCCCTAGGATGGAGGCGGCGTCGATGGAGGTCGCTGAGCCCGACGGAACAGAGGGGTGCGGCAGCGTCGAAAGGGCTTCGATGCGACTGATGAGGAGGGCTTGCCCTGCGGCGAGGGCGTCGAGGGAGGATTTGAAGGCGTCGAGGCGATCGTCCTGGCGGTCGAGACGATTGCGGGTGGCGTCGGCGTCGTCGAGATTTTCCTGGGCCTGGAGGCGGGTATTGGGAGCCATGGCGACGAGAGGGCAGGTTACCGGCGGCGCTAGGCGGGCGGAACGGGCAGGTCGGACCAGATTGATACCACTTAGGGTATCGCCGGGCGATAGCAGGGAAGGAGCGCTGCGGAGATACTATCGCAGGCTGACGCCGGGCGACACTGGCGGCGGTAGCGTGCGAACGGCGACCGAGGGAAGTAGAGAGGGAGAGAGATAGAGAGAAAAGGGGAGAGACAAGGGGAGCAGCCCCTCCTAAGACAATTGATCCAAAAATAATGAAAAGCATACAAGAGTTCTCCTCATATAGTGAGGGCCCAAACAAACCCTAAATAAAATAAAACATAACTTGATAACCGCACACCGCTTCCGCCTAGACCGTTGGTCCGTTTCCTCCGTTCTCCGCCGAACCATCCGCCTCCTGCGTGCCGCGTCCCCTTCGCGTGTACACTTGCCATGGTGGGTCCTCCGCCCTGATATCGGTAACATAGGTCCTATCACCACTGTTAACGTATTTTCACAATTCTCCAACCTACTAAATTTCCTTACCTCCAACCAATCCCTTTTTAGGACAAAGACTTTTGCACTTTTCTATCGTAAAGCACCCCCAAAGCTCTAATCACTCACACTCCTCATTCCTTCATATCCGACGAAGTTCGGCCTCAGAAGGATCTGATCTCAAGCCCCATCTTCACTGTTTTCTTCTTCTTGAAAATGTGGAGCCCTATAGCCTTATGGAAGATAACACACTTTTTCAACACTCTTGAATTGTTATCTTTCCTTTATGCACTTTCCTTTCTTCTTTCAGACGTCAAAGTCAGCTTTGCCACACACCTAGTATCTTATCTTTTCTTTTGTAGATTTATATGCTTTGAGTGGTTGATATCTAACGAAGTCGGCCTCAGAAGGATCAGATCTTACGCTTCTTCTTGAAAATATGGAGCCCTATAACCTTATGAAAGATAACCCCCTTTTTCAACACCCTTGAATTGATGTTATCTTTCTTTTATGCACTTTTTTTTCTTTCAGATGTCAAAGGCAGTTTTGCCACGCACCTAGTATCTTATCTTTTTATTTCTGAGATTTATATGCCTTGAGTGGCTGGATCAATTCGTTAGTGAAATAAAAAAAGAAATTCTATTCATAGGGTAAACAAAGAATCACCCCCCATCTCCATAGCCGCTTTCCTGGAGAGCTGGGAGAAGACGAATTCACCTATTGTTCGGTTCTAGAGAGTCACTATGTCAGATGAAAAAAAGTTTATTCTCTCCCGAAGTCTTCTTTTCCACTGAGAAAGCTAAGAATTAGCTAGCCTTACGAGGGTATTCCTATGGTGTAGGATTTTTAGGGTTTATGGTTTAGGATTTTTTGGGTTTATGGTTTAGCGAAGTAAGCTTGACCAACTCTTTACCTACACCGCTTCCTCCTGTATCAGATGATGCAAACTGTGGATGCTATGGTTCCTCCATTGCGTGATAAAGCTTGTCATGGCCCTGCCTCTGTTTCATCATTGTCAACTATGTGAGATGCTGCCAATCCTCTGGCTGCAGTAAAAAAAAGAGTTGAAGCAATGCAATAAAGTATATAAAGCTCATTAGGTGGATAGTGGGATGTTCACCACCACTCCTCACGCCGCTCCTCATGCCTACGGAGCTGGCTCTGAGAGAAGCTATACATAGGGGCTAGACAAGAATGAGCGGAATTGTACCAGCAACTACATTCTCAAAGATGTAAGGTCTTCAGGCCCACTTCAATTGTCTGCTTCTTCTCACCCAGGGCTCTATCTGTTGTCCCGCAAACTAATTACTCCAGGGTAGCGACAGTAGTGCTGAACAACAGGTCAAAATTTTTAGGTGAGGTAACGGCTTTATCTTAATGAAATGACATAAATATGCGGTTGTCATTGGTGTTGTCCCTCTTTGTTTCCTGGGCTTGATTTGTACATTAAATATTTAGGCACATTGCTTGTTCGATGCAGTACATGTATCGGTAAATAACGTAAGATAATGAGTTTCCACTGTCTAAGGAAAGCTTTCCTAATTTCCATTTTTTTAGCTTGTCAAACCCGCTGAAGTCCTCGTGGAGGGATAGGGTCGCAGGCGTAAGCTTTTGGCCAATCAACTTGCTCTTATTTGACTTTTCTTCGCTATCTCTACTCTATATAAATAGGGGCGCCATAAAAAAGAAACTATAGAAAAAAGCCTCTGACTCCAAAACAGTGTAAGAAACTTCAATTAGGCTGCTCTGCTTCAAAGGCAAATCTCATTTTGTACTTTACTAACGAACTTGCGTAGCACTTCTCCCCGCATGCCACTTATAAGTTAGACTACTTTGGGAACTCAACTTTCTATATAACTCACTGCCTGAATTCTGTAACATGGTTAGCTTTCACGAAATACTTAGAGATTGCTTGGATTCAACATTTTGAGCAGACAAATATCTGGAACAGTTTCCGTTAGTAATTTGTAGATGTGAAATAATTTTTTAATTTTTATTGTTGTTTATAAATTGTAACTCTTATCCTGCATCCTTTTCCAGGGTACAGAAGAAATATTGCTTCTAGAGGAATCAGTAATTCGTGTGGCTTTTATGACTATCATATACAACATGTTGAAGCTCGACTACACAAGCCAGGTAGGTGTAGCTTGTGTTTTTATCCCTATACTTATAAATACTCGTACAGTTGTACTATTGCAATTTCTTAATTATGTGAAACTCGTGCGGTGAAGAACTAAACATCTAGGTGTTTTTTTGGCTATCAAGCACCGACACTTCCCATATAAATGCAACTATCAGTATTTGTTTATTATAAAAATAAAATGTGCTCTAGATTTAACCTTCTTTTTTTCGTTACAACTACTAAAATTTTAATTTATATTTGATTATTTTATTTATTTATTATGTATTTGAGGATTAAATGTTTTAAATTTGTAGTGTTTCTACTTATTCAATATTATTTTTTTCTACCTTTTATATTCTCCTTTTTTTTAAAAGGTGGCATATATACACAGGTCACACACACACATATATATATATACTATCAAGTACTGAAACCTATCGTGGGAGTTTGCAAAATTACAGGTTGCGCGGTCCATCTTTTGGAATTACAAAGACCTCCCCTATAAGTTTACATTTCATAACATACCTGCCGAAAAACATGATCTGTCTAGTTTTGTCAGCCATCGATAACTTTTATTCAAATCGTGGAGTTTCGATGATCGCGATTGCTTTGATGGTGTTAGCAAGGAAATGTGCATATTGCCTTATATAGTATATATATGTATAATAATAGGGTTAATTACCGGGACCTCCCCTAGGAGTTTGCATAATTACAGGTTGCACCCCTCTATCGTTTGAAATTACATTTACCTCCCCCTCTAAGTTTCCGGAATTTACAAAAATGCCCCTTCCCTTAGAAATATGGATGGAAAATGATAAAATCAGCCAAATTATTTTACTATATTCAAATTTACCCTTTGTAATGACTCTACGTTGAAAGGTGTAACCTTTTCCTCTAGAAATACAGATGGAAAGTGATCAAATATGCCAAATTATTTTATGATATTCCAATTTTACCCATTGTAATAACTCTTCATTGAAAAGGGTGCATTACATTTTACCCTTTGCAATGAATCTAGAATCATTATAAAATGATAAAATTGAAATATCGTAAAATAATTTAGCTGATTTTATCATTTTCCATCCATATTTCTAACGTAAGGGGCATTTTTGTAAACTGGGGAAACTTAGAGGGCTTAAATGTAATTTTGAAAGATAGAGGGGTGCAACCTGTAATTATGCAAATTCCCAGGGTAGGTCCCAGTAGTTAACCCTATAATTATATATAATAATATATATGTGGTTTTTTCTAATTTAAGCTAAGGATCAAAATGCTTTTATTTGTACAGGAAAAAATTATAGGATCCCTTAACCTGATGGTATCTCCATCAGAGCTGGAGAGCTACTGCAGAATGTGGAGATTGCGACCTTTTGTAAACCCCAGCGCTATTCATATAGCCTGGGCATACGTTTCCAGATAGAAAGCTCGGTCGAATTATTTAATGGAAATTGTATTGACTTCGGTTTTAGGGTTTAGGGCGCAGGAAGTTTAAATTTAATTCTGAGCAAGTATATTGGGATGTAAACTTATTAGAGATCAGTTCTTATTTAGGTTTATTTTTTTAATAAAATTTTGCTCTTTGGTAGGTTTATGGTGTACTCTTTTGGGGTTAGAAGGGCGGCGGCGAAATGTTTGAATTCAGATGCTTGAATGTTTTTTGTTTTAGATAGGGTTTTTGGGTTCTTTGGTTCAGTTTGAAAGAGAATTTGTTAGAGATTCGAAAAGCGACAAATGTATGGGCGCGCAAGTCTTGAACTGCCATTCATGAAGAGTACAAAACTGCCTTTTACCATGAGCGAATATACGAATGTACATTTAGATTGTTTATTTGAGCTTTTTTCGTTACGGTTTTGAAAAGAAATACAAATGTCCTTTTATGCCAAATTTTAGCTGCATGAATGGGTTATGTTCGTGAATGTTGTTCGATCTCTGGGAATTGCATTGTCTTAATTACCGGGACCTCCCCTCGGAGTTTGCATAATTACAGGTTACACCCCTCTATCTTTAGAAATTACATTTACTTCTCTAAGTTTCCCCAATTTACAAAAATGCCCCTTTCATTAGAAATATGGATGAAAAGGGATAAAATCAGCCAAATTATTTTATGATATTCAATTTTATCCTTTGTAATGACTCTACTTTGAAAGGTATGATATTCCAATTTTACCCTTTGTAATAACTCCGTTGAAAATGGTGCATTGCATTTTACCCTTTGTAATGATTCTATAATATTATAAAATAATTTGACTGATTTTATCATTTTCCATCTATATTTCTAAAAGAAAAAGCATTTTTGTAAACCTCCATTGAGTTTTATTTAAGAACAATGATTTAGGGTGCTGTTATAAGCAAACCATTTTTGGTTGCTAGCAACCCAATTTCTATGAGTTATTACACGCCTTTTGAAAATACGCTGTGTACATGCATTCTTAGGAAAAGTGTTCAACACGAAAATTGCAGATCTCGTCGAGATCTACAACTTTCGCGTTGAACACTTTTCCTAAAAATGCATGGACAAGGCGTATTTTCTTGTTATTTTCAAAAATTCACTATAGTTACGATCAGAGCGATTTTAAGGCCTTGTGCGTGCATTTTTAGGAAAAGTGTTCAACACGAAAGTTGTAGATCTCGACGAGATCTACAATTTTTGTGTTGAACACTTTTCCTAAAAATGCATGTACAAAGTGTATTTTCAAAAAGCGCGTAATAACTCATAGAAATTGGTTTGCTAGCAACCAAAAAGGGTTTGCTTATAACAGCACCCATGATTTATCTTCGTCTCCAACGGCTCCATCTCCAACCGCCACCCCCCACCCAAACAGACCCTTAGAGAGGATGCAAATATAATTTTGAAAGATAGATGGATGCAACATGTAATTATGCAAACTCTCAGGGAGGTCCCTGTAATCAACCATAAAACAATTACATCAATGCATATTTCTCCTTATTTTTATTAATTCATTTTTTGCTTCAACAACACCATAAAATCTTTTTTTGCAAAAACAAGTCTTTTTGTAACTCATCCTAACACAAGCATAAATAGCAACATAATGTTTTTGTAAGAAGAGTCCAAATTATAGGCACTAGAACTATTTGAAAAAGGCAGGAAATGGGAACGCACATTGAAATAAAAGCCTGAATTCTCAAGATAAAGTAGAGAAGTTGCTCATCCGTGTCTGAAACTGGCCTGATTGCTCAGGTTCTTGATGGGATGCTTGACCAGGATCGTATGTGTCTTCATCTTCAACAGTTGATTCTCCTGTAGGTGGACCAGCCATTAGAATGTCGAGGGACATGCTGTCATCATCAGAATCTTCAGAGTACTTCTCCCTTAGGGATGGTGGTTGTTCAGAAGACTGTGGCTGTCTAGCTATCTGCGCCAGCAATGAGGATATAGGATTTTAGCTTGAGCACTCGCCGATTCCTCTGATTGCATCGCTCACAACCAATTCTATCCAGAGCTCACCCGTGCAGCTTGAGCCTTCCCGTGTTGCCAAACACCTTTTGTTGTCTGTGTCCGAAATGGACAAGCATTCTAAGCAACCACGACAAGCTTTCCAATCTCTCTATGTCGCCGACATCTGAAAGGGATAGGTGTTTGAGGCAACCATAATGAATTTCTAAACTCTATAGGTGTTCGATCAAAGAGATAGATGTTTGAGGGTACAATTGAGAGTTATTTCTTGCAACAACTCGACCCATAATATATGTGGTATTGTCTATTTTGGTTCAACCAGTTCAAATTAAGTTGAATCACATAATTGTATCGTCTTGTAAGGTTGCATACGGGTACTTCATAAGATGTCACTCATCCCAAAATTATTTCTCTAATATTTGAAGTTCAAAAATATTACTTAAAACTCAAAAAAAAAACATTTCTAACATGAGATTAGTTATGCACAACATTTCATCCAAAATAACGACATCTTAGAAGCTCGCATGAAGCTGCTTTTATCCACGCTCAAAGAGAGTTAAGAGTCTGTTTGAGAGAGATGGTACTGTGTGATAGAGAGCTGTCAGAAATGAAGTTTGCATAATAAGCTATATTTCCACTAAACATTATCTGGATTAAACTCTGTTTGTAGAGCTGTTTAGAATATATTGACTGCAAATTGATCACATTTTAAAGCCATTGAAGAAACGTTGCATCCATTTTTTTCTCGTTGTTTCATGGCGGCTCTACGATGGAAGAGCCGTGTTGATGCGAAATTGAGAGAAAAGGGAGAAGAAGACTACAAGTCTCGAAAAGAGAACCATGGAGATACAGATAGATAAGAAAAAAAAAAGATCACTGATTCAATATATCCTAACTGCGGCCTTATACCGACGAAGATAATCTCCACGCTCTACCTCATGATCTCGACCAACGCTCGCTGATGCACCTCGCCACAATTTGTTGTCGTCCTCTCGATAAACAACACCCTTTCCTCATCAATCTCTCCCGCCGACGCCAAACCTCATAAATAAAGTCGAGATGAAGATTAAGCGCATTGCGAATTTCAACACCATGCTCAGCCAGATACATGGAAAACATTCACATTAAGCGCAATTGGCTCAACACTCGGGACCGTTTGGCACGGCTGTGCCAGTCGTGAAAACATTGCAGAGCTTAGAAAACATCCACATTAAGCGCAATTGGCTCAACACTTGGGATCCGTTTGGCACGGCAGTCATGAATGTCGTGGTCATGAACCGTCGTCCGTGAACGTCCGACATCATCTAAGTAACTCCATCCACATTTACGTTCAATTTTTTTTTCTTGACGATGGTTCATCATATCAAGCAAATATTTTAGGTGATTGTTAACCGCAACTCGATTTTGGTTTGTCGCATCTCATTGTTAACCGCAATCCAATATTTGGCTTGCCGCACCCCGATGTTAACCTGTGCATCAATTATTTCTCCTACGGAAATTTTTTCCCACGCCAAAAATTTGAGCAAAGTGGGCTTTCCCATCACGCTGGAACCGACGAGGCCATATCGTTTCCCATGGGAGATCTTGACAGAGGCGTTCTTGAGTAGCAAGAGAAAGGGGGGAGAGAGAGAGCCTAGAGAAAGGGGAGAGAGAGAAGCTAGGGAAAAGGGAGGGCAAAACTTAAATGTAGTGTTTTTTTTTAATTTAGGGTCGTCGTATGTGGTAAAAGAAATATTTTTTAAAATTTTGAGGTGCGAATAGCCATATTTTTTTAGGGGATTGTTAACCGCAGATCGAAAATGGCTATTCGAAGACCAATAATAGCCCATTTTTTGGTGTCCAAAAATGGCTATTCGCAGACCAATAATAGCTCTTTTTTGGGTGTCCGAAAATGACTATTCCAGATTTTTTCCCACTGATTTCTTCTTGCAGGAGGATATATTTGCAGTTTAACATTGCCGACGAAGTAGAATCTCATCTGTTCGTCTGATTTCGCCGGTGAGTAAAGCTTTCGTCGTTGTCTCCTTTAAAAGCTTCCGCCTGCTAGCAATAATCCAGATTTTTTCCATTGATTTCTTCTTGCTGGAGGATATATTTGCGGTTAACATTTCAAAAGTTTTTTTTATGTTGATCTGCGAATAACAATAATCTTTGCGACTAATAAATTTAAATTCTTTTGGAGCTGTAACTAGTAATAATCTACTAATAGTCATTTTCGATCTACAGATAACAATCCCTTTTTTTGTTTATTTTATGACGGTGGTATTTTTGGATCAAAAATGTCGCGCCGAACATACTCTAATTAAAGATGACCAATAAAAAGCTGGCTCGAAAAAAAAAATTAACGGTAACATTTTGCCTTCCCATACTTGTGTCACTTTCACACTTTATTACAGTCTCCAGTTCTCAACTACCCGTTCTCCACTCCCCCCCTTCAAAAAACCCAGGCCCCTTCTTCACCTGCAACCTGCAGAACCCCCGCAGTTCTTCTTCTTCTTCTTCTTCTTCTTCTTCTTCTTCTTCTTCTTCTTCTTCTTCTTCTTCTTCTTCCTCCCCGCAATGTCTCCGCTTCTTCTGCTCTTCCTGGTGCTCGCGGCAGCGCCATCGGCGCTGACCGACATGGCCAAGGATCGCGATGAATGCGCGAACACGCTTGTGGGGCTGGCGACCTGCCTCACCTACGTTCAGGGAAGCTCGGCGGCGCCGACGCCGGACTGTTGCGCAGGTCTGAAGGGCGTGCTGTCAACGAACCCCAAATGCTTGTGCGTGCTCGTGAAGGACAGCGACGATCCCGAACTCGGGGTTAAGATCAATCTCACCCGCGCCCTCATGCTTCCGGATTCATGCCACGCCGCCGTCAATATCTCCCACTGCCCAGGTCTTGCAATTTCTCTGATTTCGTCTTTGTTTCATGAGTAATGCTTCAGTCATCTCTGTAAACTTCAAACATTTTTGGGATATTTTGTGTTTTTTGAGGGTAAATGGCATAATGCACTCCCGAAATGTAGGGTTTTGATAAAGTGCATTCCAAATTGTTAAAATTAGCAAAAATACACCCTCCACTTTGCACCCGGGTGGGGTTGGGGGTGCATTTTGCCGGACTTTTTTTAATTGGGGGTGCATTTTGCCAAATTTTAAAATTTAGGATGCATTTTGCCAAAACCCTACAATTCTAGGGCGCATATTGCGAATTACATAGGTGGAGTGTGTATACTCATGCATTTTGTTCTTGCACACCCAAATAGATACTCTGGGAATAGAAAACCATTTTTTTAATTGAGTGCTTATAATCTATATCTAAGTGCACAAGACTGCATGAGTTCTTTGATTAAAGGCTTTACTCTCATCAATTTAAATTGCTATTTTTTCATATCAACCACTCATAATCTATATTTGTTCTTTGAGGGAAGGGTTTGTGCACCACCCAACCTGATTTTCATGAAACCAAACTAAGGCTCCGTTTGGCACGGCGTCGGCGGTCATGAGCGCGGTGGTTATGAACCGTCGTCCGTGAACCACCCTCGACCTCACCTAAGGAACTTCATCCACTTTTATGTTCAAAAGTAGTTTTATTTTCTTGGCGGTCATGAGCGCGGTGGTTATGAACCGTCATTCGTGAACCCTCGACCTCGCCTAAGGAACTTCATCCACTTTTATGTTCAAAAGTAGTTTTATTTTCTTGGCGGTGGTCGTAACCGTTGTCATGTCAAACATACATTCTATAATGATGGAGTTTTTGTTCAAACTCACTGGAGCAAAAAAGCCGTGCCAAACGGAGCCTAAGTTATCTAGAAAATTATAATTTGTTTAAGGCTCCTTTGATTGTTTGTTGATAGAAAGTACTCAAAAATGATAATTGTTTTTATATGTTACAATGAATCTTGACTTTTGAGAAGCTTTGTAGGGCTTAAAATTCATATTGATTTTCTTACTACATTCATCTAGATGATCTTTAGGGCATCAATAAATCGTCAAATATTTAGCGAAAATAGTAGTTTTTAATATATTATCAACTGCTTCTATGCCTTTGCTCAACTCGGCATGAGTTTTCCTTGATCCATGCATTTTGTTGCAGAGCTGCTTAACCTGCCTCCAAACTCGCCTGATGCACGGGTCTTCCAGAATTTGACTGCCGGAAGCGCTGGTAAATTTCAAAAACTATGTTTTGATTGCTGAAATCATATAAATAATAAGGGCATTCAGTTTCGAACCGTTCGACTATCAATCCAATGGCTGCTGTACTCCCATAGAAAACTTTCATGAAGTGTTAACTGTGTTCATGCCCTGTTAATCATCTCTTCAGCCTTTCTTTATAAGAATTGATAGCATCATCAAGATGAGATTGATAGTTCAAACCGCCATGACTCGTACTTCCACCTTAAGTTAAAAGTATAGAAATTATTAACATGATCATAGTGTTAGGTCGTGGAAGCGAAAGGGGGAATCAAAGTTGGATGATACACCAGTTTTCAATTTCATATTCAACCTAAATGCTTAAGCCCTTTTGATGGCCCAAGCACATGATTTGCCTTTCATTTACTTCACGAATCTGATATATGGGAACTAAGGCTTTGTCTGGGACAATTGTAACGTTTTCGCTGTGGTCGTAATTTACTTGTGCTTGAAACTTTCATGACAGTTTTTTTGCCACGGTCTCTAATGCTTGATCGCATATGGATGATTATGGCGCCATTTTGGAAAAATTATGCTTGTGACTGCGCCTGCTCAAACAATATTCATGTTTTTCATAGCCGTGTTCACGCTGCCATCACTCTCACACCGCTCTCTCAAACAAAGCCTAAACCACGCCCTTGGATGCATGAACATTATCCTCATCACCGAGAGCTCTCCAAATCAATCATCACTCCCCGTCAAATGAAAATATTTCATTATCATCAAATATCATGCACCAAGAGCACTTAGCTTTCTCTTGAAGCCTCACTCGACCATGGTTGAAGCAGCCAAGACTAATGAGAGCCACAAATTTCACGAGCATACTTGACCAAACCTTTGACTCTGCTACCACTTGTTGGCGATTGGCTTCCAAGTGAAGATCGCTTGTGTTAGATACATCAGTTGTCAGACTCACATTCAACTCAAAAAACTTAAAAACATGTGATTGAAGCATTTCAACGTGATATTTCTACATCAATATTGACCAGGATTATCCGATGCGCGCGTGATCAAAATTTTTACATCAACATTGACTAGGATTATCCGATGCGCGCGTGATCAATTCATAGCCCCTAGCCAATCATTGGTAAAAAAACAAGGACAAAACTCAAGCCTTTATCCCACCATAGTGGGGTCGGCTATATGGATCCTTTGTCTCCAATGTGCCCTATCTTTAGTCATAACCTCACTAATGCCCAAGTACATCATGTCTTTCTTTATTGTTCTACCCCTCCCCCGTTTAACATGCCTAGTGACTAAACTCTCATTTAACATGCCTAGTGACTAAACTCTCACAACGCCTAACAGGTGCCTCTAATTGTCTCCTTTGTACGTGTCCAAACCATCTTAGTCGAACTGACCATCTTAGTCGAGCTTCTCGCTTCTTCTCTGCAATTGGTGTCACTCCCGTCTCATCCCTAATGCATTCATTCCTAATCATTGGAAAAAACAAAAAACTTTGAATTAATTATGGAATCTAATCACAGCTGGATAAATTAGTGATTGCAATTCTCTAATAATTGGTATTCAATTCAAGCTGGTGACATCAGACACAATACTGTTTCCCTCTTTTGACAACTATCTTACAAAACTGATGCTTCCAATCTATTCTTTTTCAGGAAATAATTTAATTAATAGCAGATATCTTAGAATCTGATGGGTCCATAATTGTTAAAACTCAAATTGCCGGCCGACGAATGCTGCGAAGTAATTACACCGCGAAACAATGAATTAAAAAGAAAAGTAGATTTGATTTTGTGTGAAGAAATCAAAGAAATTGATTACTTGAAGCTCAAATGAGCAGAGATCTTAAATTTTTTTGTGTTGACTTGTCACGGTTGATGACTAGGACGGTGACATGTCGAGCAGGGGCATATTTGTCCATACCAAAATTATCTGAGTGTGTTTATCTACAAGGACAATTATTTTGCTGCTCATTAAAAAAAACCTTTTTTTGTCTGTGGGTGATTGATATCCAGAGGGAGGCAGCTCAGCCGGCCACAAGGGAAGCGGCAGCTCCAGCGCACATGAGATCAGCCGCAGCAGCTCAAGGAAATATAATCATCTGTTTGTGGGAAAAAAACAATGGAGAGTTGTAGAACTCTCATTTTTCGCTCTCCTCCTTGCTGTAGCCATTGTGCGGGGCTAAAAATAGCCCCAAGATTGATGTTTTAATCTGCAAGTGTGCTCCTTTGCAGCCCCATTGATGTGTGGAACTGGGATTTTCTTGTAGGTTGTCACTTTGTTTGTAGTTTTGAGCTTTCTGCTGATTGTTGTGTTTGTCCCAAATTGTCTGTCACACAATTAAATTAGGGCTATTGGGGGAATTCAACACCCTTAAATTAGGGTGATTGTTAATCACACAACAGTTTTGGCTATCCACACTTTAATTTTAGGTCTTTTTTTTCTTTTCCAATACCGATAACCGCAATCTGACCGCACGCACGCCTCCTTTTCGCCTATGTTGTTCGCAATATTTGGTCATCCGCGATTCCGAACGCCGAACCCGGCCCCCTTGCCGACTTTCTGCTCGACCAGCCACCCCGCCGCCGCCTCCCAGCCCGACCCCGCTCTCTCGGCCGATCAAATGAGATCGTTCCTTTAGGGTTTCGACGCCAACTAGCCTATTTTTTTTGAAGGTAATAGCTATTTCTCCTCCTACCACTTCATCCCTTCCATATTTTTTGGTTATCTATAGTTTAGATCTTAGTTCTTTTGGTTCAAATTTTTTCAAGCTAAAACAATATTATTGTGATTTCAAATATTTTGGTTCAAGCTAAAACAATATTTTTTTCAAACTAAATAAATATTTTTACAAGCTAAAACAATAATATTTGTGATATCTTACTACATTTCATCAATAAATAGGTTGTTTGTTTCTTGGTTTGAGAAGATGTTTTGATTTGCTAATAACAATTTGATTTGCGGATATTCATTTTAGTAGTGCTAATAACAATCGCTTAAATTAGTTTTATTGAGGTGAGAATGCTTACTTGTATCTGAGCCCGTGATTCTACATATAGGACCAAGAGCACCAGGAAAATTTGGTCATCTTGCTACCAATTTAAGGCAAAATTTCTAGGCCTGGGTCTCGGACCGTCCGGGACCACCGATTAGCCGCCACATAAGCCAGCTCGGGCCCATGCGCAAAAATGTATTTCAGATTACTGTTCGCACACCTGAGATGTCCCGTTGTAATCCAAATAAGTATCTCCGAGATGTCCCGGACTCAAAAAAACTTGGGTCTGGGACCCGGACCCAAAAATCTTCCCAATTTTAAGGGCACAACGTAAGGATTTATAGGTTATTCGCACATCTTATGTGGATTTTTTTTCTTATAGTTGGAGAATGCCTCAACCTTTGAGCTACATTTTGGGGGTGAGAAGGAGATCTACAATTTTCGTGTTGAACACTTTTTCTAAAAATGCATGTACAAGGCATATTTTCAAAAGGCGCATAATAACTCATAGAAATTAGTTTGCACATATCCAAAAATGATTTGCACGTAACAATCACCATTATTAAATATCATCTTATCAGGCCTCTCAACCAACTATGGTTTTCTGAATTGAAAGGGTAAGTGCAAACTCAATTTTTTTCCTACTTTTAAATTGATGATAATTAATTGGTAATAATAAAAATAAATAAATTCTTATTCTCCCATATATGTTCAAAATTTGAATATCTTAATATAGTAGTTATTGGATTATTAAATTAATTCACTTGTTCATAAATACTCGTTAAACTCGGTTTACAAGACTCTTAAACCGCATCGCAATGCGATTTGTACGGTGCCGGCGGTTTAAGGTTTTTAATGATACTTGAAAATAACAATATTAATAAAAGCATAAAGTGTGGAAAGCACAGGCTGTCCAGAAATCATAAACAAAAAAAGTGATCCAGAGGGTAAATTCGTCACTCTAACTGGGGAAAAAGACAGATAGAGAGAGAGAGAGAGAGGGTCAAGATGGTAAATTCTGCACTCTTAAATGCTTATATTTCTGCTCAGCATTAGCAGAAGAGACACATTCTGTTAATCCTTTGGTTAAAAGCATCTTCAGGATTTCAACCCCTTCTTCCAAAGCATCATCAATCTGGACTAACATGCAAACAAAATTATGTATTATATTTCTGCAAACACATTCCCTGAGAGCTTGCATAATTACAGGTTGCACCCCTCTTTCGAAATTACATTTATCACCCCTCTAGCTTTTCACAGTTTACAAAAATGTCCATTCCGGTAGAAATATGGATGAAAAACGATGAAATCGGCAAAATTATTTTATGATATTTCAATTTTACCCTTTATAATGACTCTACATTAAAAGGTATGACCTTTTTCTTTAGAAATATAGATGGAAAGTGATGAAATATGCCAAAATATTTTATGATATTTCAATTTTACCCTTAGTAATAACTCTACGTTGAAAAGAATGTGCTACATTTTACCCTTTGTAATTAATCTAGAATCAAAATAAAATGATAAATTGAAATATCATAAAATAATTTGGCTGATTTTATCATTTTCATCCATATTTCCAACGGAAGGGACATTTTTGTAAACTATGAAAACTTAGAGAGGAGGTAAATGTAATTTCGAAAGATAGAGGGGTGCACCCTGTAATTATACAAATTCACAAGGGAGGTCGCGGTAATTAACCATATACACACAAATCGGCACTGTGAGTTTACATTTCATAACATGTATGCATACAAATTAATAAAATATAAACTTACCGAGAAGATTTATATGTAATTATGCAAACTCATAACAAGCATGCAAAAAAAATTAGGCTGCGTTCGTTTCGCGGGTTTTGAGAGGAAGGAATTGGTTTTTGGTATATCTAAACCAAATTTTTTGTTCGTTTGACGTTTTTTAGGAAAGAATTGACATTCACAGAAAACCTATGGGTTTTGGAGGAAGGTGTTTGACCAAATCCAATTCTAGTGTTCGTTTGCTTATTTTAAAAGAGAGGATTGGTTTTTCAGTGTTTTGAAAAATTCTTCCATGCCCCAAACTTACCTATTTAGATGGATTTTGGGACAGTTTTGACACTGTTCATCATCATTGTGGCCGGAGTTCATCATCATTTTGACACTGTTCATCATCATTTTCTCTCAAAACCTTCTCCAAACGAACACAAGAAATTGTTTTTTGCCCATTTCCAAAACCTCTGCGCCATAGGTTTTCGGCCAAAACTAATTCCTTTCTCTCAAAATCTACCAAACGAACGGAGCCTTATTTCTTTCTGCAGCTTGATTCGCACCTTTAAAACCTAAAGCACTCCCGAGTTTAGTGAATTAGTTCTACTTTTCTCTTATTTATGGTTAAATTTACTATTCATTTCCTCTCTCTAACTTCCTTCAAGATCAAACATAGGCTCCGTGTGGCACCGCTTATTTCCTCCGGTGAGTTTGGACAAAAATGTCACCATCATAGAATCCATGTTTGGCATTATAGTGGTTATGACCGCCACCAAGAAAAGAAAACTAGTTTTGAACGTAAAAAATGGATGAAGTTCCTTAAGTAAGGTCGGGCATTCACGAACGATGGTTCATAACCACCGCGTTCACGACTGCCACCGCCGCGCCAAATGGAGCCATAGTCTATAAAAATAAAAGTAATAATAGCACAAAAGAGGATGACCTAATTCATTGTATCTACATTAACTGAAAGAATAAATAAAAGTAGGAAGGAATATCTGAAGTGACTTTAACGCCTCTTCTCCACGGAGAAGATTATGTAAGGGTCTGTTTATTTTGGTGTTTTTTTCGTGTTGTTTTTCAAAAAATACAAATGCTATTTTTTGCTAGTATTCAAGAACAATGTTTTATCTTCATCTTCAACCGCAGCCACCCACCCACACATGCTCTAAGTTTTCAGCACACCATTGAGTTTCCTCGGCAATCCTCCCCCGTTTTGCTTTGATGCAAATATTAGATCATATTTGAGATTCACATCTGAGCCAACCTCCTCGAAAACCACCAAGCAGTGAGCGAGGAGCTCTTGCCAGAGTCATCTCCGTAGACGATTTTGAAGTCACTGTCAGGCGCTTACTGTGAGAGATGGAGGGAGCAGCTATGTTGCACCGACACCGACACGCGACACGCGACACGACGCGACACGCGACTCGTCAATTCTCAAAAAATACCATATTCCGACACGCTGGGACACGTATATTAAATATTTATTTTTTATAATTATGAAGGAGTACGTACTCCAATTCCTCTCGACACATGATGAAGAAGATGGTTGTGCAAGAAGCTTTATGACTAAACTTTGTAGCATAGGTGCACTTGCACCATGAATAACCCACCAAGCCTTAGGATCCATCGAAAATCGACTATGAACAGAATCAAATTCTCTAAATTCTCCATTTATATAAGCAAAATTTGCGTACTCTAAATTCACCTTGGTGCGATCCTCAATGTTAGGAAAGTACTTCCTAAAACATTTTTTTGGTTTCTTGAATGATTTCACTATCCTTGTATGGAGAAATTCTAGAAAAATCTTCATTGAGTCATTGTTCACTATAGTACCTAAACATCACACATAGTGACCTTTATAGTGTTCTGAAGTGTCGGAGAGTGTCGGAGAGTCCGATGAGTGTCGGAGAGTCCGACACCGACACGCTGGGCATTTTGAAGTGTCGGTGCAACATAGGGGAGCAGCATCAGGAGAGAGAGAGAGAGAGAGGGAATGGAGGGTGAGCGACCGGTCGATGATTCCCTAGGTTTTGCGAGTGAGGAAAACAAAATTATGATTTGGTATTCTAAGGGAAAAAGATAAGAGTGTTATGTTCCAGCTTAAATTTATTTTGAATCTTTTTTCTGCTTTTGTGTTAGTGTTGAACCGGTTGATACCCGGCGGTTAATACTGTGTAAACCGGCCACAAACCGGTAGTTGTGAGTTGTCGTCGTGGATGTAGTGGCGGTTATAAGTGATGGGGGACCATCGAGCGCAACTCGGCGCAAGGCGGACCCCACCTTCGTATATTCGCGCCGACGGACTTAATCGAACCGGCGATCCGTTACCACGGATGCGTCCGGCTCGTCGTTTAGAGTCATTTTCATATATAGCTTTATGTATTTCGGATATTATTTTATATAGTTTTGGGGACGGAACCGCCGGCCAATCATAGCCGTCGATTCCGGGTGCCCTATTGTTGCTTTCTTATAAATAGGAATCTTAGGGTTGCTGGAATCTGATTGCTGAAATTAGGAGAGAGCCTCTTCCTTGTTTCCGGTGATCCTTCCGCGGTGCCGACGCCGTGGAGCCCGTGGTGCCGACTCCATTGGGTAAGTATCTTTCCCTCCTTCCTCCCCTCCTCCCCGCAGCCATCCACCAGCCCTATCCCCATACCAATCCACTGCCGCCAGCCCCCCTACTGTCCAGATCTGAATCGGAAGCCTTCCGCCAGCCCCCTTTTATCCAGATCTGAACCCGCAGCCCTCCGCCAGCCCCTGTCCATCCAGATCCAAGCCCGCCAGCCCTGTTTCCCTGTTCCTGAGCCACGCCCTGCTGCAAACTGCCGCCAGCCAGTGGTCGCCAGCCACCCCGCCTCCTGGAACCAGCCGCCCCTTCCCCTAATTCCCCTCAGCCGGATCTGGACAGGTCCGACCAGATCTGTCCAGATCGGGACTGGAACCAGCCGGATCCAGTCCAGTGCCCAACCGCCCCTTGTGACCTACTTTCCCTACCCCCATCTCCACCCTCCAGCCCCCTCCACCCGTGGAACCACTCTCCCTTACCCGATCAACCCTCGCACCACCCGGAATCCCTCTTTCTCTCCTAGGTCTCAATTTATTTTGATTCTCAGCCCTAAGTATTTTAATTTCAAACTTTGTACTTGTGATTTGTAAGGATTTATGGTTTTTGGTATAAAATATTGTGCATGTTGTGGTTCTCTTGTTTGAAGGAATTATAGCTCGTTGTGTTTGCTCGTAAGCCTCCTACTTTGCAGGACGCTTAATTCGCCGCGCGCTTATTGTAGCCCTCCGTGCGGAGGAACGCTATTGCCAAACGCTCAAAGAAAAGTGTTTATTTTCTTTATGAATGAATGCAATGTTATTATATTGTTCTATTGCTTACGTTGATTAATTCGCCTGTCCATTGGTGTCTTGCATATAGTCATCGGTTAGATTGAGTCCATCCCCTCACGTCTCTAGTTTACATTCTAAGCGTCCAATACACAGCCTACCCTACATCAGTTGGTATCAGAGCAGGTTGGGTTGTTTTGCATGCTCCGTAGTGGTAGGTCATTTAGAAGCATGGTAGATCCACAGGTCACCAACGATCGAGCGGCAGGCTCGAATTCGAGCGCTGCCACCACGAATTTTGAGCGTCTGATGTTAGACCGTTTCGATGCTTTAGGCACCCAGTTTGAGACCGTGCGACATGATATCGCTGCGGTGAACCGTCGCCTAGATAGGCTAGAGAACGCTAGGGATACTCCCTCCCTACATGACGATGAGGTCGCGGATGACCCAGCCTACTCTCCCCGCCGCGGTCAGCGGGTCAGAGATGACCCATCGCCGGCAGACCGCTACCGTCGTGAGATTCCTGTGAGAGCCCCCACTCCGCCAGCAAGGCGGAATCCTGAACCAGCACGTGGCCGACCCCCGCCCCCGCGGGAAGATTACCGCATGCCACGTCAGCCTGGCCCCAGGGACCGTGTCCCTCCACACGGTCGTCATGACCAGCGTCGAGACGAGTATTACCCACCGGGTCGACGTGAGCGCGGACCCCCACCCGCTCGGCACGATTATGACCGTGACGACGATCCTGATGATTATCCTGACCCGCGGAGAGGTGATCGCGCCCTTGACATCACCCGTAGGATTCGCCTCGATACCCCGACATTCGATGGTCGCCTGGATCCGAAGGCCTTTAGTGACTGGCTCCTAGACATGGATCACTATTTTGATTGGTACGATATGAGTGATGATCGTTGTGTCCGGTTTGCCAAGATGAAGTTAGTCGGACAGGCTAAGGTGTATTGGATTAGTGTTGAGCGGGCCTTAGATCGTGACGGTTACTACCCCATCACCAGATGGGATGACATGAAGGAGAGGCTTAAGGATAAATACCTCCCTGCCTCCTACCGTGACCAGCTACTTGATCAGCTGCAGAGCTTACGTCAGGGGACGCTTTCCGTAGCTGAGTATATGGCTCAATTCGACGATCTAGTTGTTAGGAGCGATATTTCGGAGGAGCCTGTTGCCACTGCCTCTCGATTCAAGGCTGGCCTCCGTTCGGATCTCCGGAGAGAGCTGATTCCCCACCGCTTGGAGACTGTAGATCAGATATTCCAGCTCGCTCTAGAGTATGAGCAGTACCTTCGTGCCCCTAGCACGAAGCAGTTTCCTTCCCGGAAGGATTCGTCGACGTTTAGGAAGCCCGCTCCAGCCCAGACTGCTGCAGCCACTCCACCCCCCCGAGTCACTCCCGACTTGAAGGGGAAGGCTGCCACTACCGAGGGCCAGAGGCCTGGGGGTATTCAGTGTTTTAGGTGCGGGGGCAGAGGACACGTAGCGGCCCACTGCCCCACACGTAGTCTATCGATTGAGGATGAGGAGACCGCTTTAGAGGGAGATGTGGAGATTACTGAGGAGGTCACTGCCACCGTTGAGGAGGGCTGGGAGAGCGACGCTGAGCGTTCGTTAGAGGTAGGCGTAGTCAGGCGCTTCCTGCATACCCCACGTGCCGATGAGGATTGGCGTCGCACTACCATTTTCTACACATATTTCCCGAGTGCAGGCGGACCCTGCAAATTAGCTATCGATAGTGGGAGCTGTGTGAATATCGTGGCCCAGAAGGGTCTAGACCGCATGCAGGTGAAGGCGGAGCCTCACCCCCACCCTTATCGTGTCATCTGGGTCGACAAGACAGCTATCCAGGTTACCCAGCGCTGTCTTGTTCTGATCACCCTCGCATCCTTTGAGGACCGAGTTTGGTGCGACGTCATCCCTATGGATGTCGCCCACGTCTTGCTGGGTCGCCCTTGGCTATTTGATCGCGATGTCACGTGCTTCGGTCGATCAAACACGTGTGTCTTCTATGATAAGGGGCGGAAGATCACTTTATCTCCCACCCAGCCCAGAGAGAGGTCCAAGGGCCGGGTCGAGCCGTCCACTAGCACGATTGCTTCGAGGCCAGTGCACATTCTGAGGCGTAGTGAGTTTCTGAGAGATAGCACCGATGCTGGTATCATATATGTAGTGGCGCCACTATGGCACCTGATTGCCCTACAACCGAGGCTCATCCCGCCGTGCGACCCTTATTAGGTGAGTTTGCGGATATTATGCCAGAGGAGCTTCCTGATGAGTTACCCCCTTTGCGGGACATTCAGCATGCCATCGATTTAGTCCCGGGGGCCTCGCTCCCCAACCTGCCACACTACCGCATGAATCCTGTTGAGCACGCTGAGCTCAAGAGGTAGGTTGATGAGCTTCTTCGGAAGCAGTTTATCCGTGAGAGCTTGAGTCCGTGCGCCGTCCCCGCCCTTCTTACCCCTAAGAAGGACAGCAGTTGGCGTATGTGTATTGATAGTCGAGCTATCAATAAAATTACGGTGAAGTATCGTTTCCCGATCCCTCGTCTGGACGACCTACTAGACACGATGTCCGGGGCTCAGATCTTCTCGAAGATCGATCTCCGAAGCGGGTATCACCAGATTAGAGTGCGAGAGGGCGACGAGTGGAAGACGGCGTTTAAGACGAAAGACGGTCTGTACGAGTGGCTGGTCATGCCATTTGGGCTCTCGAACGCCCCGAGCACGTTTATGCGAGTCATGACCCAGGTCCTACGACCCTATATGGGCAAATTCCTCGTCGTTTACTTTGACGACATTCTGATCTATAGCCACACTGAGCCAGATCACCTCGAGCACTTGAGGCTCTTATTCGATATTCTCCGAAAGGAGAAACTGTTTATAAATCTGAAGAAGTGCTCCTTCCTATCTGAGTCCGTCCACTTTCTGGGATTTATTATCTCCTCCTCAGGCGTGTCAGTTGACCCTGAGAAGGTCCAGTCCATCCGTGAGTGGCCCATACCCTCGACCATTCATGAGGCCCGTAGCTTTCATGGACTTGCGACCTTTTATAGGAGATTCGTTAGGGGTTTTAGCTCGATTATGGCCCCATTTACTAGTTGCCTGCGTAAGGGGGGATTTTCAGTGGACCCCCGCGGCCACTAGAGCATTCGAAGAGATCAAGGACAAGCTGACGTCCGCCCCCGTTCTACGACTCCCCGATTTTAGTAGAGCCTTCGAGGTCGCGTGTGATGCGTCGGGCGTGGGCATTGGGGGAGTGTTGAGTCAAGAGGGACACCCAGTTTCTTACTTTAGTGAGAAACTGAACGAAGCCAAGCAAAAATACTCGAATTATGATCGGGAATTTTATGCTATTGTCCAGTCACTGCGATATTGGAGACACTACCTCCTCGACTCTCAGAGGAAGCTGAGTCACCGCCACGCGAAGTGGATAGAGTACCTTCAGGATTTCCACTATGTTCTCAAACATCGTGCTGGTGTTGAGAACAAGCCCGCCGACGCACTCAGTCGTCGAGTCTCTCTACTTCACACACTGCGGGCCCAGGTGGATGGCTTCGAGAGGTTGATCATGGACTACCCTACTTGTCCTGATTTTGCTGAGGCCTACACTGCGTTGTCGAGGGACCCTCCTGATCCTGTTGAGGGATTTCAGATCATCGATAGATACTTATTCCGGGGCTCCCGCTTGTGTGTGCCCAACACCTCATATCGTGATTATTTAGTATGGGAACTACACGTCGGGGGTGCCGCCGGCCATTTTGGGCGGGATAAGTCGATTGCCATGGTAGAGGATCGTTTCTATTGGCCGAGTCTAAAAAAAAGATGTAGCTCGTATAGTCCGACACTGTCGTGTATGCCAAACGACCAAGGGCACGAAGCAGAACACGGGCTTATACACTCCTTTACCCGTTCCCCATCGTCCTTGGGAGGACATTAGTATGGACTTTGTGCTTGGACTTCCGCGCACTCAGCGGAAGCATGATTCTATCTTTGTAGTGGTCGACCGGTTCTTTAAGATGGCACATTTTATCGCATGTAGGAAGACTGCCGATGCGCCCCACGTCGCAGCCCTATTTATGAGTGAGGTCTTTAGATTACACGGTCTCCCAAAGTCCATCGTGTCCGATCGAGATGTGCGGTTCGTTAGCTATTTTTGGAAGACGTTATGGCGGAAAACAGGGACCACCCTTAAATTTTCATCCGCCTACCACCCTCAGACGGACGGGCAGACTGAGGTGGTGAATAGAAGTTTAGGTACCTGCTGAGGTGTCTCGTTGGAGAGCATGCTTCTAGTTGGGACTCGGTGCTCCCTATAGCGGAGTTTGCATACAACAGTTCCATCAATAGGTCGACTGGTCTGAGTCCGTTTCAGGTAGTATCCGGTTATGACCCTAGGAAGCCTATTGATCTTATACCCGTCCCGACTGAGTCACGTCCTAGTGAGTCTGCTGAGTCCTTCACACGTCATTTGCACGAGTTGCATGAGTCTATCAGGCGAAAAATCAATTTAAGCAACGAACATTATAAAGAACAGGCAGACAGACATAGGCGGGAGAAACATTTTCTGGTTGGCGAACAGGTGATGGTTCGAGTTCGTGCGGAGCGGCTCCCTCAGGGGCCTGCTAAGAAATTAAACGCCAGGCGAATTGGGCCCTACACTGTTTTGAGGCGGATCGGGTTGAATGCCTACGAGCTGGACATTCCTACGAGCATGGGTATCCACCCCGTGTTCAATGTTGAGGACCTGACACCCTACTTCCCACCTCACGAGTACCCTGATCCCTACCTTGGCGGCCCTCCTGACCTTCCACCTTCCTCCCTTTTCCCCGCCACCCAGCCTCCACTTGAATCCCACTTCCCCAGGAGTTCACCACCATTGGCTTCAACGGATGCACCACCACCATCGCCGGACCACTTTTCCCGAGAGCAGAGGGTCGAGCAGATTACGGAGATCATTGCGCATGAATTCGTCCCCTCCACGGATGGACTCGTGTGCCGCTACTTGGTTCGCTGGTTTGGACGTTCTTCTTCCGACGACACTTGGATTGCTGTTGCTGAGCTTGATCAACTCGCCCCCGGACTTCGACTACAGTACAATCATCTCCATTCATCGGAGATGAAGGCTTTTCAGTCGGGGGGAGTTGATGGGGGACCATCGAGCGCAACTCGGCGCAAGGCGGACCCCACCTTCGTATATTCGCGCCGACGGACTTGATCGAACCGGCGATCCGTTACCACGGATGCGTCCGGCTCGTCGTTTAGAGTCATTTTCATATATAGCTTTATGTATTTCGGATATTATTTTATATAGTTTTGGGGACGGAACCGCCGGCCAATCATAGCCGTCGATTCCGGGTGCCCTATTGTTGCTTTCTTATAAATAGGAATCTTAGGGTTGCTGGAATCTGATTGCTGAAATTAGGAGAGAGCCTCTTCCCTGTTTCCGGTGATCCTTCCGCGGTGCCGACGCCGTGGAGCCCGTGGTGCCGACTCCATTGGGTAAGTATCTTTCCCTCCTTCCTCCCCTCCTCCCCGCAGCCATCCACCAGTCCTATCCCCATACCAATCCACTGCCGCCAGCCCCCCTACTGTCCAGATCTGAATCGGAAGCCTTCCGCCAGCCCCCTTTTATCCAGATCTGAACCCGCAGCCCTCCGCCAGCCCCTGTCCATCCAGATCCAAGCCCGCCAGCCCTGTTTCCCTGTTCCTGAGCCACGCCCTGCTGCAAACTGCCGCCAGCCAGTGGTCGCCAGCCACCCCGCCTCCTGGAACCAGCCGCCCCTTCCCCTAATTCCCCTCAGCCGGATCTGGACAGGTCCGACCAGATCTGTCCAGATCGGGACTGGAACCAGCCGGATCCAGTCCAGCGCCCAACCGCCCCTTGTGACCTACTTTCCCTACCCCCATCTCCACCCTCCAGCCCCCTCCACCCGTGGAACCACTCTCCCTTACCCGATCAACCCTCGCACCACCCGGAATCCCTCTTTCTCTCCTAGGTCTCAATTTATTTTGATTCTCAGCCCTAAGTATTTTAATTTCAAACTTTGTACTTGTGATTTGTAAGGATTTATGGTTTTTGGTATAAAATATTGTGCATGTTGTGGTTCTCTTGTTTGAAGGAATTATAGCTCGTTGTGTTTGCTCGTAAGCCTCCTACTTTGCAGGACGCTTAATTCGCCGCGCGCTTATTGTAGCCCTCCGTGCGGAGGAACGCTATTGCCAAACGCTCAAAGAAAAGTGTTTATTTTCTTTATGAATGAATGCAATGTTATTATATTGTTCTATTGCTTACGTTGATTAATTCGCCTGTCCATTGGTGTCTTGCATATAGTCATCGGTTAGATTGAGTCCATCCCCTCACGTCTCTAGTTTACATTCTAAGCGTCCAATACACAGCCTACCCTACATCAGTTGGTATCAGAGCAGGTTGGGCTGTTTTGCATGCTCCGTAGTGGTAGGTCATTTAGAAGCATGGTAGATCCACAGGTCACCAACGATCGAGCGGCAGGCTCGAATTCGAGCGCTGCCACCACGGATTTTGAGCGTCTGATGTTAGACCGTTTCGATGCTTTAGGCACCCAGTTTGAGACCGTGCGACATGATATCGCTGCGGTGAACCGTCGCCTAGATAGGCTAGAGAACGCTAGGGATACTCCCTCCCTACATGACGATGAGGTCGCGGATGACCCAGCCTACTCTCCCCGCCGCGGTCAGCGGGTCAGAGATGACCCACCGCCTGCAGAACGCTACCGTCGTGAGATTCCTGTGAGAGCCACCCAATTTTTCGAGGTCGACGGTACCCCTCCTGAACTCAAAGTAAAACTGGCCGCCATTAATCTCGCGGGAAAGGCTTTAGATTGGTATCAGCTTTATACCAAAGGCCAACTTCAAGGTGTCACACCAGGTTGGGACGAATTCACCATGGCAATCCATACCCGTTTTGCTACACAATTTTCGAAGAACCTATCAGTGCCCTTAAAAATCTTCGTCAAACAGCATCTGTCCCAGAATATTTGGATGCCTTTGAGCGCTTACGCAATAAGGTATTGATTTCCGAAGAATACGCCCTCTGCTTATTCCTCACTGGCCTCCGTCCTGAAATTGAATTACCCGTCCGCATGTTTATGCCGGCAAACCTACAAAAAGCTTACACCCTTGCCCGTATCCAAGAACAACGCAATCTCTACGACAACTCACACCCCATCCAATCTTTCAAGTCCATACCCAGCCCTTCCAAACCAACATATTCCAAACCACCTCTCAGTCATCCTCATGCTCCAACATCTCGCACATACCCACCCCGCACCACCAAACGCCTCACTTCTAAGGAGATGGATGACAAACGTGCTAAAGGGCTCTGTTTCTGGTGTGACGAGAAATTCGTTCGGGGCCACAAATGCAAAACCTCTTCCCAATTCTTTGTACTTGAAGTCGAGACGGATGCCAGCGATGGCGAGGAGGAGCAATCCTCTGATGATCAACCCCTCGAACCTTCACCTGCGGAAGAGCCAGTCCTCAACCCATTAATCACCCCACAAGTATCCACGCATGCTTTGACTGGCATTACCACCTACCATCCAATGCGGATCACGGGTTCATACGAAGGGCAACCAATTGCAATTCTCATTGACTCAGGAAGCACACAATTTCTTGGATGTTACAACAACATCACGACTACAATGCCCATTACAATCCATTCCAACTTTCCAGGTGGCGGTCGCGGATGGCAACAGAATTCCCAGTTCTACAATTTGTACAAATTTCAAATGGAGGATGCAAGGAGTTCAGTTTAATGCGGATTTGTTCTTGTTACCACTGGGAGGAAGTGACATGGTCCTAGGTATACAGTGGTTAATCACCTTGGGGCCAATTAGTTGGGACTTCAGACAATTAAAAATGGAATTTTTCTTTGATCACAAAAAGATCTCACTCCGGGGCGGCCGCACACCGGGGAACACCATCATTAACAACAGACAAATGAATAAATTGCTTCAAAAAACACCCCCAACTGGCATTTTTATCAATCTGTTGGCAACAACCACATGATTCTCCACAACCAACTCCACCCCACATGTTACAGATGCTTACTTCAGACCACCACCCAGCACCGGATTCCAATTCTCAACACAAACTCCAACAGCTGCTTGAGGACTTTCAAGACTTATTTGAAAAACCAGCAGGGCTTCCACCAACCAGACTGCAAGATCACCACATCACCTTAAAAGACCCAAACCAGTATGTTAACTTACGGCCTTACCGATATCCGGCACTACAAAAGACAGAAATGGAGCTTCTTCTTCAGGAAATGCTGCAATCTGGAGTGATTCGACGGAGCAAGAGCCCATATGCATCTCCTATTGTAATGGTCAAGAAAAAAGATGGCTCTTGACGCCTATGTGTTGATTATAGGCATCTCAATAACAATACAGTTAAAGACAAACTCCCAATACCTATTATTGAAGAACTCCTAGATGAACTCCAAGGGGCCACTATATTTTCAAAATTGGATCTCCGTTCTGGATACCACCAGGTACGTATGGCTCCTCAGGACATTGAGAAAACAGCCTTCCGCTCACATGAAGGGCATTATGAATTTTTAGTTATGCCATTTGGATTGACAAATGCCCCTTCAACCTTCCAAAGTTTAATGAATCAGATCTTCCGTCCACATCTCCGCAAATTTATCCTTTTTGATGATATATTGATTTACAACCCTTCATGGGAAGCTCACTTTCATCATCTCTTATCCACATTCCAAATCCTCCGGAAGGAATCCTTATTCCTAAAGCAAAGTAAATATTCATTTGCTGTACCACAAATTGCATACCTTGGTCATCTTATTTCCAGGAATGGAGTAGCAGCCGACCCACAAAAGATACAAGATATGATTACTTGGCCGATACCTACTACCTTGAAGCAATTACGAGGTTTTTTGGGACTCACCGGTATTATCGAAGATTTATTCAGCATTATGGCACCATTGCTCAACCACTGACAAATCTTCTAAAGCATAACAACTTCAAATGGACAGCAACAACATTGGAAGTTTTCAACACCCTTAAGACAGCAGTCAGCTCACCTCCGGTCCTGGCACTTCCCAACTTCTCCAAGCAATTCGTCCTGGAAACTGATGCTTCCAACTCAGGTGTAGGTGCTGTTTTAAAACAAGAAGGGCACCCTATTGCATTTTTCAGCAAAGCATTAGGGCCAAGGCATGCTGCATTATCTGCATATGAGAAAGAGTTACATGCTATTGTATTGGCAGTGCAGAAATGGCGACATTACCTACTCGGTTGTTCGTTTGTCATCACGACTGATCACCACAGCCTCAAATACCTTCTTGAACAAAAGCAGGCCACACCCCAACAACAAAAATATATCATCAAGCTCCTAGGCTTTGATTTCACGATATCTTATAAGCAAGGAATGCTCAATAAAGCAGCAGATGCTCTTTCCCGGCGCAGAAATGAAGAGGGGGCTTTAATTTCTTCCCTAACCACATTTGATTCTAAACTTTTGCAACAGGTACAGGACTCTTGGAAGGAGGACCCCCACATTCAAAAGATCATTACTTCAAAGGAGGCTGATCCCCAATCCAAACAGCATGATAATTGGGACAAGGGTCTCTTAACACGGAAGGGGAAGATTGTAGTCGGTGCAAATGTGGCTATAAAAAACTGATCTGCCATCTATTCCATGATACACCTCTAGGGGGTCACTCAGGTGTTAATGCCACTATACGACGAATCAAGACTACGTTCTGGTGGAGGGATATGAAGAACTTTATATACCAATATATTCGCCAATGTCCTGTCTGCCAAACTTGTAAATCGGACAACAACAAACCCATGGGCTTATTACAACCTCTCCCAATTCCGGAGCAAGTGTGGAAGGACATTTCCATTGATTTCATTGAAGGATTACCCACCTCCCACAGCTTCGATGTTATTTTTGTCATCGTTAATCGACTTAGCAAATATGCCCATTTCATTCCACTTAAACATCCATATGAGGCCTCAACAGTTGCACAAGTCTTCATGAAAGAGGTTTTTCGTCTCCATGGGATGCCTAACTCCATTGTTAGCGATCGAGATGTCATTTTCATAAGCAATTTCTGGCAAGAATTCTTCAAACAATTGCAAGTACAGTTGTGTCTTTCCACCGCATACCATCCTCAATCTGATGGCCAAACCGAGGTCGTCAATAGATGTTTAGAGAACTATCTACGCTGTATGACAGCAGACCATCCACGGAATTGGTATCAATTGCTGCACTTAGCTGAATGGTGGTATAACACCTCCTTCCATACTTCAATTCGGCTCACCCCTTATGAGGTTGTTTACGGTCAACCACCACCACTGCACATACCTTACATCACAGATTCTACCATGGTAGCAGCAGTCGATAGAAGCCTTCAAGCTCGGGAAAAAGCGATCCGGCAACTCAAATTTCATCTCCAGAATGCTCAAAACAGGATGAAGATGCAGCACGACAAACATCGCCGAGAAAGAGAACTAGCAGAAGGGGATTGGGTTTATATCAAGCTCCAACCGTATCGTCAAGACAGTTTACGAACCTCCAGCTATACCAAATTATCACCAAAATACTTCGGGCCTTTTCTTATCCTCAAAAGGATAGGCCCTGTAGCTTATCGTCTCCAACTGCCTCCTCATTCCAAAATCCACCACACTTTTCATATATCTCAGCTCAAGGAACACATCGGCGCAGCTCCCGCATCTTCCACGCTACCTGAGCATGTTACCAAGGAGGGTCATCTACTGGCAGTACCCGAACAGATATTGGAACGCCGAATGATCGCACATAAGGGGAAGGCTCTTCCTCAAGTACTGATTAAATGGAGTTCTTCGGCCCTCGAGGATGCAACATGGGAAAACTATTATGATCTAAAGGACGCTACCTGAGCATGTTTTATCTCCTTTTGTTCAAACTTTAAATTGTGATGTGTGTGTGATGTCTAAATATGTTCGACACTCTTTTTCGCATTTATCTTCTCCTAGTAGTACGCCCTTTGCTATTATACATTCTGATGTTTGGGGTCCGTCCCCTGTTGTTTCTTTATCTGGTTATCGGTGGTTTGTTACTTTTATTGACTGTTTTTCCCGGACCACCTGGGTTTATCTGTTAAAGAAAAAAGGGGAAGTTTTTTCTGTATTTCAGAGCTTTCATAAAATGGTACAAACTCAGTTTAATGGTACCATTCGTGTTCTTCGTAGTGACAATGGGGGGGAGTACGATGATCGTGGGGCGTTCGGTGCATACCTATCTAGTCATGGTATTATTCACCAAACCACGTGTGTCTATACGTCCACCCAAAATGGTGTGGCCGGACGAAAAAACCGGCATCTTCTTGATGTTGCTCGCTATCTCCTTGCCACCATGCATCTTCCAAAATCTTTTTGGGGGGATGCTATTCTGATGGCCACTCATCTTATCAACCGTCTTCCATCCCGTGTTCTTAACTATATGACTCCGTTGGTGCGCCTCACAACTACGTCTGCTATTCACACTTCGTCTCTACCACCCCGTGTCTTTGGGTGTGTTTGCTTTGTTCACGTTCACACGCCTCTTCGGGATAAGCTTGACCCTCGCGCTCTCCGTTGTGTCTTTCTTGGCTACTCCACCACCACTAAGGGGTATCGTTGTTATCACCCGCCTACCAGACGTTTCTTTTGCACCATGGACGTCACGTTCCGCGAAGAGGAACCTTATTATGTGGGCTTGACTCCTACTTGTCGTCAGGGGGAGACTGATGTTGATGCCCCTGTTCCTCTTCCTCTTGTTCCTCCTCCAGTTCCTGTTATGTCCATACCCTCTACATCGCCATCCACTCCTCATTTACTGACATCTACGCCTTTCCCTACATATCATAATCCATCTCTCATCTCTCTGCTGCCTCATGTCTATCATCGCCGAAAACCAGATATCCTGCCCACTGCTGCTCTGCCATTGTCAATGTTGTCGTTGGACTCAGATTCCGATGTTGACTTACATGCTCTCATTGCCCTGCTAAGAGGTAAAACTGTATGTACGGAACTCCTATTTCTAATCATGTTGTTTATGATCATCTCTCTAAGCCCCATCGGGTTTTTATATCGTCTTTGTCCAAAATCTCTATCCCTAAGACATGGCAGGAAGCGGCTGGTATTCCTGCATGGGCACAAGCAATGAAGGAAGAAATGTCCGCTTTGGAGAAGAACCATACATGGGATGTTACCTCTCTTCCTCCTGGTAAGAAACCCATTGGCTCTAAATGGGTCTTCTCAGTCAAGCAGAACCAGGATGGGAAAGTGGAGCGGTGTAAAGCCAGGTTGGTTGCTCGTGGTTACACCCAGACTCAGGGAATTGATTACCAGGAGACCTTTGCCCCGGTGGCAAAGATGAACTCTATTCGTGTGATCATTTCATGTGCTGTGATCTTAGATTGGGAACTTCGTCAACTGGACATCAAGAATGCGTTCCTGCACGGTGACCTCAAAGAAGAAGTGTACATGGCACTTCCTCCGGGATTTGTGAAGAAGGGACAAGAAGGTCTTGTTTGTCGTTTATGGAGGTCTTTGTATGGGCTTAAACAGTCTCCAAGGGAGTGATTCGGCAGATTTCACAAGGCTATGATCAAGTTTGGTTATAAACAGGGTCACTCAGATCATACTTTATTTATCTGGAGGAATGAAGGTAAAATCGTCGTGCTCATTGTCTATGTCGATGATATTGTGATCACTGGAAATGACTCGGATGAAATTGTTAAGCTGAAGGACCTCCTGTCTGCTGAGTTCGAAATAAAGGACCTAGGAAGGCTCCGCTACTTCCTAGGAATTGAAGTGATCCGTTCTGACAAAGGTGTTTTTATCTCTCAACGTAAATATGTGTTAGATCTGCTAGAGGAAACCAGTATGCTTGGTTGTACACCTGCTAACACGCCTATGGAGGAGAACCATGGGATTGATGAAGATAGCAATGGTGATCGTGTGGATGCGGCCAGTTATCAGAGATTGGTGGGCAAACTTCTATACCTTTCACATACGCGTCCTGACATCACGTATGCTGATGGGATCTTGAGTAGGTACATGCACGCCCCAAGAGTCAGACACCGGGATGCTGCCTTTCGTGTTCTCCGGTATTTGAAGAAAGCTCCCGGAAGGGGGCTAATGTTCTCCAAGAATGATCATTTGAAGATTGATGTCTTCACCGATGTTGACTGGGCCGGTAGTCGTGATGACCGGAAATCCACCACAGGTTACTGTACATTTGTCGGAGGAAACTTGGTCACGTGGCGCAGCAAAAAGCAAAATGTTGTGGAAAGATCCAGCGCAGAAGCAGAGTATCGGGCTATGTCCCAAGGTCTCTGTGAAGGTCTGTGGTTGCGTACCATATTGCAAGATCTTGGGCTTCAGAAGGATACTCCCATCTCCTTGTACTGTGATAACAATGCGGCGATCAGCATAGCTCATAATCCACTTCAGCATGACCGGACCAAGCATGTTGAGGTGGATCGCCACTTTATCAAAGATCATCTTGAAAAAGGAAACTTAGTTACTCCCTTCGTCCACTCCAGAGACCAGTTGGCCGATGTCTTCACCAAGAGTTTGGGATCCGATCCCTTCACTGATGATATCCATAAGCTTGGGATGACAGATATCTTCTGTCTGACTTGAGGGGGAGTGTTGAACTCCAAGTCCGCCATCGTATATTTTGTATTTTTCCCATAAGGGTATTTAGGTCTTTTGTACTATTTTCCCTTACTCGATATATATGAGTAGAGGGGGTGTTAATTAAAAAAAAAGTGATTTTCTTTCCTCTCAACTTAATTTACCATGTTTTTTGAATTCCTTTCTCTTTTGTCATTTTAATCTTCTCATTTTTCATAATTTACTCTTAATAATTAGTTATTGGCCCATACTTACATGGGAACGCAGGTACTTCCAAGTTCCAACTAGAAATACAATGAAGGGTTGACTAGCGAAAAACGTGATCTTATCGGAATGTCTAAAATTCTAGAAAACCACTTTTTTACTATTACCTTAGTAACAAAATCCAATGGAAAGGGAACTATATTCTCGGGTATTAGGCTAAAGTTTTTGACTTTGATATAAAAAGTGCCCTTCTCTTGCTTACTAACACAGATTGCATGCTATATGTGGTTGTGAGAGGCCAATTTCGAGCCTAAGAAGGGATGGGATAACATCATCTTTTATTGTCAAGTTGTTCACGAACATCTTAAAGGCCAAGAGATAATGACAAGAAACGCAAGAAAAATCATGTCAGAGTAATCAGGATGAAATAAAGGTTGAGGGATTCAAAATGTATATCAGTAACAGAATTTTAATGAGGACTTCCAGGCTTTCCCTCCCGCTCTATCCATGTAATTAATTTGTATGAATTAATTAATGAATATTAATTAATATCAATTAATTAATTCATACAAATTAATTACAAGAGAATTAATCACGGCGGCTTCCATATGCGCGCTCCATAAATTCTGCCGAGGGAGGTCCGCTTGAGTGAATGTGCGCGCGTAATAGATTATATTCTAAATCACTCTTAAACTCATACAAGAAAGTTATGTGCATATAGATGTCCAAAGTTTTGCTTCACAAAAAAATATTAAGAAAATGCAAAAAATCAATAAAATGTGCAGCTTAAGTTGTGCTTACCCTCTCACGAGCAGTTTTATTGAACTTCTGCAACAGGAAGGCTTTGGGGTCCATTTGCCCTGGTGGCCTTCCGATGCCTAGAACAGGTTTATCAAAGTGACAAGCAAATTTCAATCAAATATTTTTACATAACATAGAAAGCAAAATTGATACCAACCAACTCTTAGCCGGCAAAACTCCCTGTTCCCATGAAAATGATAGATGACATTCTTCAGTCTGATAACAGAATGTCAAGCTTCAATTGCTAAAAGCAGAAAAAATTGAACATATTTAAACTTTACCAGTAGCATATTTAAGTACTATTTCAACGCACCAGCTCAAATATCACTTTATCGAAAAATAATAGCTCACACATTTTAAATTTCAAGAAAAATAGGTTACTTTTCAATCCATTCCCTTTGCGAATAGCTTCACAAAAAAATGTTGAAGATGCTATCTAGAAGAACAATGCCGAATCACCTTCAAACAAATTCAGCAACAAAAAATTTCTGCTCACATGGAATGCTTACTCCGTAGACAAGATATCAAAATTAGAAATGGCAAAAAAGAAAATCCCTAAGCAGGTCAAAAGCATTATATACAAATGAAAACTCTCAAGCTCATTCTCAAATCTTATCAAGCATTAAGTAACAATCAAGCCATCCATTAGTGCATACAAGGTCAATCTTAGACAGTTGCGAGCAATGCTGATAAAAGAGTAAAAGGATGTGTCTTAAACTGAAAACTTAGGATCTGTTTGGTATTTTATTTTTGCTCCGGCATCATTTTTTATTCACCTCATCAAAGAAATGAAAGTGTTTAGGTAACCTTCATTCAGGCACTCTAGTGCGGTTGAAAAGGCTAAAAATTTCATTTAGAGCTACATTTCTCACCAAACAGAGCCTTAATCTCGTGAAAATTGCAATCCCAACAACTACGATCAATTTTACTGTCAAGAACATACAATCATACACTCGTTTGTCTTCTCTTCAAACATCAGAAATGTTAGAGCCCGAGATCAAAAGTCCACATAGGGGCCCATTGTAGTTTTCCTCCTTGTTATTTAGTCACACATCTTCAAATGTACATACCTCTTCCTCTACTACTCCATATAAAGAGGGGAGTTCTCATGTAATTATTTAGAATTTTTTGGAATAGTATTATCTAATATTTCAAATTCTCACATAGTATGTGAGTAAAAACATAATTTCTCACGGCTCTTCTCTCACGTGAATATTCCCAGCCTTCACACGAAAAAAATTTGGTCTCGTGTGGATATTCTCGGCCTCACACGAAAGGTACTCACTCCCTCTTGGACCATCCACGACCAAGCTGCTCTCATCAAAATATCCTCCCTTTACGGGATATTTATAGCCTCTGCTACGCTTAAGCTCTCGCCACCACTATTTGAGCCTCTGTGAGTCCTCTTCACAGTGTCGACGGGCACTCTGCCTTCTGCTAGCCGCGAGTCGTCTCCCCGCGATCTCCCTCGCCGCTGAACTCGCTGATCCAGCTCGTCGAACTCGCATCCATCCAGAAGTCGTAGACATTACTGATCCCGTGAGATCGACACTCCATCTCGTGGAATTCCCGCCGATCTTGTGGACTCAACGCTCGCTAGACTCGCATGTTCCGCCTCTTTCCTATAGTACTCGTCGATCCATCTCGCGAGTTTGTGGATTCCAACGGAATCCCATGTGCAAGCTCTCTGTAATCGACGGTCAAGAAATCCATTTGGCGTGTCCTCCTCTGCTGCCCGCCAGCGCCTGCGAGTTCCTCCCGCCTGCGAGTTCCTCCCGCATGTGAGTTCCCATTTGGCGTCTTCCTTCAAGATCTCGCGAGTACTATGCTCGCTGCCACCCTCCTGAACCATTTTCACCAGCTCCTGCGACCTCACCATCCCCTCTGCGAGCTCTCCCCGTGAAGTCGCCGCCTCTCCTGTCGTGTTCACTGAACTTTTTCAACGATGGTCAACCCACCACTACCAATTACTCCCGCCAACATTGCGCCTCCCACAATCATTTCCCGTGCCTTTGGAAATCTCGGCACGACATCATCATACTTCTTTTCATGCTAAACTATGTAAAAGTTTTGTTCGTCTTTTTGACCTTATTCATTCGGATATTTGGGGTCCTAGTCCATCTAAAGTCTGTTGGTGGAGGTAGTCTGTACTTTGTAACTTTTATTTATGATTTTTCTAGATATACTTGAGTGTATCTTCTAAAGGAAAGCTCTGAACTTTTTTTCGTCTTCTCAAAATTTTATAAGGAGATTCACACTCAGTTCAGTATGCTGCTCAAAATTATTCGAACTGATAATGAGAAAGAATACATGAGTTAGCAGTTCTTATATTTTTGCACCTCCAACGGTATTATTCATCAGAGCAGTTGTGTGCATATGTCCCAACAAAATGGGGTGACCGAGAAAAATCGTCATCTACTCGATGTTACTCGGACACTCTTATGTCAGATGAATATTCCCCGCTCTTATTGGGGTCATGCAATTCTCATTTCTTGTTTTCTAATTAACTGTTTACTTTCTTCTATTCTTCAGGATAAGACTTCTTTCTCTCTTCCATATCCGACCGATGCACTTTTCCCCTCACCTCGTGTGTTTGGTTGTACTGCTTTCATCCACACTCTTGCATCTAGTCGCGATAAACTCTCCGCTGGTGCCACCAAATGTATCCTCATGGGGTACTCTCCAACTCAGAAGGAATATCGTTGTTTTGACCCTATCTCCAAACGACAATATGTCTCTGCTCACTTTTTCGAGTCTACCCCTTGTTTTTTTGAAAATAGAGGGACCCTTCCTCTCCAGATCTCTCTCATTCATTCACGATCCTTCCCCTAATATCCCCCAGCCTACACTAACTACTGCATGTGTCCCTCCCATTTTACCCTTTTCATATCATTATCGTCGACGCCCTACTTCCCCACATGTCATATCTCCTTCCACTCCAGAGTCCCGACCGACAGCTCCCAGGCCAGTGCTCTCCTCTTCGTAAGGTTCTCACACTTTAGTAGACTCGAATATGAATCTTCACATTGCTTTGCGCAAAGGGGTAAGGAGGAGCACACAACAACCTCTTACTAATGTTGTCTCATATGCCAATCTCAATCTCTCTTGCAGCAAGTTTGCATGTGCACTCTCTACCACCACGTTCCTGCTACACATGAGGAAGCTCTTCGTATACCTTGCTGGAAAGCGGTTATGAATGAGGAAATCTCTGCCTTAACATCATGGGTACCTGGACGCATGTCCCTATCCCATATGGGGGAGATGTTGTCGGATGTCGTTGGGTCTTTGTCATTAAGCTTCTGTTAGACGGCACTGTGTATCGGTACAAAGCTCGGCTAGTTGTCAATGGGTTCACTCATACATATAGTGTTGATTTCTTTAACATCTTCTCTCTGGTTTCATGTATTAGTACTATTTTGGTACTCTTCTCTGTTGTTGTCAACCAGAATTGGCAAATATCACAACTTGATGTCAAAAATATCTTCATCTATGGTGACTTACACGAAGAAGTCTATATGAAACAACCTTCTGGTTATGTTGCTCAGGGGAGTCTCTTATGTGTAAGATTTAGAAGGTCATCTATGGTCTCAAACAAAGCTCTCCGCATGGTTTGACAAATTCAGTCAGATTGTCTCCACCATTGGATTCTCCCGAAGCAATGTTGATCACTCTCTTTATACGAAAAATCAACCATGGCCTGGTTATTCTCACTATTTACGTTGATGACATTCTTCTTTACCAAAAATGACTCCTCTGGAATGGAGAAAACCAAGAAACATCTTCGGGAGTATTTTGTAAACAAAGATATGGGACCTCCAAAATACTTCTTGGGAATTGAAATTGTGCGACGCAATAACTTCATAGTTCTCTCGTAATGCAAGTATGTCCTAGATCTACTCATGAAGTTGGTCTCCTTAGAACAAAACCTACTCGGAATCTCATGCATACCACTGACAAACTTTGGGACGAGGCATCCCCTCTCTTACAGGACATTACTCGATGCAGGCGTCTGCTCGGTAAACTCATCTATCTTACCGTAACCAGACTTTTCATCTCTTATGTTGTTGGAAGGGTCAGTCAATTAATGCAGGCTCTCAGAGAGTGTCATATGCAAGCTGTTTTAAAATACTAGAATATATCATAGGGTCTCCAGGAAAAGGATTGTTGTTTCAAAGAAACAATCATTTAAGTATTAAAGCATATTGTGATGAAAGTTATGCATATGATAAAAGAGATCGAAAATCCACTTCTGGATTCTGCACACATCACATGAAAAAACAAGAAACGGGCAGTAGTGTCCAGGTCAAGTGCTGAAGTTGAACACAAAAGTACAGCTCAGACTTCTTGTGAGTTGAAGTGGTTGAAAACACTTCTAAAAGACTTGAAGAAATCTACGTTTATCCTCTACCGATATTTTGTGATAATAAAATTACAATCTACATATCCAAAAATCAAGTATTTCATTAAAGAACAAAATATATTGAACTTGATTGTCAATTCATCACAGAGGAAATTATCAAAAAAATAAATATGCACTATGTTTGTTCCTTTAGATAAGGAGTTGATCGGCGTTTTCACCCAACCAGTTTCTTCCTCTTTTTCAAATATTTGTACCACACTGTGAATGATCGACATATATGCTCTAATTTGAGGAGGTGTTAAAGTCCACATAGGGGTCCATTATAGTTTCCTCCTCCTTGTATTCTCACATCTCCAAATGTACACATCTTCCTCTAGTACTCTATATAAAGAGAGGAGCTTTCGTGTAATTATTTATAATTTTTTGGAATAATATTATTTAATATTTCAAATATTCACAAGAAAAACATTCAGCTAGCTATCACATACGAAGACAAAAACTTCTGCCTTAAGTCCAGTAAGCAGCTTGCTTCTCTATTTGTGAAAAACATAAGAAGCACAAACATCTTCCTACAGGCATATACAATTTCTAATTTCTCTATATCTCATGAACTGTCATAAACAGTTCACACACCTTCATACTAGCTCATGTTTAGGAAAATCTTTTATATCTTACAAGATATGACCAGTTTACTTGAAGATAAATAATAGACATTCTAGATACCATTATGGTATGCCTTCAGAAAAGGTAATAAACAATTCACATACCATCCTTGCACATGTTAATGAATTCTAAAGTATCTTACCAGATATTAATAATAATGAAATTTTCACTGGAAGATGAGAATAGACATTCTACATACCCATTATGATGTCCATGCCCTCCTCTCGGTTGTATGCGAAGAACTCCGCAAGGCAAGTCCATGTCATCATAAATCTACATCGTACATTAAATATGATACTCCTTTAAATCTTATAAATTATACGAATATCCTTGAAGTTCACAACTTCAAGTTCATTAAAGTTTGTTACCACAAGAATGCGATTCAAGGGAAGTTTGTAGTATGCTGCAAGTGGTCCAGTCTACAAGGAGAATAACATAAAAGCATTTTATATTAGTGTCTAATAGCCAAAAAGTGATTACATTAAGGTTATAATGACAGTTGTAATGCACAAACTTAATATAAAAGTTGTTCCCATTAGTGCAAGCTTGACGAAGTTTATAATTTAGAAGCAACATTGGAGGACTAAGATTGCATGCAACAATTCTCCACAGGACTTACACTGATTAGCCTAATTAGGTCCTCTACCATATCCTATAACTTGCTCAATAAAAAATTTCTCCATGTTTTTTATTGATTAGTCTAAATTGAGTGACTACAACCAACTACAGTTAGCACAATACAACTCAACCTCTTTCATTTGTTAAATTAGTCGCCGTGTATTGGGCCCCGTTGTGCGCAGTGTACGACAGCGATAGTACTCGACCGTCATTCTAGCAACGGCTACTATTGCTGCGACACAGTGCTCAGGGGATCCCATGCACAACCGCTAGTATCTATAAACATTTTTTTTTTATGTTAGCCCTATGTACTAAAAAATCATGTGTTCCATTAGATCAGGGAGATTAAAATCGAAGGACTCGGATTCATTTGATGGTCCAATTTCAGAACCATGACTACCCCAAGTTTTCCTAATATAGTTTAGATAATCAGGATCCACATTTACAACAATGCTTTTGTAACCTACAACTAAGCTTCTGAAGTTGACTTAGTGTGTTGGAAGGATGTTCTTGTGTTCTGCAGCAATATCCTTTAGTGAAAGATCATTGATAGACATATTGGAATCTTAAAATTGGTAAGCACGTGCTACGATCCAGTCAGCAGTGTCGTGAGTTTTAGCGGGAGAATGGTGTAACTTTGATATTTTGGCCAAGGGTAGTTTCGTCTTTTACTACTATTACGAAATTGTATAAATAAGTGAGTAAGCCCTGTAATAGCTAAGTGTTAGTTTGTGAGAGAATCTTGATCCTTCTCCGTGGAGAGGAAGTGGCAGTCTGTTCAGGATTTATTCCTTAGGACTGAATCGTTTCTTGTTTTCTTAATAAGGAATGATTGTTCTTAGTCAATTTTCCTGGTTAATCTGGTGATTTAGCTGTGCTCTTGTGTTCTTGTTTAAGGGTCGTATCATTGGTATCAAAGCGATTGATCTTCCGTCTTCGTCATGCCTGCGTCAGATGCTAATAGATCTAAAGAAGTAATGGCGGATCTGGCCGCATTACGTCAACAGCACGATGAATTAGCTCGGTCCGTTCAATCCATGGCGGATAGCCAGACGAAATCATTAGAGGAAGTTTTACGGCAAAATAATGAGACCTTGACACGATCTATGCTTTCTTTAACTGAACAGCATAGCAAATCTATGGCAGAATTACGTGATTTGTTTTCTTCTTTCAAGACAGATCAACATTTAGAGATTGGGGCTTCATCTTCCCAAGGGGAGGGGAGGGGAATTGGTCTCGCTTATGGCTCGACAGGTCACTTGCCTTTCAGGTTACCACGCTTGGATTTCCCTAAGTTTTGGGGGGGAAGAATTGCGTGAATGGGTATATAGAGCGGATCAGTATTTCGAATTGGAGGGCACGGCGCCAGATCTAAAGGTCAAGATGGCATCAATTCATTTAGAAGGACGCGCTCTCTATTGGCACCAATCTTTCATGAAGGCAAGAATCACTAGAGAGTGGCCTTCCTGGGAAGATTATTGTCAAGCTTTACAACAACGTTTTGGCTCGCTGATGGGGTCTGATCCGATGGGGGGAATTAAAGAACTTACGACAGCGTAGTTCAGTGCAGAATTACCTTGATGAATTTGATTTATTACTACATAAGGTGGAAATTTCTGAGGAACATGCAGTTAGCTTCTGTTTAGCAGGGCTTAAAGATGACATTGGGTATGCCGTGCGCATGTTCCAGCCAAAATCTCTTTTAGAAGACTTCTCGTTAGCAAGGTTGCAGGAACATCGTGAGGCGTTAGGGGCCAAACGAGTCCCGACAGCACCGTTCACAGCATCTGTGCGTTCAGATCGTTCTCTGGTAACCATGCCTGCTGCTCCAAAGGTGTTTCAGAAAGGGGAGGCTAGCGGCTCTACTTCTCAGGTAAATTCCTCCTATACTCAAGGACAACGTCTAACTTCTACTGAGATGGATGAAAAACGTTCCAAAGGATTGTGCTTCTGGTGTGATAGTAAATACACCCCGGGGCATAGATGTTTGGGAAGAAAACAATCGTACTCATTGGAATTGATATTAGAGGAGGAGGAGTGTGTACTGGAGGAAGAACCTCCTATCTTGGAAGAGGCTGGAGAAACAGATTTCTTACCTCACCTATCATCCCATGCTTTGACTGGTATTTCCAATTTTCACACAATGCGGGTAACGGCTTCTTATATGAAAAAACCAATCCAAGTGCTCATCGATTCGGGAAGCACTCATAATTTCTTGGACGAGCAAACTGCAAACAGGCTGGGATGTAATTTGTTGACCATACCAAGTTTTACTGTTGCTATAGCAGATGGAAAGAGTATAAGTAGTTCTGTGAAGGTGAAGGACTTCGGTTGGAAGATGCAGGAGGTATGTTTTGTTTCAGAAATGTTGGTGATTCCGTTAGGAGGCTGTGAAGTGGTATTAGGTATCCAGTGGTTGATTACTCTTGGAATGGTTCATTGGGATTTCAAGGAGTTAAGGATGGATCTTACTGTTAATGGCAGGAAAGTTTCATTAAGAGGGTCAAAATCAATACCAGGACCTTGGGTTAAGCAAAAGAAAATGGATAAGCTCCTCTCTACTTCAGCCAAGTTACAGCTTATGGCTCTATGTCAAATCCAAGAGCTCATTCCTGCTCAGGAGGGGAATTCAAGTGAAATTAATACCTATTGTCCAAGAGGGGAGGAACAAATTCCGTCTGAGGAGGAAGAACTTCAATTCTTATTACAGGATTATGTTGACATTTTTAAGGAGCCTACAGATCTGCCTCCTAGAAGAGGACATGAACATACCATTCCCTTGAAGGAGGGAACTGTTGATGTAAATCTACGACCTTACAGGTATCCTCCTATCCAGAAGAATGAAATTGAGAGACTAGTGAAGGAAATGTTGGCCGCCGGGATAATACAGCACAGTAGCAGCTCCTTTGGTTCTCCTGTAGTGTTAGTAAAGAAATCTGATGGGTCTTGGAGATTGTGTGTGGATTACAGGAAGTTGAATTCCTATACTATCAAGAATAAGTTCCCTATACCCATCATAGAAGAGCTGATAGATGAATTACAGGGAGCTACATACTTCTCTAAGCTAGACTTGAAGGCTGGTTATCATCAAGTATTGATGGCTCCGGAGGATGTTCACAAAACTGCATTTAGGACTCATCAAGGACACTATGAGTTCCTTGTGATGCCCTTTGGGCTCACTAATGCTCCATCCACTTTCCAAAGTTTAATGAACCAGTTGTTCCAGGATCACCTCAGGAAGTTTATTCTTATTTTTTTTGATGATATTCTCGTCTTTAGCAGGTCTTGGAAGGAGCACATGGCACATCTTCAGTACACCTTTGATGTTTTTAGACAACACAAGCTCTATGCCAAGAAAAGCAAATGTTCCTTTGGGGTAAGACAGGTTCATTACCTAGGACATTTGATATCAAAGGAAGGAGTATCTACTGACCCTGGAAAGATTCAAGCCATGTTAGGCTGGCCTGTACCGACCACTATTAAAAATTTGAGGGGATTTCTTGGTTTGACAGGTTATTACAGAAGGTTTATTCGTAATTATGGAAGTATTGCCAAGCCATTAACTAACTTACTTAGGAAGAATGCCTTCCACTGGACTAAGGAGGCTCACACTGCATTTGAAGACTTGAAATTGGCTGTGACTAGGCCCCCAGTGTTACTTCTGCCAGATTTTTCAAAACCATTTATCCTGGAAACTGATGCTTCTGATATTGGGGTGGGTGCAGTACTTATGCAAGAAAATCATCCAGTGGCGTATTACAGCAAGTCCTTGGGGCCAAGAAATGCTGCTCTTTCTGTGTATGATAAGGAATTACTTGCTTTGGTTTTAGCAATCCAGCATTGGTGCCATTACTTATTAGGCACCACTTTCATTGTAAGAACAGATCACCAGAGCTTGAGGTTCCTGATGGAGCAGAAGATTGCTACGCCATTTCAGCAAAAGCATGTAGCCAAATTGTTGGGTTATGAGTTTCAAATTCAATATAAAAAGGGGGTAGAAAATAAGTGTGCTGATGCATTGTCCAGAAGCCATCCTCCACCTGAACTTAAAGTGTTGTTGACTGGGACTTCAGATTTACTGCAACAGGTTAAACAATCTTGGATAAATGATGTGTACATCCAGAAGATAATCACAGCTAAAGAGGTGGATGTTGAGTCCAAACCCAAGTTTGAATGGGTAAGGGGTTTGTTAAAAAGGAAGGGTAAATTGGTGGTAGGCAATGATCAGAAAGTAAAGGATGTAATCTTCAATTTATATCATGATGGAGCAGTGGGAAGACACTCAGGAGTGACAGCCACCTATCAGAAAATTAAACGAATGTTCTATTGGAAAAGGATGAAACCTGAAATATATAAATATATTCAGAACTGCACGGTTTGTCAAAAAATGTAAGTCTGACCATCAAAAACCAATGGGCCTACTTCAGCCATTACCTATACCTGAACGAATTTGGGAAGAAATATCAATGGATCTGATTGATGGGTTGCCTCCAAGTCAAGGGAAGACTACAATTCTAGTGGTTGTAGATAGATTGAGCAAACAAGCTCATTTTGTTCCCTTGAATCATCCTTACACAGCAGAAAAAGTGGCTAGAGAATATGTTAATTCAGTTGTGCGCCTTCATGGGCTTCCAAAGGCTATAGTGTGTGATCGTGATACCATTTTCTTGAGCTCTTTCTGGCAAGAATTGTTCCGGGTATTGCAGGTGAAGATAAAAATGTCCACTGCATATCATCCTCAATCAGATGGCCAAACAGAAATTGTGAACCGATGTGTGGAAGCTTACCTCCGATGTATGTGCTTCGAAAGACCAAAAGAATGGGTCTTTTGGTTAGCCTTGGCCGAATGGTGGTATAATACTTCGTTTCATAGTGCAATTAAGATGAATCCATATCAGGTGGTATATGGACAAGAACCACCATTACATTTTCCTTATGTTGAAGGGGAGGCTATCTCTGAAGAGGTGGATCGCTCATTAACAGCTCGGGAGAAGATGCTGTCTATTTTGAAGCATAATTTGCAACAAGCTCAAAATAGAATGAAGGTTTTAGCTGATAAGAAACGTCGAGAGAGGGTGTTACAGGTGGGTTCTTGGGTCTTTGTTAGAATTCAGCCATACAAACAGGTGAGTTTGAGAACTCATGGATTTCATAAGCTGTCTCCAAAATTCTTTGGACCTTTTCTGGTTGAGGAGCGGGTGGGAGAGGTAGCCTACCGTCTGAAGTTACCTAGTGATGTTAAAATTCACAATACATTTCACATTTCTCAACTACGGGAGTTTAAGGGGAATGCTCCAGAGGAGATCCTACCATTACCAACGGCAGTGGCTCCAGATGGTGCTGTATTGATTGAGCCTGTACGCATACTCGAACGACGCATGATCCAGAAGGATGGGCGTGTGACGGCACAATTTTTGGTTCAGTGGTCGAATGGGACAGAAGCTGATGCTACCTGGGAGGATTTAGCTTATCTGCGCCGCATCTGTCCACACTTAGTTCCTTGAGGTCAAGGAAGTTTTGAAGGAGGAGGCATTGTTACTATCCAGTCAGCAGTGTCGTGAGTTTTAGCGGGAGAATGGTGTAACTTTGATATTTTGGCCAAGGGTAGTTTCGTCTTTTACTACTATTACGAAATTGTATAAATAAGTGAGTAAGCCCTGTAATAGCTAAGTATTAGTTTGTGAGAGAATCTTGATCCTTCTCCGTGGAGAGGAAGTGGCAGTCTGTTCAGGATTTATTCCTTAGGACTGAATCGTTTCTTGTTTTCTTAATAAGGAATGATTGTTCTTAGTCAATTTTTCTGGTTAATCTAGTGATTTAGCTGTGCTCTTGTGTTCTTGTTTAAGGGTCGTATCAGCACGACGATCGTTCAAATTGGAAAACCTAAAACCCTCAAAATGGGTTTTTTAGGTTTTCTAGCAATTCCTCGACATTGTGCCAGAAATAATTATAAGCACGAGTATTTGTTTAACAAAATATTAACCTTTGACTCATTAAATGAACTTATTTGCAATGAAGGAAATTGGTGGGGTTGAGGTCAGTTTTAAATCAAACGCAAACCAATTTGTTGTGCTTGTCGGGAGATGATCGGAGGCGAGGATGACGACGGCGAGAGATACAATGTTACCGACTTGCAACCGGAGGAGCCGTCGTGGCAAGTCTACTCGAGGAGGGCGCGCGCGCACATGGCGGGAAGCGAACCGGAGGCACGAACCGCACGGCCCGAGTCCGGTCCGGCTACGGAATAGGCCGACCGGTTATTTATAAATTAATTCCTATGTTATGTTGGTCTAATTTCAGCTTGTGTTACTTTGTTATGTGGTGGAGCCTTCCTTCTATATAAGGGGGTCTTGTTTGATGTAAGAACTATCTTTTGGATCAAGTATTTTGTGTGAGGGCTGATCCCTCTTTTTCCTCTCCCAAAACCCTAGCTCTTTCTCTCAAGCTCCTCATCCCCCTTCCTCTCTTGCTCTTCGGAATCCCTAGAGGTAACATTTGGTCCGACCTGCCGCTCCGCCCGCCCCTTTAGCCGCCGGATAACCGCTACATGGCTCGCGGCTCGACATCCAGCCCCGCCGACTCCGGATCCGCCCCGGACGACATCGCCGAACGCATAAATGCACAGGACGCGCATCTCTCCGCGCTGCAGAACGCCGTCGCAGCCCTCACCGCCGGCCAGGACGTGCTCACGTCCGGCCAGGCTTCCTTCGCAGCCGGCCAGGCCTCCCTGGCGGCCGGCCAGGCGGAACTCCTCGCCCGCCTTGCCGCCTGGGCGCCGGAACGGGCTAGCCAGGCGCACGGCAGCCCTGTTCCGCCCCTCCGACCGGAGCCCCTCCGGCCGGATCCTCTCCTCCGGCCGCCTGCCGCGGCCGGCATCACCTTCGGCTGTGTTCCCCCGCCCCCGGTTCCAGCCCCGACCCCGGCATTCTCTACGGAGACCGTCTCCGTCCTCGGCATGCCCCCCTCGGCCGGCTTCACCGCCGACCGCTCCGCCCTCGCACTCGACATCCCTTCCTTCTCCGGCACGGACCCCCTCGGATGGATTGCTCGTGCGGAGCAATTTTTCGATCTCCACGGGACGTCGCCAATGGACAAAGTTAGCACGGCCGTAGTCGGCCTCGAAGGCTCGGCCCTCCATTGGGCCCGTTGGCTTCGGCAAATCCAACCTGCCATTTCGTGGACGGAGTTCAAACACGAAATGGTGAGCCGCTACGACGCTCGTTACGCCGGCTCTGCCATCGAGCGGCTTTGCACGACTCGTCAGTCCACCACGGTGGATGCCTACATCGACGAGTTCGTTGCACTGGTCACTCAAGTGTCGGGCCTCCCTCCCGACCATTACCTCGGCTTCTTCCTCCAAGGCCTCCGTCCCAACATCCGCTCCCGTCTTCGCACGCATCACCCGCGCACGGTGTCCGAGGCCCTCGACCTTGCTGGGGCCATCGAGGCGGATCTCGGCCCTCGACCGGCCGCTCCATTCACCTTTCGGCCACCTCCGCCGTCGGCCCCCGCTCAGCGCTTCCCGCCTCCGGGTGCCGGCCGGCCTCCCCGACCAGAAGGCCCGCAACGCGTCGACTACAACGACCTCCGCCGACGTGGGCTCTGCTTCCGTTGCCGCCATCCCTACTCCCCGCAACACGTCTGTCCCGTTAAGGAGTTTCATGCCCTTTTCGTGGACGGCGACAGTCCCGACGGATTAGAGGACCCTTCGTTGGAGGAGGCGCCACCGGATCCTTTTGTCGGAGAGCCAGAGACTGCACCGCTCAATGTCCTGGAGCTTCCCTTTTACTCAGTGGGGGGCCTTACGGGGCCACGAACGATGAAGCTATCCGGGGTGCTCCACGACCGGCCCGTCATTGTGATGATTGACAGTGGGGCGAGCCACAATTTCATGTCGGCCCCCCTCGCACGCCACCTGGGGTTACCGACCGATCCTTCCCCCGACTTCTCCGTCTGTCTGGGAGACGGCCGTCGCCGCCCCACCTTAGGCCAGTGCTCGGGCGTCACCCTGTCCCTGGGCCCGTGCACGGTTGATGAGTCCTGATTATATACACCTTCATGGACTCATCCGGGCCATTATTTAGTCAATATCACGCACTTTAGCCTTATTATAGTTTATAATTGATAACCCATGCTAGGTGCACATTTTGGCCCACTTTGGTGTGTTTTCGTGTTTATTTCCTTTCATAGTACTCATATGTTGTTAAGTGCCACTTTCGGTGGCTAGTTCTGTGTTTGTGCTGGAATAGGAGGCGTGCAAGTGTTTCCGGTGCAATTCTGCACAGGAACACTGCGCACGATCACTTGTTCTAGTGCGCACGACCACTGGTCGTGCGCCACTGATCGTGCGCACTTAGCCCCTTTTTACGAGTTCTGTCTGGTGCAGTGCGCACGCCCATCAACTCCAGTGCGCACGACCACCGGTCGTGCGCCACTGTCCGTGCGCACTTAATAGTAATTTTATGAGTTCTGTCTCACCTATTGCGCACGACCACCGACGCTAGTGCGCACGATCAACGGTCGTGCGCCATTGGTCGTGCGAGCATTTTATTGTATAATTTCATCTCTTGCAGGTTCTGTCCAGGCAGTGCGCACGATCGCAGGATTCCAGTGCGCACGACCACTGGTCGTGCGCCAATGATCGTGCGCAGTGTTTAATCCAGCGCCTATTTAAGCGCCTGTTGCGATTTTAGGGCGCATTATTCATTCCGGGAGCGGGATTTCTGTTCCGTACGCCGCCGACCGCCCCCTTGGATCGCCCCTACTTCATCTCCTACGCAAGGGGAAGCTTCCTCGGTCCATTCCTAGACATCCTCCATCGCCCGTGAGTGTTCTCCATCATCCGCAAGCCTCCAAGCAATCATTTTCGCTTTCCGCCCGGTGAGAAGAAGAAGAGACCTTGAGTCGAAGACGACGGAGCACGTAGGGAGATTGTGACAGCCCTCTACGCCGGAAGCATCGTCCGCCCGAGTCCGGAGGTAGCCCGACAACCTACCATTCCGGCCGTGAACGGCCGCTAGTCTTCACCGCCGGTTATCTCCTTCCTCTTTCCTTGATTGTACCCCTTTGAATCTTTTACTAAATGAATATTGTGATATTTACTTGATGAGAATGAATGTTTCTGTGTTCTTATTCATGGGTTGGTTGTGATTCACCACGTTCAAGCGCACTCACTCACACACGCACGCAAGGCGTTTGCTCCGTGTTGGCAAGAGCTAATGACGGTTGTGAAGAGGTGTTTGCGACCCTCACTCTCTCGCGCCTGAGTCCACTTCATTCGCCTCACGAAGCACGGCATCGCGGCCGTTGCATCCACCTCACGTTGCGAAGCGGTGTTCTCGACCCGCATCTCTTTTATTGTTGTTAAAATTAGGAAAACCAACCAAAAACCCCTTGTTGTGTTTGTGAAACGCTTGTGTAACAATATTCACTGCACGATTCGATCACCCATCCTGCATTCCTCAAGAGACCGACATCCGGGGAATTTATTCTCCACAATTATTACTTGACAGCGACCGGTGCACTTGCCGACGCGCAACAAGTTTTTGGCGCCGTTGCCGGGGAACGCAGGCGTGTATCGTCTTGTGTCGTGACTCTCGTTACACGAGCAGTTGTTTTTGATCTTTTCATTTTCTTCTTGTTGTTGACAGTGCATGCAGAGGCAGATTGCAGGTGAACTTGCACCTTTTGACCCAGAAATCGAACGAACCGCTCGCGCGCGAAGGCGTGCTGCGGCTCTGCAAGCAGCCATGGGTGATCATGTGAACCCGAATGATGCTGATGCGCGAGTGCACGATGAGGGGCAAAATCCGGCCACTGGTGAACAGGAGGCGGAGAGACCTCGGCCTCGTACTATGAGAGATTATACCACCCCCACTGCTGGAAGCGTGTATCCGGGCTTTGGGCCCAATATCATGAACAATCAGTTTGAGATAAAGCCGGCGATCTTAAACATTATCCGAAACCATGCTCAGTTTTCGGGGATGGCTAGCGAAGACCCGCATCTGCATCTGGCAGAATTCTCTGATATTTGCGGAACTTTCCGCTATGCGGGCATTGCTGATGACACAGTCAAACTGAGACTGTTCCCCTTCTCCCTCCGTGATAAAGCAAAAGTATGGCTTCATTCCATCCCGCCCGGGACTGCTGCAACATGGGATGCCCTTGCATCCAAATTCCTGGCTAAATTCCACCCGGTGGATAAGATTGTAAGCTTGCGGCGTGAAATCGCCACATTTCGGCAGTTGGATCAAGAGACTCTTGCGGAAGCTTGGGAGCGCCTCAATGAACTCCTTCGCCGTTGCCCTGGCCACGAGCTCCAGCCATGGAATGTGGTTGAATTGTTCTACTTCGCGATCGAGCCCAATTATAGGGCAATGATCGATGCTGCGGCCGGTGGTACCTTGATGAACCACACCCCTGAAGATGCCCTGCGGATTTTGCGTGACACTGCCTCCCACAGTACCTTCTGGACTGCAGGGAGAAACGCTCCAAGAAGCAGCCGAGGACTCTTCATGGTTGATTCTCTTCCTTCTCCGTCTCCATCTGCTGCCATCATTACTTGTGAAGGATGTGGAGGTGGAGGCCACCATGCTTACGAATGCTCGGGGAACCAAGTGGTAGGTGATTTCGTGCACTTATCTTTAAATGAATCTGTGAATTATGTTGGAAATCAGTCCAAGGGGGCGCCGTATAATAACACTTATAATCCGGGAGCGAGAAGTCATCCGAACTTCTCGTGGAATCCCAACACGCCCGGCCAACGATGGTCACCGGGGCAGCATCAAAATGATGCTTACGCCTCCGGGAGCCAACCGAGGCCGCCGCACCCGGATTACAACCAAGCACCCCCTACTCAAAAGAAGAGTAATTTAGAAGAAATGATGGAAAAATTCATGCTTGTAGCTAACTCGAATATGGCAAACCAAACTGCATCTATGCGAAACTTGGAGACGCACTTGGGCCAATTGGCCCAAGCGCTAACTGAGCGTTCGCAGGGGTCCCTTCCCAGTAATACGGAAAAGAATCCCATTGATCAAGGGAAAAGTTTGGGGGATGTGGTGGATGCCAATCCGAGTGAGCTGACAATCTCGTGTTCCATCAATCAGGTTGAAACAAAGGCTCTATGCGATTCCGGTTCCTCTCGCAATGTTATTGCGCTGCAAGATGTTGCGAAACTTCAATTGGAGATTAACACAGAGGAAAAGAAATCGCTGATTCTCGCTAACGGCACCATTATTCAATCCGAGGGAGAGGTGAGAAACGTGGAAGTAATAGTTGAGGGGACAACTGTGGTCGCGGACTTTCAGGTGTTGGGCCCCCGGGAAAATCAATCCATCCCTATCTTGGGGGTGCCGTTCTTGAAAGAGAGCGGCGCCACCCTTGACTTTGCCACGGGGTGTGTCATCTTACCTAACACGGCGCTGCTGCCCATTCATCTCGAAGCTAGAGCCGACACATCCACTCCTCCCCCTCTTGTTATTTCTGATGAACTTCTGAGTTGTGCAGGGAAGACGCATTTCCAAGAAACAGGTAAAGGGGAAATGGAGGAGCTCAAATCTGATGAGGAGGAAGTGATTGACTTTCGGAAAGAATTCGACGCCGAGAAGGAGGATGACGGCTGTCCGGGAAATGATGATGTGGATTTAGTCAAGAATGCTGATTATTTTTCTTCTTGTGATGAATCGTGTAATAAACTGTTTAAGCGTTCCGTCTCTTGGGCCGATCCGGTGGTCACAGTGACACCGGAAGTGACGCCACCTGATTCTAAGGAGGAAAAATCTGAGAGTTCACAACGGTGGCAATCTCCAACCGTCACCAAACTGAAAAAAGAAAAACTTCTGCGTGACGCTCGTGCTGCCGCTCTTCGTAGCAAGATGGCGGAGGTTAGGGGAGCATTGGGTAATACCAGTGCTGGCCCTAAAGCCTTCACCTCCCGCCTACATGCTACAGGAGATGCGCACCACAAGAGCGCTTTTAGTTGATGCGTGTTTTTAATTGCTGTAATGAACTATTTTTGAGTATGTCTTCTTAATTCCTGAACTATTTTTGAGTATGTCTTCTTAATTCCTGCACTCTTTATAAACAATGCTAATTTCTTTTTTCAGTTTGGTGACGGTTGGAGATTGCCACCGTTGTGAACTCTCAGATTTTTCCTCCTTAGAATCAGGTGGCGTCACTTCCGGTGTCACTGTGACCACCGGATCGGCCCAAGAGACGGAACGCTTAAACAGTTTATTACACGATTCATCACAAGAAGAAAAATAATCAGCATTCTTGACTAAATCCACATCATCATTTCCCGGACAGCCGTCATCCTCCTTCTCGGCGTCGAATTCTTTCCGAAAGTCAATCACTTCCTCCTCATCAGATTTGAGCTCCTCCATTTCCCCTTTACCTGTTTCTTGGAAATGCGTCTTCCCTGCACAACTCAGAAGTTCATCAGAAATAACAAGAGGGGGAGGAGTGGATGTGTCGGCTCTAGCTTCGAGATGAATGGGCAGCAGCGCCGTGTTAGGTAAGATGACACACCCCGTGGCAAAGTCAAGGGTGGCGCCGCTCTCTTTCAAGAACGGCACCCCCAAGATAGGGATGGATTGATTTTCCCGGGGGCCCAACACCTGAAAGTCCGCGACCACAGTTGTCCCCTCAACTATTACTTCCACGTTTCTCACCTCTCCCTCGGATTGAATAATGGTGCCGTTAGCGAGAATCAGCGATTTCTTTTCCTCTGTGTTAATCTCCAATTGAAGTTTCGCAACATCTTGCAGCGCAATAACATTGCGAGAGGAACCGGAATCGCATAGAGCCTTTGTTTCAACCTGATTGATGGAACACGAGATTGTCAGCTCACTCGGATTGGCATCCACCACATCCCCCAAACTTTTCCCTTGATCAATGGGATTCTTTTCCGTATTACTGGGAAGGGACCCCTGCGAACGCTCAGTTAGCGCTTGGGCCAATTGGCCCAAGTGCGTCTCCAAGTTTCGCATAGATGCAGTTTGGTTTGCCATATTCGAGTTAGCTACAAGCATGAATTTTTCCATCATTTCTTCTAAATTACTCTTCTTTTGAGTAGGGGGTGCTTGGTTGTAATCCGGGTGCGGCGGCCTCGGTTGGCTCCCGGAGGCGTAAGCATCATTTTGATGCTGCCCCGGTGACCATCGTTGGCCGGGCGTGTTGGGATTCCACGAGAAGTTCGGATGACTTCTCGCTCCCGGATTATAAGTGTTATTATACGGCGCCCCCTTGGACTGATTTCCAACATAATTCACAGATTCATTTAAAGATAAGTGCACGAAATCACCTACCACTTGGTTCCCCGAGCATTCGTAAGCATGGTGGCCTCCACCTCCACATCCTTCACAAGTAATGATGGCAGCAGATGGAGACGGAGAAGGAAGAGAATCAACCATGAAGAGTCCTCGGCTGCTTCTTGGAGCGTTTCTCCCTGCAGTCCAGAAGGTACTGTGGGAGGCAGTGTCACGCAAAATCCGCAGGGCATCTTCAGGGGTGTGGTTCATCAAGGTACCACCGGCCGCAGCATCGATCATTGCCCTATAATTGGGCTCGATCGCGAAGTAGAACAATTCAACCACATTCCATGGCTGGAGCTCGTGGCCAGGGCAACGGCGAAGGAGTTCATTGAGGCGCTCCCAAGCTTCCGCAAGAGTCTCTTGATCCAACTGCCGAAATGTGGCGATTTCACGCCGCAAGCTTACAATCTTATCCACCGGGTGGAATTTAGCCAGGAATTTGGATGCAAGGGCATCCCATGTTGCAGCAGTCCCGGGCGGGATGGAATGAAGCCATACTTTTGCTTTATCACGGAGGGAGAAGGGGAACAGTCTCAGTTTGACTGTGTCATCAGCAATGCCCGCATAGCGGAAAGTTCCGCAAATATCAGAGAATTCTGCCAGATGCAGATGCGGGTCTTCGCTAGCCATCCCCGAAAACTGAGCATGGTTTCGGATAATGTTTAAGATCGCCGGCTTTATCTCAAACTGATTGTTCATGATATTGGGCCCAAAGCCCGGATACACGCTTCCAGCAGTGGGGGTGGTATAATCTCTCATAGTACGAGGCCGAGGTCTCTCCGCCTCCTGTTCATCAGTGGCCGGATTTTGCCCCTCATCGTGCACTCGCGCATCAGCATCATTCGGGTTCACATGATCACCCATGGCTGCTTGCAGAGCCGCAGCACGCCTTCGCGCGCGAGCGGTTCGTTCGATTTCTGGGTCAAAAGGTGCAAGTTCACCTGCAATCTGCCTCTGCATGCACTGTCAACAACAAGAAGAAAATGAAAAGATCAAAAACAACTGCTCGTGTAACGAGAGTCACGACACAAGACGATACACGCCTGCGTTCCCCGGCAACGGCGCCAAAAACTTGTTGCGCGTCGGCAAGTGCACCGGTCGCTGTCAAGTAATAATTGTGGAGAATAAATTCCCCGGATGTCGGTCTCTTGAGGAATGCAGGATGGGTGATCGAATCGTGCAGTGAATATTGTTACACAAGCGTTTCACAAACACAACAAGGGGTTTTTGGTTGGTTTTCCTAATTTTAACAACAATAAAAGAGATGCGGGTCGAGAACACCGCTTCGCAACGTGAGGTGGATGCAACGGCCGCGATGCCGTGCTTCGTGAGGCGAATGAAGTGGACTCAGGCGCGAGAGAGTGAGGGTCGCAAACACCTCTTCACAACCGTCATTAGCTCTTGCCAACACGGAGCAAACGCCTTGCGTGCGTGTGTGAGTGAGTGCGCTTGAACGTGGTGAATCACAACCAACCCATGAATAAGAACACAGAAACATTCATTCTCATCAAGTAAATATCACAATATTCATTTAGTAAAAGATTCAAAGGGGTACAATCAAGGAAAGAGGAAGGAGATAACCGGCGGTGAAGACTAGCGGCCGTTCACGGCCGGAATGGTAGGTTGTCGGGCTACCTCCGGACTCGGGCGGACGATGCTTCCGGCGTAGAGGGCTGTCACAATCTCCCTACGTGCTCCGTCGTCTTCGACTCAAGGTCTCTTCTTCTTCTCACCGGGCGGAAAGCGAAAATGATTGCTTGGAGGCTTGCGGATGATGGAGAACACTCACGGGCGATGGAGGATGTCTAGGAATGGACCGAGGAAGCTTCCCCTTGCGTAGGAGATGAAGTAGGGGCGATCCAAGGGGGCGGTCGGCGGCGTACGGAACAGAAATCCCGCTCCCGGAATGAATAATGCGCCCTAAAATCGCAACAGGCGCTTAAATAGGCGCTGGATTAAACACTGCGCACGATCATTGGCGCACGACCAGTGGTCGTGCGCACTGGAATCCTGCGATCGTGCGCACTGCCTGGACAGAACCTGCAAGAGATGAAATTATACAATAAAATGCTCGCACGACCAATGGCGCACGACCGTTGATCGTGCGCACTAGCGTCGGTGGTCGTGCGCAATAGGTGAGACAGAACTCATAAAATTACTATTAAGTGCGCACGGACAGTGGCGCACGACCGGTGGTCGTGCGCACTGGAGTTGATGGGCGTGCGCACTGCACCAGACAGAACTCGTAAAAAGGGGCTAAGTGCGCACGATCAGTGGCGCACGACCAGTGGTCGTGCGCACTAGAACAAGTGATCGTGCGCAGTGTTCCTGTGCAGAATTGCACCGGAAACACTTGCACGCCTCCTATTCCAGCACAAACACAGAACTAGCCACCGAAAGTGGCACTTAACAACATATGAGTACTATGAAAGGAAATAAACACGAAAACACACCAAAGTGGGCCAAAATGTGCACCTAGCATGGGTTATCAATTATAAACTATAATAAGGCTAAAGTGCGTGATATTGACTAAATAATGGCCCGGATGAGTCCATGAAGGTGTATATAATCAGGACTCATCACACCCCCAGACTTAACTGTTTGCGCGTCCCGAGCAAACGAATCCGGCGGAAGTTGAAAAAGATAATTAAAATAGCGAATTACGCAGGGGAGTACAGTGCGAAGTAACATACGCATGCGAGTAGGAATTCTAGTAGAAGAAGATTCTAGCTATGCTAACTAATTTACGTAAGTGCTAAAGCGTACTCAAAGATTTAATTGTACTCAGTGGGTGAATTATGAAGAATTTGACGATCATGCCCGGTATGGAAGTGACGAGACGCTGAGGCGGGTGTTGCAAAAGATCGGGGCTTAGGAATAACTCCGCTGAAATCCATCAACGTCGTGAACCATACGCTTGCCCGGTCACACTCTCTCCACGGCGCTAGCAAACTCGCAAATCAAATCAGTAGGACTTATAGGATTAAAACGGGACTTAGGTTACGGAATGATATGCAAAGATAAACATGACGGCTACGCAACCCAAATGAGCCAACGGCACACTGCACCTTACAAAACCAAACAACTATGCTCGTGTGACACACCCCCAGACTTATCATGAAAACCAGGTGTGCACACAGCCTACTTTACAAATACCAACAGATTTTTCTCTTTAGCTTGGGAGGATTATTTTCAGGATACTCTTTTTTTTTTTTTTTTATATATTTTTCTTCTTTCAAGCAACCTCCAGTTGGTTCAAAATCAGCGGATAGACATTATTTTCTCTTCAAAACACAATGACACCACACACCACACAAGTTGGAAATTATGAGCACAGTTAAAACATTTTTTTGGTTGCGGGCGTAGGATAGGCTTCAGGCTTTGGTGGATGAGGAGGAGCTGAACATAAAAAATGGTAGGCACAAATTTGGCTTGCAAAGGTGAATGAAAGGGGCATGGAATAGCAAAGCTCAAACTAGCCAAATGGTGGCCTACATCATGCTTGACTCAACAAGTAGCTCTCACCCATGCTTCAAGAGTCGCCTGGGGCAAGTTCTTAGCCCACAAGAAAGATAAACCTTCCTCCCGACTCGAGCAACACACGTTTAGCGACCGCACACACACAACACCGGGTTATCATCAATTTCATTCGAATTCACCACTTGAGTACATTAAATCTAAATTTACGCAGAGATACTACACATAAATTAAATGCATAAAGAAAATCTAATTCTACTCAGGTTCTACTATAGCATGCGAAGCGACTAGAACACTACATGAGTCGACACCGCGCTCCAAATAATAATTCCTGTGTTAATAGCCTATTTCACATTCCAACCAAACTAGTTTAAACGGATCAACACAAAAGAAAGCACGCACTCAAGTGGGTGAAGTGGTGTGTGAAGATGAACGATACTAAATAACTGAAATTAAAATACTTCTAGTATGCAAATGAGATGAGCATGTGCAGTGGGTGACAAAGAAACGGCTCTCCCCCAGACTTAATCAAAACCATACAACATAATGATATGACGGTGAAAATCAAAATTGAAAGCTAGGGAAGAAGTTACCCAATGCTCAGCACGTGAGCATACCAGAAGAATGGCGTTTAAAATCAAGACAATCCGCAGCATCCACCATCGAACACAAAACCTGCAAGCAAAACTCAAAACAACAAAAGCAAAAACAAAAACTGAACTAGGAAAGGTTAGATAAAAGGAAATATAAAAAAAAACCGGAAATCTGGGTTGTCTCCCAGTAGCGCTTTCATTTAACGTCCTTAAGCTGGACCAAATACCTGTATTAGCATTGTTTATAAAGAGTGCAGGAATTAAGAAGACATACTCAAAAATAGTTCATTACAACAATTAAAAACACGCATCAACGGTCACCACGGACTTCTACCTCTTCGAGCTGGGGGGCCTTGACGCCATCTTTGGGGTCGCGTGGTTGCAAACTCTGGGCGACGTCCGCGTCAATTGGGCGTCTATGACCATGTCCTTTCTCCACCAGGGCCAACCCTGCCGCTTGGTGGGCGATTCGACGCTCCTCCGCTCGCCCATTTCTTTCCGCGCCATGACCCGCGTCACTGACATCGACTTCTCGGCGTGGTTGTGGACGGTGCAACCCACACCTCCGTAGTCGGCCGACGGCCTTCCGGCCGACATGACGGCACTCCTTGATGATTTTCCAGGCGCTCTTTGAGCCGCTACCCGGCCTTCCCCCTGCGCGGCCGACCGACCACGCCATTGTACTTCAGCCCGGCGTCGCAGCGATTTCTGCCCGTCCTTACCGATACGGGCACACGCAGAAGGAAGAGATCGAGCGGCTGGTTCGAGAGATGCTGTTGGGAGGCCTGATTCGGCCCAGTGCGAGCCCCTTCTCCAGCCCGGTGCTTCTTGTCCGCAAGAAGGACGGCAGTTGGCGTTTCAGCGTGGATTACAGGGAGCTGAACAAGGCAACGGTACCGGACAAGTACCCGATTCCGGTCATTCAGGAGTTGCTAGACGAGTTACACGGCGCCGTGTTTTTCACCAAACTCGACCTCCGCGCCGGTTATCACCAGATACGGGTCCGACCGGAAGACGTCCCGAAGACGGCTTTTCGGACCCACGACGGCCACTTCGAGTTTTTGGTGATGTCGTTCGGGCTCACCAACGCTCCCGCTACTTTCCAGGCTTCCATGAATGACCTCTTCCGCCCGGTCCTGCGTAAGCACGTTCTGGTTTTCTTTGATGACATTCTTGTTTTCAGTACTTCCTGGCAGGACCACCTCCACCATATTCGGGAGACTTTTACTACTCTGCGCCGTCATCACTTTACCCTCAACCGGAAGAAGTGTACCTTTGGGGCCACGACAGTGAGCTATCTGGGCCACACGATCTCCGCCCAGGGTGTCGCTATGGATGCGGACAAGATTGAAGTCGTGACCCGGTGGCCGACTCCCACTTCTGTTCGCGATGTACGGGCCTTTCTCGGCCTGACCGGCTACTACCAGCGCTTTATCCAGGATTACGGGGGGGTGTCCCGCCCTCTCACTCAGCTGCTGAAGGCCCCAGCCGATGGTCCCTTCTCGTGGCCGCCAGCCGCCATGGCCGCCTTCGCCGCCTTGCAGTCCGCCTTGATCCGTGGACCGGTTTTGGCCATGCCGGATTTTCGACAGCCGTTCATCGTGGAATGCGACACCTCCGGCTCCGGCGTCGGCGCGGTCCTGATGCAGGCCGGCCGCCCGATCGCTTATTTTAGTCGCGCCTTCTCGTCGGTCGTACGCAGCAGGTCGGCATATGAGAACGAGCTGATGGCCTTGGTGTTGGCCGTGCAGCATTGGCGGCCGTACCTGTTGGGCCGACCTTTCATCGTCCGCACTGATCATCACAGCCTCCGGTATCTGCTGCAGCAGAAGATCGCCACACCGACACAGCAGATGTGGGTTGCCAAGCTTCTGGGATATGATTTTTCGATCGAGTTCCGGTCTGGGAAGACTAACCGAGCGGCGGATGCGCTGTCACGTCACCCTCAGGCTTCGGAGTTAGCCGCTATTTCCCGTCCGGTTTGGGACGACGCCACCATCTTACAGCAGGAGGCGGAGGCCGACCCCCACTTGCTTGCGATCCGCACGGCCTTGCTCGCCGACCCCGCGGCACGGCCACCGTACTCCTTGATCGGGGGACGGCTATTTCATCGGGGCCGCCTTGTTCTCTCCGCTTCTTCGACCCGCATCTCGCTCCTTCTCGCAGAGTTTCATTCGACGCCCTCGGGCGGTCACGCCGGCGCGTTCCGGACCTACCGGCGGCTAGCCGCCTCCTTATACTGGCCCCACATGCTACGCCAGGTGAAGGCCTACGTGGCGGCCTGCCTACCTTGCCAGAAGGCCAAGTACGAGACACTGTTTCCGAGCGGCCTGCTACAGCCTCTGCCGATTCCCGAGCGTGTCTGGGAGGACATATAGATGGACTTTATCACACGGCTACCGCGGTCGAACGGGTTTGACTGCATTCTCGTAGTTGTTGACCGGTTGACGAAGTATAGCCATTTCATTCCGCTGCGCCACCCCTATACGGCAGCAACCGTGGCCGATAGTTTCATCTCCGAGATCGTCCGCCTTCACGGTTTTCCTCGCTCCATTGTGAGCGACCGGGACCCGCTCTTCCTCAGCAGTTTCTGGACATCTCTTTTCCGTCTTCAGGGCACACGGCTCCGGATGAGCACTGCATACCACCCACAGTCGGACGGGCAGTCCGAAGTGCTCAACCGCTGTTTGGAGACTTACCTCAGATGCTTCATTGGTGAGAGGCCTGGCTCATGGGCGAAGTGGCTCTGCTGGGCGGAGTATTCCTACAACACCTCGTACCACCATTCGGCCAACACTTCGCCGTTCGAAACAGTTTATGGCCGGCCCCCTCCCTCGATACTACGACATCTTCCGGGCGAATGCCCCGTGGCCAGCCTGGCCGACCACCTTCATGATCGAGATACCATTTTGGATAGCCTGAAGCACCACCTTCGTCGGGCTCAGGCCAAGATGATCTCGTTTGCCAACCGGAAGCGCCGGGACCTTTCCTTCCAGGTGGGCGAGCGAGTTTTCATCAAGCTTCACCCCTACCGCCAGTTGACAGTCGCCCACCGCACCTGCCCCAAGCTGGCCCCACATTTTTTTGGCCCCTTTGAGATCATCAGCCGCATCGGCGCCGTGGCCTATCGCCTGCGCCTACCAGACCAGAGCCGGATCCATCCGGTTTTCCACGTTTCTCAGCTCCGCCGAGTCATCGGCGACCACCCTGTTACCGATCACATCCCAGCAGACATCGAGCACTCCGACTCCCCACCGTTGTACCCGGCCTCGATCGTGGATCGGCGCCATCATACTCCAGGGGATCCTCTTCCAGACGAGATTCGAGTCGCATGGCGCGACCGACCACTCAGCTCCGCGACTTGGCTTCTGCGGGACGACTTCCGACGCCAGTTTCCGGATTATTGCCTTGAGGACAAGGCAAATTTTCCAGACGGGGGTATTGTTACCGACTTGCAACCGGAGGAGCCGCCGTGGCAAGTCTACTCGAGGAGGGCGCACGCGCACATGGCGGGAAGCGAACCGGAGGCACGAACCGCACGGCCCGAGTCCGGTCCGGCTACGGAATAGGTCGACCGGTTATTTATAAATTAATTCATATGTTATGTTGGTCTAATTTCAGTTTGTGTTACTTTGTTATGTGGTGGGGTCTTCCTTCTATATAAGGGGGTCTTGTTTGATGTAAGAACTATCTTTTGGATCAAGTATTTTGTGTGAGGGCTGATCCCTCTTCTTCCTCTCCCAAAACCCTAGCTCTTTCTCTCAAGCTCCTCATCCCCCTTCCTCTCTTGCTCTTCAGAATCCCTAGAGGTAACATACAATGGAGCCAATACCGTTGCCTAAGCAGAGCTTGCTCGTTAGAGGAGAGAGCTTCTGAAATCTCATAACAAGGGACAAGGAAAATAGATTCTTTCTTTCATAATATTGCAAGACCCCAGAGGTCTCATAAATAGATGATACAGAGGGGCAAACTCGTAAATACGACACAACTTAAGGAAATATAATAAAAGACGCACGACATTCGATACGATAAAGCATAATTAAAGATGCAATAATTAACTGGGCACGCAGCCCATAACATCACTCCCGCCGTCCAAAATGAGCATGATTTCAAGCTCAAGGGAGACCAACGATGTTGTGAACTTCATCTGATACCCTCCTCGTCGGAGTCCTCAATGTGCAGATAGAAAAGTCTTTTGCACTTTTGTCTACGAGTGTACTGCTCGTCGCAGTTATAACATAACCCCTGCGCGCGATGTGCCAATATATCGGCTCAAGATAGTCGACAGACCGGCGGGTCCTCAGTGTTAGTAGGCAAGTAGGCCTCTCGCACCAGTTGGAGACGACGGTCTCATAGCTTGGCCAAACTCATAGCAGTCACTAAGCCTAGAGGGGACTCAAATTCGAGTCGTAGGCGGTCGCAAAGTACGGCGGTGAAGATGATGACCTGCATCTCCAGGGGAAGTGTGACGAGCGCCAAAAGAAGCTGAAACTGCTATAGATAATCATCCACAGAGCCTGTCTGACATAATGTTGTGAGGGCACCGAGGGGGTTACTGCGGATGGGAGGACCGACGCACAAGTTGTAGAGTCGTTTGAAGTCTTCTTATGTCAGTCCCGGCTGGTCGATGAGGAGACGAGTAGCCCAAAGCAGAGCGAAGTCGAGAAGGTGGAAAGAGGCCAGAGGAAGCCCTTCAGCTGCCGGGGTTTGTTGGTAGCCAAAGAATTGTTCGCATCTGGTGAGCCAGCCCAAGGGATCAACTTTTCCATCGTAGGTTGGAAATTTCAATCTGATGTAGCATGTCAGAATAGCAGCTTCAAGGCGCACGAGACCCAGCGGTGGTGGCTCGTGGATAATCAGTGGCGGATAAGTGGCGGTGCCTGACTGCTGCTCGCTTGATCGTGTGCGGGGACAGTAGAAAGATCATCAAGGCGCTTGGAGAGTGCAATAATGGCCTCCTGATGATGATCTGTGATGGCAGTTTGTTGCTCCATGATGGCCTGTAGCATAGACATAAGCTGACTCATCTAATCGATGAGTCACCCATAGTTCAAGATAAGGAGTGGGTGAGTGGACGGTTGGATTGCTCTGATGCAACTGGTTGAGAGGTGTTGCGAGAGCCACATCGTCTTCCAATGATGACAACAAAAAGATTTACGTGCAGGAGGCGCTGGAAGACGTGTCGAGGGTAGTTGCGGTTAGTGGGGCCGACAAAAGGGGCAGTCGGGCCAGTCGGGCATGAGAGAAAGTTGGAGGATGGCTCTATGGAAAAAAAGGAGTGTCAAATGCAGAGGGCATGTGGATCGCATATGGGCTCGAGAGATCGGTGGCGTGCGCAGCTCGAGAGAAGCTTCCTGATGAGAGGCGTGGATGATGGGCTCGATGCTTTGAAAAAAAGGCGACAGGCACTGCTCTGTTGGGACGGCGCGAATGGAGCGTGATGATGGAGCAGCACCGATGGCGTGCGTGCAACTCGAGGAAGTTGCGCTGCAGGCAATTCGAGGAAGCTGCGACAGAGGTGGGTCTGCCCGGCTGAAGGCGTGTATGGCAGGAAACGGCGCACGTTGTGCGACGAGGATGCGGTTTGCTATTGCAAACGCGGCGAAAATGATGGCTAGCTCCAGTGGCGGCTTGATGGGGAAGAAGAAAGAGATGTCGTCTATAAGTGTAGACGTGCGCTGGTTGCGTTGTTGAAGCAGAATGAAGAGGTCGGGCTGTTGATTGAAGAAGCTGGCAGCCTGGCAGGGCGATGTTGGTCACTATGATATCGCAAGAATTGGAGGAAGGCAGCATGGGCTTCGGACTGTGCTAGTGGCAGAGAACGCAGGCTTCACGCTGCTTCTATTGCAGAACGCAGGAGGAAGTTGTTGGTGATTGTGTGCGTTGATGCTTACGAGGATGGAGGCCAGGACAGGTCGGTTGTAACGGGCGAAGGAGGAGACGGAATCACAGCGGGAAGAGGAGAATCGGCGTCTCTGATACCAATTTGTTATGTGCTTGTCGGGAGATGACCGGAGACGAGGATGACGGCGGCGAGAGATACAATGGAGTCAATACCCCGGTTGCCTAAGCGGGGCTTGCTCGTTAGAGGAGCGAGCTTCCGAAATCTCATAACAAGGGACAAGGAAAATAGATTCTTTCATTCATAATATTGCAAGACCCCAAGGGTCTCTTAAATAGATGATACGGAGGGGCAAACTCGTAAATACGACACAACTTAAGGAGACATAATAAAAGGCGCACGACATTCGATACGATAAAATATAATTAAAGATGCAATAATTAACTGGGCACGCAGGCCATAATATATTTCTAGAAAGCTCATGTTGCAGATGTTAGTGAAAAAATGAGAAAAAAACTTTGAACACTCACTGATTCACCACTGAGATTCATGTAAGTCTGCGGCTTCGCAAGGAGGACCGGATTCCCTTTAAATTCTCCTGAATGAAGCTTATAAAAGTTAACATACAGTAACCTAATCAAAAGACATAAAAGTGAGAAGCTTTCTACTAGCTACAGTCGCAATAAGTGAGATGACTAACCTTCGCCAAAGTAGGACTTGAAATGGACAGAAGTCATTGAAATTCCAACTGATTGTGCAAATACATCGATCATGTCAAAACCCACCTGAAGCAAAAACCACACGATAACCAAAGAAAATTAAGAATTATAAGCCTCTTAAAGAGAGCAACTATTTTTAGTGAAGGAATTAGTGATTACATTGTGCCTCGTGGATTGGTATTTTTCACTAGGGTTTCCAAGGCCGATGAAGAGCCAAGGTTGAGGGTCTGAAGGAGGACATGTGGGGAGAGCACGAAAGAGACGGTTGAAGAGCTTTCTGCACTGGATCATGGACTATGAAATGATCTAGCGAACTTTATGGTTATATCGCTTGAAATTCCCAACATAAACTTCAGTGTGCCCTAATTAACAAATAAGAAACTAATTTCTTTAGAAATACACAATCCATTTAGAATGAGGTATATTGAGCATAATAAACAATAAGCTAGTCCATGAAAACTACAAAAATGGATTTTGTCATGATATTTGATCTTACAAGCATCACTTTATCAACACAACAAAATAATAGTAAAATGGGAAAAATATTATTTCATCCATCCAACTCCGCTACTCTTCAGTCAATGTCTTAAAGTAAACTTGGAGTTGAACTGAAGTTTGGTGCTTATTTACATGATCACAAGCCTCTCCAAAAGTTTAACTCAAATAAAGGATAATGATTTGCATTAAAAATGATCTCATCTCAGAAATTCAATTCCATCGTTAGAGATTAAAGAAAACTTGATTTGAAATTTGATGACTGAGAATGAACAATAGGTACTTGTTGAGTACAATTATGCCCATTATTTTTGAGAAACCTTCAACCTAAACAACTATCTCCGACTCTCTTCAACTATTCGGGTAGGAGCTCTAGGGTGCAAGAATGTAGGGGACCTGCATCCTCCTCCACTCTGGTTAGATACTCTGATATGTGTAATTCCTATAGAGTTAAAATAAAAATTGATGGGACATGTAAAAATATTTGGCAATGTATTCTTACTGCAACAAAATCTACATGAATGACATCAAAAAAACTTAAAAAACAAAATCTTTCGTTTATTATTTACCGGGATTATCTGAAATTTTAATCTAAAAAATTTAAATGAAGTCGTTATAGCGTATTTGAATATTATGTAAGGTTCAAAATTATTGTGGCCAAAATCAATTTATAGGTATGCCGTATGAGGCAAGAATTAAGGATAAATTAAGCCCGTATGAGGCAAGAATTAAGGATAAATTAAGCCATAATTCACCAAAAACATTACAGGAGGCTTGCAGATAACTTTAGATATGTAGAAATATTGCAATTATCCTTCTATTTCGACCAATGTACCTAAGATGAATATATCTAGAAAGACTCATAATCATTGCATCTAAATGCATGTTAAACAAATATTAATAATTGAATCATGCACGGGTCAAATTTGATCCTATCAGAAAAATAATATTTCATTACTATTTTTTTAATGATGCATTAGATTAAGAAGAAGATTTACTGTTACAATATAACTTTACATCTATACATAGAGCTCCTAAATTACATGTTCATAATGAAAATTGAACCAAAAATAGATTTTGAGCATGACGCGATATCTAAACTTGATCATCAATTGGAGATTGAATCCATCTGTAAATGTGAAGGTGCATGCATTCTGTAGTTACTCATTCGAATGAGCAATCTTCTAACATAACTCTTGAGGAAACTAACAGAAATATCATCATAAATCAAGTTGATATTAATCTTATTTTTAGTTGTTAGTTTCTTGACACATTATTAAAAACAATTACATTGAAAATTAAATTGTTCATAATGAGCAATCAAAGGATTTTTAGTTGTCAGTTTCTTGACACATTATTAAAAACAATTACATTGAAAATTAAGTTGCATAAAAATCAAAGGATTTATTAATAATTTTTTATATGGTTGAGTATCATATCCAACTTGAAAAATAAAACATGAACCGTCCAAGCCTCATGTAAATCTACACACTATCAGAAATAGGAAAATAGAAATTGTGAAATTAGTACTGTATCTTTTGTGGATGTTAATGGCACCGGAAATGAAGAAATTTAAACATAAATATTTCTAAAAATCTTCATAATAAATAAAATCGAGTCAATGATGATAACATATTTTTATGAAAATATTTTGCGTGAAATTAATGAAGAATTAAATTTAATTAGAAGAGATGGAAAATTAATAAAATCATAAATTCCCGTGCTGAGTCCTAATAATGATTTGGATCTTAAAATTGGATTGATTAACCCAAATGGATAGGTTTAGGTATGGTTAATGAATGAATATGTTATCAAGAAAGGAATTAGAGCAAAATGAGCTGTAGGATGTATTGCTCACAAATTTTAATCAAAATGAAATACTTCTACTTGGGAAGGGCAGAGAAGTACCTTACAAATATGAGAAACAATCTCACACCATAGTGATGACCACTGATTACAGGATAAGGTATTGTTGGCACATTTGTGTTACTTATAGATGAGAATGGATGTTGATCCACCACAAGGGTACGGACTAACGAGTTTCTGGTGAAATTGGAGGACAATATCCCTATTAGGGTAATGATCCCTTACCAAGTCATGGTAACCAGCGTATCAACAGGCTAGCATATATGAGACGAATGAGATGAAGGAAATAAAATTGGACGGAATCAAGGAACATTTTTAACATTTTTATCTATTTAGTTATTATCACGCCTAAGTGATATTAAATATGCACACATTCTGTATTTTCATAACTTTACCTATTATGCACTTGTTATAGACTATTATCAGAATGGGCCTTATCATGAGAAATGTTTATACCAATCCCTACTAAACCTTGACAAGTGATAACAAATAATGATAAATTGAAATGCATTGGTTTTCGAAGGAATGAGTGAAATCCCTTTAATAAACATATAGCTTTAGAATGAAGATGATGTAATAGTTATAGCTTAATCTCTGTTTGGGAGGCCGGCGGGCTCCGGTACGGGAGCAAACGCCACCGGCGGCGCGCCCTGGGCGTTTGTTTTTCCTCCACCGGTGGCGTTTGCTCCCGTTTTTCCGAGCGAAACGGAGACACCTCTCAGTTGGCGAACCCAGACCCCTCCCACTGATGGCGATCGCCGGTGGCGTTCGCTCCCTCACCGGAATGCCGCCTTCCTCCCAATCGAACCCTTAGTCATGTTGTAAAAGCTTTTGTGAAAAAAAGTGTAATTTTTTTTAATTCGACCATAAATTTGGGTAACGAGCATGGGAGTTGCGATTTTAATCCATTCATCATGTTTTTCATTTTAGTCTCGGGATTCTCGAGTTTGAGAGTCGGCATGTGATACGCTACCTCAACTGAAATCCGCTAATAGGAACCTTGGACGATGTTGAGTACCTCAAACAGTGAAACTTGATGCTCTAAGCTGCAAGTTCATTGGCCACACTCCACAACTAACCTTGTCCTAAATGTGTCTCCTCCACAAAGGAACCTACTTGCATCATAGTGCGTGTATCTCAGCCACGCCATATGTTAACTTTGTCCACACCACCTCGCATTGCATGAAACCACTCTTGACCATAACCCAACCCATCCCGCAAAGTGATTCCATTTCCCCCATCCTCCTAAATATGCAGAACACTAGTATTACAGACCCTAGCCACTAGGAATGCAACTCGGCTTGGTTCCGGTCGGTTCCACCTTAAATTAATGCCCAAACAAGTCAGTTATAGAGTTGAATCCCAATCCAGTAACTATGGAACTTAACTAGATCCCTATTTATCAATTCATTTTGGTTTTAGTCCGATTCTCCATTTGTAATTGATTTCAGTCTAAAGCACCTTAATTTCCCACTCAAAGCAAAACAATACCAAGTTTTAAAAGTTCTTGCAAAGAATAAGATTAGTATATTAAGAAAAGATAAAAAAAACATCAAAAGAAAGATTCAAAACTAATAAAGCAGTGTATTTCTTAATGTGACTAAAACAAAGAGAACGATTTGGGTCACTTATTGGTATCAATCACATAAACGAATTATGAAATTATTTATAATTGTGTGACTACATCCATTATAGTCAATAACTCCTGACAGCCCCAAAAAGAAGTCCCTCAAATTGAATGTTCATAAACCCCTTAAAACAAAAATTAAGTGCCAAAATTTCTAAATCATTCCTACTTCAGAATTTATTTCAGTTGGACACAGAGCAACAGAAGAAATCATGAACCAGTCAACATTTTTTTTGTAGGAAGAACACTACAAACTGCAAATGACATGTTGCCTGCTAATGTCGAACAATAAACCATTATACAGTGAAAAAACTATGACTTGATACAGTATAAAAGTACACATAGTAGTTGATCAAAATTCAAGGAAGAAGAAGGTGGTTTACACTGATTAAGCTGCAGAAACTGAAGGAATCGAGCAGGGTATCTCACACTGACAGTCCCATTAACATCTTTCACTCCTTCCAAACCCTTTCTACTTCTCATCCACCGCACACATCAACATCACTACCGTCTCTCCCACACCACCCCCAATCTCCGACACCTGAAGAACGATAAAGAAGCAATCAAAAAATGGCATAAAGAATCTAACCGAAGGAGCCGTCTTCAAAGGACTGAAAACACTTCGAACTAGACTAGCTTGTGTAGACCACCAAAAGAGAAGGGGGGGCATAAGCAAGCAACAAATCACCAACCTTACCATAAGAAGCACGAAATCAGAACTACAAGAAGAAAACGAGAAAGAATTCCGATTAGCTGAGAACACTAGCCCTCGAAGAAGTACCTGTGTAGTGGAAGAAATCGCCTGGGGAAAAAAACTTATTCAGGGACAAAATATTATCCCTGAAAAATGAACTAACTGGCCGGAGCTACGCTGCGTCGTCGACCCCGCAACTCTGCTCGCTAAGCCGACCAGGCCTCCGACGTGATGGTGCTGGTGGTGTGTCGGCGACGAAGAGCTTGTCCAAGACGTTCCGCCTCCAGCTGCTCCAAGGGCCGCTCCGCCAGAACTTTTTTTTTTTTTTTCAATTTTCCGATTGAAAAATCGAGTTTGATTTCTCAATTGGAAAATTCAGTCCGACCCAAATTTCAATCCGATTTTCAAGGAAAAAATTTTAGGTGAGTATCTCGCATCTAGATCATGGTGAGAGGAGTGCATCTCAGCTTGATAGCTCTAAATATTGCTGTATTTATGAATAATAAATAATGTCAGTATTTTTCCTACCGTCAGATCTAAGATCATACGGCTGTATTTCCCCCTCACCTAGAATTAGGTGAGAGAACGCACCTAAGTATTTCTCTGGTGGTGTTAAAGGCAAACCAGAATAGTCTATTGGCAAACCAATTTCTATGAGTTATTACGCGCATTTTGAAAATACGCTTTGTACATACATTTTTAGGAAAAGTGTTCAACACGAAAATTGTAGATATCGTCGAGATCTACAACTTTCGCGTTGAACACTTTTCCTAAAAATGCACGCACAAGACGTATTGTCGCCCTGATCGTAACTATAGCGAATTTTTTGAAAATACGCCTTGTACATGCATTTTTAGGAAAAGTGTTCAACACGAAAGTTGTAGATCTCGAGGAGATCTACAATTATCGTGTTGAACACTTTTCCTAAAAATGCATGTAAAAAGCGTATTTTCAAAAGGCGCGTAATAACTCATAGAAATTGGTTTGCCAATAGCCAATTCTGGTTTGCCTTTAACACCACCCTTTTTCAATCGGAAAATTGTGGTAGCACTAATTTTACGGTCTGATTATCCGCGCACAAGGAGAATCGAAAATTTCCCCTCCCCCATATTGGGAAGGGAAAATAAAGTTACGCATTTGTTAACCGCAACCTTTTTGGTTAATCGCATCGCAACATTTCAAAAAACAACTATTTTTCTGTGATTAACCTCAACCCGACACCTTCTTCCTCCTTCCCATTGAAGCTGTCTGCTTCCTTCCTCCTTCCTTTTGTTGGAGATGCCCGCCTCATTCCTCCTTCCTCCTGCTGAAAACATCGACTTCTCTGCCTACGGCTGACCCACTCGCCGTGTCATTTGTGTAAACCTAGAAAGCGTGAATGCCTTCGGCGTACATAAAGGGTGAATGCTTTCTCCGCCCATGAAAAAAGTATTGAAGCCATTAATTTACTTGTGTAAGCCTAGAAAGCATGAATGCTTTCGGCGTACAGAAAGCGTGGATGTTTTCTCTGCCCATGAAAAAGGTAGTGAAGCCATTATTTTTTTTGTGTAAACCTAGAAAGCCTGAATGATTTCTCTTTGTCGAGAAACTTGAAGTCGATTTCGTCCTGCCGCTGGGTTGCGGCGGCGATCTCCTTCCGCCGCTGGGTTACGATCTCAACAATCTCAATGGGGATGCAGTCCTCTTTCACGACGGCAACACGCCCCTCATGCACACTAACGACGTTGAAGAGGACATATGCGGCCTTGTCGACCATTCCTAATTCTGGTTCTGACATTACAATGAGCAGTGGGCGGACTATTCCAGCCTGGACAGCTCGGATCTTGTTCTCCTTGGTTGTGCAAAGGTAGTAAAGGGTGGTGGAGGCATCCTTCTTAGCCCGAGGTTCGCCATGTTTGGAGGAGATTGACGAGATGCTGGATGGCACCGACGAGGAAGGAGGAAGGAAGCAGACAAGCCAAAAATCTAGTTGCGGCAAGCCAAAAATCGGATTGCGGTTAAGAATTGGATGCGACAAGCCAAATACGAGTTGTGGTTAACAATCGCCTAAAGATAAAATAATGGCAAAATGGGGAAGTTAATCCAACTACGTAGGCTCGGCTTTTCGGATTGATTCACTCCATATTTTAGTTCCTCTAGAATTCTTATCGTGTATATATGTTCTTTGATATTTTTGTTATGTAGAATGCACTTAAACATTGAAATTTAGGTTATTTCATAAGGTGTGCATCATTGAAAAATTCCAAATAGATTGCTAGCACTAGTAAAATAAAGCTTGTCTTGATTATGATATCTTCACCATAGAAGGTACCTCTGCGGCTCTGCTACATTTCTCATCTGATCTGCAGGTAGAGATTTTAGCGAAATCAAAGCCTCATGTAAAGGCCAGGACCAACGAGAAGATAGAGAGATCAGTGGCTTGCGCAAATGAATAATTAGCGGAACTTGTTTTACTGAAAATGATCGACGATTGAAATAAGGTCACTCGTCGAATCACATAAGTCATCAAGTATGTTTAAGAGAAGGTATTTGTCAATTTGAAAGGAGGAAACAAATTTGAGAACCTGCGTGAAGGCAAAAATGAAAGTAGCACAACATTAACCTCGCGGTAAAGAACCAAGCTTTGCCTATTTTCAAAATGACATAGGCTCTGTTTGGCATGGCGGTGGAGGTCACGAACACGGTGATTATGAACCGTCATTCGTGAACGCCCGACCTCACCTAAGGAACTTCATCAACTTTTATGTTCAAAACTAATTTTCTTTTCTTGGTGGCGGTCATAACTGTTGTCATGCCAAACATACATTCTAGGACGGTGGTGTTTTTGTTCAAACTCACCGGAGCAAAAAAATCGCACCAAAAAGAACCTCATTGCATAAGAAATCTGCTTTAATTTCTAGAGAAAATGTATATTCATCTTTTTTTTTACATTTACCAACAAAAAAAATGTTACAAATGCTAAAACTTATTCTCTACCTTTAAAAATTAACTGAATCAAAATGAATAATCTAAATTTGCTTTTGAAAACTAAAAATAGGGAGTTTCTATCACTGCTGATTTTGCACTGTGGTCTCTCTCAATGTAGATGTTTCATGCGTCCTCGACCATGGGTTTGATGCTCCCCGAGGCGAAGAAAACGGTCTCGGAACTCCAGAATTCCTTGGAGATAGATTGACGTGTTCGAGTGCGCGAAACTGGAGTTCCGACGGGTAATTTCTCACATAACCGATGCGGGCGCCGGCTCCTGTTGTCCACTTCAAAGGTAATATTTGTCCCAGTTGACATGTGTTCATCCCCTTCCTTGGATTAATCCGATCGATGATGAGCTCTTCGGATATCAGTTCTTCGTCATCGTATTCTTGCTCCTCTATGAAAAGATTTGGTTTGTGGAATATTAATTGGCTTTTGGAGGGAGATGAGCTCTCCATAGACTCATCTCCAGATTGTTCAGGTGTCTCCTGCTCTGGATTTGATTCTATGCCACTGTCTGATCCCTTCTCTTCTTCTCCTTCACTTGTTTGGTTATATGTGATAGTCCTGATCTCCTCAAAACTGTAGTTCTCAGATCTCTCACTTGTAGAACTTGAATCCCTATGTTCAGCATCTTCGCTATCCAATTCATGCAAGGATTCTGGTAACTCCGATATGATTTGAGACTCGGTATAAACACTTGAACTATCCGATTTGGAATTTTGGCTTCGAAGAACGCTTCCCCATTCTTCGTCATCTTCATCAGGCGATTTCTGCAAAGATTGGAAGAAGTGTTTGGGCGGTGAGCCAATGTTTGAATTAATGGTTGTAGCCAGAATAACAGATGCTATATAAAGTATGAATATTTACCTTAACATCGGTGAGAACGACATTGTTTTCCTCGAGGAAGCTCATGAACTCCTCGAAATTTTCCTCGGTCGGGCGGTAGTGTCCGCTATGAGGCCATACAGACTGTTACACATAATGAAATCAGTACCCTGAAACATCAAAATTCAATCCAAAATGAGCAAAAATCAAGTTCGTATACCTTCAGGACTCCATTTTCAACAACCAGCCTCCCTGCAGCAGATGTAGCGCCCCCGGCAAGAAAACTGGAGTGCTGAAACAGACCTTTCCTCTTCTGAAATCACAAAAAAGTCTATCAGAATAGTTCATAGAATTTTAAGGGAGCAATGTACAGATTTGAGGAGTGCATATTTACCAAGCCGACGTATAAATTCTTTGTTGTGCTCAGTACAAAGATCCATCTTGAATCTTTTGAACCTCCAGTTGTGTCAAGTATCTCCCTGGTTTTCTTATAAATGAGTCGACCTTCTTCAACAATCACCTCATAAGCCTCTCTTTCTTTCTGTATAACAGCAAAGTATTGTTCATAAAACCTCTCTAGGAATGAATTTTTTTAATGTTTTGTTCGTTTGGAAGGAATCGGTTCATGGAATTAGAATTGGAGATCCGTTATCATTGAAAATGGATCTACAATTCCAGTTATGTAGTCCCAATTCGGTCCAATCGAACTCGTATCACTCGATAAACTTTTCGGAGATGAGGGCTTACTGGTCCAAGATACTTGATGCACTGTTGTTGAAGCTTTAATCGAAGACAAGCTTCCAAGTTGACCTCCTTCCCCTCTCCCACATCAAGCCTGAAAACCATTGATTCTTCCTTTTTAGTACAAAGACGCGATGAAAAAGAAAAACTTTCAAGCAAGAAGAAGCTCATTCAACCTACCAGTAGAAGAAGGGTTGCTTGCTCTCGCAGCGAAGCCAGCAATCGTAGTAGAAGTGGAGATTATGTCCATACCGATGGCGCGGGTCAATCTGTTTGCAAATTAATGCGACAAAAGAATGTAAACAACATGCAGCAAATCTATAACACAAGAATTTAGCAAAATTCGCGGCGGTTTTAGTGCATACCGCTTCAAGCCAGTGCTGCAAAGCTAGCTTTTGTGCTTTGGAATTCTTAGATAAACCTTTACCAACCTACACACGTAGATCATAACATCATAAACATGAGTTTCAGACAAATTTTAGAGATTCACATTTGAAGAAAAATAAACATCAAAAATTCATCTTTTGATTAGACGAATATACCTTAGCAGCCCTGGTTCTTGCCCTTGACCACTTAGAGACAGCAGATTCAGGCCTATCAATGTCAAAAAATGACACAGAACTTCTCTTCAGCAATGCAAAATCCAACAATTTCCACCTAGAATTGACAAAGTCAAAGATGCAGAATAAGATTCCAGAAGAGAAAGCACAGCATATAGAACAAGGAGAGGGTATGGTTTATACCATTTCTGCTCAACGACAACAGCACAATCAGCAAGTTGTCTTCTTGTTCTGAAACTTTTGTAAACCTTCTGCAACTTAACGGCAGCTTCATATTTGGGGTTACTTAACTCGGCCTTGGATGTCGTCTCCGCGGCTTCTTCACTGAATCTCGTGCGCTTAACGGCGTTTGACACAGTCAAGTTCTCCAGAAGGACTGCATCGGCTTCCTTCCTTTTGAAGCTCACGGATCGCTCAATGGTGAATTTTCCGGAGCCCAAAGAAGTCAGTATATTGGGCGCGGTATCGCAGCTGGTGTGATTTCCAGAACAGAGGCTGGATTTCGCATAATCCCTGCTGAAACTAATGGATCCAAACAGAGCGTCAATACTCTCATCCAACGCATCGGTTTCACCACCGGGGCATGAGACTGCTAATCCCATTTCGCGAAATGTTATGTTGATTCTGTAAGACGATGAACTAAATAAGTTCATGGAGAAAAAAAAAACATGACTGGTGATTTTATATTTTCATCAAAATCAAAACTTTGCAACATCATAGGCCCTGAAAAAGGTGGCTTTAATTCCCAAAAGATAACACATGATAAACTCAAAAATGGCAAACCTTTGCCTCCCAAGTTTGAGGAGTATTCAACCCGTGCAATCAGAAGATGATGAGGTTTATATATAGATTTGTGGGGAGAAGTAAAAGGTAGTATAGAATCCCTCTACAAGAAGAAGAAGAAGAAGAAGAAGAAGAACACGGAGGAGGAGATGACAGTTTGTTGATTTAAAACTAAGCTTGGGTTCTGCTTTAATAGGGGAGGGGGTGTTTACAGACAGCGTGTTTCCTCACGGGGGTCCCACGCCCATCCAATGGGGCGCAGTCTTCCTCACACGGGTTCTCTCACAGTCATCGGCTCAGTTTTATCGCCATTTTTGCTCTGTTTCGATGGAAAAATAGTAAAATTTTACCAAAGTTTTGGGTTCTCTGTGGTTTAATCTATGTTGACTTTACAATAAGGACTAAGGATGGGAGTAAGAATATTCAACCGCGCCATTAAACAAGGGGATGGGGGAAGATTTCGCCCGAGCTTTGGCATGGCTGGCGATGCAGGAGCTCATCACCATCATCATCAAATTTAATAAAAAAATTATTTTTATTATTAACGAAATGTCGTCTGCCTAAGGGGGGTGGGCCGGGGGCGGGACCCTCGAGAATTTTGCGAAATGGTTAGTGAATTTGGATTTCTCTCGTCGAGATAATCAATTTTGACTACTTGTACGTAAAAAAAGGTGGGTGGATGAGAGAGAAATGACTCTGGTACGAAGGAGATGTAAAAAAAAAGAGCGATGTTAAATGCAGGCCGGTTTTGGCTATATGCAGGGCGTGGATATATATGCAAGCCAAAAAATTATTCATGCAGGCCAAATTTCATATTTACATACCATATTCAAAAACCAAATTAATATTTTCCTAAATAAATCACCAATCAAAATACCATTCATAAAATAAGTACGTAAAATATCATGTGTGCGAGGTTACGTTGAATGTCACTGTTTCGTCAGTAAATTTGGGAGAGCTATTAATGGAGTATCCCTAAAGGCGCTAACCGCACCCCATCCATGGGGGTGCGGTTATCCAAAGAACCCCCACTAGAGACGTAACTACCCGAAGTATAACCATCGCCACCATCGCCGCCATCGCCGCCATAGCCGCCATCGCCGTCATCGCCTCCATCGCCGTCATCGCCGCCATCGCCGCCATCGCCGACGCCGCCGACGGCGCCGACGACGTCGCCATCGCCTCCATATATCGCCGCCATATATCGCCACCATTGCCGCCATCGCCGCCATCGCCGCCATCGCCGCGCTGATCGTCTCCATCGTTGCCATCCCCGCCATCGCCGTCATCGCCGACGACGTCGCGATCGCCGCCGTCGTCATCGCCGTAGCAAATACCCATGAATAGCTTTAGGTCAGTTGTAATTTAAAAACACGTCGGACTCGGACAAACGAGTAAACTCCTTGAGAACACGGTTGCATGGATGGAAAGAACACATAATACATGAAGTATTAAACTACTCGAATCATTTTTCCTAAAGTTTTAAAAGGAAAAGTGATATTTTTTTAAAAAAAACAGTGACCTGCGTTTAAGGGTCGTTCTTTTTAAAAAAAATGTGGCCTGCATATAGCCAAAACTGGCCTGCGTTTAACATCGCTAAAAAAAATTGACCGGAGGAAGATGATGTCTGCCCCCCTCCCCTTGTTGAACTTTTTGGATCCACCATCTGTCTACGGTGTACACTATTCGATTGACAGAGGCAACAATTTTGTGCCAAATGGATAGTATCCATTTCACATTTTAGATTAATTCGTGATTGATCCGACAGGTTCACTTATCTTATTATTTTTTTTTATATTTTTCTTTAATTGAAAAATTATGCAACTTAGATAAAATGAGAATTCACCGTGAAATAGACCTTCATTTGGGGTCCCAAACAAAGAGAATCCTGATCCCAATATTTTAGTCGTTTGTGTTTTGGTGGTTGCAAGATTTTTTCTCTATGCATGTCAAATATTAATTTATTCAAAAAAATTTAATTAACCAATATAAAAATTATGCTTATATTATATTAATGTCACATTCTTGTTTATTATATTCATATTTTTAATGATTTTTTTTACAATATATAGAGAAAATATGTTTACACTTTTTAATTGATATTTTTTTTGTATAATGTCTAAATGTAAAAAGAAATCCAAAATTTAATGAATTTTATTTAAGGAAAATAAATTTCGGCCAAAATTCATATCAAAATCACTATTTCAATCCCAGTTCATTGAACCCTATGTGAGTCTGTCCATGCATTTGAGAGTATCTGAAAATGACAAACAATTTCATGTCATAATAATATTTTTAATTTTTTAGTATAATTACACACACGCACGTATGTATGCATATGTGCACTTTAAATTATCTTTTGTTATTTATTTATTTTAAAATAATTTTATATTTAATACTTTTAATATATTTATTTTCGCCGCTTTATATATTTTATTTTATTAATTAATATTTTTTAATTTTTCTTTCTCTCCGATATTTATATTTTATTAATAATATTTATTTTGCAAACTTTACTTTATAGTTTATTCTATCTTACTATTTATGTTACCCCCAAAAAATTTACTTTTTTGTATTATATAATAATATATTTGGATAGTGTCATGTGTGATTGTCTTTGTGTGCGGCTCAGTTATCTTTATACTTGTCTTCGTGTTATACTTGCGTGACCCAGGTGTATCATGCGGTCTACGGTTCTATTTGAGACAGCTTATGTTGATTGATAATTCTCTATTCAAAATGCAAACTCAGTTTTACAGTTGATTGTCTGTGCAGCTGTTAGAAAAACACTTATTTTAAAATAGTTGATAAGCTATTTTTTCATTAGCTGTCCGGGTCTAGCTTATGGTTTCTCATCAACACGTATCTCTTAAAAAAGCCCTAGGCGCTCGCTGAAACCCGTCGCTGGCCCTCGCGATTCCTCCTTTCCTCTTATCCCGTCGAAGGTCTAGCATCACAAGATATCAGTTAACAACATAAATAAACAAATAAAATCTTTTCGATCAGCACTTATGCACAAACTGTCCAAACAATCTGCAACTTATTCATCACTACTTCAATCAGCTCTATTCGATCAGCAACTTTTTCATCAGCTTAAGCTGTCCCAAACAGAATCTAAAAATATTATGAAAAAAGTACTTATGACATTCTTATATTTTAGATGTAGCCCTCTGTAACAATAGTAAAAAAGGTAAACAATAGTAAAATTAACTCTTGCCAATTGAGAGTAAAGTTAAAGGCCAACCAATATACCAATTAGATATTGCTTATAAGAGTAGATACATTTATTCTTATATTAAGTCTCCCTTAAATGCTAGCTTCAATTCGTATCTGATGGTGTGTGTTTTTGTCATCAGATACTGTAAAACACAACCATTAGAAATCATGAAAGTTGAACGAAATAATGTATAACTAATAAAATTTCTAACGGATGTCTGAATTAAGTATTTAATTTTGAAGGTAATATGATTTTTGTGGTGTCATAGTTTTAATGTAGTTGTTGCGAATGTGCGAGCGACTAAGCTCGTGATGTTTTAAAGCTCGTACGCTTCCATTTATTTTCATTTTTTTAAGGATAATCATATCCTACAATAAACTTATTTTTGTATTTATGACATTTTTGAGAGATTTGTAAAATCACAATCACATGGTTTGCAAATATTTATAAGTTAATATTTACATGGAGATATTTATAACTTAATATTTAAATAAATATATCTTTTCTTTTAAAATGAAATTCAACTGTAATATTGGTTTGCTTTTAACTTTACTCTCAATTGGCCAAGGTTCAAGACCCATGCTCGACATTTTAACTTGAATTCCAAATAAATCAAAATCAAATTCTAAATTAATTTTAATTTTCATAATATAAAAGAGTAAAAAGTGAATTTGATATAAAAATTATTTAACTTTTGTTAACTTTTTATTTTAATGAAAAAAATATCATGTTTATGAAAAATTAAGGGCTACAATTAAAAATCATTTAATTTCGAAAGTCAGAAGCGATCAAAAATCTTCTCTAAGCTATAAGAATGTCAGGAACACTTTACCGAAAATATTAAAGATATATTTGATGTGTGATGTAAGTTTACACGAGCAAAGCATGAGTTAAAGCACAAGATATGTAGCTATGCTAAGAACAAAACCAACCGACCATAGAGCTAGTAAGCGAAAAGTAAAATAATTGTGCCAATACGAGGGCAAAAAGCAAGTGATCTTATTCAATCCGCTCTTCGCACGAGTGATGTCACATATCGTGTTCGCAAAACGGTTGTGGGTCGTGGGCAAGCAGATTGAGTTAATGTTAGAATTGAATTGAGCTAGCGCCAGCGCTAGCGCTAGCGCCAAAAATATCTCATACTCGCCACCCCCCCTTGTTTTGCCTATAAATAGAGGGGTACCCCCCTCTAAGCGATCATCGATTCTGGAACTGGCGAGTATCATCAACTTTGAGCGAGTTAGAGATACCAGAGCGCCACCAGGCGAGCATCGGACTTGGAGTAAGTTCGGCAGGCGAGCATCGGACTTGGAGTAAGTTCGGCCAGCTCCCTTGAGCGAGTAGTGGAGATACCGCCGGCGCTAGTGCTAGCGCGCGCGGTAGCGACAAGAGGCGAAGAGGCGAGCAGCGAGCTCGTGAGTACCTACTCGGGAGATAGCGCCCGGTGCTAGTGATAGCGCTCGCGCTAGCGAGTATTGGAGGAAGCGACGCGTGGCGAGTACGCGAGAAGCTTAGAGTGCGAGCAGCGAGCTTGCGAGTAGCAGAGCTAACGCCTGGCGCTAGCGATACCGCCGGCGGTAGCGAGGAGCGAGTATTGGAGCGAGTATCACCTACGCGGTGTGCTCCGGAGGAGAAGCGGACCTTGTCTGTGACCAAGTTCTTACTTTCTATTGGCTGTTGTGATTCAAGTTGGATGCAACTTGTATTCAGCCGTGTTCAGTTGTAACTAGCTACCAAAATTAGTATTGTGAAAGCTTGTGTTCATCTTTGGTGTCCTTATTCTCCGGTTGGTTGACGTGTTCTTCCGACTTCAAAATATTTCACATGGTATCAGAGGGATAGTGGGAACAAGGACGAAGCAACCAAAATGGACGACGGAGGAGGGTATGCTAGGGGACTTGGCATTGAGCTGCTTACTCAAACCAACTACAAGAAGTGGATGTCTTGTATGGAGAGCTACCTTCTTGGAGAGGATCTCTGGGAGGTTGTTGGTGGTGGGGAGCAAGAGGAAGTAGTAGCTGCCGGTGATAATGGTCCAGTTGTGAGAGCTTGGAGGAAGACCAACGCCAAGGCGGAGTTCACCTTGAAGAGAGCCATATCACCTGACTTGTTCGACCACATCATAGGTTGCAAGTTAGCGTCTGCGATCTGGATAGCCCTCGATGGGTTATTCAACAAGAAGAATGTGACGCGGCTACAATTCCTGGAGAATGAGTTGGCGAAGTCGACTCAAGGCGAGATGGCGATATCCACCTTCTTCCTGAAGGTGAAGAACCTATGTGGGGAGATCTCGGCCTTGGATCCTGAAGAGCCAATCTCAGAGGCGAAGTTGAAGCGGCACATACTCCGAGGCTTGCGGAGGGAGTATGTCCCCTTCGTTACTTCCGTGCAAGGATGGGCTACTCAGCCCTCCCTTCTGGAGCTAGAGAACCTGCTATCGTCACAGGAGAGCTTGGCGAAGCAGATGGCGGGAGTATCCATCTCAGGTGGAGATGGCGAGGCCTTGTTCTCAGGAAAGAGGAGATCCTGGGACAAGAGAAAGAAGAACTCCGGAGATGGACCTTCAACGTCCTCTCAGGGAGATCGGAGGAAGTTCCTCCCTGCGCGATGAGAAGGGGAGAACCCTTTGCTTTGCCTGTAAGAAGTATGGACATATGGCAAAGGACTGCCGGTCTAATCTGAAGGCCGGTCATGCTGCTAACAAGGAGGGAGATCACCAGAGAGGTGGAGGAATGAAACTGCTATGACAAATACACTGTATTGATGCTTGCAATATCTTTCACTAATTTCACCGTATTGATGCTTTGCGATATCCTTCACTAATTTCACTGTATTGAAGCTTGCACCACCTGTATTTATCCTTCCATCTATTTAATTTAAGTTTGACGACTTTGATTATTCCTTCATGACCACAAGTTGAGCATTTATCCACAACTTTGAAACATGACTACCATGCATTTTGCAACCTATTGTGCCCAACATGCCCAAAGAATTAGATTCATACGTAGTTTTGGTATGTGTCTCATGTTCGATCACAAGTGTTCACACCTAGTTTTGGTCTGTGTCTCGTGCTCACAAGTGTCCATACCAAATCATAAAGCACTAGAAGGTTGATTTTCATACACTCCACATTATCATGATGTATCAATACTCATAAGAATCGTGCATGCTTCTGATGATAAGAACACATTGAGGTATAATGATTTAACTTCATAATAAGAATCATTACTCTTCAGCTGCCACTGTAACACTGATTTGAGTCTTGCTTAAATTGACATTTTTTTTCCTTTTTGTAACAACAATGTTCTTTAAATAATTTTTTTAAGTGCTCTGATTAATTTCTTGCAAAAAAAACATTCATCATTATCATGCTCTATAATTTGGATTTCATTTATTTCTCATGTTTCCATCTCTATTTTTTGGCATCCCCTTTCACTCTCATGAATTCAACCTTCTCATAATCTCATTGTGGAGAAGTGTTGATGTTACTTCCCTCCATCTAAAGAGTCTCCATCCCATAAGAGTTTGACATCACCAAATGAATATACAATGGTGAGAGTGAAGATATGAGCAATAGTGCTTGATATTCTTCTTTTAAACTTACTCCAAGGCACAAAAGATCACTAAGCACCTAATTGAAGTTATTCATATGGCCTAGAATTTGAGTCCCTTTCTTCATGTGATTTCAATCTATAAAGTTGTTTCTTGAGATATATATTTGCATGATATATAAAGACTTTAATTATCATATGTTATGATTTTATAAATTGCATCATCAGTCAAATAAAGTTTACAACTCGTATTCACCGAGTGATGACCAAGCCCAGTAATAAGCCCTTGACAACAAACATTTGATCGCGGGACCAGAAGAATAATATCATCGAAGATAGACGAAGGACAAGACCCAACGACCCGGGCGAACCCCATAGGCGCGGCGAGGTCTTCCCGAGATCGCGCGCCTGAGCGAAGCCCATAGGTGAGGTGTAACACCCCAAAAATCGTAGTCCAGCGAGGTAGGCGGAGTGGTAGCGTCGCGCTCGGAATAGGCTGAAAATTCCATAGCAGGATCTTCGCGCACGCTTACTGGCCTCCTTCGCGCACGACCAGTGGTCGTGCGCCTGATCGTGCGTTAATTCACAAGGGTTGAAGGTCGGCTGATCGTGTAGCGCATGATCAGGGGATGTTGGTCGCGCACGATCACTGACCGTGCGCCGCTGCTCGTGCGCACTGTTTATTCTGCTCCGCGAAAAGTGACGGGGATGACGATCCGGCCGTCCAAAAATCTTGGGATTTGATCCAACGGCTGCGATGGTTGGCTGGGGGGTTTTAGGTCTTGGTAGAGGAGTTAAACCCTCATATTTCTAAGTCATTTCTCTCTCTTAGGTTGGAGAAAGGAGGAGGAGGAGGCAAGGAGGAAGGAGAAGGGGAATCCGCCATTGCCGGAGCTTGATGCAGTCCTACATGTCGAGCTCCGTTCGCCGATCCGAGACCGGCAACGCGTAGAGGGCGTCGAAGCGTTTCTTCTCCACCGTTTGTTTGCAAGCTTCTCATGGCTAGGAGGAGATCTCAAAAGGTAACGACATTTCTCCTCCCGGTCTTTAGGATGCGCGCATGGCATCCCTTTATTTTCTGCATTTTGGCACCGGATCCGTCGAGTGAGAGGGATCCGGGTCGCCTTGGTTCGAAAGGAACCATCGGGTTGATTGAGTCCGTCCCCGACATGATTTGCACTAGAGATCCGCTCCGTTAGCGGATTAGGCATTGTGGGTGAAGCTGGATTTGTGGTCGTAGGTCCGATTAGGTGATGTTGATTTACGCGCATTCTAGGGGTTTTGTTAGAAATCCGAATACGGCGAACTCGTCGTTGTGATGCCCTTGTAGCTTCATGTGGTAATGAATGTTGGGTTTAGGGCGGAGAAATAATGTGCGGAATTTGGGGCTTGTGATGCCTAGTGTTGTGCGAAGGCGCGATTGGTCTTTGTGGTCGGCTGGCTATCCCGTGGAGACTGAGATTCACGTGTGGAGAGTGTCCCGGCAAGATTAGTCCCTTCGATTGTTGACTGACGAGAATGTCTGTGCTACGGATGAGTCCGTTGACGGTCGCCAGGCGAGGCAAGCGGTGGACGTTGTCCCGAGAGTAAGTCCAGGGCCTTGGGACGTTTTTGTTAGCCAGAATTCTTAGTATCGGTCTTGTGTGTTGTTGGCGGCCCGAGCGTGTGAGCTGTTAGACAAGCCCGATGGCATGGCGAGCCAGGCGAGGTGGGTCTCAGCGAGAGCTCTTGGCCTTGGGCTACAATGCCCTTGCGGGGAAATGACGAGTACCCCTGTGTTTGTGATGTGATGATGATGTATGATGATGTGATAGATTCATACGCTTTAGGGTGCCTTGGGTGAAACCCGGGTTTGCATTCATTTTGCATTGGTAGGCCCCTATTATTTATCTGCTCAACATAGAAACGTGGATGATGTATGTGACACTCACACCTGTTTTTATGTTGTTTCCTTTTATGTACATTTGCATACAAAGTGCTGACTTGCAGGGTGAAGTAGTTCCCCGTGGTCCGCTAGGACGGCCGGGAGGAGGGATGTTGTTACACCATTTGTGGTCAGCCATAGCTGACCCTCGTTTACCGCTTTTTGTGATTTGGTTGCAGGGCAAGAATCGCAGGCTGGACCCAGCGCGCCGGCCAAAAAGGCCTAAGCCTCATGAAGTGTTTACTGTTATTCTCATGCACTTCTATTATTACATTTTGTTGTAACCGGCTTGCGTGCCGAGGTAGTTTAGGTAAAACTACTATCTGTCCCCTTTTGTTGGGACGCCCTTTTGTGTTGAATGTTTGGTGATTTGGACTGTGGTTTTGTGTGGCCTTAAGGCCAGTTGGACTCTTTTGTAGTGTGGACAATCTCTGTGTTTTATGTTTGTTTCCGCTGTGTTGTCTGAGTTTTGAGAATGGGTAGTTAATATCATCTTTTAATACTGATGTTGTGGCGGTTATATGCTGTGGGGTCCCGACCGGACCCATGTTATATGATCATTGCAGGGGAGGTGTTACAATTTGGTATCAGAGCCAGGTTTGAGTATTCTTGCGAGGTCTAGTGTATTTGGATCGCGTAAGAGATTGTCCACATAGGAGTACTGTGCGGGATCATGAGTATCCCTGCGTTTGAGTCTTGCGAATAGAGCTTGATAAGTCTTTTTCCTTGCTTATGCTAGGATGTTGGCGACGATGCGGGGACGTCACGAAGGCAAGAGGATCCTTCGGGAAGCAGTGATACTGCTCCGGGCCTCATGAATGTGGGCATGTCCCCGTCTGATTTCTGTCGCATGCTAGCGAAAGCAATGGTAGCGGCTCAAGCTGGAGCGATGCCACGGGTTCCGACACCGGTGGTGCAAGTTGCGACTCCTGTTACTCCGGCGGCTACGCCGGCTACACCGGATGTCGAAGTGAGGCAAGCAGAGCCAATAGCGGAGAGAGCTACTCCGATGGGTGATCGATTTATGAAATACTTCTTGAGTTTCCACCCTCCGACATTCAAGGGAGTGGGCACTCCAACGGATGCCGAAGATTGGCTTTCGAGGATCCAGGAGCTCTTGAAGGCAGCTGAGACCCCAGCTGAGAGGCAGTCTCACTTTGCGAGTTTCATGCTAGAGGGCGATGCGAAGTTGTGGTGGGTGAACCATAACGGTCGCCATTTTGTTGGGCGTGTTCCGTCCATGGAGGAGTTTGGGAACGCTTTCCTCAAGCGTTATATTCCGGCCTCGACAAGGTTAGCACTACAGCGGCAGTTTCTGCATTTGGTGCAGCGGGAGAAGACAGTGGATGAATATCTGCAAGAGTTCACTCGTTTGGGTCGTTATTCGGGAACGACCATGGCAGATGATGAAGAGTGGGATAATCTCTTCTATCAAGGGTTGAGAGAAAATTTAAGGCAACCACTCATAGCTTTGAAGAATGCGGGATTCAATGAATTGGTCGAAGCCGCTCGCACACTGGAGAGCGACTTGGAGCGAACCCAACGGCGAAAGGGTGTTGCGGCAAAGCAGGGAGAAGGAAAGCCTTCTCAGTCCCAATCTCAGTGGAAGTCTGAGGGAAACCGATACAAGAAGAAACCCCGTCCTAATAGGACTGGGGAGAGAAGTGGCGCACCCTCGGGAGATTTTCGATTCAAAGGTCCGTTGACTTGTTACCAGTGTGGCAAGGTGGGTCACATTAGTCGGTTTTGTACCGAGGGCGGAGCTGAGCCAGAGCCGAGACAGGAACAATCGGTGCGTTCGGGTCCCGGTGTTGCAGAGAAGGGGAAAGCGGCAGAGTCGAGTGCTTCGCGGTTCCCTCCAGTGCAGCCTAGAGCCTATAATCTTGGGCAACAGGAAGAGATACGTCAACCCGACGTGGTGACAGGTACGAAAAGTTTAAGTTTTCGTTTGTTACTATAACGTAGGTTGCGGCCTTTTATGTTTATTTTTGCACGTGGTTAGGTTTCGTGCTAGTTTCGGGCTACCCCTCTCGAGTGTTGTTCGACACGGGGGCATCACACTCTTTTCTTGCGGAAAGTTTTATCCGGAAGATTGGTGCTGAGTCCGTAGAGGCAGAAGTGGAGCTGAGTGTGCGTATGCCGAATGGGTCTTTCATGACTACCATGAGGAAGGGACGCATTGTGATGCAAATTGGCGATTATGATTTCGTGTTAGTAGCAGCGATTCTGCCACTAGACGAATTCGACGTTATCTTAGGGATGGACTGGCTTGCCGCGCAGCGAGCTAGTATCGATTGTCAGTTGAAGGTGGTAACCCTGAGAGGAGAAGGTAGAGCAGAGGTCAAGTTCGAAGGCCTAAGCGGAGTTGCTTGCTCCCTGATTTCCGCCGTGCAAATGAGGCGTGCGGTAAACCAAGGAGGCGAGGTGTTTTTAGCTTTGTTGGAAACTCACTCCACAAAGTTGACTAATGGAGAAGTTCCGGTGGTGGAAGAATTTGAGGACGTATTCCCCGAGGAGCTTCCGGGAGCACCTCCTCAGCGTGAGATCAATTTTTCGATCGAGTTGGTACCGGGTGCGAGGCCGGTGTCGCGTCCTCCGTTTAGGATGGCACCGAAGGAACTGGCCGAGTTAAATGTTCAGTTGCAAGAGTTGTTAGAGCAAGGGTACATTAGGCCCAGCTCTTCGTCATGGAGCGTGCCGGTATTGTTTGTGAAGAAGAAAGACGAAAGTATGCAGTTGTGTATCGACTACCGTGAATTGAATAAATTGACCGTTAAGAATAAATATCCGATTCCGCGAATCGACGATTTATTCGACCAGTTAGTAGGGTCGGTGGTGTACTCCAAGTTAGACTTGAAGTCGGGGTACTACCAGTTGAAGATTCGAGAAGAGGACATCGCTAAGACAGCGTTTGGGACTCGGTATGGCCATTACGAGTTTTCGGTGATGCCGTTCGGACTGACGAACGCGCCATCTGCCTTCATGAATCTGATGAACCAGGTTTTTCGACCATTTCTAGATTCGTTCGTGGTGGTGTTTATTGATGACATTTTGGTGTACTCAAAAACAGAGGCAGAGCATGAGTCTCACTTGAGGCTGGTATTGCAGACTCTAAGGGAGAATCAGCTTTATGCTAAGTTCTCAAAATGCGAGTTTTGGATCGAGAAGGTGGCTTTCTTGGGTCACGTAATTAGTGGAGATGGGGTGGCAATAGATCCAGCGAAGATTGAAGCCATTAGGGATTGGCCTGTATTGAGAACCGTGGCGGAAGTCCGGAGCTTCCTTGGACTAGCCGGTTATTACAGAAGGTTCGTGGAGAACTTTTCGCGGATGGCGTTGCCCCTCACCACTCTCACTCGCAAGGACCAAAGGTTCGTATGGACACCGGAGTGTGCCCGTGCATTTGAGAATTTGAAGGAAAGGTTGATGTCTACTCCAATCCTTAGTCTTCCTAGTGGGACAGAAGGATTTCAGGTCTTTAGCGACGCGTCAGGTTGCGGGTTGGGTTGCGTGCTGGTGCAGCACGGCAAGGTGATAACGTATGGGTCAAGGCAGTTAAAGACTCATGAGAGGAATTATCCCGTCCATGATCTGGAGTTGGCGGCGGTAATCTTTGCGCTAAAATTGTGGCGGCACTATGTTTATGGTGCGAAGGTGGAGATCTTCACGGATCACAAAAGCCTGAGGTATCTTCTGGACCAGAAGGATTTGAATATGCGCCAGCGTAGGTGGGTCAAATTCCTTGGGGACTATGACGTGGAGATTCAGTATACGCCGGGTAAAGCCAACGTGGTGGCGGATGCCTTGAGTAGGAAGTACTCCGGGCAAGGTAATTGGATGGAGGCGCATAACGAGCGTTTGATTCGAGACTTGGAGTCTCTTGACATTTCTTGTGTGGCTAGAGGTGAGTCTAGCGTAGCTCGTTTGAACTGGATTGAAATGCAGTGTGATATAACAGATCGAATCCGAGAGGCGACCAGTGCGGACGAGGAGTGCCAACAGTTGGTGTTGGAGGCTCAGCAAAGCTAAGGCACGACTTTGGAGATGGTTGGTGGAATTCTGAAGAGAGACGGAAAGATATGTGTTCCGCGCTTTGGCAAGCTTCGCGAGGAGTTGATGTTTTAAGCTCAATTTACGAAGTACTCCGTTCATCCAGGAAGTACAAAGATGTACGCGGATATGAAGAAATCTTTTTGGTGGCCTGGGATGAAGCGGGATTGTATAACCCGTAATTCGTCGAGATCAGAAATGCAGAAGACCTCCCCCACCTGGGCGAGTACAGAAGACCTCCCCCACCTGGGCGAGTACAGAAGACCTCCCCCACCTGGGCGAGTACAGAGTACAGAAGACCTCCCCCACCTGGGCGAGTACAGAAGACCTCCCCCACCTGGGCGAGTACAGAAGACCTCCCCCACCTGGGCGAGTACAGAAGACCTCCCCCACCTGGGCGAGTACAGAGTACAGAAGACTTCCCCCACCTGGGCGAGTACAGGAGACCTCCCCCACCTGGGCAAATACAGGAGACCTCCCCCACCTGGGCGAGTACAGAAGACCTCCCCCACCTGGGCGAGTACAGAAGACCTCCCCCACTGGGCGAGTACAGAGTACAGAAGACCTCCCCCACCTGGGCGAGTACAGAAGACCTCCCCCACCTGGGCGAGTACAGAAGACCTCCCCCACCTGGTCGAGTACAGAAGACCTCCCCCACCTGGGCGAGTACAGATTTTCACCCCGTCAAAAGGCAGCAACGGCTATCCGCAACCCATTTCTGAAGGTGAGAGCAGCTAATCGCAGTCCATTTGGATTTGCCTATAAATAGGACCCCAAGGCACAAATAGAAGGCACCTTCACCCCCCCTATGGTGGACGGGTACCTTGCCTGCCTCTCTTGTGCCAAGCTCAACATTGGCTTTAGGAGGGGAAGTTCCTATAGACTTCCGGGTATGTGGCGGGACCTCCTCGCTGCAGCATGCGGGTCTTGTTTATAGGCAGGTTGGAGTGGTTTGGTATGCTCTCTAGCTTCTTATCACCTTGTCTCACGTAGGTCGATCACTAAACGAGTAGCCTTTGGTCACCCCCAAGTCTCGAACAGTTGGACCGGTATCCGGGTTCCAACATTTTTGGTGCGGTGAGCGTGGACTGTGACCGGAGTAAGAAACTTTAGTGTGAGACCTCACGGTGAGCCTTGATGAGAAGAGAGCAAGACGAGTACCTGGTCAGGCGAGTTCAAATTGAGGCGAGTTCCAGCTCTGGAGAGCTCAATCAACTCGCAGTTGTTCTACTCGCAGATATTCTGCTCGCATGTGTTCTACTCGCAGATATTCTGCTCGCATGTGTTCTACTCGCAGATATTCTGCTCGCATGTGTTCTACTCGCAGATATTCTGCTCGCATGTGTTCTACTGGCAGATATTCTGCTCGCATGTGTTCTACTCGCAGATATTCTGCTCGCATGTGTTCTACTCGCAGATATTCTGCTCGCATGTATTCTACTCGCAGATACTGCCTACAGGTGTTCTACTCGCAGATACTGCCTACAGGTATTCTACTCGCAGATACTGCCTACAGGTGTTCTACTCGCAGATACTGCCTACAGGAGTTCTACTCGCAGATATTCTGCTTGCATGTGTTCTACTCGCAAGGTGCGAGGCGACCTAATGTAGGTGACCTCCTCTAGGGAAACTTAAGGCCAGGCGAGAAGAAATCAAGCTCGGTGAGGAGTGATTTCAGGCGAGTTGGAGCATAGAAAATAAGGTCAAAGGTGACACTTGTATTGCCTTCGTTTTCACCTCTTTTATTGCTAACACATTTTCACACATAGTACATATTAACACTCATGGGTGCTTTGGTAAAACCCCTGAGTGCTTTCACCTGATTTGCAGATAGTGTTACTTTGACATTTTGACCACTATGACAACTATCACAGAGGGACCCATATGACAGGGTCATGGTAGAGAGTATATTTCACGAGTCCTTTCTACTTTATTCCGCGAATTCAACTTGCGAGGTATTCACTTCAACAATTCAGGTATTTTTCTATATATCCCGTGAGTCCTTACTCGCGAGATCATCACTTCAGCAACTATGGTGTTCTATTAGCTCCACGAGTCCGTACTCGCGAAGTCATCACTTCAGCAACTATGGTGTTCTCTTTAGTTCTGCGAGTTCCTACTCGCAAGGATGTATCCAACTACTCATCTCTGCAAGATCCAAAAGAAATCTATATTCGGCGAATGCTTACTCGCGATGGGTGTTCTTATTTGGGATGATCTTATTCAACAGCTTATACTCCCTGATGAAAACTCAAAGGACAATTATTCATAACTCACCTTGGCGAGGAAAAGTTATCATGAATCAGGTCACGTAAAACTTATTCTTCTTCTTCTTATTCACTACATATAGCAATATTGATCTTTCTATTGCAAAACTCTTAAAAGTTAGATCGAGAATCGACTCGAAGTAGTATGATATATTCAAAAGCATTTTAGGATGTGTGATCTCACCTCTCCCCTTGAAACTTTTGGTCGAGCAATGAGATGACGTCTCGGGTTCAGTGCGCCATCCTAAGTCCAAGCCTCTGCATTGCCGGCCGAGATCAGCTCCTCCCTTGCATGTTGGCCGATCTGCCCCCCGAGTACCGACTCTCTTTGCCCGTGCACTAGTTACTAAGGGAGAGAATGAAACTATATTCTCAGGTACTCTAAGTAAGTTGAAGTCCTCGAGATGTGTTGTTGACGTAGACCAGGTCACTGCACGAGCTCCTCTCCTGCATACCGGCTACTTGCCCCCTCGAGTGAGTTGAAGTTATCGAGATGTGTTGTTGCTGTAGACCAGGTCACTGCACGAGATCCTCTCCTGTATACCGACTACTTGCCCCCTCGAGTGAGTTGAAATCTTCGAGCAGAGTGTTGCCGTAGACCAGGTCACTGCACTAGCTCCTCTCTTGCATACCAGCTACTTGCCCCCTCGAGTGAGTTGAAGTCCTCGAGATGTGTTGTTGTCGTAGACCAGGTCACTGCACGAGCTCCTCTCCTGCATACCGGCTACTTGCCCCCTCGAGTGAGTTGAAGTCCTCGAGATGTGTTGTTGCCGTAGACCAGGTCACTGCACGAGCTCCTCTCCTACATATCGGCTACTTGCCCCCTCGAGTGAGTTGAAATCTTCGAGCAGAGTGTTGTCGTAGACCAGGTCACTGCACGAGCTCCTCTCCTGCATACCGGCTACTTGCCCCCTCGAGTGAGTTGAAGTCCTCGAGATGTGTTGTTGCCGTAGACTAGGTCGTAGCACTGGGCTCCTCCCCTGTAGGTTGGCTACTTGCCCCCTCGAGTGAGTTGAAATCTTCGAGCAGAGTGTTGTCGTAGACCAGGTCACTACACGAGTTCCTCTCCTGCATACCGGCTACTTGCCCCCTCGAGTGAGTTGAAGTCCTCGAGATGTGTTGTTGTCGTAGACCAGGTCACTGCACGAGCTCCTCTCCTGCATACCGGCTACTTGCCCCCTTGAGTGAGTTGAAGTCCTCGAGATGTGTTGTTGCCGTAGACTAGTCCGTAGCACTGGCCTCCTCCCGTGTAGGCTGGCTACTTGCCCCATCGAGTGAGTTGAAATCTTCGAGCAGAGTGTTGTCGTAGACCAGGTCACTGCACGAGTTCCTCTCCTGCATACCGGCTACTTACCCCCTTGAGTGAGATGAATGTCCTCGAGAAGAGAGTTGCCACCTAGTCAACGCTAGAAGCCTAAAATATTTGGCACCTCCCCCAGTTGAGCGCGCTTGTCTAGCGAATGGCCTGGAGGGTGTCGAATCTTCTCCACCTCCAGTTGAGCCTCGCTCCTGGAGGGTGTCGAATCTTCTCCACCTCCAGTTGAGCCTTGCTCCTGGAGGGTGTCGACTCTTCTCCACCTCCAGTTGAGCCTCGCTCCTGGAGGGTGTCGACTCTTCTCCACCCCCAGTTGAGCTCGCTCGTCTAGCGAATGGCCTGGAGGGTGTCGAATATTCTCTACCTCCAGTTGAGCCATGCTCCTGGAGGGTGTCGACTCTTCTCCACCTCTAGTTGAGCCTCACTCCTAGAGGGTGTCTAATCTTCTCCACCTCCAGTTGAGCCTCGCTCATGGAGGGTGTCGACTCTTCTCCACCCCCAGTTGAGCCTCGCTCCTGGAGGGTGTCTAATCTTCTCCACCTCCAGTTGAGCCTCGCTCCTGGAGGGTGTCGACTCTTCTCCACCTCCAGTTGAGCCTCGCTCCTATAGGGTGTCTAATCTTCTCCACCTCCAGTTGAGCCTCGCTCCTGGAGGGTGTCGACTCTTCTCCACCTCCAGTTGAGCCTCGCTCCTGGAGGGTGTCTAATCTTCTCCACCTCCAGTTGAGCCTCGCTCCTGGAGGGTGTCGACTCTTCTCCACCTCCAGTTGAGCCTCGCTCCTGGAGGGTGTCTAATCTTCTCCACCTCCAGTTGAGCCTCGCTCCTGGAGGGTGTCGACTCTTCTTCACCTCCAGTTGAGCCTCGCTCCTGGAGGGTGTCGACTCTTCTCCACCTCCAGTTGAGCCTCGCTCCTTGAGGGTGTCGACTCTTCTCCACCCCCAGTTGAGCTCGCTCGTCTAGTGAATGGCCTGGAGGGTGTCGAATCTTCTCCACCTCTAATTGAGCCTTGCTCCTGGAGGGTGTCGACTCTTCTCCACATCCAGTTGAGCCTCTCTCCTGGAGGGTGTCGACTCTTCTCCACCCCCAGTTGAGCCTCGCTCCTGGAGGGTGTCTAATCTTCTCCACCTCCAGTTGAGCCTCGCTCCTGGAGGGTGTCGACTCTTCTCCACCCCCAGTTGAGCTCGTTCGTCTAGCGAATGGCATGGAGGGTGTCGAATCTTCTCCACCTCCAGTTGAGCCTGCTCCTGGAGGGTGTCTACTCTTCTCCACCTCCAGTTGAGCCTCGCTCCTGGAGGGTGTCGACTCTTCTCCACCCCCAGTTGAGCCTCGCTCCTGGAGGGTGTATAATCTTCTCCACCTCCAGTTGAGCCTCGCTCCTGGAGGGTGTCGACTCTTCTCCACCTCCAGTTGAGCCTCGCTCCTGGAGGGTGTCTAATCTTCTCCACCTCCAGTTGAGCCTCGCTTTTGGAGGGTGTCGACTCTTCTCCACCTCCAGTTGAGCCTCGCTCCTGGAGGGTGTCTAATCTTCTCCACCTCCAGTTGAGCCTCGCTCCTGGAGGGCGTCTAATCTTCTCCACCTCCAGTTGAGCCTCGCTCCAGGAGGGTGTCGACTCTTTTCCACCTCCAATTGAGCCTCGCTCCTGGAGGGTGTCATCTCTTCTCCACCTCCAGTTGAGCCTTGCTCCTGGAGTGTGTCGACACTTCTCCACCTCCAGTTGAGCCTCGCTCCTGGAGGGTATCAACTATTCTCCACCCCCAGTTGAGCCTCGCTCCTGGAGGGTGTCTAATCTTCTCCACCTCCAGTTGAGCCTCGCTCCTGGAGGGTGTCGACTCTTCTCCACCTCCAGTTGAGCCTCGCTCCTGGAGGGTGTCTCCACCTCCAGTTGAGCCTCGCTCCTGGAGGGTGTCGACTCTTCTCCACCTCCAGTTGAGCCTCGCTCCTGGAGGGTGTCGACTCTTCTCCACCTCCAATTGAGCCTCGCTCCTGGAGGGTGTCTAATCTTCTCCACCACCAGTTGAGCCTCGCTCCTGGAGGGTGTCTAATCTTCTCCACCTCCAGTTGAGCCTCGCTCCTAGAGGGTGTCGACTCTTCTCCACCTCCAGTTGAACCTCGCTCCTGGAGGGTGTCGACTCTTCTCCACCTCCAGTCGAGCCTCGCTCCTGGAGGGTGTCTAATCTTCTCCACCTCCAGTTGAGCCTCGCTCATGGAGGGTGTCTAATCTTCTCCACCTCCAGTTGAGCCTCGCTCCTGGAGGGTGTCGACTCTTCTCCACCTCCAGTTGAGCCTCGCTCCTGGAGGGCGTCGTCTCTTCTCCACCTCCAGTCGAGCCTCGCTTCTGCAGGGTATCGACTCTTCTCCATCTATTTTAGTTGAACTTGCTCAGCTAGCGAAGGGCTTGAGAGGGATACTGAGTGACATGTCATCCACTGCCCATCTCTCCGAACCACGAGTCCTACATTGTTTTTCCGAGCTCGTATCGAGCTCGAGAAAAGCGGGGATTGTGTATAACCCGTAATTCGTCGAGATCAGAAATGCAGAAGACCTCCCCCACCTGGGCGAGTACAGAAGACCTCCCCCACCTGGGCGAGTACAGAAGACCTCCCCCACCTGGGCGAGTACATAAGACCTCCCCCACCTGGGCGAGTACAGAAGACCTCCCCCACCTGGGCGAGTACAGAGTACAGAAGACCTCCCCCACCTGGGCGAGTACAGAAGACCTCCCCCACCTGGGCGAGTACAGAAGACCTCCCCCACCTGGGCGAGTACAGAAGACCTCCCCCACCTGGGCGAGTACAGAGTACAGAAGATCTCCCCCACCTGGGCGAGTACAGGAGACCTCCCCCACCTGGGCGAGTACAGAAGACCTCCCCCACCTGGGCGAGTACAGAAGACCTCCCCCACCTGGGCGAGTACAGAGTACAGAAGACCTCCCCCACCTGGGCGAGTACAGAAGACCTCCCCCACCTGGGCGAGTATAGAAGACCTCCCCCACCTGGTCGAGTACAGAAGACCTCCCCCACCTGGGCGAGTACAGATTTTCACCCCGTCAAAAGGCGGCAACGGCTATCCGCAACCCATTTCTGAAGGTGAGAGCAGCTAATCGCAGTCCATTTGGATTTGCCTATAAATAGGACCCCAAGGCACAAATAGAAGGCACCTTCACCCCCCCCCCCTATGGTGGACGAGTACCTTGCCTGCCTCTCTTGTGCCAAGCTCAGCATTGGCTTTAGGAGGGGAAGTTCCTATAGACTTCCGGGTATGTGGCGGGACCTCCTCGCTGCAGCATGCGGGTCTTGTTTATAGGCAGGTTGGAGTGGTTTGGTATGCTCTCTAGCTTCTTATCACCTTGTCTCACGTAGGTCGATCACTAAACGAGTAGCCTTTGGTCACCCCCAAGTCTCGAACAGTTGGACCGGTATCCGGGTTCCAACAGGGATGTAGCCGAGTACGTGAGCCGATGTCAAACTTGTGCCTTGGTGAAGGCTGAGTGCCAAAGGCCCGGTGGGTTCTTGAAGCCTCTCCCTATTCCCGAATGGAAGTTCGATGACATCTCTATGGATTTTGTACATGGGTTGCCTCGATCGCAGCAGGGTAACGATGCGATTTGGGTGATAGTGGATCGCCTGACCAAGGTGGCTCACTTCATTCCGAATCAGAAGGGCGATAGCGTGGAGAAGCTCATGGAGCTCTATGTTCGAAACATTGTGCGGTTGCACGGGATTCCGAAGAGCATCGTTAGTGATCGCGATGGGCGTTTCACTTCGAAGGACTGGAGGCTAGTACAGAAGAGCTTAGGCACAAAGCTCAAGTTTAGTACCGCGTTCCATCCGCAGACCGATGGTCAGACAGAGCGAACGAACCGTACGATGGAGGACATGTTGAGAATGTGTGCTCTCGACTTTGGTAAAGGTTGGGAAGACCACCTCTTCATGGTGGAGTTTGCCTATAACAATAGCTTCCAGGCGAGTATCAAAATGGCGCCTTATGAAGCTTTGTATGGAAGGAAGTGTCGAACGCCGATGTCTTGGGCGGAGGTGGGAGACACTAAGCTGTTGGGGAAGCAAGTGGTGGAAGATGCTTGCGAGATGGTGCGGGCGGTTCAGGAGCGCATGAAGGTTGCTCAGGATCGACAAGCGAAATATTTCAACGCGCGCCACAGAAATGTGGAGTTTGCAGTGGGCGACATGGTCTACCTGAAGATTAAGCCGTTCAAGGGTGTTTCGCGGGTGCGACGACTCAAGAAGTTGAGTCCGCGGTATCTGGGTCCATTCGAGGTTACGGAACGTATAGGCGAAGCAGCCTATCGTTTGGCGTTATCCGCAGAGCTGAGTGGATTACATGATGTCTTCCACGTCTCTGTGTTGAGGAAAGCTCTGGTGGAGCCGAGCGTCGTAGTCAAAGCGGCGACGGTGCCGGTGATGGAGGATTTGGGGACGAGGGTTCGTCCGGTTGGCGTGGACGATTCAGAAGTCCGGCAGTTGCGCAACAAGGAAGTCAAACTTGTAAAGGTGCGATGGGACAACTGCGGGCGAGACGAATTCTCTTGGGAGCGTGAGCAAGCGATACGGGAGGATTTCCCGGAACTTTTTGCTCCAGGTATGCTTTTTGAATTTCCTGTTTAAATTCTGAAATTTCGAGGACGAAATTCTTTTAAGGGGGGTGGAGTTGTAACACCCCAAAAATCGTAGTCCAGCGAGGTAGGCGGAGTGGTAGCGTCGCGCTCGGAATAGGCTGAAAATTCCATAGCAGGTTCTTCGCGCACGCTCACTGGCCTCCTTCGCGCATGACCAGTGGTCGTGCGCCTGATCGTGCGTTAATTCACAAGGGTTGAAGGTCGGCTGATCGTGTAGCGCACGATCAGGGGATGTTGGCCGCGCACGATCACTTACCGTGCGCCGCTGCTCGTGCGCACTATTTATTCTGCTTCGCGAAAAGTGACGGGGATGACGATCCGGCCGTCCAAAAATCTTGGGATTTGATCCAACGGCTGCGATGGTTGGCTGGGGGGTTTTAGGTCTTGGTAGAGGAGTTAAACCCTCATATTTCCAAGTCATTTCTCTCTCTTAGGTTGGAGAAAGGAGGAGGAGGCAAGGAGGAAGGAGAAGGGGAATCCACCATTGCCGGAGCTTCGGAGCTCCGTTCGCCGATCCGAGACCGGCAACGCGTAGAGGGCATCGAAGCGCTTCTTCTCCACCGTTTGTTTGCAAGCTTCTCATGGCTAGGAGGAGATCTCAAAAGGTAACGACATTTCTCCTCCCGGTCTTTAGGATGCGTGCATGGCATCCCTTTGTTTTCTGCATTTTGGCACCGGATCCGTCGAGTGAGAGGGATCCGAGTCGCCTTGGTTCGAAAGGAACCATCGGGTTGATTGAGTCCGTCCCCGACATGATTTGCACTAGAGATCCGCTCCGTTAGCGGATTAGGCATTGTGGATGAAGCCGGATTTGTGGTCGTAGGTCCGATTCGGTGATGTTGATTTACGCGCATTCTAGGGGTTTTGTTAGAAATCCGAATACGGCGAACTCGTCGTTGTGATGCCCTTGTAGCTTCGTGTGGTAACGAATGTTGGGTTTAGGGCAGAGAAATAATGTGCGGAATTTGGGGCTTGTGATGCCTAGTGTTGTGCGAAGGCGCGATTGGTCTTTGTGGTCGGCTGGCTATCCCGTGTAGACTGAGATTCACGTGTGGAGAGTGTCCCGGCAAGATTAGTCCCTTCGATTGTTGACTGACGAGAATGTCTGTGCTACGGATGAGTCCGTTGATGGTCGCCAGGCGAGGCAATCGGTGGACGTTGTCCCGAGAGTAAGTCCAGGGCCTTGGGACGTTTTTGTTAGCCAGAATTTTTAGTATCGGTCTTGTGTGTTGTTGGCGGCCCGAGCGTGTGAGCTGTTAGACAAGCCCGATGGCATGGCGAGCCAGGCGAGGTGGGTCTCAGCGAGAGCTCTTGGCCTTGGGCTACGATGCCCTTGCGGGGAAATGACGAGTACCCCTGTGTTTGTGATGTGATGATGATGTGATAGATTCATACGCTTTAGGGTGCCTTGGGTGAAACCCGGGTTTGCATTCATTTTGCATTGGTAGGCCCCTTCTATTTATCTGCTCAACATAGAAACGTGGATGTTGTATGTGACACTCACACCTGTTTTTATGTTGTTTCCTTTTATGTACATTTGCATACGAAGTGCTGACTTGCAGGGTGAAGTAGTTCCCCGGGGTCCGCTAGGACGGCCGGGAGGAGGGATGTTGTTACACCGTTTGTGGTCAGCCATAGCTGACCCTCGTTTACCTCTTTTTGTGATTTGGTTGCAGGGCAAGAATCGCAGGCTGGACCCAGCGCGCCGGCCAAAAAGGCCTAAGCCTCATGAAGTGTTTACTGTTATTCTCATGCACTTCTATTATTACATTTTGTTCTAACCGGCTTGCATGCCGAGGTAGTTTAGGTAAAACTACTATCTGTCCCCTTTTGTTAGGACACCATTTTGTGTTAAATGTTTGGTGATTTGGACTGTGGTTTTGTGTGGCCTTAAGGCCAGTTGGACTCCTTTGTAGTGTGGACAATCTCTGTGTTTTATGTTTGTTTCCGCTGTGTTGTCTGAGTTTTGAGAATGGGTAGTTAATATCATCTTTTAATACTGATGCTGTGGCGGTTATATGTTGTGGGGTCCCGGCCGGACCCATGTTATATGATCATTGCAGGGGAGGTGTTACATGAGGTCTCCCCGAGATCGCTCGTGCGAGCCCATAGTCTATGTAAGATCCCTCTCCCGCACCTAGAGAGCATCCGGATCTTATGCCCAGAACCGCCGCCTTACGGTGACACTAACACCTGAGTTAGCTGCCTCCGCAAGACGCCGATCCTGCCGGCAGAACGATCAACAGGCCAACAAGAGCTAAGAAGGGAAATAAACAAAACCAAGTCCCCAATCACACATTTATACAACAAAATATAAAAAAAAAGTCCATCAATGAGTACAATAAGTAAAGGAGAGAAAGGGCTCAAGCCCGGTACAAATCCAAGCAAAGTACATAAACTCTCTCACTCTACATCTATGCGGAAGCTAAACAACTCTCAACTCTCGAACACATGTCTTGTAGTAGAAGTAATGCGCGACATAAGCTCATCAGGTCTTGTCTCCTCTTCTAGCTGGGGCTCCATCACCTCGTGTACCTAGGGTCACAACCGACCGTTAGTCATAAAGACTAAGCCAATTTTGTCCCCGCCTCCCCCCGCGACTCCTAGGCACCGTGCTGGAGGACGAAGCGGAGGAAAAACGGGTAATAGAAACAAGGCAGGTGACAAATGTTGAGACTAGCAGGGTATATAAATACTAAGCAAGTAAAGGTAACAATTCTATTCTAACCAGAGTAAGTACGACAGCAGATAGTAAAAGACAATGCAATATAAAGAAGCAGCTACGAAAGTAACCTTAACTTATATGCACACACAAAAACACATAAGCTAAGGGATCTGGCAAGAAGTAAACTCATCGTATAAAAGAGCCCATACAGATTTATACGATGAGGTCTCTGTTTGTGCAGAATGCTATACTATGATGTGCAATGCAATAATGCAATGTTTGTATTATTATTTCATACGCATGTAACTCACCCACACGACTTTGTACGTACAGACCTTTAGTTCCCACTTTTCGGAGGTAGCTAACCTCTCGGGCTCCTCCCGTCGTGGTCAAACGGTGGCAGAGGAGCGGGCGTCTCCTCACCTAGGTGGGTAAGTCACACTACCAGACCTAGGCCCTAACGTACGTTGTGATACCGGTACCCGATACTCACGAGCTCCTGCGTACTAAACTGAATTGGCCAGGTAGGGTTTAGGGAATTCGTCCGTCGGGCGCGCAGTAAGACAACCTGGCCCCCATAAAACCACTAGCACTGCCGAGTCAACGAACTGCTGTCGGTGTGACGACTAAGACAGAACCGAAGACCCACCACATCTTACACACAAACAACATGTATTAGCCATTTACTACTGAGCCTCCAGCTCGCAATTCTACATCAACATTTATAAAGTAGAGCATACCGCTCACCAGACTACACTAGTCTTATATTTAAACTACGAGCCTACCGCTCGCTAGACTACACTAGTCTTATATTTAAACTACGAGCCTACCGCTCGCTAGCTACACTAGTCTTATATTTAAACTACGAGCCTACCGCTCGCTAGACTACACTAGTCTTATTTTTAAACTACGAGCCTACCGCTCGCTAGACTACACTAGTCTTATTTTTAAACTACGAGCATACCGCTCGCTAGACTATCTCAGTCCTTCCTTATAACCCGAGCCTACCGCTCGCAGGACTATCCCAGTCCTTCCTTATAACCCGATCCTACCGCTCGTAGGACTATCTCAGTCCTTCCTTATAACCCAAGCCAACCGCTCGCAGGACTATCCCAGTCCTTCCTTATAACCCGAGTCTACCGCTCGCAGGACTATCCCAGTCCTTCCTTATAAAATGTTCTGGTTTGGGATGGAAGCTAACTTGTCATGTTCTCCTACTTAACTAGTTTTGTCTATAATTTAGTTGATCTTAGAAGCTTTAGGGTTAGCCTTGGACTTTCAGAGGGTTACCCAGTGAGGGGCTCGCATCGGTACTGGGAAGTGTGGCGGGCTGACACCCCGAACTTCCTCTTCCCAAGGCACTTAATCTTGTTGGTATCTACCCCTTTTTACTTGATCCCCATTATCCTCTCCAATTACATTAAATCTATCAGATGAGTTAAACTTGGCTTTTAGGAGTGGGGGAGTTCTTGTGAACTCCTACACCAATAATTATGACCGGGTGCTGACTTTCCCGTCGTCACATTCTAAGCTCGAGTTCCCTTCTTCACCGAGGAACTACACACATTCAATTAGCATTCTCAACCTTACTTGTGTAACATCCCCCAGACAGCTAGACCCCCTTGGTGAATCTGTCATGACAAGACCTGATGAGCTTAGGAAAGAAGAAGAAACCACCTTGGTCTGCAAATAGCAATTTCTAGTTACCAAGCTTAGGGTTGGACTTTAGGGCCTCAACTCGACCATTTGACCCTACCATAGTATCCCTAACCCTTCAGGGGTCCCCTTAGAGCACCAAGGGCCCATTGGGGTCAATCAAAGAGGCCAGATTGACCAAAGTCAACCATAACCCCCAAATTGGTCAAAATAGCCTAATTAGAGTCAATTGACCTTCACCATGACAAACTGACCACACATTTAGGTCTAAAATACCATAAGAGACCTAGTAGGCCTAAAAGCCCCATCATGGGACCCCTAGTGGTGCAAATTGACCAAAATGCCCTTTTAGGTCAAAATGGCAATTCTTCACTAAGTGCCATAATTGACCACCACCATATTAAATTGACCCTACCCATAGTGTTGCAATATCATAGGGGACCCAGTGGAACAAAAAGCCCCATGACTGGGTCAACCCTAGGGTTCAATTTGACCAAAGTCAACTTAGCCTATTTTGGTCAAATCATCTTATAATGGGTCAACTAAGGCTCATGTGACCAAATTGACCCCACCAGTGGTTTCTAAATCTAATTTGGAGTCCAATTGACCCAAAAGCCCCATCCTAGGGTCACCCAATTAGTCAATTTGACCAAAAGTCAAACTTGCACAAATTAGGTCAAATCTCTTAAACCTAACCCAATCCCTTTGGGCTAGCTCAATTGGGTGGTCAACCAGCCTAGTAGGCTAGCATTAAACATAAGAGAGAGGGAAAAATCGGCCTTGATGAGTAGGAGAGAGAAAATTCAATTTGGGGAGAGAGAAAGATGGGGCCATCAATGGAGGAAGGTGAAACCCCCTCAATCCTCTCCATTAATGGCAAGATTCAACTCCCCAAGGGAAGGGGAGAAGTTTCCATCCGTTTTCCGGCCTCCTAGGGGTGAATCCCATGGGATTTCACCATGGCCGAAATTCACCATTCATGGCATTGAAGCCATGACCCTTCCCCTCCCTCAATTGAAACTTTTTAAAGCTTCCCTAGACCCAGAACATCAGTTTCCCCCTGTTAGACGAAAGTTTCGGGCAACTTGGTGTAGAAAACGCAGAGCTCGCAAAAATGGTGGTCGGCCATGGAGGTTCACCCAAACGGCAAGGCAGCAAGCCCCAAGCAGGTCTGGTTCTCTGCTCCTTCCTCAGTGGTGTAGATCTAGTTCATCGGCGGCTCGATTCGTGGCCAAATGGCCGTGGATCGGGCCAGCCAAGCCACCCGTAGATCAGGTTTGGGCTTCCTCTTCCAGAACCCAATTCCGGCCACCTCCGGCCAATCGAACACCGCTCATCGCCGGCCACCACCTCAACGGAGGTGGTGGTGGCGTTGGTTGGCCGGGGCGGCGCTCAGGTGGCCGGGAAATCAACGATCAAAGTGCTCCAGGCGCGGCGAGATCGAGCCCTTGGCTCATTGGGGAAGACGACTCGTGGACCGTCCGATCCTGCCTAATAAAACAATCCGGAATGATATATCTTAATTAATAATAGTAGTTATAATGCTTTTATTGGTTTTAATTTTAGAAAATACTTAGAGGTAAATTCAGAGAAAGTGTTCTATATAAAAGTTGTAGGTATTGGCCTAACGTTTATTTCAAAATTGACTTCATCACATTAGGAGGTCAGGTTTGACCTCAGCACCCATTATAGTGCAAAGGTTGACTGAACTTTGAATGGATGCCCACACTAAACCACTAGTCCAAATGACTTGAAATTTGGACTAGGAGTGAGTCATGCCAGTGGAACTAACATATCCAAAAATGGGATTTTTTGGAAAAACTTTTCCTAAAGTTTTTGTAAAAATTTAATAATCAATGTATAAATTATTTGGAGGGTCAAATGACCTCCAAACTCCACCAAATTTTGGTGGGGTGTTCTTAGGGTCATGATAAACCCCTGGTTAAAATTTCACCTTATTTGGAGGTGTTTTGGTTAGGATTTTACTCAGCCCTAGTTTGGCCCATAAAGGGCTATTTAGGGTAAATCACCCCCTTGGTATTTTGAGTGGTCTAATCACCCCAACAGATGCTGATATTTTGGCCACTGACCTTTTAGGGCATAACACACTCTCCAATGGAGTTTGGGGTGGTTTGGTGTAGGGTAGCCCAAGAACCCTAGGGTAGGTCCCTTAGTGGGGATTTTTAGGGTTATGAAGGACATAGGAGTGTTTGTCCTTGGAGGGGAGTGTAATAGACTCCTCTGAGTTTTATGAGTGATATAACACCCTAACAAGAAGTTTGGGTGGATTTTGGAAAGTATGGACCCTAACCCTAGGGCAAACCCTAAGGGGTGCTTATAGAGGTAAATGAAGGAAGAGGGGTCAAACCTTTATGATTTGACCTGAAATTTTGGGGAGATGGTCATGGTGGCCAGAGAGTCCTCCTATGAGGAATTGGTGGTGTTTGGAGTTGCCAACCCTAGGGAATAAATCCTTGGGTAGATTTGTAAATATTTATGTTTTGGAGATTTAGGAAAGATTAATACTTAGTGATTAACCATCTTCTGTCACCAACTTATTTTTGATGTTATTAATCCATGGAGATTCTATTAGAACCATTGGAAAACTTTTGGAGGTCCAAATTGTAATTATTCATATTGTTGGCAATTTTTGGGATATTTAATTTTAGGGTGTTAGTTTTTTGTAATCTCATGAAACTTTGCTGGATGTCATTTCATACCATTATGAACCCTCAGTAATTTCGCATAATTTTGGGATTGAAATTTTTGGTACTTCTAGTTCAATTTGGAATTAATTGCAAATATCTCCTTTGTGAAAATTACAAATGTAACCTCTATGGAATATAGTCAAATTTTGTATGGCTGAATATTTTAGTATGAATCACCTGTGTATAAATTTGCATAAGGTTTAGAGTTCATATGGGGGTACCTCCTTTGGAAATAATTGAAAATTAATGGGTTTTGGAATTTTTAATAATAGTAAACCTTGCTGGAATTTTCTACAAATTCATATGTACTGATTATAAGGTACCCTTGATTTATGTAAAAGGTTTGGTAGGCAATGAAAGTCAGAAAAGTGCACTTGTAGTTCAAACCTTAGGAGGTTGTATTTTTGGAAAATTGCTTTAAATATTAATAATGCTGGGAAAAATATGATTCTCTGGAATTAATCTTATAACATCATGATAGACCTCCAGTAAATAGCTTGGGTCAGTTGGATGAAGATTTGGAGTACCTATAGTTGTGAGCTTCATATAATTAATTTGGTCTGCGTATAGAAAAACCGTGAAATTTGAGAATCAAGTGGATCCTTAGGAGGGATGGGAGGTATGTGGTTTACCTAATTTAGTTGAGAAGGTATGATGGTCAACAAGAAGGGTTATAGATGGTAAAGTGTGCTTGGTGAGTTGAGGGTAAAGTGGTGCTCGGGATTGACGAAGGATCGTCTTGGAAAGTCATAAGCCACCTAGGGTTACAATTGTAATAACGATGAGGGTGTTCTTATGGGTAGATATCAACAACACTAAGTGTCTTGAGAAAAGGGAACTTTGGGGTGTCATCCCATTTCGGTTCCTAGTACCGTAGCGAGCCCCTTACATGGTAACCCTCGGGAAGTCCAAGATTAACCATAAACTGTAAGAGTAAAAATGTTATACAAGAATAACTTAATAATACACACACCCACACCCCGTGGTTACGAGAAGTTAGTTGGTTTGGTTTTACGAGCGGTAGGCTCGGTGGTTGAAGGAGCGGATTACTGAGTCAGGTGAGCTTGTGACTCAGTAGTGTTTATAGGTACAGACGGGTTGGTTCGGCGAGCCGATGGCTAGGAAGGTTATTGATGGCGGGAAGGTTAGCCCGGGGAGCTTATGGCTCAGAGATAGGAAGTAAAACATGTTGCATGTGCATTGAAGGTGGTGGGTCTTCGGTATTGGACGATCGTTCACACCGACGTCGATACGTTGACTCGGCAAGTGTGGTATTTACACTTAGCCTTAAAAGTCTGGTAGTCCAGCCAGTAAGAGTACGCAGATGCTCCGCGGGTTTTGCGTTGAGGCGTACGATAGGTCTAGGTTAGGTAGTGTGAATACCAACCTAGAGGTGGGCGAGGCCCAACCCACCGCTTCCGTTTGCCACTACGGGAGTATCCTGGGAGTCTTGCACGCTCCAAAAAGGGGAAACTAAAGGTCTATGCGCATAGAGTCGTAGTGAGTGAGTTGCACTTGTATGAACATAGCATAACTGCATACCTTGCCTGTCATAGCTCGACTTCTCCCTTGAGTATTTACCTTAAGATGGCTCACCGGCTAAGGGTAGTTTTACTTTCCATATAATCATTTAACAATGATGAGTTGTCTGTGGGCCCCTTGATGAGGTCTAACCTCCTTTTTATATCATTATAAATTCCTGCACTTACAGCTTTGCTAAACGCACCCCAACCCTTATTTCCCATGATGCCCCTTAGAGGTGTTCTTCCAAATAATCTGAGTCTTCATAATAATCAAAGAGTTAATAGTTCTATGTGTGAAGGTCAGTGGTGGTCTAAATCATATAAATCAGTTTTACTATTCACAGACCAAAATAAGATTGAGCTAGATTTGACTCCTAAGGTGCAATCTTGATCACATCATATCCAAATGAGTTCCAATTATTACCATGGGTTCGCAATGAGTAGTGATCTAACAACCTCAAATCCTAATTTCATAAGTTCTCCAGGGAATCTTAAATCTTAGTCTCTATTAAAATAGAAGATGTGCAGATAGTGATGTATACATCGATTGTCAACTAATGATCTCCATAAATTCTGATAAATTCACTGTAGCATAATATTGGTCTACAAACCTCAAACCCCAAATTTCACATTTTTACAGGAATTATTTAACCATAATTTCTATTTAACATAAATGGGGTGCAAATAGGGATTTACACTACAGGTGTTATGTTAAACTTCAATAAATTCTGGGAAAATTACTATAGCACAATATTGGTCTAAAAACACCAGATCCTAAGTTTCATATTAATCCAAGGAGTATTTACCCTTATTTATCATTTATTACATTTGGTGTGCCAATAAGGGGTTACACTACAACTACCATTTATATGTCTCTATAAATTATGAGAAAATTAACCTAGTACAATAATCATCTAGAAACACCAAATCCAAAGTTTCATAATTTACCAGGGAGTATCTATCCATAATTACTATTTATTACAAATGGTGTGCCAATAAGGGATTACACTACAACTACCTTTTATATGTCTCTATAAATTCTGAGAAAATTAACCTAGTACAATAATCATCTAAAAACACCAATTCCAAGGTTTCATAATTTACCAGGGAGTATTTATCCATAATTACTATTTATTATAAATGGTGTGCCAATAAGGGATTACACTACAACTACCATTTCTATGTCTTTATAAATTCTAAGAACATTAACCTAGTACAACAATCATCTAAAAACACCAAATACAAGGTTTCATAATTTATCAGGGAGTATTTATCCATAATTATTATTTATTACAAATGGTGTGCCGATAAGGGATTACACTACAACTACCATTTAAATGTCTCTATAAATTCTGAGAAAATTAACCTAGTACAATAATCATCTAAAAATACCAAATCCAAGGTTTCATAATTTACCAAAGAGTATTTATCCATAATTACTATTTATTACAAATGGTGTGCCAATAAGGGATTACACAACAACAACCATTTATATGTCTCTATAAATTCTGAGAAAATTAACCTAGTACAATAATCATTTAAAAACACCAAATCCAAGGTTTCATAATTTACCAGGGAGTATTTATCCATAATTTCTCAATAATCAAATAATTTATCCATGGAAGACATTTCAAAACTTGTAAAGGAACTAAGCTAAATTTTCATCTAGGCCACATGAGATTACTCCTACTGATGTGCCTCATCATAAAGCTACACATTCCAGAGAATCAATATTTTCTATATATAAATTTCTCAATAATTAATTAAATTGCCCATGGAGGGCATTTCATAATTTGTAAAGGGGCTACCCTAAATTTTCATCTAAACCACATGAGATTGTTTCTAAGGATATTTAATGTCATGAAAAGACTATGCCTAGAAGGTGGGATTTTTGCTAGTTGTTTTAATCTCATAAATTTCATTAATTTACAAATGTGACAATTTGAATTTACTTAGAAACTTTAAGAAAATAATTTTCAAAGGTCATGAGACTTATGTCAAAGATGTATATCCTCATGACATACAAAAACCCCAAGGTTTCAGAGGCATGCAAGGTGATTCCCACCTTCAATTCCATCAAAAAGTTCAAAAGCCCAAATTGACTATTAGCACCCCAATTTAACTCTTAAGTACCAAAACTGCAATTTGAAGCTCAGAGAAATCCACTCATGCACATGTGATGAAATTTTAACCAGATCTCATACATGACCTAAAGAAGCCCTCACCAAAATTTGGGGTCATTAGGAGTTATATAACTCCAAATATTCCATTTATTTAATTTTCTAAGTTTTGAACAAAACAATAGAAAACTTATCTCCAAGAAATCTGATATTTAAACCTAAGCTAGGTATGAGGCACATGCATGCATGTCTAAAATCTCAAGTCCATCAGACTTGCCATTAAAAAGTTACACTAGTTCAAAGATCTGGTTTGAATTTTGACCAGCCTCACGAGAATGAGTGTTGTGGGTCCTACAGTGCCCCAAATGGGCTGATTCAAGTTTCTACATAAAGTAGACATCTAGATCTACAAAAGCTATTTCAGCACATTTTTCATGAAATGGCCTCTAAGGAGTTCGAAAATTAGTTTGAAAGTGCTACCCAGTTTGTGATAGATTTAAATAATTATTAAATTGAAATATTAAAAACCTGCACAGATCTTAAAGCCCAGATGGACGGCATCCGTGCGTCTTCCTCCTCCAGCCGACGGCTGGGAATGAAACTTCCTGTAACTTTTGCGTGAGCCACCACCGACCATCCCCTTACCTCCATGGCCAACCTCCATCACCACCACCTTCGTTGAGGTGGTGGCTGTCGAGGGGAGGCGGTTTCCGGCCGAAATAATGCACAGGAGAGGGGATCAGGGAGGGAAAAATATCAGCCAAGCTCTGATTTTCCCGAGCTAGATCCAAGCTCTTTTGAGCTCAAACCAAAACCTAAACGATCTAGGGATCTAGCACAAGGGGAGGGGAGGAGAAACCAGACCTTAGATTGGCTTGAGGTTAAGGAAAGCTCGGAATCGCCATGGCCAACCACCTCATTGGAGCTCCTTGCCGATTTCACTCCTCTCCACCAAAAGCTTCCATTTAAAGCTCGATTTCTGCTGCTTTCCTCCCTCTGAAGCTAATGGTGGCTTTAATTTGGGCTGAGGGGGGCTCCATGTGAAGATGCCATCATGGCATGGTCGGCCAAGCTTTGGTTGTCTCACCAAGATGCCATTTGGCACCCCCACTACAGTAATTTGGCTGGGAGAGCATGTGTGAGTTCAGAGGAGTTGATTGGAAGGGGAATTGGTTGCCATGTGTAGCCAATTCCTTGATTCCCTCCTTTTGTCTCATCCAAAATTGGGGATTTTTCCAATTTAGCCTCTTGCATGTCATATCTTCCTAATTTTTGAGGGCATGCATGGTAATTAGGTCATGGGCTGTAGGGTGGGCCTCCTATTGAGGCCTTAGCCCATATGGCTTGGCTTAATTGGTTTTAATTGGTTCAAATACTTAATTTTAGCCCAATTTTGACCTAATTGACTTTAGGGTTTGACTTGGTCAATTGATGAGTTGACTGGTCCAATGTGTTGGTCTTGAGTCCCTTGACACCACCCAATGCTGGTTGGGTCATGGTGGAGACCTAAGTGAGCTAATTTGACCAAAAGGTGTGATTTTGACCAAAATTGGGGAAATGTTGACTTTGGTCAATTTGGCCAAATTGTTGACTCCATGATGGGTCTTTTGAGTCAATTGGGTCCTTCATGATGTCCTAAGACTAGGGGTGAAGTCAATTTCATGTTTTGGGGTTCCTTTGAACCTATTGGGGAGGAATTGACTTATGTTGACCCAAGTTTGACTTTGGTCAAATTGGGTCAACTGGTGACCCCATGATGGGGCTTTTGGGTCCATAGCATTCCTTGGAGTGTTTATCATCTATTGGTGGAATCAATTTGTAGGTGTGAGTTCATGTTGAGCTAGTTTGACTTAGGTTGACTTGAGTCCTATAGGAGATCACATGTGAGTTCACCTAACTCTATGTGTTCTAAGATTGCAACCTAGAACAAACTCACAACACTCACCACTTGTCTCACCCTAATTGAAGTTAAGGGGTCTAGAAGTTCTGAGGATGTTACAGTCTAGATCCCTCAGAGCTCGCCGATTAGCTCACATTACCAATACCGGTCTAGTAGAGTCTTTCCAAGCGAACTCAATCACCTTGCCAAAGCCCTACAACATGACGGGTTCAGTATTTTGCGGGGGAGGAAATTCGCAGACCACTAATCCCCCCTCCCCCGATTAATTGTCTACAAATAGGATCTCATGCTACACAGGAAAGGAACGCTAGACACCCCCCCCCCCCCCCCCCCCCCCCCCCCCCCCCCCCCTCATTTGCCGAGCTTGTGCTTTCCTTGCAGTGCAATCTTGGTTTAGGAGGGGAAGCTTCTATATACTTCTGGGTGTGTGGCGCGACCTCATCGCTATGTACAATTCGTGGGCCTTGTTAATTTATAGGTTGTCCAACATTCAGCTCTCATGATCCGTCTCTCTCTTGTCATCGGGTTTGTGGTGTAATACCACTAGATGAATAACCTTAGACTATGCGCGCTTTTCGTCCGGACTTTGTGAACCAGTTTCTTGATTCCAACATAAAGCTACCTCACACATTATGCCATTTGATCCATATTGTCTCATTTGATCCATATTCTCTCATTCTCTTAGCCCGGAACAATCAATGGGTACGTAGTAAGAAGAGCGGCCCCAAACTCAACATCCCCATCTATTAATATTCCGCCGCATGCAGACACCTGCCCTTATGCCCAACAACGTACGCTCGCATAAGACTATCATTCAGCGGTATCGTTGCTCCGAACGTTGATTTGGATCCGCTTTCGCATCCAAAATCTCCTCCTTAACCTGACCCAACCCGACCCGAACAGCCCCACGTATTCTTCACATGAAGTACGGATATATATATATATATATATATATATATATATATATATATAGATATTGGTGTGAACAAGTAATATATCCTCCACGGCCGAGTCTGGACTCTTCTACCATTGATGACAAAAGAACATGACTGGCCCGTCTTTTTTTTCGGTTGCAAGTATTTTATGCAATGAAATTAAGCATTAGAATTTTTCTTGGCTTTTAGGATGATGAGTGACATAAAATGCTGAAATCGCTCGGAACAAATTGCGGCAGAATTATTATACTATATAATACTAGTAATGATAAAATTGAAATTTGGATGAGTTTGATTTCTTTCCTTCACTTCCCTTTCATTGATATTTTCATATATACAACATGGAAAATCTCTCTCTCTCTCTCTCTCTCTCTCTCTCTCTCTCTCTCTCTCTCATAAAATATAAATAAACATAGGTAGTAAGAAAGAAACAATAGAAAGAATAACTCTCTCTGAATTACATAGATTTCGGCTCCGTTTGGCAGGGCGGATACGTGCCGGTCGCACGGATGAAGCCGCCCGGCCGCGGTTTCCACCTATTTGGCTGGCCCACGGTCGGACGGTGGGGCTACGCCGCAAGAAACTGCGGGATTTCCGCAGAATTCATCCGCGCCGCGGGAATCGCTGTTGAATTCCGCGGAAATTCAACCACCGCGCCAAACGAGGCCGGACATTTCTTAATTAACATGAGTTACATCTATATAAGTAATATTGCTAATTATTCTACGGCGATAATTCAATAGATTTTAAAGGGTCTATTAAGTAGGGGTGTTCGTGGTGCGGTTTGGTGTGGTTTTGACTCAAATCACAACCGCACCGCAAGGGCGCGGTTTTGGCTAGAGCAAAACCGCACCGCACCGAAATTACACGGTGAGGTTTCGGTTTAGTGCAGTTTTTTGCGATGCGGTTGCGGTGCGGTTTTTAGCATGTGTTATACATAGACACCAAAAAAATAATTTTAGGTAAAATAAGATATAAAATTTGGGTAAAAACATAATTACATGAGTTATATTATCATGAAAAAATGTGTAATACATATATTTTAAATATACAAATATTACAAAATCAAGCACGAGCTAAAAATAGATCTTCGAATACTGAAATTCTCATGATATGACTGCTTTAGTTGCATATGAAATGACACATCAAATGCAAATATAATGAATCTGAATGACTTTAAGTCCTACACATTTATAGTTAGATGAACCATTATGATACTATTTACACTTAATAAAAGCTTGCAAATTAGCAAATTCATCAATAAATCGAAATAGAACAAACAAACTAAATCAACTAAAGCAAGAAAACAACTATATACACTAATATAATTAGTTAATTACTATTATTAATTAATAATTTATAAGTTGTACTTTTATTTAGATGCGTGTGATATGTCACGTGTTTATGAAAATTAAAAAGATGTAATTAGTCGGTGCGGTGCGTTTTTTGCGGTTTTCAAGATCCGAAAACCGCACCACACCGAACCGCGCTCGATTTTTAGAAGTTCAAAACCGCACCGCACCGAAACTACACGGTGCGGTTTAAAAATCGGTGTGATTTGTGCGATGCGGGCGGTTTTTGCAGTTTGCGATTTTTTATGCTCACCCCTACTATTAAGGTTAGACCGAGAAGGATTTTATTGGCACTTAACATTCAGTTACTTTTGCCAAATAAAACACTTTACATAAATAGAGTTTATCCTTTATATAAATATAAATATAAAAATATATAAGAGAGAGAGAGAGTTTGCAAAAATGCCCATTCCATTTAAAATATGGATGGAAAATAATAAAATGAGCGAAATTATTTTATGATATTCAATTTTATCCATTGTAATGAATCTAGATTCATTACAAAGGGTAAAATGTAATGCACCAATTTCAACCTAGAGTTATTACAAATGATAAAATTGGAATATAATAAAATAATTTGACATATTTTATCACTTATTTCCAAGGCGTGACCTTTTTCTTTAGAAATATAGATGAAAAAAGTGATAAAATATGTCAAAATATTTTATTATATTCAAATTTTACCCTCGGTAATGACTACATTGAAAATGATGTGTTACATTTTTACCTTTTGTAATGAATGTTGAATCATAAAATATTTTTGTAAACTAAAAAAAACTTAGAGGGGAGTTAGATGTAATTTCAAAAGATACAGTGGCGCAACTTGTAAATATATATATACACTAATATATAGAGATATATCATCTTATGACGTAACATGATCAACAAACTAATACAAGCCGTCAGATCAAGATCCAAAATGATTCTATTCATTCGTAGGTGGTCTGTGAATAGCCCATCAGTTTTGCGCTGGTTGGCTATTCGCAGACCACCGTAGTCAGCGAATAACCAAAAAAATTTGCGCAGGTTGGCTATTCGCATACCACCTGCATAGAGTTTTTTCAAAAATATATAATAAAATACAGTATAAATAATTTAAAAAAATCAAAAAATATTAAAAAATGCAAAAAATTGAAATAATTTTAAAAAATAAATTAAATCAAAAAATTAAAATTAGCCAATCGATCGTGGGCGGGTACTGTCGCGCGGGGCACGGGATTCCCCGTGCACTGTCACCGTATATCTATAGACACACACACACACGCACACACACACACACACACACACAAGCACACACGAGTGACAAGGCACGGGGGCCCCCGTGCGGGCGGTGACATTTTGCGGGGGCATCGATATTTGGCGGGGACGACGACATTCAGCGGGGGCGACATTCGGCAGGGGCGACGACATTCGGCTAGGGCGGTCTATATTTATATACGTATATATAAAACCTAATTCAATGTTGTTTAACAAAAATCATATGGTGTGATGGTTGTCATTTTTGTTTGACATAGTGGAAACCTGGGTTCAATTCTCACCATTGACATTCTTTTTGAGATTACAAAATGGGTCATATACCTGAGTTCAATTCTCACCATTGACATTTGTTGCCGGTCGCTCGGGTGCTTTGGTAGACCGGTCGAATTAAACCACCTTAGCTCGGAAGCGAACCGATCGAGCGCGCAAACAGCCAATGAATGAGTTAGTAAGTGACACGAGAACTTTTAATGTGGAAAACCTAGAAAGGGTAAACAACCATGCGGCAGGAGCTATGCCGACCAAACTTCACTATCTTCTGAGGGGTTACAGTCAAGTACTTAGAATTCGAGATCGACAGGCCGCCACTCATTACAATAATAGAGAGAGAGAGAGAGAGAGAGAGAGAGAGAGAGAGAGAGAGAGAGAGAGAGAGAGAGAGAGAGAGAGTGTGTGTGTGTGTTCCGAAGGTGACAGGTCACCTCTCGGAAAACTAAGTATTTTTCCTTCTGAGAACGGTGGAGAACAAAAATGAGAATGCTCGGGAGAACAAAAGTGAGAATGCTCGGTAGAACAAAAGTGAGAATGCTGAGTCGTCTTCGGGAGGAAGGAAATCTTCAAGTCCACGAAGGAGATCTTCAAGCGCCGAAGGAGAATTCCGAGGAAATCTTCAAGGGAGCTCTCCCGGGTGCCGAAGGCAAGCTCTCCTCAAATGAAGGTTCTAAGCTCCTTTTATAGCTTTGGTCGGGGGTAGCCCGGTAATTTTTTCGTCGTAACCACCGTAACCACCTAACGGGCGAATCACGCTGGCCGATTTGGAGCACACGGATCATCATTTTTCGTAAATGACCATCTCGCCCTTCGGTCAGTTCGGGCAGTTCGGGCAGTTCGAGCAGTTTTGTTGAAGGTGAAAAAGGCGACAAGCGGGTCCTGTAATCTGAAAAAAAAAAGATAAATTGTGAGCGTGTCGGGAAAGTAGAAGTGTTCTGAGCGCGCTCAGAAGCGTTCTGAGCGCGCAACGAATACGGGAGCGGGAATGCTCCGAGCGCGCTCAGAAGCATTCTGAGCGCACAACGAACATGAGAACGTTCCAGGCGTGCAATGAACACGGGAACGTTCTGTGAGCGTCATGAGCGTGGAGCGTTCTGAGTGAACGAGGGAATGAGGAGTCGCGCCCCCAAAAAGAGGATTGGGCTCCGGTCGCACCCGACAAGGGGCGCGACTTCGGTCGAGCCCTCTGCGAGCCCCCCAACGGAAAAAAGGGGGAGGGGGCTTGACCGCACCCCATTGCGGAGAGGGGTGCGGCTTGGTCTCACCCCAAAAGGGGGTGCGACTTGGCCGCACCCCACAAGGGGTGCGGTTAGGCCGCACCCCATGCGAGGTGCGGTTAGGCCGCACCCCCTAGTTGGGTTAGGAGGCCTATGAAAAAGTGGAGAGAGAGAGAGAGAGAACGGTTTGATCCGACGGCTAATGAAATATCATGTCAGATTCGACGATCGTAATCATTTCAACGACTTTAAAATATATATATATATATTTATATATATATATATATATAGTCTGCTTTCTCTTCTCAGCTCTCCTCTTTGATCCATTTGTTCATCTCTCCTCCACTGGATTTTGGTTCCAGTTGTCTACCATTAACCTTTGAAGATTTATATATATTTTTTCTTGCAATTACAAGTTCTTTTATCTATCCACAACTATTAGTACTAGCTACCGCTATGTCGTACATATCTTTGATAACTTCAACATATTTGTGCAAAATTACAGGTTGCATTCATCTATCTCTTGAAACTAAATAAACTTTTCTTGTAACATTACAATATTTTTGGTCTTTAGCAACCCTTGAAAACTGTTGCCTAAAACTGTAAAGTGTTGCCTAAGCAATGAAAACTGTTGTCATATGGGTGTTGTCTATACACGTGTTACCAAAGGTCTAAGACAACAATTTTCATACTTTTAGGCAACACTAAATAAAAAGAGCAAAGTTATAAGCACACCAGTTTTGGCTATTCACACACCAATTTCTATGAGTTATTACGCGCCTTTTAAAAATAAACCTTGTACATGCATTTTTAGGAAAAGTGTTCAACACAAAAATTGTAGATCTCGTCGGTATCTACAACTTTCGTGTTGAACACTTTTCCTAAAAATGCATGTACAAGGCGTATTTTCAAAAATTCGCTATAGTTACGATCAGGGCGACAATACGCCTTGCGCGTGCATTTTTAGGAAAAGTGTTCAACACGAAAATTGTAGATCTCGACGAGATCTACAATAATTTTCGTGTTGAACATTTTTCCTAAAAATGCATGTACAAGGCGTATTTTCAAAAGGCGCGTAATAACTCATAGAAATTGGTGTGTGAATAGCCAAAACTGGTGTGCTTATAACATTGCTCAAATAAAAATTGTTGCCTTATAAATTGATCTTAGAATAGACAACAGTTTTTCGGTGGACCTCTTGGAACATTTTATAAATGTTGATTGATAATGTTACAATTAAAAATTGTTGCCTATACCTTTAGAATAAGCAACAGTTTTTCGGTGGACTTATTGTAACTTGCTTGCACAATAATATCCCTGGTGAATATTTTTGTGCATACTTGTTATGAAATGTAAATTTACAGGGAAAGTTTATTTTATTTGAAAAGATAGAGATGTGCAATCTATAATTATATTAATTCTCAAGAAAAATTTGGATAAATAAATATTTCTTTTTTATGTTGATCTATTTCATAATGAATGGCATGGTAATGTTAATATATGTTTGATGTGGTGCTTTAGAGATATAATACAGCTGTTTTCTGATCAAGACAAGCTCAATATATACTTATAAAGAGACAAATAAATGGATTAATAAACCAACGGCTCTCCCATTTTGAGATTATTAATTGTGCATGTTGAATGAGCTGGTATTTTAGAAAATTTCCACTTAATGACAATTAATTAGTTATTAAAATAATAGAAAATGGTTTATTTACTCTTTTAAGTGGTCGAATTTAAGAAACTATAAATCTTAATAAAGAATTTAAAATTTGCAAATAAATCAAAAATGTGTCATCGGTAGGACGTGGCATTAGTTTTTAGAATTGAATGAATGTTTTATTTGACTTTTTTACAAATAAAATTTGACAATCTACAAAAAAAAAACTTATTGAATGCTACATCAAAGATATATCGTTTTATAATTGAGAACACCCAATCAAAGTACCGCCCGCCTATTCTCGCCCTCACGTGCGCATGCTCGCGCCCTCGCGTGCATGACCGCGCCCTCGCGTGCGCACAAGGCGTTGCATACTTAAGGAGAGAGAGAGTATCTGAGGTTTTCCAACGAGGAGTTGCATACTTAAGTCCTGATAGGTACCCCTAATCCGGGCTGCGAATAGTCAAAGCACCCGCCTTAGTTGGTGGAGAAAATGAGGTTGACCAAAGTAAACCTCACTAGCTCCGTAACCATCCAACATGGGGGTTCAAATAGTGAAATTCCATCATAGCGTGTAAATAGTAAAATCATCCATCATTGGGTGCAAATAGTAAAATCCCCCCATCATAAGGTGCAAATAGTAAAACCCCCATATCATGAGGTGCAAATAGTAAAATCCCTCATCATGGGGGTGCAAATAGTAAAATCACACGTCATGGGGTGCAAATAGTAAAATCCTTAAATAAGGTCTGCGTATAGAAAATAATATGGTTATGGTGTGCGCATAACTATATCCTTCATATGAATACATATCACCACAAAACTATACAAACTGGTGTGTGCGTAGGCATATTCATAATGAGTGTGCATATAACACATAAATTAGTTATGGTGTAACACCCGCCCCATCACATAGAATATAACAGTAGGTCTGGTCAGGACCCCACGCCATATTAAATGGACAGTAAAGTGTGTTACACATATAACAGTTAAATAGTTTCAAATAAAACCATCTCAGCATACACAGAGAGTCATACATAACGGAAGCCTTTAATTAAAGTAAAACCAGATTGCATAATTTGTCCACTTGTTCACTAGGAAAGAATATACATAGAGTTATTTACAAAACTTGTTTACAACAAAAGTGACTTTCAAACATCGGCTCGCAGGCCGGCCACACATGAAAAGTAGTAAACAAAATACTTGGGCATTCGAGTGCCAGCAAAGCGCAGCAGCTAGGGTTCCAACCCGCTATTTCCCGCTCGTCTCGCCAGGACCTGTAAAACACAATCCACCAAGCAGTGGGAAAACAGGTCGGTCAGCTCCTTCCCTGCAAGCAAGTAATAACAACATATATATTTCACAGGTGCGTCTAAGCACCGCATAGAAACAATCACCACATACGTCGACTCTAGGCCGCACGTATTGTGCTCTCAAGACACACTTCATGCACAATTCCTTTTTCAACATGGACGATCAATTGATCTAAGCCCTGCACACCGACATTTTCTGGCATTCTTTCATAAGACGGTGCACCGAGGGGCGACCTCTTCACCGACAAATATGGACGGATTCAGATCCAGCTAGTCTCGGCTCAATCATCGCGAACAAACAACACGATGCGCGTAAACTTTCACCTTATCTCAATCACATAGACGACCTCCTCCGGATCATCATCTCAGCATGCCACGTGATCTCATATCACTGACACTAGCGCTGGCGCTAGCTAACAAATCACTATTCTGCCAGCTCTTTCGTGTATTTCCTGAAGGTAACCTCTAGGACTCCCTGCAGCACATCACAGCACCCAGAACCCGAAAAATATACTCGGAGTCTTCTTCGGAGTGCAATATAGCAATATCAACATCACCAATCCAGACCGACCTGTCCAGATGGGCTTCACACAGTATGCCTATGTCCGTACAACGATCCGGACTCTATATGTAATTTCTACGGGGCTAAACCATATCGACACAGTAATTTCTATATATGCCCGAATTAACTTGCTCTAGCGAAAACTGACCTCCTTCCTCTCCCTGACCTCTGCTTTTGTCTTTGAAGAGAGTCCACGTGAGAAACTAAGGAAAATCCATGAATTTGGCGGCTATATATAAAAAACGCTACCGCCTAATGCAGGCGCTAGCCTAGGCAGAACATATCCACAGCCGTTAAAGGATTCGCCGAGAACGCTATCGCTACTGCCAGCACTAGTGCTCGTCGAATCGAATTCACGATTGCTCGACACGATTCGTCGGGACATGAATTCATCGAGACAGCTACCGCCGACGCTACCGCTACCGTTGGCGCTAACACTCGATGATTCGTCGTGATGTTTTCGACGATACACACAAGTACTTTCGTCGATACACAACCATTTCGACGATAAGAGCTACCGCCGATGCTACCCCTAGCGCCTGACTCTAGCTCCTTAGCTTAGAACTCTGTGAACTTGTTTGCACCTAAAAACTGGGGCCTTACATATGGTGTGCGGGTAGCCGCATAACCACCACAACCACCCTAACCATCCATTTAATTACGAAAGTGCCACCCTCAAAAACTATAAATAGGACCCCCAAGGCTTCTTTTTTTTCATCTTTTTCTTCTCCCTCCTTTCCTCCTAAGTGCAAGTGAGAGAACTCTTCCCTCCTTTCCTCCTTCGAGCAAGGAAGATCTCCGAGCGCCTTCGAAGATCTCCTTCACCTTCGAAGAATCCTTCGAAGATCTTCGAGCATCTTCAAAGATCTTCGATCACCTTGAAGATCCAACGAAAGCGTTCACCCTCCTTCGAGCGAGTGTTCCGCTCTCAAGACAGCTCCAAGTGCGTCTCTGTGAGCTTCGCTCTCAAGACTGCTCCAAGCGCGCCTCCGTGCGCTCCGCTCTCAAGAGCGCTCCAAGAGCGCCTCTGTGCGCTCCACTCTCAAGACTGCTCCAAGCGCGCCTCCGTGGGCTCCACTCTCAAGACCACACCAAGAGCGCCTCCATGCGCTCCGCTCTCAAGACCGCTCCAAGTGTGCCTATGTGCGCTCCGTTCTCAAGACCGCTGCAAGCGCGCCTTCGTGCGCTCCGCTCACAAGACCGCTCCAAGCGCGCCTTCGTGCGCTCCGCTCTCAAGACCGCTCTAAGCGCGCCCCCGTGCGCTCCGCTATCAAGACCGCTCCAAGCGTGCCACCGTGCGCTCCGCTCTCAAGACCGCTCCAAGCGCGACACTGCGCGCTTCGCTCTCAAGACTGCTCCAAGCACGCACCTGCGTATTCAGCAACAAACACTCTGCGCAATCAAGAACAAGCGCTCTAGCCTCCAGCGAGACCAGCACTCCAACCTCCTCTCGGGCAACAGGAGATAAGATGCAGAGACAAAGACGCATAGAGCACATCGATCCAACTTTCAAACAGCAGCCAAAATCTCTAGAGCGCAGCATTCCCCTCTGTAGCAAACAAAAGACTTAGCTCCGTCAGCGGTGGCCTGTCACCCTCTGAGCACCTCTCTCTCTCTCAACAATTATAACGAGAGGCGGCATGTCACCCTCGAGATCATCAAAACAACAATGTACAACAACCAACAAATAGTGGAGGTTTCGGCCGGCACAGACCCGGTCGTGTGTTTTTTCACCCAGTTGATGAGTTTTCCACGTTAAAAAATTGTCTTGTCAGCTTTCTCTTTTTCTGTGTCTGTTTGCGCGCTCAAACGCTCTCGGGATAAGACAGTCCAATTTAGTCCGATATACTGGAGTCTTGAGTGATCCGCAACAGTTTGGCGCCGTCTGTGGAAGGAGTTCCCCCAAAGCTTGAAGAAGACTCTGAAGACAATACCTACTACACGACGGTACTCGTGACTAGAGATCGCGGTAGGAAAAGCCATCCGCACAAGTGAAGGATTAATTCCCGGGGGGCACGCCGATCTAGCTCCCCGCCACTCGCTCATCAACAAACCCGAAGGAGAGCTCCCTAGTTTGAATGTCCAAGGTCGCGGGCCCCGTTTTGACGGAGGACCTGAAGCTCAGTAGTACCGCAACCACCTAGAAGCGGCAGACCATGAGCCTGCAGATGGGAGGCTCACACGTGAAGAAGTTCGTGACATAATTTTTGAAGAGCACGAACTAGCAAGGCAGCGTGCCGCTTTGGCCGCTCGCCCTCTCCATCATCTCTCAGTGTTCGCACCTGAGGTTCTGGCACATCCAATCCCCCTTGGCTTCAGGCTCCTAAAGATTGAGACATACGACGGAGCGAGTGACCCATCGTAGCACGTCAGACACTTCGCGATCATGATGCAACTCTGTAATGCCCCAGATCCATTGTTGTGTCAGGCATTCCCAGCGACTTTGAAAGGACAGGCTCGCACCTGGTTCCTATCCCTGAAGGAGGGAGAAATCAAGGATCTTGCAGAGCTGACTCAACAATTCACGGACCAGATCATCGCTAGCTGCCGGATAGTCAAAGATCCCTCCCACCTATACAGGACCCGTCAAAGCAAAGGGGAAAACCTTACAGATTTCTTCCGTCGTTTCACCACTGAGGCACGACAAATCGCTGGAATAAAGCCAGAGCTCCTGCGTGAGTTTCTCCTCGGAGGGCTTCGCCCTGGTGGCTTTTACTCCGTACTAATGCGGGAAACTGTACCTAGCTACTTAGACCTCGTTCACCGAGTCGAGATCCAGATAACAGCTGACGAAGCAATATTGGCTCATCGACAGCAATGTGAAGGTAGTCTAAAAAGAAAACAGAATAAGACCCACCAACGATACTGAAGAGAAATGACAGGCCACGTGGCGACTCCCGCCAAGCTTGGGGGCACCACCGACATTAAACATTCACCGCACTAAATACCTCGCGAACGAAAGTATTAATAGAAATTTGCGATCATCCCTCTCGCTCCCGTCCGCCTTCTCTCGTGTGTGCCTCTCTTGCAGGAGCAGCCGCCGTCGCCGCATCCTTTCTCTCGCAGGAGCATCCGTCGCCGCCGCATCCTTCCTCTCACAAGGAGCTGTCGCTTCCTCGACGCCTCGACCAACCTCCTCTCGCGTCTGGTCAGCCACCGCCTCTCTCATGGCAAGTCGATAAGGAGGCGCGATCCCGCTGATCCAGGGAGATCCCGCCGATCGAGGGAGATCCCGCACACGTCTCTCTCACAGGAGCAGACGCCGCCGCCTCTCTCTCTCTCGCATCTGTCTCGCGCCAAGGAGGAGACGCCTCTGCAAATCCAAGGAGCCGCCGCCGCCCCCTTCCTCGCAAAGAGTAACCGTTGGATCTGCACTCTCGCGCGCAAGGTGTCGCCGTCGTCGCCCGTGCACCGCTCTTGAGGCAAGGAGCCGTCGTCGCCTCTTTAGCAAGGAGGGCAAGCCACCGCCGTCCGCCTGCCACAACCCGCAAAGGAGGAAGACGATCTTCCGCGCGCGCTATCCTCCGCTACCACCTGGCGCTAGTCACTGCTACTGTCCGGTGTTAGTGTGTAGTGTCGGCGCTAGCCGCCGTTTGTTGGCCGTCGTTCTTTGCCTCCGATGGTGGTGTCTACGACAACTCCAGACCTAGCGGTCACCGTCGGAAAGACACGATGTTGAAGGGAAGCAATGTGTCCTCTCCTGTGCCGATTGTACAACCCTCATATTTCCCGAGTTGGTGTGACCCAACCCGGATGAGACCAAGACAGTGAAGATGGTCGAGACAGGCAAAATGACCGCGCATAAGCGGTCGAGAACAATCAAGGCAAAGAGAGGCCGCAGGGGAGGCAGGGGGGAGCATCCACTCCCCCGGCTCCTTTCGGGCGAGTGGGAGAAGCCTCCCACTCGCCACTCACCTGGGCGAGTGGGAGGGACCCCCCCCCCCCCACTCGTCGGGCGAGTGGGAGAGGCACTCCCACTCGCCGGCCACCTAGGGGGCGAGTGGGAGGGGCCCTCCCACTCGCCAACCCCTTTGGGCGAGTGGGAGGGAGTCTCCCACTCGCCCGGCACCTTGGGGGAGGCCGGTATGGCCTCCCGTGAGGGGGGAGGTGGGCATATCGAGTCCCACTCGCCCCCCCTCATGCGTTGACTGTTCATGGTCATGGTCGGACTGCGGATAGCAGAATTTTGGCTATTCGCAGTCCAATTTTGGCTATTCGCAGTCCATTTTGGGAAAGTATATAAATAGACCCCCATGGGCACCTTGGGAAGGGTTGGTCACTACCCCCCCCCCCCCCCCCCCCCTTGCGTGTGTCTTGTGAGCAAGCACCCCCCTCCCTTGTCATCCTTCAGCTGACAGTGAGGTGGTTCTTAGTGCCCTCCAAGGTGCCCAGGCTCAGCATTGGCTTGGGAGGGGAAGTTCCGAGTGGGCTTCCGGGTGTGTGGTGGGACCTCCACGCTGAAGCTTAAGGGGTCTGTCCCTAGACTCTAGTTGTCATCAAGTCCGAGTCTCTTAGTTCCTAGTAACCGGTCACGGGTCCAGGCTTAGGTTAAGTAAGGGTTAGTCGCAACCCCCTTTCGAACACTGAAGCCGAGAAACTGGTTTCAACATTTTGGTGCGGTGAGCGTGGAGGCGACTAGTTCGGAAAACTCTGAGCCAAGTCCCATGGCTGGAAGCGACGAGTTGGGAGACCCGCCTCCGCCTTGCGAGTATGTGAAGAAGAGCGACTTCGACGAATTCAGCAAGAGGATCCTGGAGTTCATGCAGGCCGCATCCTCCGCTCGCGACGAATGCTCAACACCACCTGCACCTAGGATCCCCTCACTCCCCCTAGTGGAAGTAAGAAGCAGTCAGCAAGGGAAGGAGCCAGCCTCGGAGGAGGGCTTGAGCCTCCAGGCACGAGTGCTTTTCAACAGTTCACCCCGGACCAGCTGCCCCGGCGTGGGAGTGATGGGAATGCCTCCCCCCTCCCCAATCAAGAAGAATGGAGAAGCCCTTTCTGCGAGCTGGTCATGTCAGCCCCCGTTCCGGATGGGTTTCGCGATCCTGCCATGTCCTACTACGAGGGGGATAGCGATCCTCTCCAGCATCTCCAGTGGTACGAGGACATGACCTCGATCAGGCAAATGTAGGACGCCTTCATGTGCAGGCTTTTTGCCGTCACATTCTAGGGAAAGGCGAGGGATTGGTTCCACTCGCTTCCGGCGGGAACCATCTACCGCTTCGAGGATCTGCGTCGAAGTTTCTTGCTAAGGTTCTCTACCTCGAAGAAGAGGAGGAAGAGCATGGAGGCCTTGTTCGCGGTCAGGCAAAAGCCAGGGGAGACGCTGGCTAGCTACATTGATAGGTTCCAGGCGGAGGTCCTTCTTGTCGTCGAAGTACCCGGGCACACCCTGCAGCTAGCCTTCACCCTTGGGCTGCAGCCTGGGCTGTTCCGGATGAGTCTGACTCGGGATCCTCCCCTGTCTTTCGAAGAGCTGATGAAGCGTGCTGATCGTGAGACCGAGTGTGAGGCTACCAATCAGGAGTTCGTGTCTAGGTTGGCCGAGGTTGCAGAGGAGGAAAGGAGAGAGCATGGAGGAAGAAGGAAGGAGGAAGTGAGGAGTCAGGGACAACAGGGACCTCCCGTTGGGCAGGAGCAAGGCTGGAAGTCGCAACTGACAGCCGCCCGACCAGCTTGGAGGTCACAGGTTGGTCCCCCTCAGGGCCAAGGAAGGGGCCACTTCCAAGGAGGAGGAGGTTATCAGGGGAGGCACGGGCGGTTCCACCCGGCAGGGTGGCAACAGAACTCGGGGCCTCTGCAAGTCCAGCCCCTGCAAGCCATGACCATCGACCGGAAGAGAGGCGAAAGGAAGAAGGAGCGTTGGGAGAAGCGGGGGGGGGGGGGGGGGGGGGGGGGGGGGGGGGCGAGCTGGCGCTGCTATACTGTGACTTCCACCAGCAGGAGGGTCACACGACCGCAGCTTGCCCAGAGTTCCTCGAGATGAGGGAAGGAGGAAGAGCCCCAGCAGGGGGAAAGCAGTTGTGCCTGGAAGGACCGCGGGCGGGGGAGAAGGGGAAGGACAAGGAAGAGGATGATCCATGTGAAGAGAGGGTCGATGTAGGGGCCCTGGGAGGGATCAGGATCATCCACGGAGGAGCGGGCAAAGAGGCCACCCGGAAGGGGAGCCTCCACGCCATATACCGTCGGAGCATCGCCTCGACTTCCCGATCCCCGCCCTCAAGCGAGAAGATCACCTTCTCAACCCAAGACCTGCCGGCCAATGAGGACCCCTTCTGCGACGCGCTGGTCATCAAGGCGGCGATCGAGAACTTCACCGTCTCCCGGATCCTAGTCGACAACGGGAGCTCGGTGAACGTGGTCTTCAAGAAGGCTTTTGAAGGAATGAAGGTTGACGCAAAGCGAGTGCTAGCATCGGATGGGCCACTTTTCGGATTCTCCGGGGAGAGGAAGGAGGTGGAGGGGGGAGTCGAACTCCTCGTCACCCTGGGGGGAACTTCAAAGAACTGCCGGTTCGTCATCGTGGATGCACCGAGCAGTTACAACGCCATCTTCGGGCGTCCCCTCATCAGTGCGTACAAGTGCGTGCCGTCCTCCTACCATCAATGCTTGAAGTACAACTCCGGAGAACTCCAGGTGAGAGTCAGGGGGGATCCCCGGGAGGCGCGTCAGTGTTATGTTACTGCGGTCAACATGATCGGATGGATGCAAGCAGCTGAAGAAGTGGAAGAAGCGATGACAGAGATGGCCAAGGAGCAGGCGACAGAGTGAGCCCGGAATGGGTGAGGTGTAAGGAAGTTCCCAGGGAGGGGCGAGGTGTAACGGCGTGCCTAGATAGGGGCGAAGTGTAGTGAAGTGCCCGGATAGGGGCGAGATGTAAAGAGGGGCCCAGAAAAGGGCGAGGTGTAACAGGATGCCCAAAGGGGCGTAGCGTAGGTAAGTTGTAATAGGTAAGAACTATGAATGGGAAAGGGGTTCTGGAAGAATATCCAGGTTCAAAATCCCTGGCTAGAGACCCTCCGCCGGGCTAAGTCATGCTAGTAGATGGGGGACGCATCGGGTCAACTCGCTGCTTGGTAATTAGATTGGGAAGGCGTTGAGTTCCTCCACCCCCGGTTGAGCTAAGACTCCCAGGACGTGGATGGGTACTTCCACCTCCAGTCAGATTGGGAAGGCGTTGAGTTCCTCCACCCCCGGTTGAGCTAAGACTCCCAGGACGTGGATGGGTACTTCCACCTCCAGTCAGATTGGGAAGGCGTTGAGTTCCTCCACCCCCGATTGAGCTAAGACTCCCAGGACGTGGATGGGTACTTCCACCTTCAGTCAGATTGGGAAGGCGTTGAGTTCCTCCACCCCCGGTTGAGCTAAGACTCCCAGGATGTGGATGGGTACTTCCACCTCCAGTCAGATTGGGAAGGCGTTGAGTTTCTCCACCCCCGGTTGAGCTAAGACTCCCAGGACGTGGATGGGTACTTCCACCTCCAGTCAGATTGGGAAGGCGTTGAGTTCCTCCACCCCCGGTTGAGCTAAGACTCCCAGGACGTGGATGGGTACTTCCACCTCCAGTCAGATTGGGAAGGCGTTGAGTTCCTCTACCTCCAGGTAGGCTAAAGTACCTAGGACGTGGATGTGTACTTCCACCTCCAATCGGTAGGATCCTGATGGCGCAAATCTTAGCACACCGCTATAGGCGGTAGTAAGACTGCGGCACGAAACGGCAGTGTACCGATCGTTCAAGTAATATAAAATGGGAATGAATCCCCAAGTATCGATCTCAAAGGAACACAGTAAGGTGGAGTTTATTATCGAGGAAGGACTTGAGATTGAAGTTCTTTACGTCGGATGGATGCGGAAACGGGGGTTTTTGGATTGTGGAAATAAAATAAAAGCTATCAACTACTCCTATGCAATGCCGCTATGCAATGCTTCGCTTGGCGGGATGGAGACTAGGCAGGCCTTGAGCGCGCTGCGTCGCAAGGGCGGATGGACGAGTAGGCAAGCAGAGTCGAACTGTGCAGGCCTTGAGCGCACTGCTTCGTTGGGCGAATGGATTACACGGGCCGCTATGGCACGCTTCGTTAGGCGGGTGGAAGAGTAGGCATACGGATGAGGGTCGCAAGCACCTCGTCGACAAGCATGCCACTAGCAATTGCTAGTGCAGCACACGAACGTGACGACGGGATGGAGGATGGATGGTGGCGCACCTCGTACACAAATGAACAAAATATAACTTCACATAGACATGAAATTAAGATTACAAGCATGATTCATAGTGTTCATCATCAATACATGAGAGATCTAGCTACAAACGCATCAATAAGAGAAGAACAAGGCAAGAAATCGACCGAATCCGAAGGCTCGTTGTAGATTCACAGTTGGAATCGCCGGGTTGTCAATCCGCGTCCAAGCTCGGTCCGCAACTACGTCCGGGGTAGAGAGAGCTGTCACTACTCTCTAATGAGCCCGTCTTCTTCGTGTCACGATCCGGTAGAAGCTGCAAACTTCCTCTTGCTTGATGGCGATGGCGGCTGAACCTTCCTTGAAGCTCTTGGATGAAGGAGGAGGCCGATAGGAAGCTCCGGCTCAAGAATGGCGTGAAGAACAAGCCCGGAGCACCTCCCGATGGTGGGCGGCGATGGAGGGGCGAAATCGGGAGGAACGGAGCAGGAAACGACGGACTCGGGCGGAAGAAAATCGGAGATATCTTGACCTAAATCGCGAGCAGGACAATTTATAGGCGCTGGAATAAACAGTGCGCATGGTCATTGGCGCACGACCAGTGGTCGTGCGCGCTGGAATCTTGTGATCGTGCGCCTGCCTGGGTGGAGCCTGCAATGTAAGAAATTTATAAAATACCATGTACGCACGACCAGTGGCGCATGACCGGAGGTCGTGCGCACTATCGTAGGTGGTCGTGCGCACTGGTCGAAACAGAACTCATGAAATTAATGTTAAGTGCGCACGAACAGCGGCGCACGACCGTTGGTCGTGCGCACTATCGTGGGTGGTCGTGCGCACTGTCCGAGACAGAACTCAGGAAAAATGGTTAAGTGCACACGATCAGCGGCGCACGACCAGTGGTCGTGCGCAATTGAACCAGTGATCGTGCGCAGTGTTCCTGTACAGAATTTTACCAGGAACACCTGCACGACTCCTATTTCACAGAAATGCTAATCAGGCCACTGAAAGTGGCACTCAACAAAATGATAAGGCTATCAAAAGGGAATAAGCATAAAATACACCAAATTAGGCCAAGAAGTGCACCTATCATAGAAAAACGAATATGAGCTGAAACATGGCTAAAGTGCAGTGAAACGATTAGAAAACCGGCCTAGATGGGTCCAAATATGTGTATATATTTGGGACTCATTAGATCCCTGACTAAAAGAGACCACTCCCAAGACTCAGTCATGTCGGCAGACGGGAGACTCATCGGTCCAATCAACCACTCGGTGATCGATTCAAGCAAGGTATCAAGTCCTCAAGCAGTAAAGGGAGAAAATAAGCTGAGGAGATTCTTTCAAGTAACTACTGATTCATTGATAATATATGTTACATGAGTCGTTACTTCACTTTTACTAGTGCACGCAGGCTTGAAGAAGAAAAGCAAACACAAAAAATACATATCTCCCATGAGGAACAGGAGAAAAGAAGAAGTCACAGGCCACCCTCACGACCGTGGAGAGTAGCCGCCGCTGCTAGGGGGCGAGCCGGATCGCCCAGGGGAAGGAAAAAACTCAGGCAGGAGGTCGCTGGCGGAAACCCCCCTCCAGCTGTCTCGAAGAGCATCCACGTCATGGAGGCGACTCACCATGGCTCGGGCCGTTGATGCCATGATTCTCCTCCGACCGCGCTCGGCTTCAGCAGTTCGAGGTAAGACCGGCATCGCCGCCCTCGAAGGTGAACTTCCTTCTCCTCTCCCTTCCCTTAACTGCCTATGAGCCTCGGCAAGCTGAGCCCTCAGGTCCTGCACCTCCTGGTCCGACTCCTCGCATCGTCTCCTGAGCGAGTCGGCGGCACCGGGTCCCTGCAGGCCGACAAGGCAAATAAATTAGAACCTACGAGTAATAAGAAATTAAAAAGAGAAAAGGAAGATTCATTAAGGTGGGCACGAACCAAGCCTCCGGATGACTCCTCCAGGAGTCTCTCAGCAGTGGCCAAGCGAGCCGCAAGGTCGGTGGCCTTCTCTTCTGCGTCCTGTTTCGACGCATCCGCCCGCATCGACCTGAGCGAGAGACTAAGACCTCGGCGGGCGGCCATGTGGGAGAGCTCGGTCGCGCGGAGCTGGGCTTAGGAGCTCGCATACACAAGATCACGCATGGACATCTCCTTATAGGATGCAGCGTCCTGCCAACCGTACATGCCATAGATAAAGCTATGTGCCGCGTCATCGATGACGTCCCCCTCGACCCACGAAGGTCGCTGGGAGGAGAAGGAGACCCGGTTCATCGCTTCATCTCAATGGATGACGGGGTCGCCAAGAATGTCCGTGGCCTTCCCCCCATCTCAAAGTTAGGGTGGTTGGCCAACGCACGGGGGTCACTCGGTTCCCCCCTCTCCATAGCCGGCGCCCCGGAATCCCTCCGGCAGACGACTTTCCCTCGCCGCATCCTCGGTCCCTTCGGAAGGGAGGAGGGCACACCCTCCTCTCCCACCAGTTCCTTATCCTTCCTCTGCCTCGACCCGGACACCTTCGGAGCCGAGGCAGAGGCAGCTGCGACCTCCCCGACGGGCCCATGGGCAAGGGAGGAACTTCCCCCCGCAAAGGGAAGGTGTCGAGGAAGGGACCGTTCACCTGCACAAGTTAGGACGGGTTAAGCAACCATAGGAAGAAATGAACCATAAAGGAGACGAGTTGGTGAGGTCCAAGTACCTGTCCCCGGCTCCACGTAGGTGAGCCGATTAATATTCCTCCGGAGGTGCTCAACCTCGAAGCTCGCGCCCTTAAGGAAGCGATGCAGCTCAGCAGCCTCCCCACGTAGCGAGGGGGGTCTGCAGACCTTCTCAGGTCTCTGAATGGGGGGAAAAGGGATGCCGCCCAGGTCACCCCGAACAAACACAAATGAGTCATTCCAGTGATGGACCTTGTTGGAGGTCTCATGCACGTCCACGTGTGTGCCGGTCAGGAAGCAGACCCCATCGGCGGTTGCTCGGAAGACGAAGACCTTGCGGAACACGCTCAGGTCGAACACCATCTTCTCCTCCCGCAGGTAGCACGCGTAAGCTGTCAACATCGAAATCGCATTCGTGTTGACTTGAGCCGGGACTACGCCGAAGTAGTCCAGGAAGTCCTTCACCTCAGGCCACAAGGGCAGCCGTAGCCCAGCCTCAAAGTGAGGGAGGGGGAATGCAAGCCAATCATCGTAAAAAGAGTTGATGGCCTCACCCCCTGACGGGCGCCTGCATCACCACCCCTCGGGGAGGTAGGAACTTCGTAAGGCCGAGAGATCCTCCTTGGATACCCTTCCCGCGGGGAAAGAACACCCTGAAAAGTTGGCCGCGTTCTGCTTCCGGCCATTCCTCTTGACAGGTGGGCGGTTGGATGCCATCTTGCGGGAGTGAAGGGAAAAGGTAGAAGCTGGCTATGGGAGGAAGGCAAGGCAAGGGGAGAGAGGAAGGTGAGGATCTAGAGGCAGAAGGGGGTGTATTTATAGGGGGGATAAAAGAGAAGGTGAGTGGACCGAGGGTCCATTCGCCCAAGGGCATGAAGGGAGAGCGGGTCGGGTGGTCCACTCGCCCCGGGCGAGTGGACCGCAAGGCCCACTCGCCCCGAGCACAGGCGAGAGGTCCACTCGCCCGGTGCACGGGGGTGGACCTCATGGTCCACTCGCCCGGCAGAGGAGGGAGGGCCCTGCGGTCCTCTCGCCTGGTGTAGGGATACGGACCGAGGGGTCCCCTTCACCTACGCCTCCCCCTGACACCACCCGACCGCTTCGTCCCCGGATCGTCCTTTCGAGGCCTCTATCTCCCGCCCGTTAGTCAGCTGTTTCAGCATCATTACGATCACCATGCATGTTAATTAACCGAAAGATAGCAACCCAAGCGAGACATAAATCAGCAGGGTTATTAAAGCAAACGTAAGGGAGACATAACGAAACAAACAGTTCGGTCGCGAAACAGATGAACTGCTATGGCGAGCCGATCCTTATTATTACATAACGAATAGTAGATCCCCGAAAAAAGGGTAACTAGCGCGTCGTCCACTTCCAGTAGCCCTGGTCCTGGGTGAAGGGGACCCCCCCCCCCCCCCCCCCCCCCCCCCGCGCGTGGATTCAAAGCATGCCTTGGCTGAGGAGAGCTCCTCGCCCACGGTGCGCACGGAGGCCTCCACCCGGCGAAAGTGATCCTCGAACGGTGTCGTCATGCCCCCGAATGCGAGCCGGACCTCTCCCCGTAGGAGGTTGAGTTCAGCCTCCAACCTCTCGACCCAACGCTCCAGCACGCAAACACGGGCGAGGGGGTCGGGTCCGGAAGATAGCCTCCCCTCCCGCAGCTCCTGGGTGAGGGTCTCCAAGCGGCTCAGATGCTCGAAGACGTCAGATCGGTCCTCGACAGGCTCCATGACTGCAGTAGGAGAGCGGGGTGGCGCCGAGACTTCCCTTCGGCTAGATTGACCCTTCGAGGTCTGGTTCCCTCTAGCAGAAGAGTCATCGTGAGCAGTCGAGAGGACTGCAGGTTCCCGAGCGAGAGAGACGGGGCTCACCCGAGCGTCTGTGCCCGCTCCCTCTACCATTCTTCGGACCCCCTCGAGGTCCTCCGCGAGAAGCTGTGGGCAATTAAGAAACGCGTCATCATAGTCATGAATAATCGCAGGTGTGAAATAGAGATGAGGGGAGAACCGATACCGTATCCATATCCAGGCCTCGGACGAATTCGGTCGCCCCATGAGAGGATGACGACGCAACCTCCTTCACCAACTCGGGGCGGGGCTTCTTCTGAGGTGATCGCACCGCGGACCGGGTAGGAGAGGACGAAGGGCCATGCATTAGAGCTTTAAGCTCCGTCAGGTCAGACGGACCCTTCCCTGCGAGAGCCTTGATGCGAGCCCTGAAGTCTCGAGGTGGATCCATCTGGTTCAGGAGGGGAAGTAGGAGGAGCTCTCAGGAATGGTGCTCCTCTTGCCTCCCTCTCCGAGGGATTTTATATAGCCATCGGGTGGAGCCCTCCAAAGATTCCCTCCGGGCCCCACCTACTCGTCCAATAAGTGGGTTGGACTTTCTTTCCGAGCTTGGGACAAGCTCGCAAAGAGCGGGGATTGTGTACAACTCTCATATTTCCCGAGTTGGTGTGACCCGACCCGGATGAGACCAATACAGTGAAGATGGTCGAGACATGCAAAATGACCGCACATAAGCGGTCGAGAACAATCAAGGCAAAGAGAGGCCGCAGGGGAGGCAGGGGGGAGCATCCACTCCCCCGGCTCCTTTCAGGCGAGTGGGAGAAGCCTCCCACTCGCCACTCACCTGGGCGAGTGGGAGGGACCCCCCCCACTCGCCGGGCGAGTGGGAGAGGCACTCCCACTCGCCGGCCACCTAGGGGGCGAGTGGGAGGGGCCCTCCCACTCGCCAACCCCTTTGGGCGAGTGGGAGGGAGTCTCCCACTCGCCCGACACCTTGGGGGAGGCCGGTATGGCCTCCCGTGAGGGGGGAGGTGGGCATCTCGAGTCCCACTCGTCCCCCTCATGCTTTGACTGTTCATGGTCATGGTCGGACTGCGGATAGCAGAATTTTGGCTATTCGCAGTCCAATTTTGGCTATTCGCAGTCCATTTTTTGGAAAGTCTATAAATAGACCCCCATGGGCACCTTGGGAAGGGTTGGTCACTACCCCCCCCCCTTGCGTGTGTCTTGTGAGCAAGCACCCCCCTCCCTTGTCATCCTTCAGCTGACAGTGAGGTGGTTCTTAGTGCCCTCCAAGGTGCCCAGGCTCAGCATTGGCTTGGGAGGGGAAGTTCCGAGTGGGCTTCCGGGTGTGTGGTGGGACCTCCACGCTGAAGCTTAAGGGGTCTGTCCCTAGACTCTAGTTGTCATCAAGTCTGAGTCTCTTAGTTCCTAGTAACCGGTCACGGGTCCAGGCTTAGGTCAAGTAAGGGTTAGTCGCAACCCCCTTTCGAACGCTGAAGCCGGGAAACTGGTTTCAACACCGATGATCAAGTTGGAGAAATTCTCAAACTCCAAATTCAATGCATGGAAACGGAACACACAGTTCGGTATGAAATATTTAAATATCTTCTATACACTATAGTCCGACTTTGCAGATTTCAAAGGAGGAGACGATGAAGCTCAGTGGATCAGTGATGAAGACTTCTGTCGTGACTACCTCCTCAACTGTCTCTCCAATTCTCTGGTAGAGACTTATGGCAAATTAAAAACTCTGAAGGAGATCTGGCTCGCTCTGGAAGACCAGTTCAAAGAAGAGGAGAATATGTCCAAGTCGCACATGGTGGACAAGTTCATGACGTTCACTTTCTCTGAAGAAAGGGAGATTCTACCTCAGATTGCAGATCTGGAGAATCTGGTGGCAAAGCTGAACAGTGAGAATGTCCCTCTTCCAGATGGTTTCGTTGTCGGAGCAATCATCTTCAAGCTCCCTTCTGCATGGTACTCTTTCAAAACAGAGATGTATCGGAAGAAATCTCAGGTCAGTCTCAAAGACCTGAAGCGGTTTATCTGTATTGAGGACGAAAACCGGACTAGGCACGCCTTAGAGACTGTTAGCAAGCAGAACTCTGCTGCGAACATGATCACGCATCCTAAGCGCAAGCCTAAGCCTGGGAAGCCTAAACTGCCGACGACTGCACCCGCAGTTGCTGACACCAGCAAGAAGGTTAAGAAATTTAAAGGCAAGTGGTACAACTGCAATAAGTGGGGTCACTCTGCTTCCAAGCGCAGGTAACACAAGAAGGGAGAATCTAGTGCACCAAGAGTTGAAAATAAATCAAACATGTTTCATCAGACTGCGCCTACCCACTTTGTTGCCATGGTGGGTAAAGGTCAGGCCAGTGCAGAGTGGTGGCTAGATTCAGGTGCTACCTGCCATATCTGCAACAATTCAGCTCTTCTGAAGGATCTCACTGCTGCAGATGAGACAGTTACTGTTGCAAATGGTGCCACTGCAGAGGTCCTCCAGACCGGAACCGCGGATTTTCTACTCTCTTCAGGTACGCGTTTAATTTTGAAGAATGTTAAATTTATACCTATATTAGCTGCTAATTTAGTTTCAATTAATTTGTTATGCGATGCTGGTATGTCTTTTAACATTAGTGGTGGTAGAGTAACTTTAATGGTTAACTCGAACTATTTTGGTTGTGCTTATGTCTTAAACGGAATGTATAAACTGAGTCTAGCAAACGAAGTAGTAAACACAGTTAGTTCAAACTTGATAGATCCTAAGACTTTGCATGCAAGACTATGACATGTGAACTATAGAAAACTACTTCAGCTAGCTAAAACTCACAATATCCTCATAGACACTAAAACCAAATTTGACAAATGTGAAATTTGTGCTCAAACCAAGATAACTAGAACACCTTTTAGTCAGATTTTTAGGAGCACACAATTACTAGAGTTAATACATTCTGACATTTGTGATTACAAAAGTTTTGCCACCCGAGGAGGTCGGAAGTATCTGATAACCTTTATCGACGATCACTCTAGAGTCAGTCACATTTATCTCATAAAATCCAAGGATGAACTTTGATAAATTTCGTATTTTCAAAGAAAGGATAGAAAATCAACTAGACATGAAAATTAAAAGACTAAGAAGTGATAGGGGAGGAGAGTACTTATCAGGTGAATTTAGAGATTTTCTTGTCAGTAGTGACATTATCCTTAAAACCACCGCCCCATATTCACCTCAATCCAATGGTATTACTGAGCGGAAAAATAGGATTTTAACAGAAATGTTAAATTCCATGTTGTTGACTGCTGGCATGCCTGCGGCTTATTGGGGTGAAGCTGTCCTCACCTCAAATCACATTCTTAATAAAGTTCCTTATGCAAAGTTGAAACAAACACCTTATGAGCTTTGGTTTAAGAGACCTCCTAGATTTGATAATCTTAAGATTTGGGGTTGTATCGCTTATGTTAGGATACCTGACCCAAGGAGATCTAAGATTGGACATAGAACCAACACCTGTGTCTATTTAGGATGTGCAGAGGAGAGTGCTGCAGACAGATTTCTAGATCTCTCAACCAATACAATCATAGAATCTAGAGATGCGATTTCTTTGAGGATAAGTTTCTCAAAGACAAAAACCTGACTCTTCCAGGTCTGCCAGCCCCCAGTACTGAAAATCTAGTTCAGACTGAAACGAGAATCCTTGACACTGAACCGATGAACACTAGGGTTTTAGATCCCATGAGGTTATCTAATAGAGAAAAAGTGCCCAAAAGCTTCGGTACAGACTTTGTGACTTACCAAGTTGAAGCTGATCCATCCACCTATAAGGAAGCGATGTGATCCAGGGATTCTCTGTTATGGAAACAAGCCATTGATGATGAGATGAACTCTCTCATGCAAAACCACACTTGAACTCTAGTCGACATGCCCAAAGTAACTAGAACCATATAGAACAAGTGGGTTCTGAAGAAGAAACTAAATTCTGATGGGAGTATCGCCAAATACAAAGCACGTCTAGTTGACAAGGGCTACACTCAAGTGAATGGTATAAACTACTTTGATATATACTTACCTGTTTGTCACATTGCGACGATTAGGATTCTTCTCGTTATAGCATCTATTGAACACCTCACCGTTCATCAGATGGATGTCAAGACTGCATTTCTAAATGGAGATCTGACTGAGGAGATCTATGTGCACCAACCTGAAGGGTTCTTCATAGAGGGTCTAGAAAATAAGGTCTGTAAGTTGATTAAGTCTCTATACGGATTGAAGCAAGCACCTAAATTGTGGCATGAAAAATTTGACACTTGTGTTAAAGCCATGGGTTTCAAATCCAGCTTTTCAGACAAATATCTGTGCGCTCGAAGATGTTCAAATAAAGTTGCAATTATATGCTTGTATGTTGATGACATGCTAATTCTAGACATTGATCAGTCTGAGGTGAAAGACGTGAAAGTTGCCTTGACGGAACAATTTAACATAACAGACTTAGGTGTGGTGAATATCATCCTAGGAATGGAAGTGAACTTCACTTAACAGGGTATTACCCTAAGTCAGAGTCACTATATCCGCAATCTACTGGAAAAATAGGGTTATAATAAAAGCAAAAAGATTGAGACTCCATACGATTACAATAATAGACTGAAACCCATTGATTGTTCACCTATCAAATAGTTGGATTACTCCAAACTCATAGGAAGTCTCATGTATGTCACTACCTGCACTAGACCTGACATAGCCTTTACGGTCGGCATGTTAAGTATATTCACTAGTAACCCTGGAAAGGACCACTGAGACGCCTTAGAAAGGGTAATGTGATTGAAAAGTATGCTTTATGTTACAATGGACATCCTCCTGTGATTGAAGGGTACTCTGACGCCTCCTGGTGCTCAGACATTGGTGATAGCAGATCCACTAGTGGTTTTGTGTTTACACTAGGAGGAGCTGTCGTAGCTTGGAAGTCTTAGAGACAGATTTGCATTGCACTATCTTCTATGGAATCATAACTCTATGCTCTCGCTTCAGCTGCAGAAGAAGCAGAGTGGATTAGGGATCTGATAATGGACATTTCAATGACGAGTCTAAAAATGAACTTTATATCAATATTTTGTGACAATCAAGCCACAAAAACCATTGCAACTAATAATCTGTTCAATGGCAAGCGAAGGCAACTACAGATGAAATATGCATGGTTGACCTATCTCACTAGTCAGGGAATCATTTCTCTGCTAGACGTGAGATCAAAAGATAATGTAGTAGATGTCCTTACCAAGGGCTTATGTAAGGTTCTTACATCTAAAACATCGGAGGATATGAGATTAAAGTCTATCTAGTAGGACTTAATACTTGTCTCATGTTTAAGATTTCGAACCGGAATCTGCATACATTCAAGCATCTATGTGAAGCACATTAAAGTATTTCAGATGCTACCTACTGAAGGCCCGAGACTGACTAGTTGCCTGTCATTCCAAATTTGATGACTTACAATACTATCTCTGCTCAAAGGCTGGATTAGGTATCATTCCAAAAAGGAATACCAAGGTTGTTGTTTATGTCCTGATATTAGGATTATTAATCATATCATTACAAACTTGATGATATAATGGTCACAGCTTGTTGTATCATTCCAAACTTGATGATATAACACAATTGTGCAATGGTTAATAATAATCCAAATAATCGAAGGAACATAGTTTTGATTCTATAAAATCAAAAATTCTAATTTTGTGTAAATTAGATAGAGATGCTAATTTTGTGATTCCTTCTTCCTGGTTAGAGTATTACGTTCTTATTTGTTAGAACTAGTCACTTTATTTTGATAGCAAATGTCTGAATTCATAGAGTTTAATCTCATGACATTCTTGTTATAATTATTTGCAGATCAAAAGGAGTATGAAAGAGAGAAAGTGGATTTTGACCCTGAAAACGACGATCTGATATTTGAATAAGCTGAAGATCAGTTATCTATTTTGAGTTTTCAGTTATTTCCTTTCAAGTTTTGAAACTATGGTTTGAGTTTAGTTTTGTCTAAAACTCATATTTTTTGTTACTGAAAAATTCAGTTCTGTCGTTATCTACTCTTTATGGTTTAACCAGTTAAGTGATACCTTTCATATAAAATATATGAGGAGAATGTTAAGGTATATTTTATATTAGGTAACGGATCCTTAACGGGTCGTCAGGGATTTAGGGTTTCGGCCTATAAATACCTCTATTGGGGGCAACGTGGAGATCATTCCAAACTAGATGGTCACACGGGATGCTTCGAGCACAATAACATTCTCTGCCCGTAGAACGTCCAGGGCACCCGACATATATACTTGTATCTCATGTTTTCAGCATCTATGTAACAAACAAGTGTCATTTTTTTATTATCATGTGCCAAACAACAAGCGTTGTTTTAAATTTTACTGTTTGTCTCAGAACAGAGTGTTCAGATCTCCCAACAAGGGACTCCGACCTCTCCCAAAATAGAGTGTTCGGATCTCCCAACAAGGGACTCCAGTCTCTCCCAAAACAGAGTGTTCGGATCTCCCAACAATGGACTTCGGCCTCTCCCCAAACAGAGTGTTCGGATTTCCCAACAAGGGACTCTGACCTCTCCCAAAACAGAGTGTTCGGATCTCCCAACAAGGGACTCTGACGCTCGTTTTTTGACCTGATGCGCAATTTTTGGCGGCGCGCTCGTGCGAAAAAATGTGCGATAGTGTGGAAAATGTGCACCTGATCATAAAACGCACGCTTGATCGAAAAATGCGCATCAGGTCAAAAAACGGGTGTTGGGCAAAAAACGTGCACTCAGGCAAAAAATTGTGCCCAACAGAAAAATGTGCACGCGCTAAAAAAACACGTCCCCGTGAAAACAGTCGCAAAGGCAAAAAAATGTGACCGGACAAAAAAATGTGTCTGGTCGAAAAATAGATGTCTGTCAAAAAATGAGCGCTCGAGCGAAAAAATGAGCGACCGTTGCGAAAATTACACGCGCGCCGCCGAAAAATGCGCGTCAGCTCAAAAAACGTGCGCCCTTTTGAAAAACGAGTGTCCAGCCAAAAATGCATGATCAGACGAAAATACTTGATTGATGTGCAGCGAAATAGAGTTGATAAAGGAGAAAAAACTAAAAGCACGAAAAAATAATTTTTAGAAAGCTATATTAGACTACCTTCTCAAAAAAACCTCCAAAATAATTTTTTCGAGAAAAAGTTTTTTTTTTTTGAAAACCTGTTCATTCAAACAACCTAAAAATAATTTTTAATGTTCGAATCTAACTTTCTGAATAAAAAAGGCTGGCCCAAACAGAGCCTATATTATGTTGTGCTCGTCCGATAAATTATGAATGTAATTAGTGGAGTTGACAAATCGAATCGAACAACTATTCAATTGAACCTAAATTTGTTATAGAATGTAGAGATTTGAATTCGTTCGAATATTTGAATTCAGATTCATATTCGTCCCGAAATCCTATATCCAAAATTGGATTCAAACTCAGATTCAGGTTTGGATTCGAATTCAAATTCGTTTCAAATGATGGAACAAATGGACTTTGATCGGAAGAGCATGATCATCTTTATATATAATATATATTCCAATTATTCGTGAACTATTGATGAATCTTGACAATAGAGATAATATTATTTAGATTCGGATTCGAATATCACTCAAATTCGAATTTGAGAAATATGAATCTTAATCGAATCTTCACGAAACAAATTTGGAATTATTCACGAACTAATTTAGTTTGCGAATAGCCATAGAGGTAATTAATTTAAGATTAAAAGAAAAAACAGTTAAAATTTTTAAATTCATTTTTGTATTTCTATTTCCTCATATATAGGACCGGGTCTTAAACTAACCTGACAAAATTTTATTAGATGACAAAATTGGGTACAGACAAAATTATAAGATTAGCTAAGAATTTATATTATATTATATTATATTATATTATATTATATTATATTATATTGAGCATTATAATCTGTAGTTTTGATTTTACAATAAATAGCAAAATATAAAACAGCAAATTAATAATTCATAAAGCATATAAAAAGTATTTAAGTAAAGGGAGCCTGGCTATGGTTAGGGATCTATGTTGGACAGCTTTGCAAATCAATGTTTTGTTGGATTATTTTGTAAATAAGACGAAATTTAAAAATTGACCACCGGGTTTTGACTCTATTAATTCTGTAGGCCGTTGACGTGGATCATGCCAATTGTGGATTAAGCTTTACTACATCAAATATTATATATATATATTGAAAAAAATAGGGTGGAAAAATATATCTATACAATGTTAAAAGAAAAAAAATGTCTTGATTAAACATTAAAACTTTTTAAATTAATTTTTCAATAAAAAAATATTATTTTGAAGAAAGGAGAGAGAGAGAGAGGAGAGAGGGAGAGAGAGAGAGAAAGAGAGAACAGAGGGCGAGAGAGTGCCGCTTAGAGGGGAAGAGAGAGAGGGAAGGAGAGAGAGGGGAAGCGAAAGAGAAAAAAACATAATATTTTAAAGTATGTGCGTGTTTTTTCTACAAAATAAATATTGTAATATTGATGTATATTTTTTATGGTCATTTCGACTCATATGCATGTATATGTTGCGTCAGCCCGTAGACGCATCGAGCACGGGCGAAGCCCATGCGGAGGCGGGCAAAACCCGCCTGGATGCGGCCGAAGCCCGTCGTCGCCGGCCAGGTACTGTCATGTTTGGCCGTATGGGCGGAGCTCAGTGTGTATATATATATGTATATATATAATATATATGTATATGTATATATATATATATATGTATATGTATATATATATATGTATATGTATATATATATATGTATATGTATATGTATATGTATATGTATATGTATATGTATATGTATATGTATATGTATATGTATATATATGTATATGTATATATATGTATATGTATATATATGTATATGTATATATATATATAAATAATTTTTAGGCCCAAAGTGAGATCAAATTAGAAACATTCAATAGATCACAGCCGTTGGATCAAGACGATATGGGCTGCAAATAGCCAATTGTTGAAATCCTCTTCCCTGCCTCCCGAGCCAAACCCCGATAGCCCTGTTCACCGAACAAGCCTCTGTCGTTTCCCTTCCCCACCAGCCTGACCGGAGCCCACCAGCGAGGTCACCGGACCTCGGCGAACCTGCCGGGGGTGGTCCTGTGGCGCTCCGACAGGCGCTCCGGCAGGGCCACCGCCGGATGTGGCCCTGACCGTGAGGCCCAGATCAGGGCCACAGTCGGTGGTGGCCCTGCCGGAGCGCCGCAGGACTACCCCCGGCAGGTTTGTCGGGGTCCGGCGACCATGCCGGTGGGCTCTGGTCAAGCTGACGACGGCTCCGCTGGCGGCGGGGAAGGGAAATGGCGAAGGCGGATTTTAAAAAAAAAAATCTATACAAATTTATATAATACGAGTGCCCGACACGGGGCTCCGCCCCTACGGCCAACCGCGACAGTACCCAGACGGCGACTCGCCCGCCCCCGGCGCGATGCTGTCGGGCGGCCTTCGGCCGCATCCAGGCGGGCTTCGCCCATGCTCGATGCGTCTGCGGGTTGCGCCCGCAACATATACATATAAGTACTCAAAATGACCTTAAAAAATATACATCAATATTACAATATTTATTTTGTAAAAAAAATACCTATATACTTAAAAAGTTTATTTTTCCCTCTCTTTTTCCCTCTCCGCCATAAAACATGTGGAAGGCATTTCAGTTGTTTGGCGTGGAAGTTTATTTTTATTTTTTTATATTAAAGATATTTCGGATAAAACATGTGAAATATCCAACGGTGAAAAATGAAAGCACGATAGGAGCATGAAGAATGCTATATTCACTTATATAATAAAGATAATATATATATATAATATTTAATACAAATAATATATAATATAATTATATAAAATACATATATTTTAAAAAAATTTAAAATAAAATAATTTTAATTCTTTAAAATTTCTTTAAAAAATGTTTAAATAATTTACAAAAAAGGATTTTTTTTTAAATAACTTGGTGCGTGTCGTGGGCGGGCGAAACACGTCGCCGCATGGGCAGACCTACCAAAGGCTGAGTGGGCGGCCGCCACGGTTTCTTGCAGGATATAAGGATTTTTTTTCTATTTATTTTTCATTTTAATTTGTGTTGTACACTTGTAAAGGCCTTAGGACGCACCTGAAGAAAGCCCCGGAAAAGAGAGGAGGGGTCGACGGTCAAAGAGCGCGGTAGCACGCAGGCTGCACCCCCCGACCGCACCGCCTTGGGGGTGCGGCCGGCCAAGTCGCACCTCCCAGGGGGGTGCGGCTCAGCCGCACCCCCCCCCCCCCCCCAAGGGGGTGCGGCCCGGCCGCACCCCCCTTGGGGTGCGGCCAAGCCGCACCCCCCTTGGGGTGCGGCCAAGCCGCATCCCCCCTTGGGGGGTGCGGCCAAGCCGCACCCCCTTGGGGGGTGCGGCCAATCCGCACCCCCCTTTGGGGGTGCGGCCAATCCGCACCCCCCCCTTTTTTTGGGGTGCGCGGCCGCGCCCACCCCTCCTCGGGGTGCGGTCCGGCGCCCTCTCCTCGCCAAAGGATCCCGGTCCCTCCTTTGGGGGGCAACTCCCCGTCCGCCGTCCGCCCAAGGCATCTCCGTGGTTCGTTGAGCACTTCAGCGCTAGCGCGCGCTCAGAACGTTTCTGAGTGCGATCAGGAAGCTTTCTCACTTTTTGTCTTTCCGGCTTCTCACTTTTTGGGTTTCCGGCTTCTCACTTTTTGGGTTTCCGGCTTCTCACTTTTTGTCTTTCCGGCTTCTCACTTTTTGTCTTTCAGGCTTCTCACTTTTCAGGAACAGTCAGTCGCCTTTTTCGCCTCCAACGGAACTGCCCGAACTGCCCGAGCTGCCCAAGCTGCCCGAGGGGGCAAGGTGGTCATTTACGAAAAATGGCGATCCGAGGGCCCCGAACCGGAGAATATGATTCGTCCACCGAGCATTTATGGAAACTACCGACGACAAAATTACCGGGTCGCCCCCGTCCAAAGCTATAAAAGGAGCCCCAAGGCTTCATTTGAAAGGACGTTGACTTCTGGACCGGGGAGAGCTCCTTGCAGACTTTTGCGAAATTCTCCTTCGGCGCTTAAAGATCTCCTTCGTGGACTTGAAGATCTTCATCATCCCGAAAGGCGACTAGCCTTCTCACTTCCGAAAGGCGACTAGCATTCTCAGAAGAAAAAGGCGACTAGCCGCCTCACTTCCGAAAGGCGACTAGCATTCTCAGAAGGGAAAAAGACTTAGTTTTTCTGAGAGGTGGCCTGTCACCCTCGGAGCTCGTTCTCTCTCTCTCTCTCCAAATATTGTAACGAGCAGCGGCCTGTCGCGCTCAAGTTCTAGTTTCCAAGTTGTAACCCCCAGAAGATAGTGAAGTTTGGTCGGCACAGCTCCGGCCGCGTGGTTTTTTACCCTTTCCGGGTTTTCCACGTTAAAAAGTCCCTGTGTACTCAGCAAATCTCTAATTGACTGTTTGCGCGCTTAGTTCGCTCACGAGCTAAGGTGGTTCAAGTGAACCGGTCTACCACGAGCCCTAAGCGTTCCGCAACAGTTTGGCGCCGTCTGTGGGAAACTTTCCCGAAAAACTCTTCGAGAGCCAACTGCTATGGCAAGAAAGAGTGCTCGCACTACTGAAGGATCGATGCCGGAAGGACGCGTCGACCCAGCTCCCTCCCACTCACTTATCAATGCACCTCCCGCGGAGGAGGCGCTGCCTGCACCTGCAGCAGGTTTGGAGGTGCGCATGCAGCTGATCGAAGAACATCAAGCTGAGATGTTGGCCCTCGTGAGGAATCTTGGGGCTCCTCAAGTTCCGATCCAACCGCCAGCTTTGAACGCACCGCCGCCCCCGGCTCTGAATCATGCCCCGAATGGGGAGGCTGTCCAAGAAGACGAAGCTTCAGAAGGATTCTCCAATGCGGCAAGTACCGCTCACCTTGGCCCACCAGCTGGAGGCCCAGAAGCTGATCACCGCCACCACCACCACGGAAGAGCTGCCCCTGAGCAAGCAGTGGAAAGAGCTACGCGGGAAGGGATACGCAACATGATAGAGGAAGAGTATGCCCAAGCAGGATGACGCGCCGCTCTCGCCCGCCATCCCGCGCATCATGGCTCCCCGCTATCACCTCAAGTTTTAGCCCATCCAATTCCTAATGGCTTCAAGCTTCCCAACATCGAGACGTTCGACGGGACGGACGATCCACTGGAACACGTCAATCACTTCACCACCGTCATGAGGATTTACAGCGCTCCTGATCAGCTCCTCTGCCAAGTGTTCCCAGCAGCCTTGAAGGGACAAGCGCGCACTTGGTTCCATTCCCTGCGGAATGGGGCCATCAACAACTTCACAGAAATGGCGCAGCTGTTCGTGGATCAGTTCATTGCCAACCGCCGAATTGTCCGGGATCCCTCCCACCTCTCAGGAATCCGCCAGAACGATGGAGAGACATTCAAAGATTTCTTCCGACGCTTCACTACCGAGGCTCGACAGATCCCAGGAGTCGACCCCGAGCTCCTGCGAGGAGTTTTCCTGGGAGGACTCCGCCCAAGTGGCTTCTACTCGGCTCTCATGAGAGAAACCGTACCAAGTTATCCCGACCTCGTTCATCGAGTTGAAGCACAGATAGCTGCAGATGAGGCTATCGAAGCACACCGTCGGCAATTCGAAGGAAGCCAGGGAAGGAAGAGGGGATCAGATCAAGCCCCTCGCGAACGAGAAGAATGTCGCGGCGAGGAGCGTCGCGGCGATGAACGTCGGCGTAACCACCAGAGGGATCTGGGACCACAGCCGCCCAGGACCTACACCCCGTTGAACACCACCAGAACGAATGTGCTCTACGCCATACAGAACAACCCCGAGCTCCGCATGCCCAGGATACCCCCGCCAAATCCAAGGGGCGACCAGTCCAGGTACTGCGAGTTCCATCGGGGAACCGGGCATACCACTGAGGAGTGGACCAGACTCAAAGATGAAATCGAGCGCCTCATCTGCCAGGGACTCCTGGGAAGATTCCTAAAAGGCCAGATTCCCAATCAGCCCCAGCAGCCTAGGGATGCAGGGGAGCAGCCCCCCGCCCCCCGAGGCGCGGGGGGAGGAAGGCCGATGGTAGGAGAAATCGAGACGATCGCCGGACCCCCCATCTCAGCATCACAGATCCTCTCAATTGCCCAGCCCGTAAGAGACCACGAAGACAAAAAACTCAAGCAAGATATTACGATAGCTTCCGCACCAGGATCCACTCGTGATCAGCGCAGGGATCGGGGATCCCTGCTTCAAGGTGAAGAGAATACTGGTCGACAATGGAAGCTCGATCGATGTCTTATTTCTCTCCACTTTGCAAAGTATGAAGCTCACAAAAGACCAGCTTAGTCCTGCAGCCGGGCCCGTCTACGGCTTCGACAACAGACCTGTTCCGGTGCAAGGCATGATCATTCTCCCAGTCACATTGGGCGAATTTCCAAGACAGTTAACGCACAACATCCAGTTCATGGTGGTAGAGTCCACCTCCGCCTATAATGCCATCTTCGGGAGACCGCTCCAGTCGATCTTTGGGGCAATCCCTTCCATTCCACACCTAGCTATGAAGTTCCCTACTGCCGCAGGAATATGAGTCGTAAGAGGAGACCAAGAGGCAGTCAGGACCTGCTACCTGAAGCAGGCCCAACCAGCAAGGGCGACCGCTCTCAACATCAATAACTTCGACCTGCGAGACGAGACTACTTTGCAACGAGGAGCGCCCGTTGAAGGGCTGGTAGAAATACCACTCTCCCGACGAGACCCGACTCGAACTGTTCAGGTCGGGTCACTCTTAACACAAAAAGAGCGAGAAAGGTTCACCACCTTCCTGCAGGAGAACGAGGACATTTTCGCTTGGAGCCCGGAAGACACGCCCGGGGTAGATCCTAACGTTATCTATCACTCGCTAAACATCAACCCCGCCTGCAGACCTGTAATTCAAAAGAAGAGGAACTTTGCCCCCGAGCGTTTAAAGGCGATCGAGGAGGAGGTAGCTAAGCTCCTAGAGACATGATTCATACGCGAAGCAGAATACCCCACATGGCTCGCCAACGTAGTCATGGTGAAGAAGGCCTCGGGAAAGTGGCGGATGTGCGTCGACTACAGCAATCTGAACCAAGCGTGCCCGAAGGACAGCTTCCCCCTCCCAAGGATTGACCAGCTCGTCGACGCTACGGCAGGCCATGAGCTGCTCAGCTTCATGGATGCTTATTCAGGTTACAACCAGATAAGGATGAACCCCGCAGACGAAGAACATACTGCCTTCCGCACCGACCGGGGAGTCTACTGCTACAAGGTGATGCCTTTCGGCCTTAAAAATGCCGGAGCCACCTACCAAAGGCTGATGAACAAGGTCTTCAAGGACCTCATCGGAGAAACGATGGAGGTTTACGTGGACGATATGCTAGTAAAGAGCGTCCACCGGCGCGACCACTTGGAAGACTTGGAAAAGTGCTTCCGGCTTCTCCGTCGCTTCCAGATGCGGCTCAATCCCAACAAGTGTGCGTTTGGTGTGACGGCGGGGAAGTTTCTAGGTTTCATGGTAACCCATCGGGGAATTGAGGCCAACCCCGAGAAGATCAAGGCGTTGGAGGATATGTCGCCACCTCGCTCAATTAAGGAAGTACAACGCCTAAACGGGAGGATCGCTGCTTTGTCCCATTTCCTATCACGAACGGGAGACAAGTACCTCCCCTTCTTCAAAATCCTCCGGGGAGCGCGCCATTCAGGTTTACAGTGGACGGATGAGTGCCAAGTGGCCTTCGAGCTTCTCAAACAGTACCTGGCTTCGCCACCGCTTCTGTCAAAGCCCACCCCCGGGGAAACTCTGTTCTTGTACCTGGCTGTGTCGCCTACGGCTCTTAGCTCAGTGCTCGTGAAAGACGAAGGAGGGGTGCAGCGACCGATCTACTACCTCAGCAAAGTCCTCACCGACACCGAAACCAGATATCCGGCAGCAGACAAGACAGCCTTGGCTCTTGTTTTCTCAGCTAGAAAACTTAGACCCTACTTCCAGGCTCATGCAGTCAAGGTATTGACACAACTCCCATTGCGGGCAATCCTCCAGAAGCCGGAAGTCTCGGGGAGACTTGTAAAGTGGGTCGTAGAACTCGGCGAGTTCGACATCCAACCTGCCTCGGCCCGACATCAAGTCACAGGTGCTCGCCGACTTCGTGGTGGAATACACCATCCCGCCAGAAACAACCCTCATCAAAGACACCACCAGCCCCCGTTGGAACCTCTATGTCGACGGCGCCTCTGAAGCTGAAGGGGCCGGAGCAGGATTGCTCCTCATAAGCCCCGAAGAGATCACCCTGGATTACGGACTCCGGCTAAAGTTCCCCGCAACAAATAACATCGCGGAATACGAAGCACTGATCGCCGGTCTCCGACTCGCCATCGACTGCAAAGCCGAGAACCTAACGATCTATACAGACTCCCAACTCGTGGTCTCACAGGTTGAAGGAGATTACGAGGCTAAGAGCGAACAGATGGCAAAGTACCTCGCATTCGCGAAATCACTTCTCCAGAAGATCTCATCGTATCAGATTCTACACATCCCCCGAGAGCAGAATTCCAGGGCGGATGCTCTATCCAAGCTCGCCACCTCACCCTCCAGCTACCAGTCTCGAAGACGCCGAATCGAAGAAGTCATGATCCCAAGCATTCAAGGGCCATGGGAAATCGCAGACATCCACCAGGAAGAGTCATCCTGGATGACCCCATTGCGAGCTTACCTCGAGCAAGGGCACCTTCCCGAAGATCGCCTAGAGGCGCGAAGGCTACGAATGCGGGCAGCATCGTTCACCATTATAGACGGGGAGCTTTACAAACGGGCATTCGCAGGACCATATCTAAAATGCCTGCCAGCGGGCGAGGCGGACTACGCCCTCAGGGAAGTACACGGAGGAGTCTGCGGAGAGCACCTAGGCGGGAAGGCATTAGCGCGGAAAATACTGCGTCAAGGCTTATATTGGCCAACAATGAGGAAGGACGCGACCGACTTTGTCCAGAGGTGCAAAAGCTGTCAGCTGCACGCCAACATGCCTCATCAACCCCCGGTCTCACTTTCCACGCTGCAGAGTGCGTGGCCATTCGCGCAGTGGGAGATCGACCTCCTCGGTCCCCTACCTCTAGCATCCGGGCAGAGGAAGTTCATCATCCTAGCCATCGACTACTTCACCAAATGGGTGGAGGCGGAGCCCCTGGCCAAAATTACGGAAGAAAACGCCAAACAATTCATCTGGAAGAACATCGTCTGCCGCTTCGGCATCCCGGCTGCGATCATTGCCGACAACGGCACTCAATTCACTGGGAAGTCCTTCACCAAGATGTTCGAGGATCTGAAGATCAACCTGCGTCACACGGCCGTGGCACATCCGCAAACCAACGGACAAGTAGAAGTCACAAACCGCACCATCCTCAAAGGACTGAAAACACGCTTGGAAGAAGCCGGGGGACAGTGGGTAGACGCGCTCCCGAATGTGTTGTGGGCGTATCGCACAACAGAGAGGACTCCTACAGGGGAGACACCTTATAACCTCTGTTACGGAACCGAAGCTATCATCCCCGTCGACATCGGCGTTCTGAGTGCTCGAGTACTAACCTTCAACCCCAGCAAGAATGATGGACTGCTCTGAGAAAACCTCGATCTAATCCCAGAAGTTCGAGACAGCGCTGCTCACCGTGCTGCACTCTACCAAATGCGTGTCGCACGGACCTACGACAGGAGGGTGAAGCCCAGACCAATCAACGTAGGAGATCTCGTCTTACGCAACATCGAGGCCGCCGGTAAAGGCCCCTAAGGAGATAAGCTCTCACCGGCCTGGGAGGGCCCGTACGTAGTCACCACAGTCGTGAAACCCGGAACATACAGGCTCAGGACGGCGGAAGGGAAGACTTTGCCACGCACCTGGAACGCTCAAAACCTGCGCCGCTTTTACCAGTGATCCAGGGACCTCTACCATGTACTAAGCCACGAGCTCAAGCTCGTGCAAACTTATCTTCAATTTCTGTACCAAGCCGCGAGCTCCGACTCGTGTGAATTTATCTTATAATTTATGTACAAGCCGCGAGCTCAGACTCGTGCACCTATCTTATATTACATGTTATGTAAAAGCCGCGAGCCCAGACTCGTGCACCTATCTTATCTTACATAAAGCTATGCACCAAATGATTTCATACTACAAAATCATATTTTGACACTTACACTCACTTAAGAAAAAACTTTATAAAGAGGCCCTGCCTCGGGGGCTTTGCACCGCCGTCGATTGAAGGTTCGCCCTTCTCCTCCGCCGTCGAGTCCCAGCGTCGTAGGGGCCTGCCCCCCTTACGTTCGCCCCCGGTTTGAATGCACCAGCTATTCACCGGCCACTTCGAGGCCCTGCCTCGGGGGCTTTGCACCGCCGTCGATTGAAGGTTCGCCCTTCTCCTCCGTCGTTGAGTCCCAGCGTCGTAGGGGCCTGCCCGCCTTACGTTCGCCCCCGGTTTGAATACACCAGCTATTCACCGGCCACTTCGGGGCCCTGCCCCGGGGACTTTGCACCGCCGTCGATTGAAGGTTCGCCCTTCTCCTCCGCCGTCGAGTCCCGGTGACGTAGGGGTCTGCCCCCCTTACGTTCAAGCACGGTTTGAATACACCCGCTATTCACCGGCCAAGCCGCGAGCACAGACTCGTGCAAAAAATCTGCGAGCCCCCCCTTTTTTTGGGGTGCGCGGCCGCGCCCACCCCTCCTCGGGGTGCGGTCCGGCGCCCTCTCCTCGCCAAAGGATCCCGGTCCCTCCTTTGGGGGCAACTCCCCGTCCGCCGTCCGCCCAAGGCATCTCCGTGGTTCGTTACGCACTTGGAGCACTTCAGCGCTAGCGCGCGCTCAGAACGTTTTTGAGCGCGATCAGGAAGCTTTCTCACTTTTTGTCTTTCCGGCTTCTCACTTTTTGGGTTTCCGGCTTCTCACTTTTTGGGTTTCCGGCTTCTCACTTTTTGTCTTTCCGGCTTCTCACTTTTTGTCTTTCAGGCTTCTCACTTTTCAGGAACAGTCAGTCGCCTTTTTCGCCTCCAACGGAACTGCCCGAACTGCCCAAGCTGCCCAAGCTGCCCGAGGGGCAAGGTGGTCATTTACGAAAAATGGCGATCCGAGGGCCCCGAACCGGAGAATATGATTCGTCCACCGAGCATTTATGGAAACTACCAACGACAAAATTACCGGGTCGCCCCCGTCCAAAGCTATAAAAGGAGCCCCAAGGCTTCATTTGAAAGGACGTTGACTTCTGGACCCGGGAGAGCTCCTTGCAGACTTTTGCGGAATTCTCCTTCGGCGCTTGAAGATCTCCTTCGTGGACTTGAAGATCTTCATCATCCCGAAAGGCGACTAACCTTCTCACTTCCGAAAGGCGACTAGCATTCTCAGAAGAAAAAGGCGACTAGCCGCCTCATTTTCGAAAGGCGACTAGCATTCTCAGAAGAGAAAAAGACTTAGTTTTTCCGAGAGGTGGCCTGTCACCCTCGGAGCTCGTTCTCTCTCTCTCCAAATATTGTAACGAGCAGCGGCCTGTCGCGCTCAAGTTCTAGTTTCCAAGTTGTAACCCCCAGAAGATAGTGAAGTTTGGTCGGCACAGCTCCGACCGCGTGGTTTTTTACCCTTTCCGGGTTTTCCACGTTAAAAAGTCTTTGTGTACTCAGCAAATCTCTAATTGACTGTTTGCGCGCTTAGTTCGCTCACGAGCTAAGGTGGTTCAAGTAAACCGGTCTACCACGAGCCCTAAGCGTTCCGCAACAATTTGGTTTAGCACTTATTTCTTCTCCCGGGAAAGGATTTTCTATTTATTTTTTGTTTAAATTTTGTTTAACGCTCATTCCTCCTTGCAAAAATTGAATCATTTCTAACCTATCACTTTCTTCTTTTGATTTTGTTTTAAAGCTCATGCCTCATTCGTCCTGGATTTATCCTGCCCATCTTCATACTACAATTACATATTTGTGTATCACCTATTTGATGAATTGGCCTAAATGAAATCGAGAATAAACTTATTTGATGATTTGCCAAAAAATAATTTATCGTTATCTTAATGAACGCCCACACTGAGAAATCGTTCTGGGTCCGCCAGTGGGGGCTGGTATTGTCGCGCGGGGTACGGGGGCCCCCCCCCCCCCATGCATTGTCACTCGTGTGTGTGTCTATATATATATATATATATGTGTGTGTGTGTAAATAGTCACTCACTGACCACCTGCGGGGCGCGGGGCTTATTTTAAAATTTTAAAATTTTTTTTTTTTTTAATATTTTTTTATTTTTTTATATGGTATTTATTATAATTTTTTTGAAAAAAAACTTTATGCAAGTGGTCTGCGAATAGCCAAACGACGCAAAATTGTTTGGCTATTTGCAGACTACGCTGGTCTGTGAATAACCAACCAACACAAAACTGAAAGACTATTCGCAGACCACCTGCGTATGGATAGAAATATTTGGATCTTGATCCAACGGCTCGTATTCGTTTGTCTACCATGTTACATCATAAGGTGATATCTTTATATATTCAACAACATTATTGCACTAACATAGGGCCGCAGACACGTGCCCTTCGACTTGTATAATTAAGTTTGCCACACACATATATATATATATATATATATATATATATACTATTCTAAAAAGAAGTATGACATGACTTTTAAAAATTATGCATTTTAAAACCATCACACAAATCCTATCTGTTCATTCCAAAATTTGCTGAATTGGAAACCAACGAGAGAGAAAGAGAGAGAGAGAGAGAGATAAAGAAAGAAAGAGAGGAGAGAGGCGAAGAAATTGCAATATAAATAGAGGAGAGAGAGAGAGATAAAGAAATTGCAGTGTAGGAGAAAGAGAGAGGGGGAGAGAGAGAGAGGGAGAAAAAAATCTTTTTAAGAATATACACATATTTTTTTGCAAAATAAATATTGTAATATTGATGTATAATTTTTAACGGTTATTTCGAGTACTCATATGTATATGTTGCGGGCGCAGCCCGTAGACGTGTCTAGCACGAGCGAAGCCCGTGCGGAAGCGGGCGAAGCCAGCCTGGACACGGCCGAAGGCCGCCCGACAGCAGCGCGTCGGGGGCAGGCGAAGCCCGCCGTCGTCGGTCGAGTACTGTCGCGCTTGGCCGTAGAGGAGGAGCCCCGTGTCGGGCATTCACGCGCGCGTGTGTGTGTGTGTAATGAAGAGAGAGAAATAAAAAGAGAAGAGAGAGGGAGAGAGGGAGAGAGGGGGAGAGATGTAATATGTATAGTCCTCTTATACCTACATTTAGGGATAGAGGGAGAGAGAAGAGAAAGGGAGAGATAAATTAATTTTCTTAGGTAAAAATTTACATTTATTTACAAAATATAAATAAGAATATTGATTTATATTTGTTTACGGTCATTTTAAGCACTCATATGTATATGTTTTGAATAAAAGATAAGTGTTCATATGCGGACATTTATAGGCGGCCGCATCCCGCTCATATGCAGGCATAACCCGCTTATAGTGCGGGCGACTGCCACGACGAAGCCCGTCGTTGCACTAACGTAGAGTCGGAGGCCCATGCCCTTTGACTTACCGAGACCTCTTCTTGAAGTTTGTGTAATTACAGTTTTCACCCCTCAAACTTTTGAAATTACAATTACCTTCCTCAATATTTATATTTCATAACATCCATGAACAAAAAGATGCCCCTAAAGATTTACTCCAATGGAGTACTTTTGTGCATGGATGCTATGAAATGTAAACATTGAGAGGAGGTTTTTGTAATTTCAAAAGTTAGAGGGGCACAAGTTGTAATTATGCAAACCTCTCCTTGAAATTTGTGTAATTACAGTTTCCACCTCTCAAACTTTCGAAATTATAATTACCTCCCTCAATATTTATATTTCATAACATTTGATGTGCATACGTAAAGATGATGTTTCCCCATGAATTTATAAGCACCATGGAGTGCATTTAGAAGAAGCTCCACTAAGAAGAAATGGAGTTAGTGGGGTCAACGCGTGATCACAAGAGTTGAAGAAACCGCCGCCCAGTCCACGCTCCACCAGGCACCGCGCGCCGCCATAACCGCACCCCACTACTGGGGTGCGATTAGTCTACACCCCACTACTGGGGTGCGGATAGCCACACCCCCATAGTGGGGGTGCGGCCAAGCCGAACCCCATGAGGGTGCGGCCCGACCGCACCCCCTAAGGGTGCGGCCACACCACACTCCCCTGTAACGGGGTTCGGGCAAATCCCCCCTCTTTGAACTCGTCACGCGCTCTCCGGGTTCCGGATTCCGCTCAGAACGTCTCATGTTCGTTGCGCGCTCAGAGCGCTCTCATGTTCGTTGTGCGCTCAGAACGCTCTCATGTTCGTTGCGCGCTCAGAACGTCTACCAGCGTGCTCAGAACGCTCTCATGTTCGTTGCGCGCTTAGAACACCTTCTAGCGCTCTCAGAACGCTCTCATGTTCGTTGCGCGCTCAAAACGCCTTCTAGCGTGTACAACCCTCATTCTCCGAGGGTGGACCCCCCAAGGCCACGTAGACAGAAGTCAAGGTCAAAGGGTCAACACAGAGACCAGCAGTCCAAGATAGAAGCAGAAGAGACCCTGGCGAGTATGCAGGCAATACTCGCCAGGTAGGCGAGTATCAACCAGAAGAGCTCGCCGCGCACAGAAGACAGCAGAAGCCCTGGGCGAGTATTGACCCGGCGTGTGCGAGCAGCACCCAATACTCGCCAGATGGGCGACTATGGCATGGTACTCGCCGAGTAACCCATAGTCGCTGGGTTGGGGGCTGGGCTATAAAAAGCCCCCCTACCTTTTGGTTTTCCTATAAATAGGACCCCAGGGGTACTTGGATTGGCACCTGGACTTGAGCTTTTGGACCCCGATTCCCGAACTCTCGATCCCGTCACCCTTGCTTTCCGCCAAGCCGGTGCCGTCCTTGTACCAAGCTCGGCAATTTTGGTTTCAGAGGGGAAGACTCTCTTGAGCTTCTGGGTACGTGGTGGGACCTCCCTGCCGCAACATCTGGGGTCCTGTTTGTTGCTCTTCTAGCTTCTTCATCGTTGCCAGCCAAGCCATCTCGTTGGGTTGCTGGGCGAGTAGCCTCCGGCTGCATCGGTCCGAATCTTGAGGTCAGGATTTTCCTGGCGTCAACACTTTGGTGCGGTGAGCGTGGACCGTAGTCGTTGGAAGAAAGTTCAGTAAGAAGGCGAGATGGTCGCAGTTGGCGACCATGAGGAGGTAGTCGGCAACCCGTCCGCAAGTGGCGAGTTCGTGACGCTAGCAGTTTTTGAAGCCTTCGCGCAGCGTATGGAGGGGACCGTGCGAGCAGTGCTTCAGCCGCGCGCTGAGGTCACGGCGACCTCGCCGCATCGCCCAGTTCCGTCCGAGGGAGGGAGTCCACCTCGGCGAGCAGGAAAGGAGCACGTGGAGGATGAGACTGAGCGACCAAGGAGGTCGCAGTTCTACTAGCCAACCTCGCAAGGGATTCGCTTCCGCGAGCCGGGCGAGCAGGCGAGGTACCAGGATACTCGCCCATATGGCGAGTATGGAGGTGATACTTTACCAGGTGGAGGATCGTCGCCGGGCAGGAGGGAGGAGCCCCTTCTGCGAGGAGATCCTTGCCGCGCCAGTGCCAGAAGGGTTCAGGGACCCCGCCTTGAATTATTATTCGGGGAAGGAGGACCCCGTCTGACACATCCAATGGTTCGAGAATATAGTCTCTATCCGAACCATGTCGGACGCCTTCAAGTGCAGGTTGTTTGCCATCACCTTCCGTGCAAAGGCCTGAGACTAGTTCCACCAGTTGCCCGCCGGCTCGATCTACTGCTTTGAAGACCTGTGTCGTGGGCTGACGATCCGGTTCGACACGGCCCGGAAGCTGAAGAAGGAGGCAACGGCCCTGTTCTATCTGGTGCAAAGCCGGACGAGGCATTGGGACCCTATATCGAGCGCTTTCAGGAGGAGGTTCTGCAGATCCAAGAGGTGGATAGCAAAATCCTGTTGCTGGCCTTGACGTTCGGTATAAGTCAAGGTCTTTTCAAGTTGAAGCTCAGCGAGAATCCTCCTTACTCCTACGACAACCTCATTCAGAGGGCCAACAAGTTTGTCCGAGGAGAGGCTTCCAACCCTGACTTCTTGGCGAGGCTGGCACAGGTGACCAGAGGCGAGGAAGGAGAGAGGGATGGGATCCCTGAGAAAAGGAAGAGAGGAGAGCCCCGGAGGGAGGAAAAGAAGAGGCCGGAGCGGGAGAAGAAAGGAGGAGAGAAGAGAAGAAGAGGGATGAGCCCAGGAGGAAGGAAGCCAGGAGGAGCATCGAGAGGAGGCCCGTCGAGTCCCCGGAGCGTCAGGAGGAGGAAAGGCGCTATCAGGTCCCCGTCAACCGGCCACCATGGAGGCCGGCTGGACAGCACCAGCGTCGGGATCAAAGGGGGAGATCCCCGGAGAGAAGGCCTTTTCGCCAGCCGGAGAGGCGTCAGGAGAGGAGGAGAGATGAAGCGATGGAGGTAGCCGGGCGTGGCCGCCGTCAAGGAAGGAAGAAGCAGAAGCAGAGGAGGCGTCAAGCAGAAGAGGTTCCCCTCTACTGTGACTTCCACCAGGCGGAGGGACATGCCATGGCTGCCTGCCCAGACTTTTGGGAAGCCCGGAGGAGGCTAGCAGCAGGGGAAGGTGGAGGGGAGCAGTGGAGGATAGAGGCCCCCGCCGAGCCGCAGCAGGGCAGGCTGCCGTCGTTCGAAGGAGGAACGAAGACCGGGTCGACCAGGGAGGTCGGGGAGACCTGGTTCAGGGAGGCAGAGTCGGAGTAATCCATGGGGGAGTGGGGCTGGAAGCTTCCCGCAAGGGGAGCCTCCATCAGATCTACCGCAGGAGTGTCGCCTCGACCTCGCAAGCACCACCCCCGATGGAGGAGATCACCTTTTCTGAGGAGGACATGTTAGGGAATGAGAATCCCTTCCATGATGCCCTCGTGATTCAAGCCGCGGTGAAGGACTTCACCGTTGATCGTATCCTGATCGATAACGGTAGCTCCGTAAACATTATCTTCAAGGGGACGTTTAGCAGACTGGGAGTCGGAGCAGCAAGGGTTCGAGCAGCTGATGGTCCCCTCTTCGGCTTCTCCGGAGAGAAAAAGGAAGTGGAAGGAGGAGCAGACCTCCTTGTAACGCTCGGTGGCACCTCCATCAACTGTCGATTTGTTATCGTCGACGCCCCGAGCTGTTACAGAGCTATCTTTGTGAGGCTGCTTCTCAACGCCTTCAAGGCCGTCCCATCTTCCTACCATCAGTGCTTGAAGTACTGCAAGGGAGACGTCCAGGTGAGGATCAGGAGCGATCCAAGAGCCGCGCGGGAGTGCTATCTCAGCGCCGTCAACACCATCAGCTGGATGGCTGACGCAGAAGAGTTCGGAAGGGTGCTGGAGAGCCCGGCCAGGCTGGAGGTGGCCGAAGAAGTTGAAGAAATCGAGGTACTCTCCGCAGAGGGAGTACCTGGGTTGCTAAAGATCGGCGGATCGCTAAAGACGGAGGAGAAGATCGAGATGGCGGCGTGTCTGCAAAAGAACGTCGACATCTTCGCTTGGAGTGCCGCCGAGATGCCAGTAGTCGACCCTGAGGTTGCATGTCATCACCTCAACCTGGATCCCGCGGTCCAGCCCGTCCGCCAGAAGAAGAGGAGGACCGCCACCATCCTTGCCAAGCCAATCCAGGAGGAGGTGAAAAAACTGCTCTATGCAGGCTTTGTATCGGAGATCCAGTACCCAGGCTGGGTCTCCAATGTTGTAATGGTGAAGAAAACGGGGGGTAGCTGGAGAATGTGTGTTGACTTTTCCTTGATGAATAAAAGCTGCCCGAAGGATTGTTATCCCCTGCCTCGAATCGACGCGTTGGTTGATTCAGCCGTCGGTTTTTCTGTGATGAGTTTTCTTGATGCGTTTTCAGGATATCACCAGATCCGGATGCATCCCCCCGATTGCCGCAATGTCTCCTTCATCACCGATGATGGCTGCTACAGCTACAAGATGATGCCCTTCGGTTTGAAGAATGCGGGAGCCACCTACCAGCGGATGATGGACCACATCTTCAAGAGACAAAAGGGGAGGAACCTGGAAGTGTACGTGGACGACCTCTTAATCAAAAGCAAGAGCGTCCAGCAACATGTGACCGATCTGGTGGAAACCTTCGCGACGCTAAGGAAATTCAAGATGAGACTCAATCCAGCAAAGTGCGTCTTCGGAGCAGGAAGAGGAAAGTTTCTGGGGCATCTCCTTACCCCGGAGGGAGTAGAGCCTAACCCCGACAAGGTTAAGGCGATCCTGGAGATGCAGTCCCCAAAAACGATGAAGGAAGTCCAACGGTTGACAGGAAGGCTGGCGGGTCTTAGCCGCTTCCTCTCCAAGGCCGGTGAGAAATGCTCTCCATTCTTCAAAACACTCCGCAAAACTGAAAGCTTCCAGTGGTCCGAAGGATGTGAGATGGCGTTCGAAAGATTGAAAGAGCAGTTGACTCAGACACCTCTCCTTCAGAGCCCAAAGGAAGGGGAAGACCTGCTCATCTACCTGGGAGTAGGAGCAGAAGCAGTGAGTTCCGTATTGATCCGAGAGGAAGGAAGGAAGCAGCTACCCATCTACTATGTCAGTCGGGTGTTGAAGAAGGCGGAGTTGAAATACCCGATCCTGGAGAAGCTCGCTTTCGCCCTGGTGGTGTCGGCGCGAAAGCTCCGGCCTTACTTTCAAGCTCACTCCATTCGGGTTGTGACTGATCATCCTCTCCGAAATGTCCTAGAGGGAGTGGAACATTCTGGTAGGTTAGCGAAATGGTCGGTAGAACTCAGCGAGTTCGACATTTCCTTCTCACCCCGGGTAGTGATCAAGGCCCAGGCGGTAGCAGACTTCCTGGCTGACTTCTCGGTGGAAACGGAGCCAGGAGAAGAAGCTCTTTATCCGATCCCATGGAAGATGTTTGTGGACGGAGCTTCGGGCAAAAGTTCTGTGGGGGTGGGCATCGTGCTCGTCAGCCCACAGGGAACAAGGATCGAGCAAGCCGTCGAGATCCTCTTCCCCGTCACAAACAACCAAGCAGAGTACGAGGCCATAGTGTCAGGCTTGCGCCTTGACAAGGAGTTGGGGATCCGTGACGTCCGGGCTTTCACGGATTCGATGGTGGTCGCGTCGCAGATTCGAGGCGAGTTCGAGGTGCGCGACACCATCCTGCAGAAGTACTTGGTAAAGGTGAAAGGGATGATTGGGGGCTTTCAGTCCTTCTTCGTCGAGCATGTGCCGAGAGAGGAGAATTCGGCAGCAGATCGCTTAGCCAAGTATGGGCCGAGAGCTGGAGGAACTATTACCGAACTCTTCCATCCATCCATTGAAGAAGGGGAGATGATGGAGATCGAGCAACGCCCTTCATGGATGGATCCCTTCGTGGCCTTCCTAGTCAGCGGTCAGCTCCCAACAGGCGAAGGTGATCAAAGAAGATTCCGGTACAAGGCGGCGTACTATTTACTGCAAAATGGAGAGCTGTACCGCAAAACCATCTCCGGCCCCCTGGCCAGATGTGTCTCTGAAGACGAAGTACCTCGAGTGTTGGAGGAGATTCACTCGGGAGAGTGCGGAAGCCATTCTGGGACTCGCACTTTGGAGCAAAGGATCCTAAGGCAAGGTTGCTTCTGGCCTACTATCCGAAAGAATGTCGAGACCTTCTCAAAGAAGTGTCAGAAGTGCCAACTCTTCGCCCCTCTTCAGTTACAGCCGGCCCAGCAGCTCCGATCAATCACCACCCCATGGCCGTTTGCCATCTGGGGGATGGATTTGATCGACCCTTTCCCACAAGCAAGTGGCCAGAGGAAGTTCATTCTCGTCATGATCGACTACTTCTCTAAGTGGATCGAGGCCAAAGCTTTGGCCAAGACCACCTCTCAAGTCGTGAAGAACTTCATTTGGGGAGAGATCGTCTGCCGATTTGGAATCCCTCTCGCCATCGTCACCGACAACGGTCCCCAGTTTGCCAGCCTGGAATTGGAAGATTTCTGCAGGCAGCTGGGAACCGATCTTCGATTCGCCTCCGTACACCATCCCAGGAGCAACGGTCAGGTGGAGGCCGCCAACAAGCTGATCATCAATCTGCTGAAGAAGAAAGTCGAGAACCTGAGAGGTAATTGGGCAGACCAGCTCCCCTCGGTCCTTTGGGCTTTGAGGACCACTCCTAGCTCAGCCACCGGGGAGACACCGTTCAAGCTCTCTCACGGGTCGGAGGCTCTCATTCCAGTAGAGTTCGAAGTCAGAAGCCCAAGGGTGGTAGCCGCGGAAGACGGAAACGAAGAATGGCGATTGGAAAATGAGGAAGCCCAGAAGCTGTCCCTCGATTACATCGAAGAGCTCCGAGACCTGGCCTCAGCTAGGCAAGAAGAGATCAAGCGCCGAATGGCTAGACATTTTGACAAAAATGTCCGCCTCAAATACTTCAAAGCAGGTGACTTGGTCCTAAAAAAAGTGGACGCGGCAGGCAGGTCAGCAGCCATCGGGAAGCTCAACCTGAACTGGGAAGGACCCTTCATCATCCAAGAAGCTCTCCTGACCGGAGGATACTGCTTGCAGAACCAGGAAGGCGAGCTGCTAGGGAACACCTGGAGCGGCGATGACCTGAAAAGGTTTTATCCCTAAGGGGAATGTACATGCCCCCTCCTTTTGTAAATTTGTTTATAAATAAAAATTTACGTCTCCCTGAAATATGGGATGAGGCAGTCCTTCCTATCTCAGAAAAGTCTTTTAAGGAAGAAGGCCAGTATAGTCGATCTCCACGCTAGGTTGGGAAATGTGCCTCCGACTTAACCCTCGTAAAAACTCAGAACGGATGATGGGACAGTGCCTCGGGTGTGCGTTCCCTTAAGTCCAAGCCTCTACAATGACGGCCGAGATCAGCTCCCCCCTTGCACGTTGGCCGCGGTTCCCACCGACCGCATTTCTCGTCCGACTGAAGAGATTACCAGGAGAAAAGTCTGGACGCCGACCTCCCGATTCGGCAAAGAGATGATCGATTTAACTAGCTCAGGGGACCCTTGAATAAAGGTGTCGTGTACCCTCAAGAGCTGAAAGATCGCAGCGAAGCAAACCGTTTTTTCTAAAATATTGTGTCCGATCATGTGAGTTGGTGTGCTTAAGTGTGCTTAACTCCCTGCTAATTTGTTGAGCAACAGGAAGCAGGTTTGATCCACATCCAGCATCCAAATAGGGTGGAGGCCTCGGGATGGTATGTCCCCTTGGACCTCCCCGACTGCCACTCCCTGCTTGACGTCGTCCTGCATCAACATTCACCGCCGCAAGTTGAAACACGAGCCTCCGACTACACCCTCGTAAAAAACTCAGAACGGATGATGGGATGGTGCCTCGGGTGTGCGTTCCCTTAAGTCCAAGCCTCTGCGATGACGGCCGAGATCAGCTCCCCCATTGCACGTTGGCCGCGGTTCCCACCGACCGCACTTCTCATCCGACTGAAGAGGTTACCAGGGAAAAGCCGGGAAGCCGGCATTACAACTTTGGGAAAGGGCAAGACCGATTCGACCGACCGAAGAATGGAGACATTCCGGCATCCAAGTAGGATGGAGACCTCGGGATGGTGCATTCCTTTGGAACCTCCCCGACCGTCATTCCCTACTTGACGTCATCCTTCATCAACATCCGACATCCAAGTAGGATGGAGGCCTCGGGATGGTGTGTCCCTCCCGACCTCCCCGACTGCCATTCCCTATCTCTTTCCCTTAAAAAAGTCTATTTTTATTAAAATAATTCTAATGTACTCTTCACCAGGTGCAAGGCAAGGCCTTGAGAGCATGTGTCCCTCGAGACCCTCCAAGTGCCCCTCACGACTAAACTCAAGCAGAAGGAACCATTGAAAAGGCGAGTATGAAGGTAATACTCGCCGGATAGGCGAGTATATACCTGCGAGTATACACAGGCGAGCATACAGGTGCGAGTAGGCAGGCGCGAGCATTCAATCTCGCCCCGAGCCGAAGAGCCTAGCGAGCACTCAATCTCGCCCCCGATTCTAAGAGCCTAGCGAGCACTCAATCTCGCCTCGAGCCTAAGAGCTTAAGCGATAGTCAAGACAGGAAGCAGGGCAGAAGAAACAGGTGAGCAAAATTTTGTCCTTTATCATTTGTATGTTTGATGTACATTACAAAAAAATCTTAAAAGGGCTTACAAAAGGTCGCCGGGCGAACAAAAAAGGGTGCCCAGGCGACTAGGCGTCATCCTCGCCATCAATGTCAACATCTGGTTCATCGCCGCCATCGTCATCATCCTCGTCCTCGGAGTCATCATCCTCGGAGTCACCAGACAGCTGGGAAGATGCTCGCAAGGGAGAGGTGGACTCCTCGGCGAGCAGCGCCGGGATGAGGTCCACCACTGTCAGCTCCATCGCCGCCGGCTTCAGAAGGTCGTCCGCCTTCAGTTGGCTCAGGATGACAGTCCCCGTTGCTAGCGTGATCTCCCGACGAATGCGAGGAATATCGTCGCCAAGTATCCTGATCTGCTTGCCGACCCTGGAGGGGCCCGCCACCGCTGGCTGTTGCTCGGCAGGCCGAGTTTCCATCTCAGCGATGCGAACTTGGGCGGCCTCCAAGGCCAGCCGGGTGTCGTCCAGCTCCTTCTCCAGCTGGGAGGTCTTCTTCGCCATCTCCACTTCAGCGGCCTGCAAAAAGAGAAGACGCAGAAGGTAAGCAAACTATTCAGCCAGGTGGCGAGTATCCCACAAGCGAGTATAGAAGCGAGGCGAGTACCTCATGCTCCTTCTCTTTGAGCCCCATGGAGATCATCTTCTTACTTTGGATCTTGATCACCCCTTCATACTCGAGCAATCGCCTTGCCGTTGAATGGGCCAGCTCGGCAGATCGCAGCAGAGATCGCGAGGTTTGGTGAGCGAGATACTCGGAGGTCTCTTCCTGCAGTCTCTCGGCATCCTCGCGACCATAGACGGCGTGGAGCACGTCGAAGCCCTCGCCCTTGTCCTCCCAGTCCTCCGACCATGGCGGGAGGTTGGAGCTTAGAGACACCGCGTGGGCGCTCTCCGACCAGGTCACCAAGGGGCGACCATAGAGATCCTCGCCACGCCCACCCAGGTTGAAGTTCGGATGGGTGAAAGGCTCGCCAGCCTCAGAAGGGTCCGCCTTCTTGCCGAGGTCCCTATGAGCGACCTCCTTCTTCTTCCTCAAGGGCTCGGAGGGCTCTCCCCTCTCCTTCCGCTTCTTCGAAGGCCCAGAACCTTCGCCGACGATCAAGGGCTCATCGCCTCCTGGCGACAAGTCGATGGGCGAGTAGACCCCATCCCCGCGAACAGAGGTCCCCGCACCTCCCTGTGTGGAAGCCGTCGCCTTCACCACCACGGGAAGAAGCTCGCGTGGCAGAACATGGACTGCTGCAACAAGAAGAGAGGTAATTCCAGTTAGTCGCCAGAACGAAGACGAAGAGCGAGTAGTGCGAATACTCGCGCGATAGGTTACCTTCGCCCGGAAACACCTCAGCAAGTTCGTATACTCGCCTCCTCCAGAATACCACATCAAGGCGGCGATTCTTGAAGGATTCGAGCAGTTTCTCGCCACCCTCGTTCAGGAAGGAAACCCCGAAGACGCTCTCCGGCGGCTGGAAGGACCTTTCGGGGATCGCTTGGAAGTCGCCAGCGATGACGACTAGTCGCTCTCCCCAGCGGTGGTTCTTCTTCGCCGTGCCGACCAGTGTGCAGACATGGCTGCACAAGAAGACGACGCCCTCGCCTGTCGCCATGAAGTGAAATATCCGCCTGAAGACGGAAAGGTCGAAGGCGATCCCCTGGTCGCGCAGGTAGCAGAGGAACCCCACGATCATCGCCACCCCATTGGGGTTGATCTGGGCGGGGACTATCCCAAAGTAACGGAGTATCTGGGAGAACTCCGTCCACAATGGTAGTCGCAAGCCCACCTCGAAGTGGCGAGTAGGGAACACCCGCTCAGTGGTCAGGACCGTGTTTAGTCGCTCGCCCTGGCGAGGAAGCCGAGCGACAAACCCAGGCGGGATGCACTTCGCCTTGAAGATCTCCAAGTCCTTCTCAGTCGTGACGGACTTCTTGAAGGTGGTCGCCGCGAAGTTCTTGGCGTGATTGGCACGCCGAACAGTCGCCTCGTCAGACATCTTGGAGGAGAGAAGGAAAGAGAGGTGAGTATCAAAGAAGACAAGAAGAGGGGAGGAAGACGGAAGATACTCGCGTATGAGTTGGAAGGTCGCCGAAAGCGTAATAAATACTCACCCACCCCCCCCCCCCCTATTTATAGTAGTCAGGTAGCTTGGCTTATCAAGCACGACGGCGCGATCAGGAATAAGGGGGTGGCGAGTATTAAGTTAAGGTCGCCAACTCAACAGCACGCATCAGCAAGGAGTCGACCTCCAAGGCGAGAAGACCTGCAAGAAAAAACATGAAAGAAGCTCGCCATGCATAGGCGACACGCAGACAATACTCGCCAAAATGAAAGAAGATAGAAAAAATCAAGACAAAAAATCCATCACAGAAAAAGAAAGCAGAGCAAGTAATGGAGGTCGAGTTTCCAATACTCGCCTAAATAATATGACGTCAAATCAAAAATGTTTCAGAGTTACAAGGGTACTCGCCAATGGCGACATAACATGGAAAGAAGAAAATAAAGAAGGACAACATCTAAGGAGGCGCCTGAATATTCGCCTGAGGATCCGGAGGCTGAGGATGTCGCCCGACCCAGCCAAAGCTGCGAGCTCGCTTGAAGTGCTCGAAGGCTACGGACATCGCGTCCTCGCCCTGCCGCAGCTGATCTTCAATCCTCGCCAGCTGACCAACCGAGCCCATGCTCGCACGCATCCCCACCATCTCGTCATGATGCAGCTGCTGGCGATGCTCGAGTCTCGCAACTCGGCGCTCGAGGTCGCTAACGGTGTGAAGGCGAGATTCTGCACCAGCCAGGCGAGTATCGAACTATTCCAGCCGCGATACTCGCACCTCCAACTCGATCAAGCGACGATGAGCGTCAGTGCTCGCCAGGCGCTCAACCCGCGACTCCATGTCTGTCAGGCGGCGATGGGGCTCGCTGACCGCCAAGCGCTCTAGCTTCGCCTCCAGATCCAAGATCGCGCGAGTGGCCTTCTCTTGATACTCGCGAGGAGGAAGCCCGACGGCGTCAATCAAGGCTCCTATGGGAGTGCGAGCGCGAGCTGCAAAAAAGGGTAAAAATATCAGGGCTTTAACGACTAAAGGAACCAAGTGAAGATAATGGCGACGATCACAAATGGCGACCAAGTACCTGGCCGAGGACTACGAGAATGACGGCGAGGAGATCCCCTGCCTCGCTGAGGAGACGTGCTGTGATGATGATCGCCTCGCCGAGTAGGACAGGATCCAGCGGTCTGATCCCGGCTAGGAGGCGCGTTCCCACGACCGCGACTATCGGATGGTCGCCCTCCCCCCTCGGAGGAAAGAAGCCCGAAGGGCCCTCAGTCCCACCACGGCGCGAGGATTCGCCTTTGTGAGTAGAAGGAGCGGTCGAAATCGAAGGGCGCTGCTCGCCCTGAGTCGTGACGGGAGGAGGAAAAGGAGGAGGTGGCGGAAGCCCACCCACGGGCAGCTGCGAGCTGCTCGCCAACCCCGAAGAATCAAGAGGCGGTGGTGGTGGAAGCAGGTTGCTCGCCAGAGGAGCCCGTTGCTCGCTCATTGGTCTCCTCTCCAGCAAAGAGCTGTGGAGAACTCACGTCGAACGCCCACCACCCCTAGGCGAGATCATTGACGATGATCTCAGAGGAGGCACGGCCAGAGGCTCCTCCTGAGCACCAATGGTAGACGAATCTGCGAGCATAGCAGAAATATTTAGCGACTACGGACCAAGTCAAGACTAATCGAGAAGGTGACGAGTAGGAAGCTCTCTACCTCGCGCAAGAGCGAGATTCTCCGATTGATTCTGGGCCGAGGCCCCCGGCATGCTCGCCTCCTCGGCGACATTTGGAGCAGGAGGATCGGCGGCCGGCGAGTCGCCCTCGTTAGAAAGCCCCAAGTCGTCCAGCAACTGCTGATGTTGGTCGCCCAAAGGGGCGGCGACATCATCTTCAGCGACCTTCTTTATCCCTTTCTTCTTCTTCTTCGCGAGCCTCTTCCTCTTCTTAGAAGCGAGGAAATCCTCAGCCTCGTGACCTGGGCGCGGAGGGAGCGAAGAACCGTCGAACAGGCCAACAAGACCAGCCATGGCCGCCTTAGCCTCTGCAGCATAGTCGCGCGTCATCTTGAGCGAGTTCAGAAAAGACGTGCCATCAGAGACCCCTGCCCCTCTATTTAAAGAGCTCGAGCGTCGGCCAGTGAGATGCCGAGTATAGACCAAATACTCGCCAGAAAGACAGCTCGTCGAATAAGGGTTGGATGATTCTTTCCGAGCAACTACGTTACTCGCAAAGAGCGGGGATTGTGTACAACCCTCATTCTCCGAGGGTGGACCCCCCCCCCCCCCCCAAAGGCCACGTAGACAGAAGTCAAGGTCAAAGGTTCAACACAGAGACCAGCAGTCCAAGATAGAAGCAGAAGAGACCCTGGCGAGTATGCAGGCAATACTCGCCAGGTAGGCGAGTATCAACCAGAAGAGCTCGCCGCGCACAGAAGACAGCAGAAGCCCTGTGCGAGTATTGGCCCGGCGTGTGCGAGCAGCACCCAATACTCGCCAGATGGGCGACTATGGCATGGTACTCGCCGAGTAACCCATAGTCGTCGGGTTGGGGGCTGGGCTATAAAAAGCCCCCCTACCTTTTGATTTTCCTATAAATAGGACCCCAGGGGTACTTGGATTGGCACCTGGACTTGAGCTTTTGGACCCCGATTCCCGAACTCTCGAGCCCGTCACCCTTGCTTTCCGCCAAGTCGGTGCCTTCCTTGTACCAAGCTCGGCCATTTTGGTTTCGGAGGGGAAGACTCTCTTGAGCTTCTGGGTACGTGGTGGGACCTCCCTGCCGCAGTATCTGGGGTCCTGTTTGTTGCTCTTCTAGCTTCTTCGTCGTTGCCAGCCAAGCCATCTCGTTGGGCTGCTGGGCGAGTAGCCTCCGGCTGCATCGGTCCGAATCTTGAGGTCAGGATTTTCCTGGCGTCAACATAGCGCGCTCAGAACGCTCCTGTGTTCGTAGCGCACTCAGAGCGCTCCCGTGTTCGTTGCATGCTCAGAACGCTTCCTTGCGCGCTCAAAATGCTTCCCCGTTCGTTGCGCGCTCAGAACGCTTCTGAGCACGCTCAGAGCACTTCCGCACTCCGGGCATGCTCACTTTTTGTCTTTCTAATTTCTCAGATTACAGGACCCGCTTGTCACCTTTTTCACCTTCAGCAAAGCTGCCCGAACTGCCCGAACTGCCCGAACTGCCCGAACTGCCCGAACTGCCCGAACTGCCCGAACTGCCCAAAAGGCGAGACGGTCATTTACGAAAAATGGCGATCCGTGTGCTCCAAATCAGCCAACGTGATTCGCCCATCAGGTGGTTACGGTGGTTACGACGGCAAAATTACCGGGCTACCACCGGCCAAAGCTATAAAAGGAGCTCAGAACCTTCATTTGATGGGACCTTGCCTTCTGCACCAGGGAGAGCTCCTTTGAAGATTTCCTCAGAATTCTCCTTCGGCGCTTGAAGATCTCCTTCGCGGACTTGAAGATTTCCTTTTTCCTGAAAAACGCCTCAGCATTCTCACTTTTGTTCTCCCGAGCATTCTCACTTTTGTTCTCCACCGTTCTCAGAAGGAAAAACGACTTATGTTTTCCGAGAGGTAGTCTGTCACCTTCGGAACTCTCTCTCTCTATTATTGTAACGAGCGGCGGCATGTCGCGCTCGAATTCTAAATACCTGACTGTAACCTCTCAGAAGATAGTGAAGTTTGGTCAGCACAGCTCCGACCGCGTGGTTTTTCACCCTTTCCGGGTTTTCCACGTTAAAAAGTCTCAATGTATTCAACGAATCTCTAATTGAATGTTAGCGCGCTTGGCTCGCTTTAGAGCTAAGACGGTTCAAGTAGACCGGTCTACCAAGATCACCCAAGCGACCCGCAACAACATCCATGAACAAAAAGATGCCCCTAAAGATTTACTCCAAGGGAGTACTTTTGTGCATGGATGCTATGAAATGTAAATATTGAGGGAGGTTTTACTAATTATATTTCATAATTTGTTTGGAGTGATTTTTAAAAGTTTTCCTCCTTCTGCGGTCAGAAATGCCGAAGAACATGGAATTTTGGGTTGGTTTGGTATCACCTCACCGCTCATCTGTCATAGATGTTGTATATTCAATTGGAAGGGCGGCTCGAACGCCGAGTTTTTTCTGCACACCGACGGAGCGGTGGATCCCATTCTCGGTATTTCGAGCGATGGCGGCTGCATTCGTAAGCATGAAGGATTGACTCTCTAGCTTGGATGGTATCACTCTTTGCTCTAACTTAGGGATTACCCAGATTCATATCCAAGGAGACTCAAAATTGATCATGGATTGTATGGACAAACGAAGATTCGCCGTTTGGAGACTTTGGGCGATTGGCGATGCCATTCTTGATCTAATCCAGAATATGCAATTCTCTTCGGCTCATATCTTTAGGGAGGGAAATATGGTCGCGGATGCGATGACCACTTTTGCTTTGACACACAAGATTAGTTGTAGTTTTACTCATGGTATTGTGCCTATTCATATCTACAGCCTTTTGAATGCGGATTCCTCAAACCACCTTAGGTTCAGAACTCACTCTCTAGGTTCCTCTTTGACTAATTAGGATGTGGGGTAGTTTTCACTTTTCATGAGGGCTCGGGGTAATTCCCACCTCATTTGTATCCTTGTTTACTCTTTTTATTAATATATATTTATATTTAAAATATATATATATATATATATATATATATATATATATATGAGTAGCATAAAGTAGTTATTATTGCTACATTACCACTCATAATATTTTCCCCCAAAAAAACTTTAAGTCTAAGATGTTTATTGGACTAATCAAGGCAAATCAGATGATGCCAAAATTTACAAAGTCAAATTTCGTAGAACTAGAACGCCTTACTTTGAATTGAATCAACAAGAGGGGACATGTTGGACAAACCGATTGACCAATGTTTTGTTTGAAACTGTGAATACATGAAGTTGTGCATGTGAATACATGCACAGATTATGCAATAAGCGGCATTTTGATTCAATAAGGCGACGGGGGCATCAAAGACTTGAGTGTGTGAGTCATCGACATAACTTCACGTTCGAGATGTTCATGCATAGCATGAACGAGGCAAGACTAAGACATTGTGTGGTAAGACTACAATAAAGTCATCATGAGATTTCAACAATATAGCGACAACAGTAAGGTGCAATTAATATGGACGACAACACTGCAAGAACATTGACTTTTAATGACAAAATATATTACGTCAGTAATGATGTACTTGGTGTTAGATGTTAGTTACTAGATAATTTTTTTGCTTAATTAATGAGTATAATAAATAGAAACTTTGACTTTGAGCATGAATAACATGAGTGTCGCAAGGCACAATGCATAATGCCTTAGTGTTCAAGCAACCTTGAACAACACTCATGGTGCAAATACTTAGAAGGACTACACAAAAGACACAACATATGTTAGAGCACCATGTATACATTTGAAAAGAAAGAGTACATCCACACCAAGACTTGGCATAGAACATGTAATGCAAGAATGTTGAAGATGTAGATAAAGGAAGAAGTCATGTCATGCCCACAGTAGCCATGAAATATGTTGTGAGGCCATAATAAAAAGTCTTAGAAGTGACGTTGAGGGTTGTGGCAAAGGATGGCAATATAAGTTGAGGTGCAAGACAGACTTGGATCAAAGAACTTAGTATAATGACTGGATGTACAACCTTGGTGGATGGATGGCAATGGAAGAATCAATATGATATATATGGATTGCGTCAAGACGATGAACACACTAAAGGCCACATCGATGTGAATTGCTAGAAGTTTAGATACGTGCAAATGACGATGGCATGTTGCGCAATACTTACGCGTAGTTGTGATATTCTATGACGTAGAAGGATGTGAAAGTCTTCAATAGATTAGAGAAAAATCTTAAAATGATGGAAGATTCTAAAATAAATGTGGAGTCTTCTGGAATATTCTATAGTCATGTCGAATATCCTATAATATTATGAAATTGTGTATACATTTCTAGCATTTTCTAATATGATTTAGAATAGTCTAGAATATTCTAGAAGAGTTTGAAACCTTCTAAAGAATTATGTGTATGTAGAGAATTCTAGAATGGTGTAGAGTTTTGTATAAATAGAGATTATTCCAGAGTATTCTAGAATACTAATGAATTTGTAGAATAATGTTGAGGCATGTATATAGCCACGAGATACGTGTATAAGAGTTTAAAAGATTATAAGGTATGGTGTTTGTAGAGTTTTCTCTTGTTTGGAGAGAAAAATCAGTAAACACTATAAAAGAGAATTAGTCTTCATTTGGAGGGAAGCAATGTAAACAAGTCATCAAAAAGTTAAGAGTTGTAAAGCTTTTAAGTTGTGGATATAAGTTTTAGTATTCCTTCAATCTTGATTATTCTCTCTCATCATTATATACTTCTGTGTGTGTGCGTATTATTTTGCTTCTAGTGAAGAGGTGAATGTTGACTTAGCTATTTGCGAATGACCAAAAAAATGTTGAGGTTGCACAGATCAATGTTTGAGCATGGTGCCAGTGTCGTGTCCGTGACAACGAGCCCTTAATGTAACTTTATGGCCATCAATATTCCCATTTTCCTATGTTTCTCCTTAACTTCCGTTGGGAATATTATCCTCAATGTTCCCTTGATTTGAAGAGGCATCACTCACAATGCTAAGTACATATTATATTTGATAAAATCTATTTTGTCTCAAGATTTGTACAGGGAGATGATATTTCATACAATGGAATAGAGTCAAAGGTGTGTTGATTAATCAGCTGAGAAAGTTTCCCTGTCTCAGCTGAACCGCTAAGACGAGGACAGGTGCCGCTGAGAAGCAACATATCTCTACTGAGCTGCAGATAGACAGAATCCGCTGAGAAGAGAAACTGTTTCAGCGGATCTGTTGGAACAACCATATTACTGATTTGGGCTAGGATCACTATCTGCTGACTAGGATTAATTTGACCCCAATGTATAGTCTATGGGTCAAGAGTTTAGGCTGATAGAACTTAAGAAAAGACAAGTTCTCTACGTTCGACGAACTCCATCCTGCGTTCGACGAACTCCATCATGCGTTCGACGAACGACTTGCTCTCTGCGTTCGACGAATGGCTTGCTCCTGCGTTCGACGGACGGCTTGCTCCTGCGTTCGATGATCTCGCTCTCTCAGCGGCTCAGCGGCTCAGCGGTCGACGAAATTATCCACTCTCAGCGGTCGATGAAATTGTCCTCTCAGCGGTCGATGATTTTATCCAGTCTCAGCGGTCGACGAAAATATTCAGTTCGACGATCTCAGTTCTCCAGCCAGGCCAGCAGATAAGTTCTCTCAGTTCGACGAACTTTAGCGTCCGTTCGACGAACTCAGTCTGCGTTCGACGAATATCTTCAGATCGACGAACTCAGCTCTGAGATCAACGAATCCAATTCTGTTCGACGAAATTTATTGAGATCGACGAAAAATCTCTTCAGCAGATTTATTTCAGAAGATCAGTTATTATTTCTCAGATCTCAGATCGTCTATCATCAAAATATTCAGATCAACCTTCAGCAAGTTAAGTAAGAGATTTATTTCTTTCCTTATTATATTCCTTTCTCTTCCCGAGAGAAAATAGTCGTTGGCTTATATTGGGAAAATGATATTATCATATTAATAAGGAAAAGGAATTAAATATTTGCCGAATCAGTTTGCAGTTCCAAGGAAAATAATCAATGCAGATTATTCTATTCCTTTCTCAGATGATTTGAATTTCAAATCATAGATATAATCTAAAATGAATAAGGAAGAAGCATAAGTAATAGATTATTTCTTGACAGCATTAGAGGACAACAATATAGAATAGCAGTACAGGAAAAAGAAAGAGGAAGAGGAATACAGTCAAGAAAAATATACAGCAAGAAGAAAGAAGAAAAAGCTAATAGATCATCTTCATCTTCTTCAAGCAGCAATTTCATTCACTGAGAACAACATCAACATTATTCTCTCAGTTTTCTGCTGCTAGATCAGATATTCAAAGAGCAACAATAATTTGAGGAACTCATTCTCTCAGATTCATCAGCTACAGGAAGATCAGAAATTTCAAGAGAAAGCTCCAGCCCTCAAGCTGTCAAACATTTTCAATCAAGCAGAGGAGCTTTACAACATCAACAATCCACTAGAGTCTTCTCTCAGAATATTGATAGAGAAGAACTTCATAACCCTTCTTTACCTCCACTTGTACATGATTATAACTCCCTTTAAAAGTTAACCCCTTGGTGGCAGGGCACCTGAACAAAAACTTGTGGTTAGGTTAGAGCACCTGATGAAAAGCTCACTTGGTGTGTGGACACCTAAACAAAAACCCCTTGGTGATAGGGCACCTGATCAAAAACCTAGTGGATCCTACCAAGTGTGGTAGAAGAGTAGACGTACCCAGTTTTATTGGGGAAATACTATAAAAATCCTTGTGTCCTTTGTGTTGTGATTTTCTGTGTGCTGTGCTGTGTGCTTTGTTTTATTTTATTTTATAACTCACTTTGCAATACACATATAAGTATCGCTATTTTAATTCCGCTATAAAATTAAGTGAAAAGTTTTTAATACTCTTTTCACCCCCCCCCCCCCCTTTAGAGTAAATCTAAGATCTAACCTCCCTTTCAATTGGTATCAAAGCGTGGTTGTTTATATCAATCACTTTCAACTGATATCAATTGCACTTTCAGGATCCACTGGGACGACAACTGCTCAACCGCTGAGACTGGAAGCTGTCTCAGCCCAGCCGCTGAGACAGATTCAAATATTAAGGAAAACAAGTGGCGTGACACGCCTTTGGCGCAAACAGTTGTAAAGGGAAATTAGAGCCAACCATCTGTTCCCAAGGTGTCAGAGCTTTCCCTTGAGTGTCGTTGGAGATGCGCAGAGTATAAAAGAAGAAGTTAGGGCACTTTTGAAGAAGGGGGTCAAGTGCTAAACAAATTTGCTACTGTTCCATTGACTGGTAGTGTTCATACCCTCCTAGTAGTGGAGGAGCTCATTCCACTATCTCCGTCTGGCCATGACGGGAGATGCCTGAGCAGTTAGCTACCCCTCAAAAAGCGAGAAGTAACGGTCTATGTCGACATAGCAAATATGCATGGGTTAGTCATCATATCATAATCATAGCATTGCATTCATCATTTATAATCATAGCATTGCACTGCATTAGGTCCATCATATAAATTAGTATGAGCTCTTTTATATGATGGGTTACAGATTGGAAACCTTAACTTATAAGTTTGTATGGGCATTCATATAAGTTAAGGTACGTTGTGAAACTGCTATATACTGCTTACCCCTGTTCTGTTATACTACTTGCTTTTACTCCGTCACTGTCTTATTACTTGTTAGATGTTCTTTCATACATTTGATACACTGCTGTAGTTACATCCGTCCTTGCCACCTGTTTTTGCTATTACTGACTATATTGCAGCTTTTTTCATTCCCTTTCGCCCGGTGCCTTGGAGTCGCCGGGGGAGAGGATGCGAAGCCACTTAGTCTTTATGACTAACGGTTGTTACACCACTACTTTTAGGAGCATCAGCGTACTACACAGGAGGACAGCCAATTCAGGTTTGCAGGGCTGGTGATTACGGTACCTTCGCTACCGTCAGTGGCAGATTTGAGCGAGTGGTTAGGATGTAGCCTTAGGGCAAGTTTATACTCTGATGATATGCAAGAGCTTGTTAGCTTCATGTCTTTTGTACTGTTTGGACATTATTACTAAATTGTGAATAAATGGCTTCTATTGTTCAATTATTGATGGGTTGGCATGATGGTATTGGAAATAGCCGGCAGGATAGGCGTCTTGTGGAGGAGGCTAGCTCGTGTGCTGGCACTTCCGCAAGGCGGCTGTCCTGGGCATAGGACTCCCCTCGGCCGTGTCTTGTGTTCTGGAAGGGGGGGTCTTAATCAGCAGATTTTGTCTTCAGTTCGACGAACTCTTTCCTGGGTTCGACGAACGTCGTGTTTCAGTTCGACGAAATTGCTCCTCAGCTCGACGAACTCAGTCATCCAGCCAATTCAGCAGATTTTGTCTTCAGTTCGACGAACTCCAGTTTGAGTTCGACGAACTCCAAAAACTCAGATTTGTCTTCGACGAACTCCAGTTTGAGTTCGACGAACTCAGTTTTGTGTTCGACGAATTAATTCAGTTCAACGAACCCCAGATTCAGTTCGATGAACTCAGCTTTATGATGTAGTTTCAGATACACTTACAATTATAAGAGCAATCAAATTCAATTACTAGGTTTAATTTTACCTAAGTCTTAAGCCATATAAATAGCTTAATGATTGATTAAAATATCACACTTTCCTTCAACCTAGCCGACGAGATAAACCCTTCCCCCCTCCGACTCAGTGACCTGTAACTCAAAAGAAATGGCGCCAAAGATGGCAAAAGAGCTGCAGGACGGCTATGAAATAGTTAGGGATGGATTCTTGCATGCTCCAGAGGAAATTAAAGTTGTGATTGATCTTCTATCTGCCCAAGGTCTTGAATATATCCTATATGAGCCTTCAACAATTCTCAAAACAGAAGTTCTGGAATTATTCTCAAGTGCTAAGCTGTCCTCCTCAAAGTCAGCCATTAAGGGAAAGATAGGAAGTAGGAGGATAAAGATATCCCATAAGAAAATTGAAAAGGCTCTTCAACTGCCCTCCTGCAGTAAAGAAGAAGAGGTTGTTGTCTCTGAGGAAGACAAAGCCAATGCCTTACAGTGGTGTGCCTACTCTGATGCCAAACTTGGCTCTCTTAAGAGGAAGTTCTTCAACCAAAGAGGCAAATTGCTCTCTGACATAGTTGGCAAGGCCATACTGTGCAAACCAAGCTCTCATGACACAATCTCCAAACACATGTTTGAATTGATGTCAAGAGTTATCCTACAGAAGAATACTTCCTGGGCAAAGGTACTGTTTCAGAGAACTATAGAATGTCTGCAAGCCCCCAACTTAGGAAGAATCCCATCTATCTATCTTCTAAACACCTACCCAGACTACTTTAACAAATCCAAAGGATTCAACCTCCATTATCTAAAAAGAATAGACATAAAAACTCTAGACAGATTTACTAGGGTTCTTCCAATGAGCCAACCTTCTCCATTGATGGAAAATAAAAAGGGAGTTCTGGTGAAGGAGATGAGGAGAAGAAGAATGATATACTCTGACTCAGAACAAGAGCCAGAAGAAGATATACAAGATCTGGATAATAAAGTTCCAGCAAGCAGTACTCCACAGGATAACCAAGGAAATAATCATAACACTGAAGGTCATGCAAGCATTAATCCTGAACCAGAGAGACATGATGATGCTGAGATAGTGCATCAAGAGGATAAAGAAGACAGTGGCACAACTAATAGAAATAACACTGTTGAAACCGATTTCTCGGTCTCGTGTGGAGCTCGGGGCCCTCACCGAAATGAGGGGCAGCTAGCCCTTACCGGTCCCTCGGGAGAGGTAAGGCCGATGATTTGAGCAAAGAACAAAGACCCTAGTCTCAGCGAGGAGGTCCCTCCACTAACCCGGAAGATCGTTGAGCGCTTCCCCTCCCAAGCCAAAGCTAAGACTCGGGCACCTTGGAGAGCTAGAGAGCCCAAACCAAAGCGACCTAGGGAGAGAAGAGCTCAAAGATAATGAGCCGGTCACTTCCAAGGTGCCCTTTGAGGTCTATTTATAGATTTTAGTTTTGTGGTCTGTCAATAACCAAATCCCGCTGTCCATTCTCACTATCCGCACACCGGATTGGTCTGCTAACAGCCAAACTCCGCTGTTCGGAGAGGCTAAATGCAGACCACCGGGGGCCCCTTGGTAAAAATCCCTTCCTGGACTTTTACGGGGCGAGCCAGCCCGCTTCGCGACCTCCCTCGCGAGTGGAGCTCGCGAGCCTCTGGGTCGGCGAACCCCAGGGGTATTATCGGCACATTACATGGCTCGCTCGCCTGCACTACCTCGGCGAGTCCCAGGATGACTATCCGCTCTCACTCTAGGCGGGCTCGCCTAGCGAACTCCTTCCTCGACTGGTTGGGCTCGCCAATAGCGACCCGGCCAAGCCGACCTCCCTCGCGAGTGGAGCTCGCGAGCCTCTGGGTCGGCGAACCCTAGGGGTATTATCGGCACATTACATGGCTCGCTCGCCTGCACTACCTCGGCGAGTCCCAGGATGACTATCCGCTCTCACTCTAGGCGGGCTCGCCTAGCGAACTCCTTCCTCGACTGGTTGGGCTCGCCAATAGCGACCCGGCCAAGCCCCAAAATGGCTATCCGCACCCCAAAATGGCTAACTGTACCCCAAAATGGCTAACTGTACCCCAAGGTTCCAGGCTCGCCTAGCGAACTCCTTCCTCAACTGGTCGGGCTCGCCTGCACTACCCTTGCCGAGCCTCAAAGGAGCCGGTTACCTTCCCTCCGCTGGGCTCGCTCGTCTGCGCAGTCTCTTGCTCTTCCTTGGCCTGCCTCGCCGGAGTTCAGGGTTCGCCCCTCTTGCTCGCCTCCTCGAGCGCGAGCCGCTGATTTCTTCCTGGCGAACATCGGGGTTGTACACAATCCCCGCTCTTCGCGAGGTTGCTCTAAGCTCGCGAAGATACATCCAACCCCTGGTGTTCGCCGATTCTGCTGACGTGGCGGGAATCTTTTGGTGGGTCCCCTGCCCGAAACTATAAATATTGTCCACCGTGGCTAGTGATCAAGCCTTCCCTTTTGCTCCTTTCTCGCCGAAATCGTTCTCCCTTCAGAATGTCTACCAAGCAGAGCGCGTTGGAACGACTGAAGGCTTCTAGGGAGATGGCGAATGCTCGGGCCGCCGAGCGCAACGCATGGATGTTCAACCCTGCCACCTCTCCCCAGACCAAGAAAGCCATGACGGTTAGGAGGTCGCCGAGGGAGGACGTGACATTGCCTCCTGATTCCCCCCCTCCGCCGAATACCGTGCTCGCACAACAGGTATCCTCAGTCTAAATTCTTTACATCGGCCCCTTGCTCATTTCCTTTCTTCTCGCAGAATCCTCCACCTGAGGACCGCCTGGCGAGCCTTACGCTGACAACTTTCTGTGCTCCGTCCCCCGCGAGGCTGGGATTGCTAGATGCTGGGGTCGGGACTTCGTCCCAACAGGCACCTCTCTCGCAACCTCGTAAGTCACTCGCACCCTACTTTATCTCCGCTTGAGTCTGTGATATCTACACGTTGGTGGCCTATGCAGATACCCCATCGTCGAGTCCCAAGGAGAAAGTCTCCACCCCGGTGAACTCGCCGGTCCCGCCTAAGGTTAACGTGGCGACCCCTGGCTTCGGTCTGATGGGCAGGCGAAGTCCAGGCGGCTCGCTTCTCGACGGCGCCCAAGTCGCGGAGAGAGTGGTATACCCTCCTGGTCTGGGGAAACCCCATGTCTCGGGATTCCGCGAAAACTTCCAGGGTCGGCCGGAGTCTTCACGCAAGCCCCGTCGCGAGTCCCCCTACTCGCCAGGTTAGCATGTTTTCGCGTGCTCCCATCTCTTGCTCGCCCTCGGATCCTACTAACTCTTCCTTCGTTGAAATCCCAGGAGCCACCCCTGAGTCAGAGCACGGGAGGATGGAGATGTCACCACCGCCTTCGCCTAGCCAGATTGAAGACTTCTTGGGTGACCCTGGCGACCCCGTGCGGATGAAGAGTCGGGTGTCCGAGGTGCTTCAGAAGCACGGCATGATGTTACGCGAGTTGGAGGAGCGGTATGACGCGGACCGGGCTGCCTTTGACGAGAGATTCGCCGTGTTGGAAGACGCGAATGCGCGCTTGATCGCCGAGGCGGAGCCGGCGCCTCGCGCAGATGTTACCTCGCCCGGCGTGCACATCTCGCGGGGCGAGGATCAAGCGCACCTAATCCTGCGCGAGTTTAAAGCGCTTCGCGAATACCATTATCCGAGAGTGCCGCCGCGTGCGGGCAAGCGGGGTCGGGGTCGCTGGAAATGGCTTCCTTACCCCTGAGGCTGTCGCGGGTTTAATTCTACTATCCTTTTGCTTTTATTCCTTTCATGACGTCTGTTGAACAATATCTGGTGTGGTAATATTCGCGAGTCCGTCGCGACTCGCCTTTTATCGTTTTTTCCTTTTTAATTTCCCTTTATTTCTGTGGTGTGCATGTGGTTTATTCGGTTCGTCCGCTGTGTTTGATATGATCGCCCTCGCGGAGCGCTTGCGAGCTTATGTGCAACGCTATGCCCGGACCCCTTTTCCTCGCGGGCCGGCCTTGGGCGGGACTCAATTACCGCGCGACGGCGAGCCCTGGCTCGCAAGACTGCAGTCCCTTTGAGCAGAAATCTACTTTATTTTAGCTATCCGCACTCCCGACGCTTCGATTCCCGTGCCCATCCGAATTTCTTATAAATAGTTCAGATTCACTCTCCTACCCGCCGCATTTATTTCTCCAGTCTTCTCGCGTCTACGCTCATCTCCGTTCTCGCAAGATCGTGCTCGCGTTTGCTGCTTGTAAGTTGCCTCTTCCTGACTCGATGCGGACGAATCAGCAAATGGGAGCGGAGGGCGAGAGCGAGGGGCGGTCAAAATGCGCCTCAGCGTTTCAAGCCAACGAGTTCTACTGCGCGAACATCACAGCCGAGGAGTATAAACTCGCTGTGGACCGCTATCTCCCGGAGGGTTATTTGGCTCGCTGTCCGAGTGAGAGATCTACATTGAACGAGACCGGGGCCGACGAGCTCGCGATCCCCATTGCGCACTTCGAGAATGGGTTGCGACTCCCTTTGTGGCCTGAAATTCGTCAGGTACTTCGCCCAGCCTTCTCGCTACTTCGTGCCCGCTATAGCAACTTTCTCATCGTTCTTTGTAGGTGTTGCGGTATTATGGGGTGTTACCGAGCCAGTTGACCCCAAATGCGATCGCGGATATTGTCGCGTTCGCCAGTTACCTGCGGGAGGAGAGGATCGAGTTCAGCCTCCTCGTCTTCCGCAAGGTATTTTCCTTCCGTGCCTTCCGAGACGGGACTACCTATTTCGCGAGTCAGCACGTCACCGTCTGCGAGACGGTGAACAAGAGTCACTATTGGACCCAGAAGTTCCTCCTGGTGAAGGGACCCTTCGACAACCTCCACTTCACCCCCCTCCAGCGGGATGACGCCACTTACCGCCCTCCGAGCTCGCTGAGCGGCGCCGACGCCAAGCTCCTCCAATACCTCTCCGGCAAGAGCTTTGAAGTCGCCTATCTGCGGCGCAATGTCGACTCGCTACTCGTCGTTCCTCAAGGGGAAGGTAGGGCTCGCTCTCGCCCCACTCTCCTCTCCTTTCTTCGTTGTATAACGCTCTTATTTTACAGGCGAGCGCGAGATCCCTGTTAATCCCCCGCACGCACAAGGCATCACTCTCACGGCGGACACCCTCGCGACTGCGGCGGCAGAGGCTTGCCGCGATCTTCCCGCCGCCGGGTCCGGCAAGAAGCGGCCCCCTTCTGCGAGTCAGCCGGGTTCGCGGTCTTCCAAGAAGTTGAAGGGAAAGACCCTCGCTACCAAGGATAGGAGCGCGGTCGTCTATCTAAGCGAGACCGACGGCTCGCCTCCTTCCCCTGCGAAGAAGCCTGACCCCCCGGCGGACCAGGGCGCTGGGAGTTCTTCCGTGACCCCTCAACCCAAAGGCCACAGGAACTTCGGTCTGGGCGAGAAAGTTTCTGACATCCTCGGCGAACCCCTGCTCGCTTGGGACCCCAATGCCAACCGGATTTCCTGCTCCACCCTCCACCCCTCCTGGGTGGAGCTTGGTAAGGCTGGGGAGGAGGCGTTCTCTCTCTCTCCTTCGGCTTATATGGCCGCGAGGACGCCGCTGCTTATAGAGATATGGGTCCACGGCAACTGGTCTATGAAGAAATGCGAGCCCAGTTCCGCTCGACGGAACTCGCGCATATGGCGGGGCGCCGCTATCTGCAGGCGGATAGGGATATCCGCGCGTACCGGGAGGAGCTCAAGAGAGCTCGCGAAGAGATCAAGGGTCTTAAGGAGAGGGAGGAGGTGACGGAAAGCCTTCTCGCCGGGATGCAGGGCAAGATGGTAAGTGATCCTTGGGTCTCTTTTCTTTGCCGTTCGCGACCTCTAGCCTTCTCCTAACTCGTTTGACGCTCAGGATGCCGACGTAGCCACCAAGCTTCTCGCTCGCAACGGCGAGCTGGAGTTGGAGAATACTATGTTGAAGGCTCGAGTGGATGAGCTGGTTCGCAGCGTGCTACCTCCCTCTCCTGGGCGAGTCGGCCCCCAACAGAAGGCTGCCGAAAGTGAGGAGCAGAGGCGGCGAGATGCACAGGAGGTCGCCAACCTTGTCTTCACGACCCTTAAGGATGCGAGCCTGCTGGCCGAGGACGCGATGGAGTTCACAGCGGAAGACGTCTGCCCGGACCTCTTCGCCTTGGCTCCATGGTTGGGGGCTCGCAAAGATGGCGAGGGCCCTCCGGAATGACCTCCCTTTTTCCTTCCCCTCTTCTTGCGAATGTATATTATTCTTTTTGGGCTGGCGAGATTGCCGCCGAACATAGAAGGACCTTGTGATAGTTTTTCTTTCGTTAACATTTATGATCATGCTTGTGTTCATTTCTTTCATCGCATTGGGTTTCTTTTCAACCTCTCCTAGCTAATTGTTACGCGGTAGTGTTCTCGGAGGGCTCGCGAACAGGCATGTCTGGGCTCGCCTCGCCAAGGTTTTCTTCTCACGGATCACGTGAACCCGGGTTGTCGTTGCCCGCGAACACTGCCCGGTGAACCTAACCTTGGCGAGCATGGACACAGGCATCCCGCGAGCTGAACTTCTCTGACTATAGTATTTCAACACGCTACCTTAGGCTTCACCTGCCTCGATCCAAACCCTTCTGGCTCTAACACCTCAACCTATTAACATAGCCCTTGACCTTTGTTAGTAGCCTCTCCAGAGATCAACCAGAACCCCCCGTCTAGGTGAGAGCCCGGGGGCGGAATCGATCTGGGGCGTTTCAGCACCAATATGTCCAACCTTGCCAGCCTCTCCAGAGATCAACCAGAACCCCCCGTCTAGGTGAGAGCCCGGGAGCGGAATCGATCTGGGGCATTTCAGCACCAATATGTCCAACCTTGCCAGCCTCTCCAGAGATCAACCAGAACCCCCCGCCTAGGTGAGAGCCCGGGAGCGGAATCGATCTGGGGCATTCCAGCACCAATGTGTCCAACCTTGCCAGCCTCTCCAGAGATCAACCAGAACCCCCCGTCTAGGTGAGAGCCCGGGAGCGGAATCGATCTGGGTCGTTCCAGCACCAATATGTCCAACCTTGCCAGCCTCTCCAGAGATCAACCAGAACCCCCCGTCTAGGTGAGAGCCCGGGAGCAGAATCGATCTGGGGCATTCCAGCACCAATGTGTCCAACCTTGCCAGCCTCTCCAGAGATCAACCAGAACCCCCCGTCTAGGTGAGAGCCCGGGAGCGGAATCGATCTGGGGCATTCCAGCACCAATATGTCCAACCTTGCCAGCCTCTCCAGAGATCAACCAGAACCCCCCGTCTAGGTGAGAGCCCGAGAGCGGAATCGATCTGGGGCATTCCAGCACCAATGTGTCCAACCTTGCCAGCCTCTCCAGAGATCAACCAGAACCCCCCATCTTGGTGAGAGCCCGGGAGCGGAATCGATCTGGGGCATTCCAGCACCAATGTGTCCAACCTTGCCAGCCTCTCCAGAGATCAACCAGAACCCCCCGTCTAGGTGAGAGCCCCGGAGCGGAATCGATCTGGGGCATTCCAGCACCAATATGTCCAACCTTGCCAGCCTCTCCAGAGATCAACCAGAACCCCCCGTCTAGGTGAGAGCCCGGGAGCGGAATCGATCTGGGGCATTCCAGCACCAATGTGTCCAACCTCGGCACCGCAGCAGTTAAAAGCATAACAAACGAAAGTAAGATATTGATTGAATAACATAATAAAGTTTTCAAGGGTAGAATCGTTTCAAATCATCCCCACTCCGAGCCCGGTCAAGAAGTATCCCTTCCACATCCTGGAGGTGATACCCCCCCCCCCCCCGACTTGAGCACCTCGCTTACAATATATGGGCCTTCCCAGTTGGGGTTAAGCTTACCCACTATGGCCCCTCTGCCGGCCGCATCGACCTTCTTCAGGACTAGGTCCCCTTTCTGAAAGTGCTTGATCCGGATATGTTTGTCAAAATATCGAGCCATCCGCCGCTTGACCTCTTCCTGCCTGATGGTGGCCAAGTCCCGGAGTTCTTCCACCAGGTCCAAGGACAGCCTCTGCTCTGCATTGTTACCTTCTAGCCACTCTTCATCCCCCTCGCTCGCAGCGGTCACCCGGGGGGTCTTAACCTCGAACTCTATGGGGAGAACGACCTCGGACCCGTGAGAGAGCTTGAATGGAGTTTCCCCGGTGGCGGTACTCGGAGTAGTCCTCATTGCCCAGAGGACGGAGGGTAGTTGTTCCACCCAGTTTCCTCGAAGGTTCTCCACTTTCTTTTTTAGCAGGTTGACGATTATTTTGTTTGCCACCTCCACCTGCCCATTGCTCCTCGGGTGGTGGACCGATGCGAACCTAAGATCAATGCCGAGCTGGGTGCAGAAGCCGACAAACTCTTCACTAGCAAACTGCGGCCCGTTGTCCGTCACTATAGCTAGGGGGAGTCCATGCCTGCAAATTATCTCCCCCCACACAAAATTCCTTACAACCTGAGAGGTTACCTTAGCGAGTGCCTTCACTTCTACCCACTTGGAGAAGTAGTCAATCATGACCAGCAAGAACTTCCTCTGGCCGCTGGCTTGGGGAAAGGGGCCGACCAGGTCCAACCCCCATATGGCGAAGGGCCAGGGGGCTGTGATGGTCCGGAGTCTTTGGGCCGGGAGGAGCTGGAGTGGAGCATAGAGCTGGCATTTTGGACATTTCCTCGCGAACTCAACCGCGTCTTTGCTGAGAGTGGGCCAGAAGTAGCCTTGCCTCAACACCCTCCCTTCCAGGGTCCGACTCCCGGAGTGACTGCCGCACTCCCCGGAGTGGATTTCTTCCAGCACTCTCGGGATCTCCTCCTCGGAGACACAACAGGCCAGGAGTCCCGAGAGAGTCTTTCTATATAGTCCCCCTGCATGCAAAGAGTAGTAGGCGGACTTGTACCTGAAGCGTCTCTTGTCCACATCCTCTCCAGGGAACTGCCCGGAGGATAGGAAGGTGATGAACGGATCCATCCATGAGGCTTGTTGATCTACTTCCATCAATTCTCCTTCCTCGATGGAGGGCCGGAAGAGTTCTGAAGTCGTCCCCCCCGCTCGGGGACCAAACTTGGCTAGGAGGTCCGCCTGGGTGCTCTCCTCCCTCGGCACGTGCTTGATTGAGAAGGTGTGGAACTTCCCGATGATTCCCTTAACCTTCTCTAGGTATAGTAGGAGGGTTGGATCCTTTGCTTCAAACTCTCCTTTGATTTGGCATGCTACCACCATGGAGTCCGTGGAGACCTCCACGTCCTGCACACCCAGTTCCCGGGCCAGCCGAAGGCCCGCTATCACTGCTTCGTACTCCGCCTGGTTGTTGGTGATCGGGAAACGGATGTTTAAGGCTTGCTCAATCCGAGTCCCCTGAGGACTCACCAGGACTATTCCCCCCCCCCCCCCCCCCGAAGGAGTATTTTCCCGACGCTCCGTCCACCAACATCTTCCATGCTTCTGGGGGAGGTGGCTCGTGCTCCTACTTCGGCCATGAAGTCTGCCACCGCTTGAGCCCTGATGGATGTCCTGGGTACGAAGGTGATATTGAATTCGCTTAACTCCACAGACCACTTCGCCAACCTTCCTGAGTGCTCCACCCCTTCCATGATTTTGCGGAGCGGATGGTCCATCACTACTTTAATTGAATGGGCTTGAAAGTAAGGCCGGAGCCTCCGGGCCGACACCACCAATGCGAAGGCTAACTTTTCTAGGATCGGGTACCGGAGTTCCGCCTTCTTCAGCACTCGGCTGACGTAGTAGATTGGGAACTGTTTCTTCCCCTCCTCCCGGACCAGCACGGAACTTACTGCTTCGGATCCTACCCCTAGGTATAGCGATAGGTCTTCCCCTGGCCTCGGTCCCTAGAGCAGAGGGGTTTGGGTGAGCTGTTCTTTCAGAGCTTGGAAGGCCTTCTCGCATTCTGGGGTCCATTCAAACTTCTTGTTTCCCCGCAGTACTTTGAAAAAAGGTGCACATTTTTCTCCCGCCTTGGAGAGGAATCTGCTGAGCCCAGCCAATTTCCCTGTGAGGCTCTGGACCTCCTTCGGATTTCTCGGCGACTCCAACTCCATCACCGCTTTAACTTTGTCCGGGTTGGGCTCCACTCCTGTGGGGGTGAGCAAGTGGCCCAGGAACTTCCCTCGGCTCGCCCCGAAGACACACTTCAAGGGATTGAGCTTCATCTTTTACCGCCGCAGGGTCCCAAATGTCTCTTCGAGGTCGCGGAGGTGAGTCTCGAGGTCTCGGCTCTTAACCATGAGGTCGTCGACATAGACTTCTAAATTTCTTCCTTTCTGCTCGCGGAAGACCCTATCCATCATCCTTTGGTACGTAGCCCCTGCGTTCTTGAGCCCGAAGGGCATCATCTTGTAGCAATAACATCCTTCTCCCGTGATGAAGGAAACATCCTTGATGTCCGGGGGATGCATGCGAATTTGATGGTAACCTGAAAAAGCATCTAAGAAAGACATTACAGAAAAACCAACGGCTGAGTCAACCAGCGCGTCGATCCTGGGCAGGGGGTAGCAATCTTTCGGGCATGATTTATTAAGAAGCGAAAAGTCGATACACATACGCCACTTACCTCCTCCCTTCTTTTCCATAACGACGTTGGAGACCCAGCCTGGATACTGGATCTCTGATACAAACCCGGCCTGCAGGAGTTTGCCCACCTCTTCGCGGATGGGTCCTTCTAGCTTGTCTGCGACAACCCTCCTCTTCTGACGGATGGGGCGGGCACCAGGGTCGAGGTTGAGGCGATGGCACGCCACATCCGTGTCGATCCCGGGCATTTCTGCGGCGCTCCAAGCGAAGACGTCCATGTTCTTTTGTACGCAAGCCAGGATCTCCGCTTGATCTCCTGGGCTGAGTTCTCCGCTGACCCGTACTTTTTCCACCACCCCTAGCCGGGTGGTGACCTCGAGCTCCACGACCTCGTCCAGAGCCTCCAACCGGGACTGCTCTCCCCAAGCCTTTTCCTCTTCGGCATAAGCGGGAGCTTGGGTCTCTTCCTCGACTTCCTTCCCTACCACCATAAGCTCTTCCGCCCTTCCCTCCTGGGTCTTCTCCTCTTCTTCCTTTCTCCCCGCCCGGGGTACCTCAGCTACCCCTTCCTGGGTATGAACTTCATCTCCCTCCTTCTCTTCGGCTACCTCCAAACCTCCGGCTTCGGCCGCCTCCTCCATCACCTTATCCCACTCCTCAGCTTCTCCCATCCAGGAGATGGTGTTGACAGCCATCACGTAGCACTGTCTTGCCACTTTGGGATCCCCCCTGATCCGCACCTGGACCCCTCCGTCATTGAACTTGAGGCACTGATGAAAAGTGGAAGGGACGCAGCGGAACGCGCTGATGAGTGGTCGTCCGAAGATGGCGCTGTAACTGCTCGGGGCGTCCACTATGACAAAGCGACAGTTCCGAGACTGCCCACCCAGGGTCACATGGAGCCCCACCCCTCCTTCTACTTCCTTCCTCTCCCCCGAAAATCCGAACAGAGGGCCATCCGAGGCCAACACCCTTCTGGGTTCCACCTCCATCTTGTCGAATGCCTTCTTGAAGATGACATTGACCGAACTCCCATTGTCCACTAGGATTCGGGAGACGGTGAAGTTCTCGATCGCCGTCTGGATGACCAGTGCGTCGCAGAACGGGTCCTCGTAGCTCGGCATGTCCTTCTGGGTGAAAATAATTTTTTCGGTCGGGGGTGGAGCGGTGGATGTTGACGCTACGCTCCGGCGATAGATGGTATGGAGACTAGCCTTGTGGGTTGCCTCCACCCCTACCCCCCCATGGATCACTCCGATCCCTCCCCTACTCCCCAGATCTGCTCTATCCTCACATCTTTCCTCCTCCTCCTCTCGAGGTTCCACCTCCACGATCCTTAATGGCTGCTGCTGTGGTGGCGCGGGCGCTCTGCCCCTCTTCACCTCCAGGAACTCTGGACAGGTGTCCGTTGAGTGGCCTCCCACATCGTGGAAGATGCAATATGGCACCGCCACTTCCCTTGCCTCGGTCTCTGCTACCCTGTTCCTTCTTCTCCTAGCGGCCGCCGTTTCCGCTTCTCCTCCCCTTCCCCTTCCTCTCCCCCGGCCAATTGCCATGGCCTGTTGAGGCGGGGGAGGTAACTGCATCGGGCCCTGCCTCCACCCCAACTGGGGGGGTCTCCATTGACCTTCGAAACGGTTACCCCTTCCTGGGCCGTAACCCCTTCCCTGCCCCTGCATTCCTCCACCTTGTGGCCTCCATCCCCCCTCCGGGGCCCGGGGCTCTTCCCTTCTTCTGACCTCTTGCTGCCTCATCTCTGGCTCACTGAGCTTTGCTAGCCTCTTGGTGAGCTCTGGGTTGGCTTCTTCGCTTGCTACTTCCTCTGCCACCCTCTCCATCAGCTCCTCATAGGAGACGGGGGCCTTCCTCTTCAACGCCATCTTGAAAAAGCTTTCCTTCAACCCGACCGTGAAGGCGAGTTGAAGTGCAAACCCAGGCACCTCCTGAGTGAGCTGCACTTCCTCCTGGAACCGATCCGCATACTGAGCCAACGTCTCCCTGGACTCCTGCTTCACCGCGAAGAGGGAATCAGCGTCTTTCTTCCTCCTTTTTGAAGTTGAAAATCTCAACAAAAAACTTAGGCGCAGGTCCTCGAACGCGTAGATAGAGTCTGCCGGAAGTGAATGAAACCAGTCTCTGGCCTTCTCCTTGAGAGTGACGGCGAAGAGCCGACACTTGAAGGCATCGGACATCGGCCTGATGGAGACCGAGTCCTCGAAAGACTGCAGATGCTGAACTGGGTCATCTCTGCCATTGTAGTACACTCTATCCCATTCTCCGAATCCCGCCGGAACGGGTGCAGACAACACCAACTCGCAGATGGGACTTCCCCCTCCTGCCGTCTTTTCTCGCTCGGCTCGCGGACCTAGCTCGCTCGCCAAGCTTGGGATCGCACTCGCGAGGGCGACGTTCGCCTGAACCACCCCGACTGTCGCCGCATCCTCCTGGCGCGCGCTCGCCTGCGCCGCGCTTGCTGGGGCAGAGCTTGTCGGCACCGAACTCGCCGGCGCGGAGCTCGCCAACACCGGGCTCGCCGGACTGGCGAACAGCACTCGCCCTTCCCTGTCATGCCCTGGTTCGTCGGCAACTTCTTTTCCAGCCCTTCCTCCTGGTGCCCTCTCGCCGACTGCTGTTGGGGGAGTGGTCGCCTGAGGTGCCGGGGTCGCAAACTCATTTCGCAAAGCCGTGACCGTGAACCCCAAGGTGTCGAGCACCTCCTTCCTGAAATTCGCGAACATCCTAGCCATTGCTTCCTGAGGGGTCTCGCCGAACTCCTCGCCATGTTCTTCATCTCCAGCCATAACTCTTCTCTAGGACTTTCTTGAACCAGCCGCGCTCCACGCTCACCGCACCAAAATGTTGAAACCGATTTCTCGGTCTCGTGTGGAGCTCGGGGCCCTCACCGAAATGAGGGGCAGCTAGCCCTTACCGGTCCCTCGGGAGAGGTAAGGCCGATGATTTGAGCAAAGAACAAAGACCCTAGTCTCAGCGAGGAGGTCCCTCCACTAACCCGGAAGATCGTTGAGCGCTTCCCCTCCCAAGCCAAAGCTAAGACTCGGGCACCTTGGAGAGCTAGAGAGCCCAAACCAAAGCGACCTAGGGAGAGAAGAGCTCAAAGATAATGAACCGGTCACTTCCAAGGTGCCCTTTGAGGTCTATTTATAGATTTTAGTTTTGTGGTCTGTCAATAACCAAATCCGGCTGTCCATTCTCACTATCCGCACACCGGATTGGTCTGCTAACAGCCAAACTCCGCTGTTCGGAGAGGCTAAATGCAGACCACCGGGGGCCCCTTGGTAAAAATCCCTTCCTGGACTTTTACGGGGCGAGCCAGCCCGCTTCGCGACCTCCCTCGCGAGTGGAGCTCGCGAGCCTCTGGGTCGGCGAACCCCAGGGGTATTATCGGCACATTACATGGCTCGCTCGCCTGCACTACCTCGGCGAGTCCCAGGATGACTATCCGCTCTCACTTTAGGCGGGCTCGCCTAGCGAACTCCTTCCTCGACTGGTTGGGCTCGCCAATAGCGACCCGGCCAAGCCGACCTCCCTCGCGAGTGGAGCTCGCGAGCCTCTGGGTCGGCGAACCCCAGGGGTATTATCGGCACATTACATGGCTCGCTCGCCTGCACTACCTCGGCGAGTCCCAGGATGACTATCCGCTCTCACTCTAGGTGGGCTCGCCTAGCGAACTCCTTCCTCGACTGGTTGGGCTCGCCAATAGCGACCCGGCCAAGCCCCAAAATGGCTATCCGCACCCCAAAATGGCTAACTGTACCCCAAAATGGCTAACTGTACCCCAAGGTTCCGGGCTCGCCTAGCGAACTGCTTCCTCAACTGGTCGGGCTCGCCTGCACTACCCTTGCCGAGCCTCAAAGGAGACGGTTACCTTCCCTCCGCTGGGCTCGCTCGTCTGCGCAGTCTCTTGCTCTTCCTTGGCCTGCCTCACCGGAGTTCAGGGTTCGCCCCTCTTGGCTCGCCTCCTCGAGCGCGAGCCACTGATTTCTTCCTGGCGAACATCGGGGTTGTACAAACACCACCTCACATTCCTCCCCTGAAGACAATGAAGACAATGACCCTATTGATCTTCAAGGTGAGATTGATTGAATTATCCTCAACCTAAACAAAAGGTTTAATCAAATCCCTCCTGAACCAGCAGGTTACTGGGAAGATGATGTGTCAAATATTGATCCTGACTCAGAGGGGGAGCAACTCAACACTTCACCAAATAAGAACAATACTAATGCTCCAAGTGAGGGGGAGCAAGATAAGTGTATTGAAATGGAACAAGAGCAGTCAATAAAGACCTATATTGATAATCTCCTCTGCTCTATTAATACCATAATTGAAGGTCATATGCTGTCAGTAAAGACCTATATTGATAATGGATTACAATCTTTGAAGAAAGAGATTATGGATGAAGTACAGGAAATCAAGGAAGATACAATAATCCTAAACAAACAAATGACCAAATGGTTTAATCTAGCAGAACCCACAGTGATTGCTCAGAAAACTATACTGAGATCAATGGACAAACACCTCCAAATGGCAGAGGAAGACATAAGATATGTCAAGAATTATGTAAGCAAGACAGATGAAGTCATAGAACAAGCCTCCAATCACATTGAAGACTTTGTCTGGAAAACAGCCACCACTATGCTTGGAGAGTCAGAGAATATGAAGGATGACCTAAAGGGGGACTTGGAAAATTCTTTCCAAACTCTCTCAGGCTCTGTAGTTGTTGCCTCCCAATCCTTAGAAGGAAAAATAGTTGAAGAAGCCAGAAAGGGGGAGGTGGCCAATGCTAATGTACAACCCCGATATTCGCCAGGCCGGGAGGCATGGTTTAAGAGAGCAACATGATGAAAGAAGTAATAAGAGAGGGAGTGGGGCCAAAGACCTCGCAAGAGGGACCTTGGAGAAGTCTCTCTTGGAGGGCTTGCTAAGAGGCGAGCGAGAAGGGTCGACGGCGAGATAAAAGCTCGCAGACAATTTGAAGAAGTTTCCTGAGTTCGACGAAAGGAGTACTGCGTTCGACGAACTCTCCCGAGTTCATCGAGCCCACCTGTGGTCATCGAGCTCACCCCTGTTCGGCGAAATCATCAGAGGTCGACGAAGTGTTCTATGCTCATTAAAGCCAAAGGGGCGGTCTCGCAAGAGGAGTTGCGAGATCCAGACCTCGGCAAATATCTCCGAAAGACTGGGCCGAGCGAGGGCTGGCAAATCAATACCTCGTAGGCCGCTGGCAGAAGAGACCTGTGTTCAGTAAAGAGAGGTCCAGCGAAATGGGTTCGGTGCGCGGCAAAGTCAATGGGCGATCTCACAGGAAGGCTCGTAAGTTTAGAGCCTCAGCATCCGGTGAGCTCAATTCGGCGTTCGACGAATGTCGAACGGAGCTCAGCATTTGTCGGACGACTCTCGACAAATTACAGCAGGGAAGCAGCGGTCGGCGAACCGCCTGTCTCAGCAGTCAGCGAACAATTCAACGTTCTGCATTCGTCGAGCTCATTTGTGATCGACGAAGTGCTCTGCGTTCGACGAAGGGTGTGTTGAACTCGACGGAGTTAAGAGGCGGTCTCGCAGGAAGGCTCGCGAGACCGGACCTCGACAGATACCGCCAGAATTGGCCAGCGAGGTCCTCGCAGGGTGATCTCCTAGGAGAGGCATCGCGAGCAGGACTCGCGAGAAGGCCCGCGAGAGCTTTAGCAGAAATGTTCTCGCAGTTCCTTGCCCATAAGTTGATAGGGCCAAATTTCCCTTTTACCCTTGGTGGTCTGCCTTTAGCCTCTCCAAAAAGCGGATTTTGGCTGTTAGCAGACCCATTTGGGGTGCGGATAGTAAAATCAGAGGGCGGGATCCTGCTATTTGCAGGCCAGATCAGAAAACCTATAAATAAGACCTCAATAGCACCTTTGGAGAGGACTTCACTTCAGCTTCTCTCTCCTTAGGCTCTCCTTGGTTAGCATTTCCAGAGCTCTCCAAGGTGCCCGAGTCTCAGCTTTGGCTTGGGAGGGGAAGCGCTCAACGATCTTCCGGGTTAGTGGAGGGACCTCCTCGCTGTGACTAAGGTCTTAGTCATTTTCCTAGTCTTCAGTCTACCTTCTCCGAGGGATCAGTAAGGGCTAGCTGCCCCTCATTTTGGTGAGGGCCCTGAGCTTCACAAGAGGCCGAGAAATCGGTTTCAACAGCTAAGACCAACTCAGAGTTAGCTCTACAAGTGCTACAGGGTACAAGGATAGCCCTCAATCTTCCTCTGCTGGACAACTTCAGCAAAGAAGATTTTGGGTTTGAGGGGCAAGCCAAACAAGTTCAGAATGCTCACCTAACAAAGAAGAGAAAAATAGAACATGTGATGCTAGCTGAAGAATTTATGGCTATGCAAAGAAAGGAGCAGGACAATGATCCTGATTTTGAGTATTGGAGTGATGACTCCAAAAGCATTATTCTGAATGTTTGGCAAACCATGGGCAGATATGCAAAGATATTGACAGGATTTACCCAGCTGAAGAATGGATAAAATATCTGGAAAGAAATTCTTTGAGGGACTTGATCTTCAAAGAAAACCTTATGCTGAAGGACAATCCAAAAAGAATACCTTCAAAATATATTCCAAAACCCTTCCTCTATTTCAAAAGACAGGAAAACAAGAAGAAAGTGGCTGAGCTAAAGACTGCTGCTGCCAAAGGGAAGGAAGTTGTTGATGTCAACAAAGCTGAAAGTTCCAATAAAAGGAAAACATAAATTACTTATGTTAATAAAAGTGGAACTAGATCTATGTATTTACTCTTAAACTGAAATGACAATGAAAATTCTGTTGAAATTAAATGTGTATGTTATGGGATAAATCAGCCAAAGCTTAATATTTTCTTTTCAGTACTTTTGCTTCATATGGTCTGTGATGCCAAGTTTTTAATAACATACAATGCTGGTATCATATTCACTTTGTATAATCTGTCATGATTTTTGTTGGAATGCTTAAGCAATGTTATCTTCTGGATGTTATGATATCATGAATGCCATATAGTTCATTTGCATGATAAGACTTTGTTAGTTATGTACCTTAGCATTGGGAATGTTCTGCCTTCTTCAAATAGGGGGAGATTGTTGGGAATATTGCCCTCAATGTTCCCTTGATTTGAAGAGGCATCACTCACAATGTTAAGTACATATTGTATTTGATAAAATCTATTTTGTCTCAAGGTTTGTACAGGGAGATGATATTCCATACAATGGAATAGGTTCAAAGGTGTGCTGATTAATCAGCTGAGAAAGTTTCCCTGTCTCAGCTGAACCGCTGAGACGAGGACAGGTGCCGCTGAGAAGCAGCATATCTCTACTGAGCTGCAGATAGACAGAATCCGCTGAGAAGAGAAACTGTCTCAGCGGATCCACTGGGACGACAGTTGCTCAACCGCTGAGACTAGAAGCTGTCTCAGCCCAACCGCTGAGACAGATTCAAATATTGAAGAAAACAAGTGGCGCGACATGCTTTTGGCGCAAACAGCTGTAAATGGAGATTAGAGTCAACCATCTGTTCCCAAGGTGTCAGACCTTTCCCTTGAGTGTCGTTGGAGATGTGCAGAATATAAAAGAAGGAGCTAAGGCACTTTTGAAGAAGGGGGTCAAGTGCTAAACAAATTTGCTACTATTCCATTGACGGCCCTGAACTTCTCATTCTCCTCCTGCTCACTGAACAAGGAAGAAGAGACTGAGAGATAAAGATTGCTCTTCTACAAGAAGGAGCAAGGTGATCCTTCATCCTTCAACTGAAGAGGAAGATCAGATAATAGCTGGCTCACAAATCATCATCCAGTCAAACTACTAGAAAGCACAAGTTGTGCTAGAACTACAGAAGACACCTTCTCTGTGCTGTCTGTTGTAGTAAGCATAAACACTCTTTTAATGTAGGGCTATTTGGCCTGAGTTGTAGGGTTGTTAGGCCTGAGATTGTAGGGCTATTTGGACTGAGTTTGTAGGGCAGTTAGGCCTGAGGCTGTAGGGCTATATTGCCTGAGTGTGTAAGGCTGATTGGCCTGAGCTGTAGAGCTGAGAGGTCAGCTTGAGGTAGGACCAGGAGGTGGTCTGAGTTGTAGGAGGTGGATTCCTCTGAGGTAGGACTGCTGTGCCTGAGGTAGGGTTTGGGAAAATTTGAGAGATCCTGTGGGATCTGTGTTGTAGGCTCTTATAGCTGAGATTGGAGAAGTTGGCCTTGTCTAACACTTTGTTAGAAACGTGAAGGGGGAAAGTGGACTACCCATAGACACACTGTCTTGGGGAACCACTATAAACACTTGAGTGTTTTTTGGGTTTGCTTGATTACTAGCTTAGAATAGTTTTAACTATCTATATCATCTAAGTAAAAAATCAAAATACTTATTCACCCCCCCCCCCCCCCCCCTCTAGGTGAATTAGATCACATACCTATAATCTATCAACTTCAAATCTCCCATGGGCGATGATATATTCCTAAAGACACCACAACGAAGTGCATTTCAGCATGAACAATGAAAGACCATAATGTGAAAAATTGTAAAAAACACGATTCATAACTTTTATGTATTGGGAATCCGAAAATATTCCCAAACACAACTAGATACAAGTGAACAAAAACATGCAAACTTCATGCAATATTTATGTATAACCCATAATTCGTGGATATCCAAAATGTCTAAGGAAGACATCTAAGGAGACCAGCTCGGCAACCGCCGGGAGAGTACTTGGCAGGCTCAGAGAGAGTACTCAGCGACTTCAAGGAGAGTACTCATCAGGTTTCAGGAGAGTACTCTCTGATCTCAGGGAGAGTACTCGGCAGGCTTATGGAAAGTACTCGGCGACCTCAGGGAGAGTACTCATCGATCTCAGGGAGAGTGTGAAATTTTTTCGAATCTTTATGGAGCGAGCAGGAGCTAGTCAACTTAGAGTTAAAAAACCAAAACAACCAGAAACAAGTGGAGGCAAACACCTGATCTTTATTGATAACAATCTTCAAAATTACAAGGCAAGGAATGCTTGGCGAGACATGATTTCGCCAACACAAACACAAAAGGAAAGATACAAAGTTGAAGATAACTTGAGACCGCTCAGACCGCGCGACCTCCCTGCGATCTCAAAAGACTGCCAGACCGCAGCAACTTGACGATCACAGAACACCACCAGCTCGCTGATCAAACCGCTCACTTCTTCAGACCTCCTGATTCTCCCGAACTCCAGCACCACAACTCCAAGCCGCAGACTGCCCGAACACTTTCAGAGGAAGAGGTGATCGCTGCTGTCCGCACTATCCGCAGAAGCTGCACAAGAGAAGTTCAATCAGGAGACCGCCCGGTCACATAAACTCAGACCGCAGGAAAGAATAAAGTTTAGCTTACGCTTGGTGTGTCTAGTTTGCTGCAACAGTGGCCTCCTATTTATAGGCGTGGGACCTGATCCAGTCACCACCCTATGAGATAGGATCACCACCCCCAGACCGCGCGACCAGACCGGTCACACTGCGCGATCAGCAACATTACTTCTACTTCATTTTGGTGAACCCGCCAGCTTCAATGTCGCCATGAGAGATCGCCACTCTCACAGCAGACCGCGACTCCACAAGGAACTCGCCAGACCGCCTGAAGCTATTCACCATCTGTGTTCGCACGAGACCGCGAACACAGTCAGTTCGCCATCAGACCGCGAACTCCTGTCCGCATGCCGATCTCCTCCTGAGACCGCGAACAGCAACCAGCTCGCATACCAGTCTCCTCCTGAGACCGCGAACTGAGACCGCGCGACTAAGACCCTTAGTCCGCGAATACCCCCAGAAAGCCCGGTCAGCTACCAGACCGCATTCAGGAGAGAACCTGGATCAAATTGTGCGATCACACCAGTCTGTCACAGCCTTGAAGAGGACAGCACGCCATGCGGTCACGCACAGACCGCGCATACCTGAAGACGAACAGCCCGCCACGCGGTCAGAGACAGGCTGCGCGAACTCCATCTTCAGCCGCCTTGAACCCATACCAGCGATCAAGCCAGGAGACCGCAGCTAGGCTAAGATCAGCCAGACCGCAGATGCAGACCGCCAGGTCGTGCGATCACGTCAGACCGCCCGACCTCCTCCCAGACCGCCCAGGTCCACAAACCCTCCAAACTTCCACTTCAACAATTTTAACACTCCCCCTTGAAGTTCGAAGTTGAAACTAGCCCCAGTAGGCTCCTTAGCCGTGTGAACGGCCCCTTTGCCAGCGCCTTTGTGAAGATGTCCGCGACATTGTCCGCACTCCGCACATGCCCGACCGAAAGAGATCCCTCTAGCACCTTCTCCCGTATGAAGTGATGCTCGATCTCGATATGCTTGGTCCTCGCGTGACAAACTGGATTGGTTACCAGTTTGAGAGCACTCTCATTGTCACCACGTAGCAGAGTCGGCTCCCGAACCTCCTTGTGGACGTCTCCCACCAACCTCCTAAGCCAGATGGCTTCCTGAGCTGCCAAGGCCGAAGCCTTGTATTCCGCTTCCGTGGTGGAGACCGACACGGAATCCTGCTTCTTGCTGCACCATGATATAGCTGTAGGGCCCGCCATGAAGACGAATCCAGATGTCGACTTCCTATCATCCGAATCTCCCCCGTAGTCAGCATCCATGTACCCGTGCACCTTGAAGCCCGCATCTCTCCTATATAGGAGACCCATGTCCGAGGTCGCCTTGACATACTTCAGAATATTCTTGGCTGCTAGCAGATGAGGTACCCGTGGCTCCGTCATATACCGACTCACTCTGCCAACTGCATATGCAATATCCGGCCTCGTGATCGTCAGATAAATCAAGCTCCCAACCAGAGCTCGAAACACCAACGGATCTTGCATAATCCTTCCCTCATCTTTCCGAAGCTTCATAGCCTTCTCCAGAGGTGTGGAAGTGCACTTCCCTTCCTTCATGCCAAACCGCTCCACGATCCGCTCCGCATATCCGGCTTGGGTCACCAGTACTCCATCTTCCTTCCTCTGCACCTCAAGTCCAAGGAAATGGTGAAGCTCACTTAATTCCTTCATCTCGAACCTGATAGACAGCTCAGTCCGTAGCTGTACTACTTCCTCCTTCGAGTTCCCCGTCACGATCATATCGTCGACGTATAGCAGCACGATGACTTGAAGCTCCCCGCTCTTCTTGACGAACAAGCTTGAGTCTGAGTCTGAAGCACAAAACCCACAGAATAGGAGATATTCTGCGATCTTCCCGTACCACGCCCTCGGCGCTTGCTTCAACCCATACAGGGCCTTCTTCAGCTTGCAGACATGCTCCGGAAAATCTTCAGACACAAAGCCAGGTGGCTGGACCATGAAGATGTCCTTGTCAATCTCGCCGTACAAGAAGGCGTTCTTGACGTCGAGCTGCCAAATCTCCCATCCACTAAACGCCGCCAAGGCAATGATGAACCGTACTGAAGTCATTTTTGCCACCGGACTGAAAGTCTCCTCGTAGTCTTCACCGTACTGCTGCGAGAACCCCCGAGCCACAAGGCGAGCCTTGTATCGCTCGATACTGCCGTCAGCTTTCTTCTTGAGCTTGTATACCCACTTGCATGTCACAGGAGTGATGCCCTCGGGCTTGGGCACAAGAGACCAGGTCTCATTCTTCTCGAGAGCTGCCATCTCTTCTTGCATAGCAATGTCCCACTCCTTCACGCCTCTGGCCTTTTCAAAGCTCGACGGGTCCCTCTCATCCAAGGGACCAGCGAAGAAACATGAGACAAAGCTCACTGCGTTTCCTCCTGTATAGCGATCAGGGGCAACGATCGCTCGCTTCGACCTCCTCAGCTCCTTCCCCTGAACCGCATTATCTCCAGCTGCTTCTTCCCTAGCTCCTCTTGCAGACGTGCTAGGAGCATTGCTCCCCCTGCTCCCTGAACCAGAAGCCTCCGTCTCAGAACTAGAAGGAGATGGTCCACCTGGTGACACAGGTAGCTCCACCTGAAGATCCTCCACAGCTTTTTCCGACACCTCCACCCTGCTCTCTGGTAGCTCCACATCAGAGGACCCCTTGTAAGATGTCACCTCATCGAACACGACGTCGCGAGATACCACAAATCTCTGCGTCTCCGGGTCTATGCACTTCCATCCTTTCTTCCGCTCATCGTATCCCACGAAGACTAGCTTCCTTGCTTTCGCATCTAGCTTCGTCCGAAGAGCATCTGGAACATGCACGTAGCAGGTGGAACCAAACACCCTAAGGTGTGCCACGCTTGGTTTCTCTTTGAACATCATCTCATGCGGAGTCAACATGTTGATGGGACTCAAAGGCATCCGGTTGATGACGTAAGCAGCACAAGACATTCCCTCCGCCCAAAAGGACTTTGGGATACTCTTGGCATGCAGCCAACACTTGCAGGTCTCCGTCAGATGACGGATCTTCCGCTCTGCAACTCTGTTCTGTTGTGGAGTATGTGCACAAGTGAGCTCCCTCCAGATACCTGTCTTCCTGCAAAAACTAGAGAACTCACCAGAGGTGAACTCCCCTCCGTTGTCAGTTCTCAGCTTCTTCACCCGCAGGCCAAGCCGGCCCTCCACAAGCTCCTTGAACTCCACAAATTTGGCAAACGCCTCCGCCTTCTCCTTCAGGAAATATACCCAGACATATCTGGTGTAATCATCGATCAACACCAGCATATATCTGCTCCCTCCGAGGCTTGGGGTAGCAGTAGGTCCCATCAAGTCACCGTGGATGCACTCCAACGGCACACTACACCTCGTCTGCGACTTGTCAAACGGTAGCCGATGAGACTTGCCGAACTGACATCCCTCGCAAACATGACCTTCTCCGTAGGAGGATAGACTTGGCAGGCCCTTGACCAGACCTCTCACCGCTATTGCTTTCAGCTTGTCCATCCCTACGTGCCCCAACCTCTCATGCCATATAACGACACCATCATTCGTCTTCATCTTGTCAACGTAGGAACTTGTCGATAAAACGAACAAGTCCTTTGCCCGTCTCCCGACATGGACAACCTCGGCCTTTACAGTCTCAAAGTTGCGTAGAAATTTCACTTATGTTGGGCCGAACAGAACGTGATACCCAGCGTCTACAGCGTTGGTCACGGAGAAGAGATTTTTCCTCATACCGGGCACATGATAGACACTCTTCAAGGTAAGTGACCCTCTATCACTGCCCAAGGAAACAACCCCCACCTTCTCCACTGGATGTACAGTATTATCAGCATTAATGATTGCATTGTTACCTGTATAGGGCTGTGCAGAAGAAAGCTTGGTCTCGTCTCCGGTGAGGTGATGACCACACCCCGAGTCCACGATCCAGTCCTTCAGATAGTTGATAGGAGCAGAAGCTCCAACAGAAGCCGAGAAGGCTCCTCCCCAACCTCCTTGAATGTGCCTGGCCTCAGCTTCCTCCTTCTCCGCAGCATGCCCAGCTTGGGTGACCACCTTGCAATCCTTCCTGATGTGGCCATACTTGCCACACTTGAAGCACTTCGGACCTTCACCCTTCTTCTTCCCGTCAGCCTTGGGAGCATACCCCCTTTCCTGCTGCCCAGAAGTTGAAGGCCCATAGCCTCCTCCAGTGGTTTTCTTCTTCTTATCCCACTTCTTCTTCTTTCCCGAGAAGAGCACTTCGCCATCTCCCCCAGCCACTGACACCCCCGCCATCTGCCTTGCCAAACTTTCTTGCGATGCAAGCAAGTTCTCCAGCTCCAACAGAGACGGCTGATTTGCCCATCCCTGCACCGACGTCACAAAAGCAACATATTCCTTCCGCAGGCCGCGAATGATGTGCCTCTTCAGCTTCGCCTCAGAGATAGGCTCATCAGGGTCCAATGCTGAGATTTCAGCGCACAAGTTCTTCAACTTCAGAAAGAAAGTGGAGATAGAAAGATCGCCCTGAGCCGACCTTGCCACCTCATTCTCCAAGAACTGCAGCCTCGCTACATTCTTCTTGTTAAACAGCCCATCCAGGGCTCTCCAGATCTCCGCAGCTGATCCACACCCCAAGATGTGATCAAATAGGTCAGGTGAGATTGCCCTTTTCAGAGTGAACTCTGCCTTCGCATTCGTCCTCCTCCAAGTTCTCACCTCAGCCCCATTATCCCCTTCCAGAACAACTTCCTGCGTCTGATCTCCTCCAACAACTTCCCAGAGGTCCTCACCTACAAGATAGCTTTGCATACACGACTTCCACTTCTTGAAGTTAGTCGATGTAAGCACCTCAATCCCAAGACCCTTTGCAAATCCACCTTTCAATGTTCTTCCACTGGTTCCTTCTTCACAAAGGCGATGGCTACTCTAAGTTACTCACTGCTCAACCACTCCAACCTATCTCTGATACCATGTGAAATTTGTTCAAATCTTTATGGAGCGAGCAGGAGCTAGTCAACTTAGAGTTAAAAAACCAAAACAACCAGAAACAAGTGGAGGCAAACAACTGATCTTTATTGATAACAATCTTCAAAATTACAAGGCAAGGCATGCTTGGCGAGACATGATTTCGCCAACACAAACACAAAAGGAAAGATACAAAGTTGAAGATAACTTGAGACCGCTCAGACCGCGCGACCTCCCTGCGATCTCAAAAGACTGCCAGACCGCAGCAACTTGACGATCACAGAACACAACCAGCTCGCTGATCAAACCGCTCACTTCTTCAGACCTCCTGATTCTCCCGAACTCCAGCACCACAACTCCAAGCCGCAGACTGCCCGAACACTTTCAGAGGAAGAGGTGATCGCTGCTGTCCGCACTATCCGCAGAAGCTGCACAAGAGAAGTTCAATCAGGAGACCGCCCGATCACATAAACTCGGACCGCAGGAAAGAAGAAAGTTTAGCTTACGCTTGGTGTGTCTAGTTTGCTGCAATAGTGGCCTCCTATTTATAGGCGCGGGACCTGATCCGGTCACCACCCTATGAGATAGGATCACCACCCCCAGACCGCGCGACCAGACCGGTCACACTGCGCGATCAGCAACATTACTTCTGCTTCATTTTGGTGAACCCGCCAGCTTCAATGTCGCCATGAGAGATCGCCACTCTCACAGCAGACCGCGACTCCACAAGGAACTCGCCAGACTGCCTGAAGCTATTCACCATCTGTGTTCGCACGAGACCGCGAACACAGTCAGTTCGCCATCAGGCCGCGAACTCCTGTCCGCATGCCGATCTCCTCCTGAGACCGCGAACAGCAACCAGCTCGCATACCAGTCTCCTCCTGAGACCGCGAACTGAGACCGCGCGACTAAGACCCTTAGTCCGCGAATACCCCCAGAAAGCCCGGTCAGCTACCAGACCGCATTCAGGAGAGAACCTGGATCAAACTGTGCGATCACACCAGACCGCCACAGCCTTGAAGAGGACAGCACGCCACGCGGTCACGCACAGACTGCGCATACCTGAAGACGAACAGCCCGCCACGCGGTCAGAGACAGGTCGCGCGACCTCCATCTTCAGCCGCCTTGAACCCATACCAGCGATCAAGCCAGGAGACCGCAGCTAGGCTTAGATCAGCCAGACCGCAGATGCAGACCGCCAGGTCGTGCGGTCACGTCAGACCGCCCGACCTCCTCCCAGACCGCCCAGGTCCACAAACCCTCCAAACTTCCACTTCAACAATTTCAACAGAGAGTACTTGGCAGGCTTCAGGAGAGTACTTGGCGATCTCCAGGAGAGTACTCGGCAAACTCAGGGAGAGTACTCGACAGACTCAGGGAGAGTACTCGGCGACCTCAAGGAGAGTACTCGACAGACTTCAAGAGAGTACTCGACATGCTTCAGGAGAGTACCTGGCGACCTCTAGGAGAGTACTCTTTAAACTTAAGGAGTATACTCGACGATCTCCAAGAGAGTACTCGGCAAACTCAAGGAGAGTACTCAGTGACCTCAATAAGAGTACTCAGCAGGCTTCAGGAGAGTACTCAACGACCTCCAGGAGAGTACTTGCACCCCATATGGGTCTGGAATAACATTTTACTTAAGTCGAGATGGGCTATCTGCAGACTATTTGGGTCTGTGAATAAAATTTTGGTTAAGGTGGATGAAGTTATTCGTAGTCCATCTCAAAAGGCGGGAGCGGCTATTTGCAGACCATCCCCCTTTTGGATTTACCTATAAATATGACCCCAAGGCACAAGAAGAGGGACTTTTGGATCCCCCATCTCTGTAGGGGTTGGGCGAGTTCAATGTCTGCCTCTCTTGTGTTGAGCTCAACATTGGCTTAGGAGGGGAAGTTCCTATAGACTTCCGGGCATGTAGCGGGACCTCCTCGTTGTAGCATGTAGGTTTTGTTTAGAGGCAGTTCAGAGCTATTTTTTGTGCTCTCTATAGCTTCTTCTTGTCGTGCCTCATACGGGTCGACCACTAAATCAGTAACCTTTGATCACCCCCTTGATCCGAACTCAGTTAAACCGGTTTCCGATTTCAACAATTTATTAGCATAATAAATCTCAATGCTCAAACAAAGAGCAAACACAATGTCTGATACAATACTCTGTGGAGAGAATCTTACTTAAAATCAATCCACAGGAGAACCCTTGAATTGGGATGTAATTCGTAACGAACGCAGATGAGTCAAACAAAATTTTTTCATCGTGAGACGACCCACCACCACCACTAGAAGAAACCAATGTTGTAATCTCTCCACGTACGAAGCCCAAAGCTCTGCCCAATCCCCGCTCATTGAAATCAATCCCGCTCGAGCACCACCGGACCAACTACGCCTTAATTTCCGCCACTGCCACCAACCTCGTCGGGCCAATTCCGGCACGCACAAAATAATCATAAGACAAGACATTTAATGCGTCATTTATAGTAGTATAATATCTAAATGATAATTTTAATTTAATTTATTTTGCTTTCATAAAACACAAAGAAAATGTAGCATGTATTGATTACTTTTTTTAATAAATAATACTTTATAAATAATGGAATCGTTCTATAGTATCTTTTAAGTTATGCAAATCTTAAAATGATCGGGATTTAATCTTAAAAAGTCTTTCTTTGTAAGATTTAAGATGGAATTAAATTTAGTTAAAATTTAAAATATGAAGAGGCGAATTAAAATTAAACTCAATTTAAAGCAAGACTTTTTCAACACGTGGCAACACCTCGTCGGGTGAAAGATTCTTGTGGGGCCCAGAAGCAGGCCTTCCAGCACGGTTGCCGGGCGAGGTCAAACCGCAGCGTCACCGACAACTGTATCCACGTCGCGGATCGTGAGGCCGGCCGTGACCGTACTATTACTTTTTAATAATTCCCGTACGTACAGGTTCGCACATGTCTCCACTTGGAGTATGCCACGTGTAAAACGCCGAGCCCGCCAGCCAGCCAGGATTGAAATGGTCCTCACGTGCTCACGTGCCGGAACCGGCCCGCTCAGCCGAAGATGCCGGAGGATCAATGTGGGGCCTGTGTTTTTGTCCGGGGATGACGTGCGATTAAAAATGCTCCTGCACGATCATTTTTTTCTCACACATGATCGCCTTCAAAACAATGCAATAAATTTAGGGCAATGTTATAAGCGGACCAGTTTTGACTATTCGCAAACCAATTTCTTTCAGTTATTACACGTCTTTGAAAAATAAGCCTGGTAAATGCATTTTTAGGAAAAGTGTTCAACATGAAAATTGTAAATCTCGTCGAGATCTACAACTTTCGTGTTGAACATTTTTCCTAAAAATGCATTTACAAGGCCTATTTTCAAAAATTCGCTATAGTTACGATCAAAGGGACAATACGCCTTGTGCGTGCATTTTTAGGAAAAGTGTTCAACACAAAAGTTGTAGATCTCGACGAGATCTACAATTTTCGTGTTGAACACTTTTCCTAAAAATACATGTACAAGACATATTTGCAAAAGACGCGTAATAACTCATAGAAATTATATTGGTGTGTGTATAGCTAAAACTGGTGAGCTTATAACATTGCCCTAAATTTAAGCGATTGTTGTCTGTGGCTTGAAATTGGTTTGTCTCACTCCATTGTTAACCGTAACCCAATTTTCTTAAATTTTTTATCCGCAGCCTAATTCTATATTACACGGCTAAATATTTTGTGGAATACATGAGTTACTGCTACTTCCGTACAAAGTTTATGAAAAAATAGAGACGCAACAAAAATATAATTAAGAAATACTTATTTTAAAAAGTACAGAGACGCAATGAAATACTTATTTAAAAAAAAAGTAATTTATTCATTAATTATAATCAATAAAAAACCAGCAAGTAATTGCTAATTACATAGCAATAAATTTGTTGCTCTGTTGAAAATTCGCAGCGAAAATATCCTTCCTAAATTTATCTAGGCTCATATTAACTACGAATAGATTTTGTTTTTAAATCACTTGCTAATTATATTAGCAAAGAATTTTATCATTTAACAAGAAATTCTAATCGTTCCTATTTGATATTTTTCTTATAGTGTCAGTGTGGCTGAAAGTCTGTCTTGCAAATTACACAAATTAAAGAATTTTGTTTGAATTCCCATGTATTGCTATACATGCATGATATATTACTTATTGATCAATAATTATGTGTCTGTGGATTTTCACATATTCATTATTGACTTCAACACACTACATCATTTTTGGCTTTTAGCAACACTTTAGTTTGCAGCATTGGTACTACAATAACCTCACTTTGTGTTTGTATTTCTGATAAGTGTGATCGATCATCGAATATGTTAGTCACTAATAAAGGCATGCTCGTAAATTTTTTAATTGTGTGATATAATTCGGTGACTACTATTTGTTATTTCTAATTTGTATATTAGAAAATGAAATCTCATTCTGAGCTATCTAATATTTCTTTACAGGATTCAGTTAGAATCTTTATAGTCTCATTCAAAGTACAAATGGTAAAAAAAATATTATTAATATTTACATTGTGGAGTAAATATGATAGAATGAAACAACATTTAACCGGATTAAAAAAAAATATGATAGTTAAAATTAAACTCCATTGTCCACGGTGGCGGATCCAGAAAATTATAAATGGGGTTGCACAAAAAATTTCAAAACACAAATGCTAGCGGGATGAGCAGGAGGGTCGTGAGTCACATGTTGAAAATTAATTTTGGGGGTGCACATAGCTGAACTTGGTCTGCGAATAGCCAAATTTGGTCTGCGAATAGCCAACTTTGGTCTGCAAATAGCCAACTTTGGTCCGCGAATAGCCAATATTTGTCCAAAAACAAACCAGTTACGCGACGTGAGAACGCTTCCATCTTATCGGAGCCGTTTCTTCCTCATCTGGCCACCGTTTTTGACATACAAGTAGTCAAAATTCATTGTCTCGACGAGAGGAATCCAAATCCACTAACAATTTTGAAAAATAATGGGGGTGCACGTGTCCCTCGGGCCCCCCTCTGGATCCGCCCCTGAATTTGTTCAAATATACACACTATATACTATAGTTTTAAGAAAGGTTTTACCATTACATCATCAAACTAATTATAGCTATTAAATTTATTTTAAATCAAATATATTTTAAATAAAAATTAAATTAAATTACTTAAACTATATTTTATTAAAAATATCAAATATATTTATACTACATATAAGGGAAACTTATCTTTTGGTGAAACACTCATCTTTCAGATTTACCCTTTTTATTAATTACATTTTAACAGTTTTTTATAATTAGATTTTATTTATTTGTTTTTTTAGTTTAGTTTAAAACATAGATTCTTATCCTTTCAATTTTTATTAGGTTTTATATTTTAGCGAGATAAAAAATTTACGAGAAACCTGTGTATATATATACTATAAGAGAAGATGATGATTCTTTGGTGCAACATTCATTATTCCAATTTTGTGTTGAAGATATTAATATATTATGTCCGTGCGTGTAGAGGTCGTCTCGGGTAGGTTACGGGTTCATGTCACACTAGGGCTTGACCCTACGCTGGAAGTACTATATATACACATTCCATACTTAGATGTGGTATAGTAGAATACTTTGAGCCAAACCCTATTCTAACATTCTCAAAGTAATTTCCGCTCTAGGGTTTTCCGCTCGGTATTCCTGCGCCGCTCTCGCTCTCGCCCTTCCCGCTCGCGATTTCTGCTGTGATCCCGTTCGCAGATCGCGGCTCTGCCGATCGTTCTCCTTTCCGTCGCCGAAGGAAGCAAGGGAGAGATCTAGATTTCGCGAGTGGAGGAGAGGATCGTTCAGATCGGAAGAATCACGCCCTTTCTCGCTGGTTCTAGATCGCAGCCGATCGAAGAAGTTCTCTTGCTCCAGATCGCAGTCGATCGAGAGGAAGACGAGCTTCACAGTTGTTTGCTCTTGCCGCAGATCGGAAAGGAGGAGATCTAGGTTGACCACCGCCGGATCTGCGAGATCTGCCGGATCGCAGCCGCCTGATCGGTTTTTCATTTCCGTTATCCGCGTGCAGAGCCGCCCATATTCGTGCTGTGCGTGGATCTTCATCGGAGAGGAGGTTTCTTCTCCAGCGATTTTTTGCGGCGCCGATCGTGCACACATCGATCGTGAAGGATCTAAGAGAAGCAGACCACCTCTTCTCTTTCCCCGTCTAGATCGCGTGAAAACTTCCTGTTGCTGTTTGCTTGCAAGGATTGAGATCGGAAGCTGTGCACCTCTGCTATCCGCAGATCGGAAGCCTGTAGATCTAAACCTGGTGGCTTGTTTTGTTGAGGTCGAGGAAAGCTGGTCACGTGTTGCGCCTCCTAAATCCTTTGACCTGGATTTCTCTATATCCAGATCTACTTGAATTTTCTAGCCGCATCTGTTTTTGGCTGCAAGCTTTCCAGGGAGATCTGTTAGAGGAAGGCCGCTCTTCCTCTGCTCTCTAATCTGGTGCAGATCTGGACTGCCCTTCTGCAAGGCAGAGAAGGAGATCCAAATCAACTGGGAGTCTTTGGCTTTCTTCCATGATCTTGAATAAATCAAAGAAGTTGTGACATTTGTTAGGTTATTTGGTGATCTGATCTAGTCTTCGGCAACTGTGTTCAGCCGGACAGGAGGAGCAATCAATTATTTTCTGGATTGGATCCGAAGACCGCGACTCGTCTCTGCGCAGCTCAGGTGATTTCTTTTCAGTTGTTCAGTCTATAGCTTTAGCGAGATGCCGAAGGTTACTTCCTACGATATCGTCAAGCTCCAGTCGTTCGATCTCTCCGACTTCCATGCTTGGAGACTGCACGTCCAGCTGGGAATGAAGGAAAGAGAGATCTTTTACACTGTGTTGAGCGATTTCGCCACAACCGAAGAGGACGTGGACGATTATCAGTGGAGGAAAGACGAAGATTTCTGTAGAGACTTCCTCCTTAATTCCCTCAACCCTAGACTCGCCTTGACCTACAGTGGTTATAAAACCGCAAAGGAGATTTGAGACCGCTTAAATGCGAACTTCCAGAAGGAAGAGGGATTGTCGAGGACTCTCCTCGGAGAGAGATTCTTTAACATGAAATTCAATTTGAACTCGACAATCACCTCCCAAATAATTGAACTGGAAGCCCTGCGTCAGAAGTTGGAGGACGATAAGTCCGGTATCTCTGATAATCTATTTGTGTGTTCTATATTAAGCAAGCTACCCCCTGAGTGGTCGACCTTCAAGACTGAAATGCACAGGCTGAAGGAAAAGATCGCTCTCGATGAACTCAAAAGGTTCATCCATATCGAGGATCAAAACATTGCAGGGAAGAGACAGGAACAAGGTGCGCAGTCCTCACAGACTGTCAACTTTGTGTCTCGGCCCAGCAAGCCTCGTAGGAAGCCACCAGCGCCCAAGAGTGATGTCTCTACCCAGTTAGAACCTAAAAAGCCCTCTTTCAAAAAGAAGAAGAGGGGCAAGTGCCACAACTGTGGTAAGTGGGGACACTGGGCGGCTGATTGTAAGGCCCCTAAGAAAAACAAGGAGGAAGCCACACAAAATGTGGCGAACATGCTGGCGGATGCTTCAGATCCCAAGTCCTTCGTGGCTATGATCGGGAGCAGCCACCGCAGTTTGTCTGCTGAGTGGTGGCTGGATAGCGGTGCTACCTGTCATGTAACGAATGACAGAGGATTACTGACTGAGGTGAAGGCGGTCAAGGAGAGAGTGGAGAACTGCAACAGAGGAGAGACTCAGGTGACCCATGCTGGGACAGCCGAGCTGGTTCTCTCGTCAGGTAAAAGTTTATTTTTAAAGCATGTTAAAGTAGTTCCATCTTTAACTAAAAATCTGATTTCAATAAGTCTGCTAGATAAGGCTGGGATGACCTTCACAACTCAAAACGGTAGAATGACCCTTATGGTAAATTCACATTATTTTGAGTGTGCGTATCTGATCAACGGAATGTATAGACTTAGCTTAAACAATGATAGCATCAACCAAGTAAGTTCGAACCTTATAGATCCTAAGTTGTTACATAACAGACTTGGACATGTGAACTATAGGAAGATGCTAGATCTAGCAAAGAGTCAAAACATCCCCTTAGATATGTCGATTCGCTTTGACAAGTGCGAGGTGTGTGCTCAAACCAAAATTACTAGAAAGCCTTTCAGGTCAGTTTCTAGGAGCACAAAACTTCTTGAATTGATACATTCAGACCTCTGTGATTTCCGCAGTCATGCCACCAGAGGGGGAAGCAAGTATCTAATTACTTTCATAGACGACTTTTCTAGATATTGTCATGTGTCTCTGTTAAAATCGAAAGACGAAGCGTTTGAGGCGTTCAAGACCTTTAAGTCTCGTGTTGAAAATCAGTTAAGCCTGAAAATTAAGAGATTTAGAAGTGATCGGGAAGGAGAATACACTGCTACTGGATTCAAGGAATTCTGTGCCTCTGAGGGAATAATTCTTGAAACCACAACTCCTTACTCACCCCAGTCAAATGGGGTTGCCGAGCGTAAGAATAGGACTTTAACAGAAATGTTGAATTCCATGCTCCTAACAGCTGGCATGCCTAATTCCTTTTGGGGAGAAGCAGTCCGCACTGCAAATCACATTCTAAATAGAGTACCTCACTCTCAGCTCACTTTTACACCGTATGAGTTGTGGCACGGTCATCCGTGCAGGTACGATACTCTAAAGACTTGGGGATGTATTGCCTATGTGCGTATACAAGACCTCAAGAGGCCTAAGGTGGGACCTAAGACGACGACATGCGTCTATCTAGGTAGTGCAGAAGATAGCGCAACAGACAGATTTCTCGATCTATCCACGAATTCCGTGGTAGAGTCTAGAGATGCCATATTTTTTGAAGACAAATTCGTCAAAGATCATGGATTATCTGTCTCCGGGTCTAATGATATGATTTCTGAATCTATCGTTGAACCTGAAGCTGACCCTTCTGGCACCGCTCCCCAACCTGTAGAGGTGGAACCTATTCCACTTAGAGCATCTACCAGAGAGAGAGTTCCTAAGGATTTTGGTGAGAATTTCATCACCTATCACTTAGAGGATGATCCATTCTCCTACCAGGAAGCAATGAGGTCTAGAGATTCATTGATGTGGGCAGAAGCCATTGACGATGAGATGGACTCGCTGTTACATAATAATACCTGGCATCTTTTTGACTTACCGAAAGGTGCTAAAGTCCTAGGATGCAAGTGGGTTTTAAAGAAGAAATTACATAGTGATGGATCTATAGCCAGGTATAAAGCGCATCTCGTAGCTAAAGGTTATAAGCAACAAGGGAGAATTGACTATTTTGACGTCTACTCACCTGTGTGTCATCTATCGACTATCAGGATTCTTCTTGCATTAGCCTCTATTGAGAACTTTATAGTTCACCAGATGGACGTTAAAACTGCATTCTTAAATGGAGAGCTTAATGAAGAGATCTACATGACGCAACCTGAAGGTTACGTACACAAAGATCAAAATGACAAAGTGTGCAAACTCGATAAGTGAATCTATGGTCTTAAACAAGCACCTAAGATGTGGCATATGAAGTTTGATCAGGTGGTAAAGAGCATTGGATTCCAGTCCAGTCTCTCTGACAAATGCCTTTATTACCGCTCCTTGTCAAATCAAACAGTTATCATTTGCTTATATGTGGATGATTTGTTGATTTTAGGGTCTAATCTTGCTGCAGTTAGGGATGTCAAATCCACTCTTGTAGAAGTATTTGACATGAAGGATCTCGGTCCTGTAGATACCCTATTAGGTATGAAGGTTAGAGTTGACAAGGGTCGAGTTACTCTTAGTCAGGCTCACTATGTTGAGCAACTTCTCTCTACATGGGAATAGGATAAGAGTAGGCCGATTGAGACACCGTTTGAACACAATGTTAAGTTAAGTCCTAATCTAGAGGCCAGCATTGATCAAGTCAAATATTCCAAAATAATTGGTAGTCTCATGTATGCTACAACTTGTACAAGGCCAGACATTGCTTTCTCGGTTAGCGCGCTAAGTCGTTTCACCAGTTGTCCTGGCAAAGAGCATTGGGTTGCCCTAGATAGGCTGTTGAGATACCTTCGAGGTACTGCTAACTATGCTCTGTGCTACACTGGTTACCCACCTACCGTGGAAGGACATTCTGATGCCTCGTGGTATTCAGAAGTCGGGGACAGCAAGTCCACCAGTGGATTCATATTCACCTTGGGAGGAGCTGCTGTTACTTGGAAATCCAAGAGACAGACCTGTATAGCTTTGTCGTCTATGGAGGCCGAGTTGTTTGCCTTAGCTTCAGCTGGTGAAGAGGCAGACTGGATCAGAAACTTGATTTTAGACATTCCCCTGTCTAAGTTACAAGTCAACTCATTGAGCTTGTATTGTGATAATCAAGCAGCAGTTCAAGTCGTTATGAATACCCTCTATAATACTAAGAGGAGACATGTACGACTGAGACATGCGTTGTTGAATTATCTGAAAGAACAAGGAGTCATCACTTTGATTGATGTACGCTCAAAGGATAACCTTGCTGATCCACTGACGAAAGGAATGCCCAAAGATCGGTTAATCAAAACAGTGGGGGAAATGGGACTAAAGGCGATTTAGTTCGGTCTTAGTTCAGTATCAGGTGATTCAGTTCAGCCTTAGTCCAAACGTTTTGATTATTCCACATTCCCTTGTCAATGCAAGTATGTTGTGGTCCGCTGATGTTCTTGGTTGCTGAGCTCAGATCTGGTAAGCTGTTTCATTCCAAACTTGATGTTAACAGCTTCATCGGATTCAGCTTTTGCCTTGGAGGAGAGTGTTATTCCAAACTTGATAACACAATCTGACTTGGTTTGTCTCTTCTTCTGAAGATTGGTTCCATTCCAAACTTGATGAGTTCCAATTGACTTTAGAAGAGCAGTAACCGTGACATTCCATATAGGATTACAGATATAGCTGCAATGTCCAGAAGTCTGATAATCGTTTCATTTGGAAACAGATAACAAATTCTGAGGTTAAACTATAATACTCTGTGAACGTGTCCTCCCAGCCAAATTAAATAATAATCAATACTAAGTTTTATGTTAAAACTAGATATCTGCAAATTACAAAGGATAGAATTCATTCTAAAATGAAATTCTCTGTTGAATTGCAGGAGTTTCTGGGATAGGAGGAGCACTGGTTGTCTGGGATCCGGAGAAGGATGATCTTTTGGATGATTAGCCTGTTTGAGTATTATTATGTTTATTTCCTGTACTTCTATTCAGAGCATTGTTTAGCTCTTCTTTTTTGCACTGTTTGTTTTGGACATTTAGATCTCTGTTTGTTTTTAGACGCCAGGTGCATAGGGCCTGTGTCTTGATTGTTCCTGAGACTTTTATTGTGTTGCAGCTGAGTTTCTTGTTGTTTACTCATGCATGCATACTATGAGTGTTTTAGTCCAAATTGCTTTATAAACAGGTGCAGGACACGATTGTATTTGTTTTCATGTTTGATTGAATACAATACAAACCACCCCTTTACCCGAAGTCTGGATTCACGATGGACATAGGAGGAGATTGTTGAAGATATTAATATATTATGTCCGTACGTGTAGAGGTCGTCTCGGGTAGGTTACGGGTTCGTGTCACACTAGGGCTTGACCCTACGCTGGAAGTACTATATATACTCATTCCATACTTAGATGTGGTATAGTAGAATACTTTGAGCCAAACCCTATTCTAACATTTTGCACCACTAATTTAATTTCTATATTTACAAGATTCATAAAAGCACGAACAAATTAAATTTGTTCACGAACAGGCGAAGCCCGTGCACTCAAAAGCAGACAGACATACAAGAAAACCCAAGCACAACTGCTAGTGTGAAACCGAGTGATAATTGAAGCATATGGTTAATTGCCATCAATATCTAAAATACAGTGCATGAGTGACTCCGTGCTTATACGCTAATAATACATAATGGGAATCACGAACTTAGGCTCCGTTTGCGTGGCGTTTTCGGTCAGGTGAGTTTGGACAAAAACGCCACCGTCATAGAATGCATGTTTGGCAAGACAATGACTATTAACCACCACCAAGAAATGAAAACTAGATTTGAACATAAAAAGGGACAAAGTTTCTTAGGTGAGGCAGGGCGTTCAAGAGTACTACGATTCGTAACCACCGCATTCACGCACGACCGCCAGCTAGCGCCGTGTCAAACGGTGCCTTAATTGTGGCATCCTAGCTCCCATAGCATAGCGTGAAAACAATTTAGCTTATCCTTTTGTCAATTCTTTCTTCCTTGGGATAAATTCAATACTTAAATTACAAGGCAAGGTGAGCTAGGGAGAATATTTGTGAACAAAAAAGATTTGTATTGATAGGGTCCTTCTCCCTTCATAGGAATTCTGGGCTGCAAATAGTCGGAATTCACATGTCCCCCGCTAATTTAGTGGGGGTCAGGAAGAGAACCGCCCCAACCGCCGCATCAACCACCCACGGGCGGCCATCCGCCGGTCGTCGCCGCTGCAAGGGGTCGCGGACGGCCGCCGCTCCTCGCGGCCGCGTGCGCGACCGCACGCACGCGGCCGCGAGGGGCCGCAGCCGGCCTCTCGGCCGGCCACCGCCACGCCCGCGGCCGGCCTCCCGGCCGGCCGTCGCTTCCTCCTCCTCAGCCGACCTCCCGTCGTCGGGGTCTCGTCGCCGACCGCCCCCTCCAGGCCGGCCTTCCTCCGTCGTCGGATCGCCATCACGTGATCTCCTGCATCCGATCTATGCATAACCAACTCGTAACCACCCATCATGTGGGGATGCACATAGCCAAAAATAATGATTGGTATGCGCATAATAATTCTCCTAAAAATACGTACGACATAAAATATAAGGTTCCGGTCAGCGAATATCACATAAAATGGTCATGGTCTGCGGATAACCGCGTAACTACCATAACCACCCGAGAATCCTGTAAATAGAACCCCGCGGTCTCCATCCTCCCTTTGGATCTTCTCCCTCTTCCGCTTCTCCTCCTACGCACATGAGAGCTCCTTCGAAGGTCTGCTTGCGTCTTCGAAAAATCCATCGAAGATTTTCGAGCGTCTTCGAAGATCACTCGAAGGTCTTCAATACTCCTAACAAGCGTCGACGACACTACAATTGTAGCACAATCTATGGTACATCGATACTAATTTTAGACGTTAGTCGACACACAATCCCCTCACATTTGAAAATATATGCTTTCGTATAAAATTATTTTCAAGAGAAATTTCAAATCGTATTAATATTTATCAGACGACCGTCGTAATAAATTTGAGGATTTCATCACTGACGTGCATCCGTAAAGATGACATTCGTCCAGAGCCTTCATTTCAAGACACCTCTCCTTCTATGCCCGAGAGAGCTCATTTGAAGATTATCTTGGAATTCTCCTTCGACGCTTGAAGATCTCCTTCGAGCATTCGAAGGTTGCGAAAGACGACTCAGCATTCTCACTTTTGTTCTCACTACCGTTCTCAGAAGAAGAAGCACTTAGTTTTCCGAGAGGTGGTCTGTCACCCTCGGAGTTCTCTCTCTCTTTCTCTCTCTCTATCATTGTAACGAGCAGCGGTCTATCGTGCTCGAGTTCTCAATCTCCCATTGTAACCTCCCAGAAGATAGTCGAAGTTGGCTGGCACAACTCCGGACGCGTGGTTTTTCACCTTTTTCGGGTTTTCCACGTTAAAGTATTTGTGTCATTTACTAATTCACTCATTGACTGTTGCTCGCTCGGTACAATTTTGAGCTAAGGTTGTTCATTTCGACCGATTTACCAGAGCACCCGAGCTATCCGCAACAATCACTAAATATTAGAATCATCTTTGTATCCACTTTAGAGTATTGTGTGCATGAGGGTGCGCCTCACAAATTAATATATATAAACATAGGCTCTGTTTGACTCTGCGTTTTTGTTCGTTAGGTGAGGTCGGCGTGTTAGATTTGTGAAGTGAACGTGCGAGTATCCGCATGCTCGCGTGCGAGTATCCGCATACTCGCTAGCGAGTATCCCATACTCGCCCCCCCCCCCCCCCCCCCCCCCCCCCTTGAATTGCCTATAAATAGAGGGGTACCCCCCCCTAAAGAGTACCGCATCCACACTTTCTGACAGTGACGAGTATAGCTATCAGAAGTGGCGAGTATCCTCAACTCGGAGCGAGTTAGAAATACCGGAGGGCTACCTGGCGAGCAGCGAACTTGGAGTGAGTTCGGCGAGCTCCCTAGAGCGAGTAGCGAGGAGCGGTGAAGAGGCGAGCAGCGAGCTCGCGAGTTCCTACTCGGAAGATAGCGAGTATTGAGGAAGTGTGCGCGGTGAGCGTGCGACTATCCCTGGAGCGCGAGCAGCCAGCTTGCGAGTATTGGAGATATCGCCTGGCGACAGCGAGTATCAGCATACTCGCCAGCAAGGAGCGAGTATCACCAGCGAGGTGTGCTCGGGAGGAGAAGCGGACCTTGTCCGTGACCAAGTTCTTTTCTACTATTGGCTGTTGTGATTCAAGTTGGATGCAACTTGTATTCAGCCGTGTTCTGTTGTAATCTCATTGTGAAATATATATATTACTGCTGTCCTTGTTCCGTTTTGGTATCCTTGATTGGTAGCACACTCAAAAAAAAAAAAATTTCAACATGGTATCAGAGGAGGGAGGTTGCTGAAGCAGCGCGTGCTATCAAGGTCCAAGGTTGAGAATCCAAAATGGACGGCGGAGGAGGGTATGCTAGGGGACTTGGTATTGAGTTGCTCACCCAGACCAACTATAAAAAATGGAGATCATGCATGGAGAGCTACCTGCTTGGAGAGGATCTCTGGGAGGTAGTTGGTGGTGGAGAGCAGGAGGAAGTTGTAGCTGCCGGTGATAATGGTCCAGCTGTGAGAGCTTGGAGGAAGACCAATGCCAAGGCGGAGTTCACCTTGAAGAGAGCCATATCACCTGACTTGTTCGACCACATCATTGGTTGCAAGTCAGCGTCTGCGATCTGGATAGCCCTCGATGGGTTATTCAACAAGAAGAATGTGGCTCGGCTACAATTTCTGGAGAATGAGTTGGCAAAGTCGACTCAAGGCGAGATGGCGATATCCACATTCTTCCTGAAGGTGAAGAACCTATGCGGAGAGATCTCGGCCTTGGATCCCGAAGAGCCAATCTCAGAGGCAAAGTTGAAGCGGCACATACTCCGAGGCTTGAGGAGGGAGTATGTCCCCTTCGTTACTTCCGTGCAAGGATGGGCTACTCAGCCCTCCCTTCTGGAGCTAGAGAACCTACTATCGTCACAGGAGAGCTTGGCGAAGCAGATGACGGGAGTATCCATCTCAGGAGGAGATGGCGAGGCCTTGTTCTCAGGAAAGAGGAGATCCTGGGACAAGAGGAAGAAGAACCCCGGAGATGGACCTTCAACGTCCTCTCAGGGAGATGGGGGGAAGTTCCTTCCTGCCCGCGATGAGAAGGGGAGAACCCTTTGCTTTGCCTGTAAGAAGTATGGGCATATGGCAAAGGATTGCCGGTCTAATCTCCAGGCCGGCCATGTTGCTGAGAAAGGTGGAGACCATCAGAGAGGTGGAGACCATCGAAGAGGTGGAGGAAGAGGTGGAGGTCACCAGGGCGGTGAGAGGGGAGACAATTGTTTCCTGGCAGAGATGACGGCAACGTCAGTCGATGTCTTAGCCTCCATCAACCTCGAGGACGACTGGATAGTGGATTCCGGTTGCGGGCATCATCTCACTGGAGATATGTCGAAGTTTGCCTCCTCGGCAGCATACGAAGGATCGGATGCTATCATCACTGCGGATGATACGGTGCATCCAGTGGAGCGAGAAGGGAAGGTGTCCCTTGGGAGTAGAGAGAAGCCAGTGACACTGAAGAGTGTCTATCATGTGCCTGGCATGAAGAAGAACCTCTTCTCAGTGGCGAACGCCGTGGATGCTGGATACCACGTGTTGTTTGGACCAAAGGAGGTGAAGTTCTTGAAGAACCTATCGTCTGTCGATGCTGACGTCACGCTCACCGGGAGAAGGGTGAAGGATTTGTATGTCCTGTCTGCAAATGCCTACGTAGACAAGCTGAAGACAAACGACAGCGCTGTGATCTGGCATGAGAGGCTGGGTCATGTGGGGATGGACAAGTGATAGAGAAATTTGTGTTCTCCAATCTATACTCGATTAAGGCAAGTGTACCTATCGAAATATAGCATAGGATATAAAATATATCAAGGTCGTATAAAAACTCGGGTCTGGCAAGTACTATTACTCACAACGACTCTATTATCCTACCGAACGATTGATTGGATTTTGAAAATAAAAATAAACTAAGCTTAATTAAAAGAGAAATAAACAATTACGAAAAGAATGCTCGATCGACGATTCACTTTGAAGTAAAATAACGGAATAAATTAGTTTGACATTTGCAATTTTATAAAGACCGTGGCGGATCCGAAACTAAGAAATATTCTCGCTAGAGCAATAAATCTCCTAACTTCTAGACATTTTGACTGAAATCTCTTTGCAAATAAAAAGGCCTAAAGTCGCATTATCGAAGTGAACCGCGCTATTGGATTTGACTCCAATCCGGAGGATTTACGTCATCCTATCTCTAGGGTTGCGTGCAACTCCTTCCTTCCTTGAGTGATCTTTCACATTCATGAACCTCTCGGCTACTCGAATATGAGATCGGAATCTACTACCGTATACTAGAAATACGGAGTCGAAACGAAATTAATCAAGGTCGGATCAAAATAAAAAGTACAAAAGTGAAACATAAAATGAGCGAAACGTTATTCCATTGCAAAGTTTATCGCGATCGAGCACAAAAAGATTAGCTACGCATAATTGAAAGAGAAACTACAATGATAAGAGGAGAAAGCATTTTCATTGAACTAGAAATAAGAATACAACAATAAGAACAAAATTAAACTAGTGCAATACTATTCTACCAAAAGAAAATTACAATAAAGAAAATTTAACAAGATGCAAAATACTCTTACAACAATACTTGAAGGAAGCTCTCTAAATGAGAAAAGAAAACTCTACACTAGCACACTACTTCCACTCTAAAAAATCTCACTCTCTTCATGCTTGAGATAGGGGTTCCTTTTATAGATGAGGGAGAAGATTCTAGAAATAGGATAAAGGGGTGGAGATGCATGAATGATTTGATGAGGGAGAGAGAAAGAAAATGCATGAATGGAAGAATACATGCATGGGTTTAATGAGGAGGAGAGAGAGGGTGGAAATGCAATGTATTTTATTTAAAAGAAATATAATATAAAATTAATATGGAAGAGAGGGAGGATGGATGAGTATAAAGAGGAGAAAGAGAAGTGCATGCATGGATTAAAGTGGTTCGGCTATAGATGAAGGGGAGAAATGAGATTAAATGAATTTAAATAAAGAGAGAGAAGAGAGAATAAATGGGAGAGAGATGATAAATGAGGGGAATGCACGCATGAAGCCATGCAAAGGTGGCAGCATGGATGAATTGATGGAGGCTCACGGATTGATTGAAAGGAGTGGGCTGATATGATTAAATGAAGTGGAGGAGGTAAGTGGGCTGCTTCACGTGGGCTGGTTCGGGTGGAGCTGCACTCTCGGGCTTGGACAGCATGAAGGTGGACGGGCTTCACTTGGCAACACCAATTAGAGGGGCGGGCTGCATGCTTAGGTGACGAGTTGCAACTTGGCGGCGATTGCGTGGACTTCATGCAAGCTTGCGGGCATGGCGTTGCGGCATGAATATTGACGGCGCGACGATGGCGTTGGCGTTGACTTCATGCAAAGGTGGCGGCGAGCATGCCGGCGATGGTGGCGACAACATTGAACCTACAAAATAAAATAAATAAATTAAACACATAACATAAACATGAGATAACCAAATTAAAAACATGAGATAACAACATTTAAACACATAAAATGACAACATTAAAATTAACAAACATAACATAGAACAAACATAAAAAAAACAACATAAATTATAACATAAAATGTAACAAACATAAATTACAACAATATAAAATAACAAACATACAATAACAACAATAAACATAAAATAACCATAATAAACATAAAATAACAAACATAACACAACAAACATAAAATATAAAGAAAATATAATTAAAACTAGGGAAATTTATACTAAACTAACCTAAAATATTATGACTAAAAACTACTTATCAACAAGCTGAAGATGATGGCGGCAAAGGGCCTAGTGAACGGCCTGTCTCATCTCACTTCCTACGGCGACGGCCATGTGTGCGACGGATGCCAATATGGAAAGTCACATCGACTTCCATTTGACAAGTCGGAGACCAGGTGTAAGGCACCTCTTGAGTGCGTACATGCTGATGTGATGGGGCCGTGCGTCACCCGTACTTATGGAGGCAATAAGTATGCGCTGGTTCTGGTGGATGACTATACCCGCTATACGTGGGTATACTTTCTGAGGGAGAAATCAGAAGTGTTCAGCAAGTTCCTCGAGTGGAAGGAGCTTGTGGAGGGGAAGCTGAACCGCAAAGTCAAGAAGCTGAGGAGCGACAATGGAGGGGAGTTTACCTCCAATGAGTTTGCTTCTTTCTGCAGGAGGTTCGGCATTCGGCGGGAGCTCTCCTGCGCGCACACCCCGCAGCAGAATGGGGTGGCAGAGAGGAAGATCCGCCATCTGGTGGAGACTACCAGGAGTTGGCTACATGCCAAGAGCATTCCCAAGGCCTTGTGGGCGGAGGGAATGGCGTGCGCTACTCATGTGATCAACAAGCTGCCTCTGAGTCCTAACAGGATGGTGTCTCCACACCAGCTCATGTTCGGGGAGAAGCCCAATGTGGGTCACATGAAGGTGTTCGGTTCAACCTGCTTCGTGCACGTCCCGGACGCTCAGAGAACAAAGTTGGAGCCGAAAGCGAGGAAGTGTATCTTCATCGGCTACGATGAGCGGAAGAAGGGGTGGAAGTGCATGGATCCGCAGACTCACAGGTTCGTCGTCTCGCGCGACGTTGTGTTTGACGAACTGGTCTCATACCAGGGAGTCTCTTCTGTGGAGCTGCCGGAGAGTGGAGAAACTAGCAGGGAAGAGGAGTGGGTCACTGAGGACCCTACTGTGGAGTTGGAGTTATCTCCAAGTGCTCCAGTGCCATCCGGCTCAGGAGGAGCTGCTGGCTCAGGAGGAGCTTCTGGCTCAGGGGGAGCTACGAACTCAAGAAGCAGGGAGAGTACCGCTTCAGGAGAAGTTCAGGGAGGAGTTCAGAGAGGAGCTCAACCAGAGGAGTCTACCGGAGTGGTAGATAGTGGCCAAGCCTTGAGGAGGTCGAAGAGGACAATCGTCCCGCCTGCTCGCTATAAGGAGGGGAACTTCGTGAGTCTGGTTTCCTGCTTCTTCGCAGGACCACTCGATGAGAGGGAACCTGCCTGCTTTGAGGATGCAGCTGGCATCAAGGAGTGGGACGCGGCCATGATTGAGGAGATGAAGGCCCTAGAGAAGAACGAGACATGGGACCTGGTTCCCATGGTGGAGGGCATCAAACCTGTCACCTGTAAATGGGTGTACAAGGTTAAGAAGAGGGCTGACGGAGAAGTGGAGCGGTACAAGATGAGGCTTGTCGCTCGAGGCTTCTCACAGACCTACGGAGAGGACTACGAGGAGACCTTCAGTCCTGTAGCGAAGATGACGTCGGTGAGGACGATCATTGCTTTGGCGGCGTGCCGAGGATGGAAGCTGTGGCAGCTTGATGTGAAGAATGCGTTCCTGTATGGAGAGATAGACAAGGACATATTCATGGTGCAACCGCCTGGATACGTGTCCAAGTCTCACCCACATCATGTCTGCAAGCTGAAGAAGGCCCTCTATGGTCTGAAACAGGCGTCGAGAGCCTGGTATGGGAAGATTGCGGAGTACTTGCAGTTCTGCGGCTATGATGCCTCAGACTCGGACTCCAGCATGTTCGTGAAGAAGGATGGAGGTCTTCACGTACTGGTGCTGCTATACGTCGACGACATGATCGTGACAGGGAACAACCCTGAGGAGGTCGCGGCGCTGAGAGAGCAGCTTTCCATACGCTTCGAGATGAAGGATCTTGGTGAACTGCACCATTTCCTTGGTCTCCAAGTAGAGAAGAGAAGAGGCGGACTGGGTGTTTCCCAGAGGGCTTATGCCGAGAGGATCGTCGAAAGATTCGGCATGAAGGAGGGGAAGAGCAGTTCCGTTCCTCTGGAGGCTGGGCTGAAGCTTCGGAAGGAAGAAGGGAGAATTCTTCCTGATCCAAAGATCTTTCGGGCTCTGGTGGGGAGTCTTATATATTTGACTATCACGAGGCCGGACATCGCCTTTGCTGTCGGCCGAGTCAGTCGGTATATGCAGGAGCCGCGGAAGCCTCATCTGGAGGCAGCCAAAGGGATTCTCAAGTATGTGAAGGGCACCCTTGAGATGGGGTTGTCCTATGAGGAGAAGTCTGTCTTCAAGCTGCACGGGTACACGGATGCAGACTACGGAGGCGATGCTGATGATCGCAAGTCGACATCAGGGTATGTGTTCTTGTGTGGAGCAGCTGCTATCTCGTGGTGTAGCAAGAAGCAGGACTCCATTTCCCTTTCCACCACGGAGGCCGAGAACAAGGCGTCGTCCTTAGCAGCTCAGGAGTGTGTCTGGCTAAGGAGACTAGTGGAGGATGTGGACGAGGAGGTCAGCGGACCTACTGTGCTGCGCGGGGACAATGAGAGTGCATTGAAACTGGTAACCAACCCAGTTTGTCATGCTAGGACCAAGCACATAGAGATTGAGCATCACTTCATCAGAGAGAAGGTGCTGGGTGGCTTGATCGCTGTGGAGCATGTGCGAAGTGAAGAGAACCTGGCGGATATATTCACAAAGCCCCTATCTGCGGGGCCGTTCCGGAGGCTTCGCTCATTGCTTGGAGTTGTTCCCGGAGCTCACTTCAAGGGGGAGTGTTAGATTTGTGAAGTGAGCGTGCGAGTATCCGCATGCTCGCGTGCGAGTATCCGCATACTCGCTAGCGAGTATCCCATACTCGCCCCCCTTGAATTGCCTATAAATAGAGGGGTACCCCCCCCCCCCCTAAAGAGTACCGCATCCACACTTTCTGACAGTGACGAGTATAGCTATCAGAAGTGGCGAGTATCCTCAACTCGGAGCGAGTTAGAAATACCGGAGGGCTACCTGGCGAGCAGCGAACTTGGAGTGAGTTCGGCGAGCTCCCTAGAGCGAGTAGCGAGGAGCGGTGAAGAGGCGAGCAGCGAGCTCGCGAGTTCCTACTCGGAAGATAGCGAGTATTGAGGAAGTGTGCGCGGTGAGCGTGCGACTATCCCTGGAGCGCGAGCAGCCAGCTTGCGAGTATTGGAGATATCGCCTGGCGACAGCGAGTATCAGCATACTCGCCAGCAAGGAGCGAGTATCACCAGCGAGGTGTGCTCGGGAGGAGAAGCGGACCTTGTCCGTGACCAAGTTCTTTTCTACTATTGGCTGTTGTGATTCAAGTTGGATGCAACTTGTATTCAGCCGTGTTCTGTTGTAATCTCATTGTGAAATATATATATTACTGCTGTCCTTGTTCCGTTTTGGTATCCTTGATTGGTAGCACACTCAAAAAAAAAACAATTTCAACACGGCGTTCACAAATGATGGTTCATAACCACCGCGCTCGTGACCGTCACCGCCGTGCCAAACGAAACAATAATCTTACATTGACCACAACCTCATATCAAATAAACTATATATTAACATAAATAAATGCTATTTAATTAAATTGAGAGATCATAGTCCTTATATAATGCAGCTGTAATGCCCCCAAAATATTTATTTCGAGTTATACCGATTTTGTATAATTATTCTACAGTCATCTGGACTATTTTTTTATATAATTCTAAGAATTATACAATGTGTTAATATTATATGTGAGAATATTCTCATTTTAATGATTTATAATGTAAAAATGTCCTTTTTTTTATAATATTTTCATAATGACAATTAATTATTTCAATGGATGCTTCTCTAAGGAAATTAAGTGAGAAGGGTATATACCGTTTCATAACGTTAAATAATGTTTGTCTCCATAGCAATAAAATAAAATGATAACAGTAATTTGTTGAGATTTTTGTTATGATTAATTGACAAAATGACGTGGCAAATGAAGGCTTCTAAGTCACAGCTTGCTTCAAGTAATAGAAGAAGCTCATGCATGCAAGCATATAAGTGCATATAAATATAGTATTATATACTTCGGAGATGTGGAGCCTGATTGTACTGGCGATTCATCCATTGTTTTTCGCTTATGTAATTTCATCATTACGATAGCCCTAGAATTCATGTATAAAAGAGCTTCCTTATAGTGGAAAACCGGCCCCTAGTGCGGCTGTGAATGTAGGCAAAGTTGCCGAATCACGTAAATTCTTGTGTTTTCTGTGTTGATTTCTTGTTTTTCCTTCGTTGCTTTCAATCGTCATTCCTAAGAATATATATGTGGGTTAAGGAGAAGGAATTAATCTCACATCTTATAGTATTGTGGTAATTAATATATATGTTTGTGTGGAAATATTAAGTGACTGACCCTGGTGGTACGTAGACACATGTTTTTTTTCTGTGTGGGCGGAATACTAAATTATTCAAAACTCAAACGGGATAGAAAAGACCAACTTCTACAAGGTGGAAAGCAAAAATAAATAAATAAAATTAGGGAATTGTTATCCGCAGTCCATAAATGACTATCCGTAGACGACCAGTCTTTTCTAGTTTACAAATTGTTATCCGCATATCAATTTTAGACTTGAGCATTCAATATCTTTGTTCTCCTGAGCAAGTTCCGACAACGAAGGAACATCTCTGACAACCTTCTGAGCACTTCAATGTGTGCACGGATCGTGATTTGTACAATAAATGCGCGGATAGAGACCGAGTTGAAAAAGAAAGATGATTTCTTCACCGTTCAAACGGGATAGAAATGACGTCCATAAAACAAACTGAAATCGCATGAACGGTGAAGAAATCATCTTTCTTCCTCAACTCGGTCTCTATCCGCGCATTTATTTTACGAATCACGATCCGTGCACACATTGAAGTGCTCAGAAGGTCGTCAGAGATGTTCCTTCGTTGTCAGACCCGGCTCATGAGAACAAAAATATTGAATGCTCCATTCTAAAATTGATCTGCGGATAACAATTTGTAAACTAGAAAAAGTTGATCTGCGGATAACAATTGCCTAAAATTATTATTATTATTGCATAAAAACTTATAAGTTTGAAATGTCAATATAATTAATAAGCAGATATGTTGCATGCAGCCAAAAAATTAAGTGGAGAGTTATGCATTAATTAGAATACCATTAATTAACAAGTCAATTATTTTTCTTCTTTTTTGATGAAATAAGTCAATTATTTGAATCGATATTACTTTTTAAGGAAAAATTAGAAAACCGCGGACCATTTCTTAACGCTAAATAATGCAGTCTCCGTAATAAAATAAAATAATAATTTTTATTTTGTTGCGAGTTTTGCTATAATTCATGACCAAATTCGGTGGCAAATGAAATGTTCTAAGCCACAGCTTGCTTCAAGTAACAGAAAATGCTCTTGCAAGCATGAATATATATATATATATATATTTATAGAATCGGCTAAATATACATTTAAATTATTCCTGAATTATATTATATATAATATATACCGTACTAATTAAAATAATAAAATGGTGATATATACTATCCTAAAATAATGATGACAGCTATAAATGAATGAAAACATTTGAATGGGGTACGTGGCCTGGTGGGAGATCAGAGAGTGGTATAATTTAGTGTGGGTTGACCTGGTCAAAGTAATTTGATGACTTCAAATTGATGGACGGTCTAAGAATAGCCGGACAGTTTTGCGCTAGCGCTTGCAGATCACGTTGGTATGTGAAAAGATAATCAGTTTTGCGCTGATCGTTATTCTCAGACCAAGTTGGTCTGTGAATAGTCAATCTGTTTTGCACAAAGCGCTATTCGCAAACCATGTTGGTCTGCGAATAGTGAGACAGTTTTGCGTTGGCCACTATTCGCAGACCATGTTGATCTGCAAATAGTTAATCAATTTTTGGCTGACCGGTGTTCGCAGACCACGTTCTGGCCGCTATTTGCAAATCACCTAATTTTAGAAGATTTTTTGAAAACCGACAGTGAGCACAGTCTGCGGCGGCCGGGCTCTCAGTTGGGAGCGGGCGTAGCCCACCGTTGTACTAGCATAGCCGTTCGACTCGTTTATATGTTTATATGTTTATATATATAATAGTAATTAATAATAATAATAATAATAATAATAATAATAATAATAATAAAATGTTGCATAAAATGCCACTCCACACCACACCTGTATACTAAATTAGTACACTAATCCCATGTATGCAAGATCGCTATGCCCAGTATGTGTCAAATTCTTATATTTAAGAAATATTCAAAAATTAAAATAATAAATATATTGGCATATTAATCTCACACAGTCAAAAAAGGATATATAGTAATTTTTAAAATAATAATAAGCTTATGATAACTATGAGATCTAAATCATGGTTTCAAATATAAGAAAAAAAAAGAGATTTGATATTAGCGGACCCGAATTGGCTATTCGCAGTCCATCGCTATTTGTAGTCCATAAATTTTATTTGTAGTCCAATATTATATTTGCACCTCACTCCCATCCCAAGTAAGCGAAAAAATTTGCTGATTTATTAAGCACTAGAAGCCTAGAGAAATATCTTAAAGAATCTAAAATAATTTAAATGCCTAACAGAAAAACAAGTTAAATGACATTCATAGAAGAATTAACTCTAAAACAAGTTAAATGGCAAGCAAACCTTTCTGTAACAACAAAATTGACTACTTTTTGGAATTTTCGTTGGATTATTTCCTCTTTTTTTGAAAAAAAAAAGAATCTAAGAGGGGGATCGAAAGACGACGCGGCTGATAGAATTACGGCTATGGTTTAGGCAACGAGAAGAGAGATGAAGAGGAGAAGATTATTCGATGGGGTGCGATTAGCGAGAAATGGACTGCGAATATAATAATATTTTTTTATAATTTTTGGGATGCGAATAGCGAGAATTGGACTGCTAATTTCAATTCTAAAAAAAAATCTTCACTCCAGTCTCCAATACATACCCACTCGTGCCTCTATTTCTCTTTTCATCTCTCTTATGGGCCCCACACTTACACAAATATGAGAAAAATTACTTAATAATATATACTAGCTGTCGCGCACTTGCTCTCTCGATGCCTACGAGGAGACCTTGTGTAACATCTTGAATCTGATGGGAGCGGTCGGATGAGTGCGCGCGGTGAGTGTCTTTAATTTGGAGCCGGTGTAGCCCAAACATGGCAGCTCTTGGAAGGTTTTTAGGATGACAAGTTTCTAAGATGACAATTGTTGTGAAAAAACAAATCCGAGTGTAGATGAAAAATCATGTTACAAAATATTTTTCTAATGGTCAATATATCGAAGAGCGATAAACACAAAAATTAGAGAGAAAAAAGCAATCACCGCAATCAAGAACACCAGATGTAAAGTGGTTCCCCGAAATTGGGTACGTCCACTGCGCAGACAGAGATAAATTTACTATTAATTTCTCAAACATACAATACGACTAAAATGGAGGAGAAGAATAGATCGGGAATATGATGAAAATCTCGAGTCCTCCAAGGTCCGGCGTACATGTTGCGACTAGAAAATAGTTTCGATAGCGAGAGAAGAAGCCGACTGGAAGAAGAACTCAGAAGTGGAAGCCAGCTAGGCGATGACCGAATGTCAGCCGAAATCCGCTGAACCACCGAAGAAAATATGTTGCTCTGCACTCTCTTAAAGGTGGTCGGCCACACTTATTTAAGGAGGAGGAAACCCTAAGAGGATAAGGAGGATGAGTTGACTTAATAAAGGAAGGAGATCAATCCCTTCCCAGAAAAATAAATCCTCCATCAATACAAGAATAATGGGGATGCCAAATTTTGAGTTATCTCCAAAATGGGCTGGCAACAACAATGGAAGGAGATCAAAGATCACTTCCGAAAAATTCTCCTCCATCAGCGGGGAAGGAAAAATATTATGTCAGCACCCGTACATATATCAACACCCGTACTTATATCAGCAACAATACATATATTAGCATCAGTACATATATTAACATGAGTACATATATCAGCATCAGTTTTAAAAGTACAACCAAAACATTTCAAGCACTAAAGATTTACTACAAATCGTTAAACTTTGCAACTTCCAGATGATCAACTCCAAAAAGTTCGTTGGTTTTCTCCTGAAAGAAGTGCATGACCCCCATAAAACCATCTGTGGAGAACCATAAAACTCAGTAAATTAAGAAGTCATTTTATCTTGAAAAGGCATACAGGTTTTGGAAAATTTGGAACATGAGTACCTTCAACATCGTCATCGTCAAATGTGCTCTTGAAAACATACGAAAGTGAAATACTCGAATCTCCATATCTCTGTATAATGAGTTGGACTGGGTACTCAGGGAGGCCCTGATATTATACTAAAATCAAATTGATGCAATGCCAACAACTATATGGTCAATTAGGAATGAGCCAAATTTAAACCTAAAACTCTATAAGCTCAATGTCATCAGAAGACTACCTCCGAAGCTGATTGTGCCAATGCATAAGCTGCTTCAATTTTTTAGTGCTTCAATTGCTTGTGCTTGAGCAATTACATCCTTATCTTTCTCTAGCCGATTGATCCGGAGATAGCATATAACTCAAAAAATGAATGAAGAAATTTTTTTTTTTCAAATAATTATAAGAGTGAATTTTATGAACCAACACAGAAATTCAAGGTATTTGACAACATAGCTTGGTCACTATTGCAACATAAACAAGAGTGAAAAAATAACAACCAAATTTCAGTATACTTGCATTTTAGGAAGATACTGGAGCATAGCTTGGTCACTACTTGCATTTTAGCTGATTGATCTGGAGGATTGTAGGATACTTGCTTCACATTGACAGCCAAATTTCATATACTGGAGAGAAACACCATATGCTTCGTCACAATCTCAACATTTCATCCCTATAGCAAATACCTTCAAACAACATCTCAATATATACCAGCAAATACATTCAAACAACAACAAATACCTTCAAACAACATCTCACCTTCATAGACCGGCTGGTATACTAGAACCTGCAGGCAGAATGACCAATCAACAATAAAATCTATCCCTATAGCAAAAAGTAAACCTAACCCGGGCTAGTTAACATACCTATATGAGCAAATCCATACAAAATTCTGAAAGCATTCGGAATACAAAAATGATGGCATCTCTCGATTGCAGTCCAAAATAAGACAAAATCTATATATAACACAAGAAAGCTGAATCTGTATTTACAAGGATGCATGACCATACATAATTAGTGAAAATATGTACAATCAGGAGACATTTTGTAATGTGTGCGTTTATACCTTAAATGCATACCAATACATATTCAATGATTTCTCAACAATCTTTTCCTCATCCTGATCTAGTCTGCATGCATAAGAGTGCGCCTCTAGGTAAACAAATTCATGGTTACGAAGTCCACATTTAACTTCTAATGTCCACTCATCTAGCTCTGCGGCTTTCTGTCCTTGTAGAGTAAACGGGCAACCAATACGTTTGGAGCTACTCTTCCTGAGATTTTTTTTGACCCAATCTTTCCTACTTTGGCTATCATGAGTACAACCACCTCTATCGCAACCAAGTTTAACCCAAGGCCTTGACCTATCTTTAAGTGGATCAGCTCTCTGAATGATAATTACGAATTCAAGGCGCATAACAACATTGCGAGCCCATTGAACTAAATCTTCTTTACTAGGAAATACTGTACTCGTTACAAAATGTTTTCCAACATCTGTTTGTGCGGGCTTGGGTGATTCCTCGTCTGAAAGTGACATTTTAAATCCACGCTTGCATCAACACAATACTTATTCTCTGTTTCAAAACAAACAAAAAACTAAAATCAATAAACAAAAACTATTACTGTAACATTGCCCTACAAAAACTATAATTACGAATTCAAGGTCATTATAGGACTGCTTATAACATGGCCCTACAAAAAAACCTCATTAAACAAAAACTATTACTGCAATCTCAATTCAAATAAGTGACATGCAATTGTAGTATGAAGATGCATATGTAGTTAAATGGTTTATTCCCGATTTCATCTAGGCATTTCAGCAAACAGGTGATATGAAATTATAGTATGAAGAAGGGCAAATCCCAAGTCTACACAGAATGAGTCACACCATCAACTATGAAAGATACCTATGCTCATATTAATCTCTTCATACACCTAGCAAAAGGGAAAATCAACTGAAAACTATAATACACTGACTCCTCCCTACTGAGGTTGAAGCAGAAAGAATGAAAGAATGAGCTTATCCATACACTGATTACATTCAAAAAAATGGGATCACCTGAAATATTGAAGCTTTCTGGTGCGTGCACTGGATAGCCTGGGGAGAGTACGCCGAGGAAAGCACTGGATCGCGGCGGCGACTGGAAAGTACGCCGAGGAAAGCACTGGATCGCGGCGGTTAGGTCTAAGTCGACGGGAAAGAACGCCGGAATCGCCGGCCAGGAATGTCGCGCTTAGCCGAGATGGAGGAGGTGGGGTTCGCACATTGGGGTTAGGGCTCGGGGGAGTGCGCAATCAGATATATGCTGGGGCGCGATTAAACAGAATTAAAAAGTTAATTTTGAGTGAGTTTTAGGACTGCGATTAGCCATAATAGGGCTGCGTATAACATTGCCCTATAAAATTTATTAAATTATGTTTGTCTACTATTCTCGAATCCTTTTAACACAGATAGTATTATTCGGATTCGGATTCGAAAATCACTCGAGTCCGAATTTAAATGCAAATTCAAAAAATATGAATCTTAATCGAATCTTACAATCCCAGAATTGTTCATGCTTGTGAACAGTCTATGCAGACAGGAGGTGGCCACAAATAATCATAAATATCCATTAATGTGTTGGTAAGCAATCAGTTGGTTGCATGCATCTGAAGCATATATGTACAGATCTGCAGCATTGAATGCAGCACACGGACTAATTATTAAATTAACTAAGCATCAAAGTCTTGACATTTAACGCTAAAGTATTCACGCGTTGGCACGATGAGCGACTTGACGAAGATTGCGCGATAAATTTTGTCGCGCGAAGGAACGTTGCTGCGCGCCTGCGCCCGACATTAACCAAGGATCTTATGCTGTTGCTTCCGCCGAGCCACCGCCGAGATATGAGGCGTGATTTTTATGAAATCATACTTTAATTGTTACGTTTTGAGCATGAATGAATTTGATAATTATTAATTATTCAGATCTTCATCACATCGCTTCACACACATCATCATTTCAACAATTAACGAATCTCCTAAACACTAATCTAGTCCGACCTAAAACAACACGATAACATTATCGACTCATTAACCTGCTTCACCGTATTATTAATGGAGCGATTATGCTCCGATCCATAGCCATTATGCTTCACCATATTATTTAATTTGCGTATACGTAGCAACATTTTATAAGCGTAAAAGTCGTGCTCGGGAAATTGGTGTGATTCCGTTTGTCACGGAGCGGTGGCAAATGGAGGAGCTCCAAACAACTATGTGATGCTTTTATGCGCCGTTTCGCCTCCGGTGGAAAAATTTAATGGAATGCATGTCGTTATTGGCAGCCCGTGCTATTGAAAAAATGGCTATCTGCAGACAACCTTTATGAGTTCAAAGGTCTCCTAGATTTTTTTATTTTGGTCTGTCATTAACAATGGTCTGCCCATAGCTGAAGTTGGTTTGTCAATCACAGCTGCGCCTTTTTTAACGGGGCTCCATTGCCCTCGGAAAAGGGAGACTCCATTTGCCCTAAAACCCTAAACCTTAAACCCTAAAGTCTTTCTTGAACGAACACTTTTCTATGGAAAAATAGAATATTTTAGAGTAATGTATTGAAATTCTTTTCAGAGGATTCTATTGTTCCTCAAAGAACCTTTCATACATTATGTTCGATATCAAGGAAAAACAATTCTGGCTTCAAAGGGAACTCTAATTCTGATGAAAAAATGGAAATTTCATCTTGTTCGTTTTTGGCAATTTTATTTTCATTTTTTGTCTCAATCTTATAGAATCCATATAAAGGAATTACCCAACTATTCCTTATCTTTTTTGGGGATTTCTGACGAAATGGAGGGGTCCATTTCATGGCTCTGATTTACTGTCACTTGATCCGACGGGTTCAGTTTTCCCCATCCTTTTATAGTTTTTTTAATCTCAATAAATCTCCACCACTAGATATAGGTTAAAGTGTTTTGGTCCATTCGATAATGAAATGGATCCCCTCCATTTCGTCAAAAATAGAGAGAATCTGAATCCCCAAACAGAGCCTTTATACGCCGAATAACATTCTTCCATCAAGTTAACTTTTGTTTTTTGATAATATTACCCCAATCTTTTATTTTTATCGTTATGACGATCGAGAATTCCTGATGATGCGCATGCACTTAACAATTGTTGCGGAACGCTTAGGGCTCGTGGTAGACCGGTTCACTTGAACCACCTTAGCTCGTGAGCGAACTAAGCGCGCAAACAGTCAATTAGAGATTTGCTGAGTACACAAGGACTTTTTAACGTGGAAAACCCGGAAAGGGTAAAAAACCACGCGGCCGGAGCTGTGCCGACCAAACTTCACTATCTTCTGGGGGTTACAACTTGGAAACTAGAACTTGAGCGCGACAGGCCGCTGCTCGTTACAATATTTGGAGAGAGAGAGAACGCGCTCCGAGGGTGACAGGTCATCTCTCGGAAAAACTAAGTCTTTTTCCCTTCTGAGAATGCTAGTCGCCTTTCGGAAGTGAGACGGCTAGTCGTCTTTTCCTTCTGAGAATGTTAGTCGCCTTTCGGAAGTGAGAAGGCTAGTCGCATTTTTCTTCTGAGAATACTAGTCGCCTTTCGGAAGTGAGAAGGCTAGTCGCCTTTCGGGATGATGAAGATCTTCAAGTCCACGAAGGAGATCTTCAAGCGCCGAAGGAGAATTCCGCAAAAGTCTGCAAGGAGCTTTCCCGGGTCCAGAAGTCAAGGTCCTTTCAAATGAAGCCTTGGGGCTCCTTTTATAGCTTTGGCCGGGGGTGACCCGGTAATTTTGTCGTTGGTAGTTTCCATAAATGCTCGGTGGACGAATCATATTCTCCGGTTCGGGGCCCTCGGATCGCCATTTTTCGTAAATGACCACCTTGCCCCTCTGGCAGCTTGGGCAGCTCGGGCAGTTCGGGCAGTTCCGTTGGAGGCGAAAAAGGCGACTGACTGTTCCTGAAAAGTGAGAAGCCGGAAAGACAAAAAGTGAGAAGCCGGAAACCCAAAAATTGAGAAGCCGGAAAGACAAAAAGTGAGAAAGCTTCCTGATCGCGCTCAGAAACGTTCTGAGCGCGCGCTAGTGCTGAAGCGCTCCAAGTGCGAAACGAACCACGGGGACGCCTCGGGCGGACGGCGAATCGGGGGGTCGCCCCCTAAAAGGGGGACCGGGATCCTTCGGCGAGGAGCGGGTGCCAGACCGCACCCCGAGGAGGGGTGGGCGCGGCCGTATCCTGAGGGAATGCGACGTAGGCGCGTCCAAGAGGGGGTGCGGCCCGGGCGCACCCCGAGGGGTGCTGCTTTGACCGCACCCCGAGGGGGTGCGGCTTGGCCGCACCCCGCGTGGGGTGCGGCTTGGCCGCACCCCAAGGGGGTGCGGCCAAGGCCGCGCCCCAAGGGGGCGCGACTTGGCCGCGTCCCTTCCGGGACGCGGCGCGACCGTGGGAATTCCCCCCGCGATGGGTGGGGGACTCTCTATCGTGTTTGCGACGGCTTTGCACGTCTTACTTTTCCTGCCAAATTGGGGGAGGAGAGATTTTGGAAATGATCCGTCTTTGGAAATATTCGTTGCCTTTCTAAGAAGATCTCTACTAAGCTCTTTTATAAATATGAGGCTCTATTATGAGTACCCATCATAAGCCCCCCAAACCTTCGTTGTCCAAACCTTGGGAGGGAGTGCCAAGGTTTTTGAATAGTCGGCAGCGGATCTGGTTGTCATCTCTGCAGGGTGCGTCGGACGATGGCCGGGGTAAGCTGCTTTTGTTTTTTGTTTTTTCAAAATAGGAGCGGAGGGAAAAAACGGCCAGCGGCGGACGGGAGGGCGCGCGGTGAGTGGTGTGCGGGCGGCCGGTGCCCGGGCACCCTTGCGCGCGGCCGGAGCGGTCGAAAAGGCAGTGCCCGGGCGTGATCGCGCGCGGCCGGAGCCGGCGGAGGGGCGGCACCCGGGCATGCTTGCGCCCGGCCGGGGCCGGCGGTGGGGCGCCCGGCTGGCGCGAGCGCGCCTCTGCACGCGGGTGCTGCCCCCGCGCGCGGGATTCCTGCATGCCTGCGCGCACGGGCGCCGCGCTGCGCGCTCCTGCGCGCGGGTGCGGCCCCTGCGCGCGGGACGCGCGGGCGTTGTTCCCGCGCGCCCGCGCGCGCGGGCGCCGCGCTGCACGCCCGCGCGTGCGAGTGCCGCGCTGCGTGTGGACGGTGCGTGCGGGCTCCTGCGCGTGGACTGTGCCTTTGCGTGCGGCTGTTTCTCGCGTGCGGGTGAGGCTGGCGGTGCGGGCCTCCGGTGTTCGCGTGCTTGGTGCGCGGAGAGGCGACTTGTAACATTTTGGATTTTCTGATACGGTTTCTTTTTAACGCTCGTTTTTATGTGCTTGCTCTTCCTTGCAGGCTTCGAAGCGGGGCGGTCAGTCGAGGCCGATGCGCCTACATTCTTCACTTGACGGTGCGCGAATCGAGATGTGGCGCAAGCGGTTCGGATTGCCTCCGAATGTTGAGGTGAAAATCCCGGGAGCGGAGGAGCGCGTCCAGAATCCACCCACGGGTTACATGACACTTTCTGAGAGTTGCCTGAAGTCTGGATTCCGCATCCCTCCATCGGAGGAAGCTATCGAAATATTCCGGTTCTGCGGCGTCCCAATTACCCAGTTTACGCCCGCCAGGATGTCGAATATCATGGGGCTGGTGGTGCTCATTCGGGAGCACAACGCGCGCTTTTCACTCGAGCTTTTCAAGGATTGGTGCGAGGCTACCACTGACTCGGGCGGCCGGATTGAGGTTCGAAGAAACAAAAACTGGTTTCATTTTGGCGAGAAGACAGATTATCGGCACGGGAATACCCTTTATGGATATGTTCGAAATCGTTGGGAGCTGCCTGAGCTTTGGAGGTCACTCCCTGGACGCTGTCGCCGGCAGACCGGTCGGGAAGACGATTTCATTCTTATCCCCGGCTTTACCTGCCGAGAGGGGTTGTCGAAGGCTTTGTTCAGCGTGCACAACTGCGTGGAGGAGGGTCGACTGCTTTTGGTGGGGCTTTCTTGGGACCCTGAGCGGGAGGCTGCGGTTCCCCTGGAGCGTGGGAAAAAGAGGAAGATTGTCTTCAAGAACGGAGTTCCTGGTTCGTGTTCCACCTTGCCAGAGCCTAGGAGCCACGATCACGAGGCCGGCCCGAGTCGTTGTCGGAGAGAGCCGATCCCATCCGACCCGGAGGTCGAGATTCTGACGTCCCCCGCCGCCGATCAAGTCGGGCAGGGAGACTTGCCGCCACCTCCTCCTCATCCACCGTCGAGGCGAGTTTCCTCATCCCTCCAGGCGATGACTTCTGCAGTAAGTGAAGCTCTCCTTTCTTGGGTCTTGACTTGTCTTTGCTTTCTTTGTTTATGTTTCCTGATTGCTCCTTTCGTGTTTGCAGGCGAACGTTCTGACCAATGTCGCTCTCACGTGGAACGACTGTTACGTGGGCCTCAAGGACAGCTACATCTCCCTCCAGGAGGAGCTGAGCGTGATGAAGAGGGACATGTCTGCTTTACAGAAGAGGAGGGATCGCGATCTGTCCCGCATCAAGCAGCTGGAGGCGGACCTCTCTTCTTCCCAATCTGAGGTTGAGAAGCTGCAGGAGGCGTATGGTGGAGATAAGGCGCTTGCCCAGGATGCGCTTCGTCAGTTGTCTGAGGCTCAGGGGGAGATGTTTCGCATGGAGGGGGAGCTGGGTTTTCTGCGGAGCGAGGTGGAGCGGCTGTCATCGGTCGAGCGCAGCCTTGAGGATGCCAAGGCGACCGGAGTGGCCGAGTTCCGAGATTCTCTTGCTTTTGTCGAGGAGCGGTTCCAGATGGCGGAGGAGATCCGTGCCGAGGTCATGACGAAGGAGGTCGAGCCCTTGTTGGAGGACGAGCGCGAAGTCGCCTTCCAGCGCGGCATTCAGAAGACTCTGCACCTGGTGGGGAGGAAGTTTGGGTGTGATACCGCTGGTCTTGGAGCGGGAGACCTTTCGGAGGATGAGTGCTCGGACGCAGCCGAGGATTGATGTTGGTCGTCTCCTGTTTTCTTGTTTTCCATACCATTGTTCGCTTGTGTGTCGTTCTGAGTTGGCTTTTTTGCTTTTTCGCTTTCCGTATTGTTGTCTATTTTGTGCGCAGCGTTGAGCTGACGCGGTTATCGTGTTTATTGTATTCACTTCTTTGTGTGATCATGTTAACCTGGTTGTTAGCACCTGCATAGTTTGTTTGTTTTTTTTTAAATGAGCTTTGCACGAGACGGAGCCCGCGGCTTTCAAATGTATACATATATAAAGAGTTAGTTTGCGCAAGTCTGTGCCTGCGGCTTTCTTGCACGAGTCTGTGCTCGCGGCTTTGGTGCACGAGTCCGTGCTCGCGGCTTTGGTGCACGAGTCTGTGCTCGCGGCTTTAGTGCACGAGCCTTTGCTCGCGACTTTTTTGCACGGTTCTGTGCCCGCGGCTTTGGTGCACGAGCCTTTGCTCTCGACTTTTTTGCGCGGTTCTGTGCCCGCGGCTTTGGTGCACGAGTCTGTGCTCGCGGCTTTGGCCGGTGAATAGCGGGTGTATTCAAACCGAGGGTGAACGCAGGGGAGGCAGGCCCCTACGACACCGGGACTCGACGACGGAGGAGAAGGGCGAACCTTCAATCGACGGCGGTGCAGAGTCCCCGGGGCAGGGCCCCGAAGCGGTACCTGCAGCAGAATGGATTGGAGCAAGTAGAATTTTATTAGAAAATGAATACTGATACATGCGCAAGTGTAATCTTGCGATCCCGGGGTTAACAAGTTTCTGAGACAGGCTTTATTGAGAGAGAAGATAGCGTTGAGCTTCGTTTGCGTTGCGCTTGCTCGAGTCTTTTCGGCCGTTCAGCTTGAGGGGCGACAGTGGCCTGGCGGTTGACATTCGTTGGCCTTTTCCTGTGTCTCTTCGTGGAAGGCCTCCAGGTATCCTAATTGAACAAGGCGTTCGATTTCATCTTTCAATCGGGCACATTGCTCCGTTCGGTGCCCTCGGCCTTTGTGGAAGTGGAAAAACTGGGATTGATCTCCCCTGTGCAAGGAGAGCTTTCTGGGCCAGTGGATGATCTTGCTATTACAGATTACAGACAATATGTGCTCGCGTGGTGTATTCAGCGGGGTGAAGCTCCTGGAGCCTTGACTTGCTGGCTCTTGGGGGCGGTCTGCTTGGTACTGAGCGGGCAGTTCGGCTTCCTCGAGCTGCTGCTGCTGCCCCTTTCTCTTGCGGCTTGTATCGAAGGGCGGCGAGCCTGTCAGTGTCTGAAGTTTGTCTTTTCCAACTACTGCAGGAGTCGCTTGGCCTTTCCGTGCACCCTGCTTCTCGGACTTCGATTTCGGCGACGGGTTGTTGTTGATCAAGGGGAGCTTGGAGGCGGGTGTGTCGAAACCATGCATCGCGCTCCTGAGGATATTTCCTTTGCTGGCCATGCGTCCAGACATGAAAACGTCGTGGTCCATGGCGTCCAGTAGGAGGCTCCCGAATATTGCGTCGTAGGGGGAGTCTGCTTCGGCGACGACGAACTGTACATCGTACTGGACAGGTTCTGCGTGCGCCCCTACTTGGACGGGGAGGGTGATGATTCCTACGGTGGGTACCGTAGTTCCATCAGGGAGCTCTGCTTCGCTGGCCCTAAGCTTGAGGTTCCCGCTTAGGAGCTTGAGCCGAACTATTGCTGCTAGGAATAGAACGTTGAAGGAGATACGGTGGATTACCAATGCTTTCTTCAGCTCACAGGGGGGATTCCCTAAGCTTGCGTCCAAGGTGAAGTCCATCCATGCGCAGGGGCGCTCTTGGTGAAAATTTGTGCCGATTTTCTCCGCTTGCTCGTTCCGCTCTTCCTCCCATAGGAGAGGTGGTTTGCTTGCACCGGGCTTTCCTTCTTCTTGGATCTTTGTCGAGTGTGTCTCGTGCCACTCGACGAACAGTTGGGACAACTTGGTGAAGTTATGTATCGCTCCGCTTGGCAGGGCTTGATACCAGCGGAGGGCGTCTCCGCGCAGTGTCTTGGCGAAGATCTTGCATCCGATCTTATCGGGAAGTCCGTGTATCCGCATCGTTGCCAAGAAATGGTTAATGTGCTCGTAGGGGTCTTCTACTCCGTGGAACTCCTTATAGTGCAGGAACTTTAGCCATGGCGGAACTGGGTATGCCAAAATTGTCTTTGACAGTGGAGATCGCTTTCGTTGATATTTGTCATCGTTCGGATCCTGCCCTCCTGCGGGAGGGGTCGGTTTGCCAGTCGATCCAGGCCAAGGGGGCCGGATGGGTGCAGTGATGAGCGCTCCTTTCACTGGGCTCTCTGGAACTGAGGAGCTGTATGCGTCGGATAGTTCAGGGGAGGTGTCCACTCTTGCTGGTTCTGAGAATTCCGGCGAAGCGGGTACTGCGCTCGGAAATTCTTTGCTTAGAATTTGGGAATCCATTCCCACAGACGGCGCCAAACTGTTGTGGAACGCTTAGGGCTCGTGGTAGACCGGTTCACTTGAACCACCTTAGCTCGTGAGCGAACTAAGCGCGCAAACAGTCAATTAGAGATTTGCTGAGTACACAGGGACTTTTTAACGTGGAAAACCCGGAAAGGGTAAAAAATCACGCGGCCGGAGTTGTGCCGACCAAACTTCACTATCTTCTGGGGGTTACAACTTGGAAACTAGAACTTGAGCGCGACAGGCCGCTGCTCGTTACAATATTTGGAGAGAGAGAGAACGAGCTCCGAGGGTGACAGGCCACCTCTCGGAAAAACTAAGTCTTTTTCCCTTCTGAGAATGCTAGTCGCCTTTCGGAAGTGAGACGGCTAGTCGCCTTTTCCTTCTGAGAATGCTAGTCGCCTTTCGGAAGTGAGAAGGCTAGTCGTCTTTTTCTTCTGAGAATACTAGTCGCCTTTCGGAAGTGAGAAGGCTAGTCGCCTTTCGGGATGATGAAGATCTTCAAGTCCACGAAGGAGATCTTCAAGCGCCGAAGGAGAATTCCGCAAAAGTCTGCAAGGAGCTCTCCCGGGTCCAGAAGTCAAGGTCCTTTCAAATGAAGCCTTGGTGCTCCTTTTATAGCTTTGGCCGGGGGTGACCCGGTAATTTTGTCGTTGGTAGTTTCCATAAATGCTCGGTGGACGAATCATATTCTCCGGTTCGGGGCCCTCGGATCGCCATTTTTCGTAAATGACCACCTTGCCCCTCGGGCAGCTTGGGCAGCTCGGGCAGTTCCGTTGGAGGCGAAAAAGGCGACTGACTGTTCCTGAAAAGTGAGAAGCCGGAAAGACAAAAAGTGAGAAGCCGGAAACCCAAAAAGTGAGAAGCCGGAAAGACAAAAAGTGAGAAGCCGGAAACCCAAAAAGTGAGAAGCCGGAAAGACAAAAAGTGAGAAGCCGGAAACCCAAAAAGTGAGAAGCCGGAAAGACAAAAAGTGAGAAAGCTTCCTGATCGCGCTCAGAAACGTTCTGAGCGCGCGATAGTGCTGAAGCGCTCCAAGTGCGCAACGAACCACGGGGACGCCTCGGGCGGACGGCGAATCGGGGGGTCGCCCCCTAAAAGGGGGACCGGGATCCTTCGGCGAGGAGCGGGCGCTGGACCGCACCCCGAGGAGGGGTGGGCGCGGCCGTATCCTGAGGGAATGCGACGTAGGCGCGTCCAAGAGGGGGTGCGGCTTTGACCGCACCCCGAGGGGGTGCGGCTTGGTCGCACCCTAAGGGGGTGCGGCCAAGGCCGCGCCCCAAGGGGGCGCGACTTGGCCGCGTCCCTTCCGGGACGCGGCGCGGCTGTGAGAATTCCCCCCGCGATGGGTGGGGGACTCTCTGTCGTGTTTGCGACGGCTTTGCACGTCTTACTTTTCCTGCCAAATTGGGGGAGGAGAGATTTTGGAAATGATCCGTCTTTGGAAGTAATTCGTCTTTGGAAATATTCGTTGCCTTTCTAAGAAGATCTCTACCAAGCTCTTTTATAAATATGAGGCTCTATTATGAGTACCCATCAACAATATTTTCATCAAATGGAATGCATAAATTTGGAGACCGCTATATGTAGTACGATTTAGGCTCCGTTGGCATGGCCGTGGCGAATTGAACGTGGTGGTTATATGTATATGAACTGTCGGACCTCACCTAAGAATCTTCATCCACTTTTATATTCAAAATTAGTTTTCTTTTCTTGGTGGCGGTCATATATAACCGGACACAGTCTTGCAAAACATGCATTGATCAATGATGGTAGTCTTTTTGTCCATCTTGCCAGAGCAAAAAAGCCGCGCAAAAAGGTGCTATAATTAATTTGCAGAATATATATTCCATGTGAGAAGTGTTGAAAAATTTAATATATGTCCGTGCGCGTCGAGACCGACTCGGTAGTGACCCAATGAGTTTCGTGACTGCCTAGAGTAGTGGTGTGCGCGGTGCGGTTTTGGCCCAAACCGCAACTGCACCGCAAGGGCGCGGTTTTGGCCCGATCAAAACCGCACCGCACCGCACCGAAATTGTGCGGTGCGGTTTCGGTTTGGTGTGGTTTTTTGCAGTGCGGTTTTTAGCATGTGATATGCATAGACATCAAAAGAATAATGTGAGGCAAAATAAGATGTAAATTTTGGGCAAAAAGCATAGTTGCATGAGTTATATTTTCATGAAAAATGTGTAATGCATATATTATTAAAATACAAATATTACAAAATCAACCACGAGCTAAAAATATATCTTCAGATACTACAATCCGCATTATATGACTGCTTTAGTTGCATATGAAATGACACATCAAATGCAAATATAATAAATCTAAATGGTTTTAAGTCCTAGATATACACCACACCCACATAATTTTATGAAAATTGAAAATATGTAATTAGTCGGTGCGATGCGGTTTTTGCGGTTTTCAAGATCCAAAAACCGCACCGCGCTCGGTTTGTAAAAGTTCAAAACCGCACCGCACCAAAACTACGTGGTGCGGTTTAAAAATTGGCACGATTTGTGCGATGCGGACGGTTTTTGCGGTTTGCGATTTTTTATGCTCACCCCAAAGTGAGACAAGACTCTGTGTTGGATCGAGGTACTATAAATAGTAGTTATTCCAAATCTAATGATGTATTATAGAATAACCCCAACAAGAAGTTGGATTCACCCTGCCCTCTCATAATTATTATACGGAAACTTGTAGTCATAATTATTCACTCTTCGGCCTTCTTCCCGACAATGACTGGAATTGTCAACGTCGTCCTCTTTTGAGTCGGTATAGTCAACGCACCGCCATTAGTTTTAATTTCCGACTTCAGCCTGGCTTCACTACTAACTCATCTGATCATGTGCTGCATGCATTACTTGAATATATCTTAAACTATTGGCCAAATCAAACAGCTGTTTTTCTCTGTCACCTCTCTCTCTCTCTCTCTCTCTCTCTTCACTCACACACTCTCTCTCTCTCTCTCTTCACTCACACTCTCTCTCTCTCTCTCTCTCTCTCTCTCTCTCTCTCTCTTATCTATATTATCCACCGGCGCCGTACATTTCGCATCTTCCCAGTACCTTCAGTCTCCTCCTCTTGCTAATTATTTCTGCCATTATTGACATAGAAGTCAGCTTCTGTTTTCTTCTCAATGAGCTAGCATGAGAGAGAAAGAGCCTCTCTCTCTCTCTCTCTCTCTCTCTCTCTCTCTCTCTCTCTCTCTTCAGTTTGATTCTAATTATTATTTACAAATTAGGAAGTCAGGTTTTGCTTTAAGAATTTATTCTCAATGAGCTTGCATGGAGAGGGAGAAAGAAGCTCTCTCGCTGTTTCGTGGAAAGAGATCAATTCAGGCTAGGTCAAAAAGGAAGAACAGAGTTCTGTGGCAGAAAATTTAATGCACCTTAGATCATCGTCCGCGGCCCCCAATTCCGTCGTATATTTTCATCAGCACGAATTTTCGCGCATGATTGATCTAAAATACGATTACTTTTGAATACTGTCATATATTTTCACAAACAATCTACACCATTGAAATCATGAATCATACGATATTACACGTACCTAAATATTTTAAGTCACATAATACCGTAGGTTAATTATGTCACTTGCATATACACTGCTAATACAACATATACGAAGTCATATTAACAGTACTGCATATACTTTAGTATAGTGTATTTATGAACTATAGTCATATATGCTTCCGGTATAGCACGCACATATGCTGCTAGCATAAATATCCGTGGGGTCCGGGGATGCTCTCCATTTGGAGCTAAATGGATAGTATTCATTTCACGGTTCAGATCTATTTCTTGCTGATCTGACGGGTTCACTAATCTCATTCTTCTATATATTTTTTTAATCAAAAAATTCTCTACCATTAGATCAAGTGAGAATGCATCCACACCACGAAATGGATACTATTCATTTCACCCAAATGGAGAGAATTTGGATCCGTCGTGAACATGGTGGTTTATGAACAGTCGTTTGTGAACGCCCGAACTCAATCACCTAAGGAACTTCATCCACTTTTATGCTCAAAACTAATTTTCTTTTCTTGGCAGCGGTCATAACCGTTGTCACGCCAAACATATATTCTCAGGCGGTGGTGTTTTTGTTCGAACTCACGACCAGAGCAAAAACGTCACGCTAAACGGAGGCTTAGTGCGGATTTAAAAATTAAGCTGGGTTGAATGTAACAAATAATTCTTTTCAACAATATATACAATGATTGATGTATAGTGTAGTTAATACCAATAAATGCATGGAGAGCTTTCTCTGATTTTCTCCCATGCTTGCAGTTAATTTTGTAGCTGAAAATTAAGAATGAGGTATGGTGCGAGTGGATTAATACCATCATATTCACACGATCACGAGCTGGAACACGTGTAGAGTGGGCACGCGGAAACTCTGAAAATAATATTAAAATATATAAGTTCTATTAAAATCATTTTTATCCGATCAAAATTATCAAATAGGGAATTGATTGTGTTAAATGAGGACGGGGATTAAAGTGCACCCCTCCACTCATTTTACGGTAAAATGAGGGTCTCAGCTCACTTTGAGATATGTGCGGGCATCCAACGCGGACCGTTGGATGCCGCACTTTATGTACCGTAAAGTAAGTGGAGGGGTGCACTTTACTCCCCCGGATCCGTTAAATGATCGTGCACAAGACAGGCACGAGGCCTTGCCCGTACGGCCAATCGCAACAGCACGAGAATAGTTTTCGAAATCGAATAATTTTATTTATTCATGTTCGAAGGATTCATGAATATATAGTCCACAAATAGTAGAATACATAGTTAGATAAAATTTATAAATGTAATTAAGTATTATATATATAATTATATTTGAACATTATATATAATTAAATATTATCAAATTCGAATATGAATCTATGTTCGAATCCGAATTCGAATCCAACATTTCATGACGAATCCGACACCGAATATTTGAACGAATCCGAATCTCTGCATTCTATGTTAAATTTGAATTTGATTGAATAAGTATTTGAATCAATTCGGTTTGTGAACACCCCTAGTGTCATGTATATACTGTTGAGGCTCCGCTCAAGATAATCCACAAGACCTCATTGTTGACGCCAGGAAAATCCTGACCTCAAAATTCGGACCGATGCAGCCGGAGGCTACTCGCCCAGCAGCCCGACGAGATGGCTTGGCTGGCAACGACGAAGAAGCTAGAAGAGCAACAAACAGGACCCCAGGTGCTGCGGCAGGGAGGTCCCACCACGTACCCAGAAGCTCCGAAGAGACTTCCCCTCCAAGACCAAAGAATGGCCGAGCAAGGTACGAGGAAGACACCGACTTGGCTAGCAAGCAGGGGTGACGGGCTCAAGAATTCGGAAATGGGGTTCCAGAAGCTCAAGCCCAGGTGCCAATCCAAGTACCCCTGGGGTCCTGTTTATAGGAAAACCAAGGGGTAGGGGGGGTTTTTATAGCCCACCCCCGACCCGGCGACTATGGGTTACTCGGCGAGTACCATTACATAGTCGCCCATCTGGCGAGTATTGGGGACTGCTCGCACACGCCGGGCCAATACTCGCTAGGTCTTCTGTTCCATGCTCGCCAGCCTGGCGAGTATTGGCTGTTTACTCGCCGAGGTCTTCTCCACTTCTGCCTTGAACTGCCGGTCTTTGTGTTGACCTCTTTGACTTTGACTTCTGCCTACGTGGCCTTGGAGGGTCCACCCTCGGAGAATGAGGGTTGTACACAATCCCCGCTCTTTGCGAGTAACGCAGTTGCTCGGAAAGAATCATCCAACCCTTATTCGAAGAGCGGCCTTATGGGCGAGTATTTAGCTGATAATCGGCATCTCGCTGGTCGACGCTCGAACTCTATAAATAGAGGGGCAAGGGTCTCTGACGGCACGCCCTTTCTGAACTCGCTTAAGATGGTGCGCGACTATGCTGCTGAGGCTAAGGCGGCCATGGCTGGTCTTGTCGGCCTGTTTGATGGTATTTCGCTCCCTCCTCACCCAGATCTTACATCTGGCGACCTTCCATCTTCTAAGAAGAGGAAGAGGCTCGCCCAGAAGAAGAAGAAGAAGGAAAAGAAGAAAGCCGCCGAGGAGGAGGTCGCCGCTCCCTTGGGCGACCAACACCAACAGCTGCTGGACGATCTGGGACTTTCCAATGAGGGCGACTCGCCGGTCACGGAACCTCCTGCTTCTAAGGTCGTCGAGGGGGCGAGCATTCCCGAGACCTCGACCCAGAATCTGCCGGAGAATCTCGCTCCTGTGCGAGGTGCGAGTAATATACTCGTCATTGTCAAGTTTTGATTTCTTTCGTCTTGCTTTGCAGAGTTAATCGCCCCTTTTCTGTTTTAACAGAGTCGTCTACTCTTGGCGCTCAGGAGGGTCCTCTTGACGTAGCTCCTCTGAGGTCGTCGCCCATGGTCTCGCCTCGGGGTGGAGGTCGCTCAGGGCGAGTTCTTCACAGCTCCTCGCTGGAGAGGAGGCCGATGAGCGAGCAACATGCTCCTTTGGCGAGCATCGTGCCTCCGCCTCCACCGCCTTTTCAATCTGTAGAGACGGCGAGCAGCTCGCAGCTGCCCGCAGGCGGACTTCCGCCACCTCCTCCGTTTCCTCCTTCTGCTACCCTTCAGGGCGATCAGCGCCCTTCGACTTTTACTGTACCTTCGACTCACCAGGGCGAATCCTCGCGCCGTGGCGGGGCTGGGGGCTCTTCGGGCTTCTTCGCTCCCAGAGGGGGAGGGCGACCAGGCGATAATCGCGGTCGGGGGAACGCGCCTACCAGCCGGGATCCGGCGATTGGGGGCTCTTCGCGGCGAGACGACCATCATCGCAGCACATCTCCTCGCCGGGCAAGGGTCTCTCCTCGCCGTCGTTCACGCAGTCCTAGGCCAGGTATTTGGTCGTCATTTTCAATAGTCGCTACTGTCTTTACTTCGCTTTTTGCTTCGTCATCTAAGTTCTAACACTCTTACCTTTTTTGGCAGCTCGCGCCCATACCCCCATTGGAGCCTTGATCGACGCGGTCGGGCTTCCTTCTCGCGAGTACCAGGAGAGGGCTACTCGCGCAATTCTGGAGCTGGAGTCCAAGCTGGAGCGCCTGGCGATTTGTGAGCCTCATCGCCGCCTGTCCGAGGTTGAATCGCGAGTTGAGCGCCTGGCGAGCTCTGACGCTCATCGTCGTTTGACCGAGCTGGAGGTGCGAGTATCGCGGCTGGAAGAGTTCGATACTCGCCTGGCTGGTGCAGAATCTCGCCTTCATACGGTTGGCGACCTGGAGCGCAGACTGGCGAGGATCGAGCATCGCCAACAGCTGCATCATGACGAGTTGGTGGGGATGCGCGCGAGCATGGGCTCGGTTGGTCGGCTGGCGAGGATCGAAGACCAACTGCGTCAGGGCGAGGACGCGATGTCTCTGGCCTTTGAGCACTTCAAGCGTGCTCGCAGCATGGGCTTCGTTGGGCGACATCCTCAGCCTCCGGATTTTCAAGCGAATCTCCAAGCACCTCCCTAGACGCTGCTTTTTCTCCATTTTTCTTCTTTCTACGCTATGTCGCCTTTTGGCGAGTAGCTCTGTACTGCTGAACTATTGCCTGATTTGATGGAATATTATTTCGGCGAGTATTAGAAAACTCGTCGTTTACTACTTGTTCTGCCTTCTTCTTTCTGTGATGGATTTTATCTTGATTTTTTCTCTATCTTCTTTTATTTTGGCGAGTAGCTATCTATTCCTCGCCTTATGCATAGCGAGCTTTTTCCGCGCCTTTCCTTGCAGGTCTTCTCGCTTAGGAGGTCGACTTCTTGCTGACGCGCGTTGCTGAGTTGGCGATTACAACGTAATACTCGCCACCCCCTTATTCCTAATCGCGCCGTCGTACTCGATACGCCAAGCTACCCGACCACTATAAATAGGGGGGGTGGGTGAGTCTTAAATACGCTTTTGGCAATCTTCTGAGCTCTCGCGCCAGTATCTTCCGTCTCCCTTTCCTCTTCGTGCTTTCTTGGATACTCGCCTTTCTTCCCTTCCTTCAAAAGATGGCCGATGAGGCGACCATCCGGCGTGCCAATCACGCCCAGAACTTTGCGGCGACCACCTTCAAGAAGTCGATCACGACTGAGAAGGAGTTGGAGGTCGTCAGGGCGAAGTATCTCCCGCCCGGGTACATCGCCAGGCTTCCTCGCCAGGGAGAACGACTAAATTCCATTCTGGGTGATGGGCGAGTATTCCCTACTCGCCACTTCGAGGTGGGCCTGCGACTACCACTGTGGACGGAGTTCTCCCAGATACTCCGCTACTTTGGGATAGTCCCTGCCCAGATCAACCCTAACGGGGTGGCGATGATCGTGGGCTTCCTCTGCTATTTGCGCGACCAGGGGATCGCCTTCGACCTTTCCGTCTTTCGGCGAGTATTCAACTTCATGGCGACAGGCGAGGGCGTCATCTTCTTCTGCAGCCATGTCTGCACGCTGGTCGGCACCGCGAACAAGAATCATCGCTGGGGAGAGCGATTAGTCGTCATTTCTGGCGACTTTCAAGCGATCCCCGACAAATCCTTCCAGCCACCGGAGAGCGTCTTCGGGACTTCCTTCCTAAGCGAGGGTGGCGGGAAGCTGCTCGAGTCCTTCAAGAATCGCCGTCTTGATGTGGTGCACTGGAGGAGGCGAGTAGATGAGCTCGCCGAGGTTTTCGTAGGCGAAGGTAATCTACTGTGCGAGTATTCGCAATACTCGTTCTTCGTCTTCCACTTGGCGACTAACTGGATTTATCACTTCTCTTCCTACAACAGTTCACGTCCTGCCGCGCGAGTTTCTTCCCGCGGTGGTGAAGACGACTACTTCCACCCAGGGAGGCACAGGGACCTCTTCTCGCGGGGATGGGGCCTACTCGCCCATCGACTTGTCGCCGGGAGGTGATGAGACCCTGGTCGCCGGCGAAGGCTCTGGGCCGCTGAAGAAGCGGAAGGAGAGGGGCGAGCACTCCGAGCCCTCGAGGAAGAAGAAGGAGCTCGCCCACAAGGATAAGGGCAAGAAGGCGGATCCTTCTGAGGCCGGTGAGCCCTATACCCACCCAAACTTCAACTTGGGTGTTCGTGGCGAGGACGCCTATGGACGCCGCCTAGTCGCCTGGTCGGAGGGCGACCATGTGGTGTCCCTGAGCTCCAACCTCCCGCCCTGGTCAGAGGACTGGGAGGATCAAGGCGAGGCTTTTGACGTGCTCCACGCCGTCTATGGTCGCGAGGACGCGGAGAGGCTGCGGGAGGAATCCTCCGAGTATCTGGCGCACCAAACCTCGCGATCCCTGCTGCGATCTGCCGAGCTGGCCCATTCGACGGCGAGGAGGTTGCTGGAGTACGAGGAGACCATCCGGATCAGTACAAAGAAAATGATTGCCATGGGGCTCAAGGCGAAGGAGCATGAGGTACTCGCTTCTCTTTGATACTCGCCTACGGGATAGTCGCCCCTTTGCCGAATAACTTACTGACTTTGTGTCTTCTTGCTTTTGAAGGTCGCCGAGGTGGAGATGGCGACAAAGATGTCCCAGCTGGAGAAGGAGCTGGAGGATACTCGGCAAACCTTGGAGGCCGCCCAGGTGCGAATCGCTGAGCTGGAAACTCGGCCTGCCGAGCAACGGCCAACGGTGGCGGGCCCCTCTAGGGTCGGTAAGCAGATTCAGATGCATGGCGACGACATGCCGCGAGTTCGCCGAGAGATCGCACGAGCTACGGGGACCGTCATCCTGAGTCAGCTGAAGGCAGATGATCTCCTGAAGCCGGCCGCAATGGAGTTGAGGGTGGAGGACATCATCCCGGCGCTGCTCGCCGAGGAGTCCTCCTCCCCTTTGCGAGCATCTTCGCCGCCGTCCAGTGATGCCGAGTATGACGACTCTGAGGAGGATGAAGATGATGATGCTGATGATGCTGATGATGGCGACGATGATGGGGGCGACGAGCCAGATGTAGACATTTTGGGCGAGGACGTCGCCTAGTCGTCTGGGCTCCCTTTTTGCTCGCCCGGCGACCTTTTGTAAACATCTTGAAGATTCTTTTGTAATTTATACCAGATATAAAAAGAAAAAAGGGACAAGATTTTGCTCGCCTGTTTCTTCTGCCTTACTTCCTGTCTTGAATGTCGCTTAGGCTCTTAGGCTCGAGGCGAGGTTGAGTGCTCGCTAGGCTCTTAGGCTCGAGGCGGGAGTGAATGCTCGCACCTGCATACTCGCACCTGCATGCTCGCATGTGTATACTCACACGTGTATACTCGCACCTGTATACTCGCACATCATACTCGCACATGTATACTCGCCTAGGTACTCGCGTATGTATACTCGCGCTCTTCAATATCTCCCTTGGTGGAGTCGAGCTGTGGAGGCGACTTGGAGGGTTCCGAAGGACACATGCTCTCAAGGCCTCGCTCTGTACCTGGTGAAGAGTTCATCAGACTCGTTCAATAAATTTTGAAGGGGAAAGAGATAGGGAAGGGCAGTTGGGGAGGCCTGGGGGGACACATCTTCCCGTGGCCTCCATCCTACTTGGATGCCGGAACGTCGACGAAGAGTGACGTTAAGTAGGGAATGACGGTCGGGGAGATCCAAGGGGATACACCCTCCCGAGGTCTCCATCCTTTGGCCGGTCGAATCGATCGCTCCCCTTCTCAAGTTGGAGTATCGGCTTCCAGACTTTACCCTAGTAATCTCTACAGCCGGACGAGAAATGCAGTCGATGGGAACCGCGGCCAACATGCAAGGGGGGAGCTGATCTCGACCGTCATTGCAGAGGCTTGGTCTTAAGGGAACGCACATCCGAGGCACTGTCCCATCATCCGTTCTGAGTTTTTACAAGGGTCAAGTCGGAGGCTCGTCTTCCAACCTGCGGCGGCGAATGTTGATGTAGGACGACGTCAAGCAGGGAGTGGCAGTCGGGGAGATCCAAGGGGACACACCATCCCGAGGCCTCCATCCTACTTGGATGCTGGATGTGGATCAGACCTGCTTCCTGTTGCTCACTGAGTTTAGCAAGGAGTTAAGCACGCTTTAGGCACAATAACTCATATGATCTAACACAATAATTTAGAAAATGAAATGCTTTGCTGTGAGCTTTTTAGCTCTCGAGGGTACACGACGCCTTTTTTCAAGGGTTCCCTGAGCTAGTGAAATCGATCATCCCTTCGCCGAATCGGAAGGTCGGTGTCCAGACTTCTTCCTGGTAATCTCTACAGTCGGACGAGAAATGCAGTCGGTGGGAACCGCGGCCAACATGCAAGGGGGGAGCCGATCTCGGCCGTCATTGCAGAGGCTTGGTCTTAAGGGAACGCACACCCGAGGCACTGTCCCATCATCCGTTCTGAGTTTTTACGAGGGTTAAGTCGGAGGCTCATTTTCCAACCTAGCGTGGAGATTGACTTCACCTGACTTCTTTATTATGAAAACTTTGTGGATGCGAAAGAAGCTGCCTCGTCCCATGTTTCAGGGAGATGCAGATTTTATTCAAAGAAATGAATTTACAAGGATGGGGTATACACATTCCCCCTCAGGGATGAAACCTTTTCAGGTCATCGCCGCTCCAGGTGCTCCCTAGCAGCTCGCCTTCCTGGTTCTGCAAGCGGTATCCTCCTGTTAGGAGTGCTTCCTGGATGATGAAAGGTCCTTCCCAGTTCGGGTTGAGCTTCCCGACGGCGGCGGACCTTCCTGCTGCGTCCACCTTCTTCAGGACTAGGTCACCTGCTTGGAAGTGCTTGAGGCGGACATTTTTGTCAAAATGTTTCGCCATTCGGCGCTTGATTTCCTCTTGCCTGACTGAAGCTAAATCTCGGAGTTCCTCGATGTAGTCGAGAGATAGCTTCTGAACCTCTTCGTTCTCTAGTCGCCATTCTTCGGTTCCGTCTTCCGCGGCTACCACCCTTGGGCTTCTGACTTCGAACTCTACTGGAATGAGAGCTTCCGACCCGTGAGAGAGTTTGAACGGCGTTTCCCCTATGGCTGAGCTAGGAGTGGTCCTCAAAGCCCACAGGACCGAGGGGAGCTGGTCTGCCCAGTTACCTCTTAGGTTCTCCACCTTCTTCTTCAGTAGGTTGATGATCAGCTTGTTGGCGGCCTCTACCTGGCCATTGCTCCTTGGGTGATGTACGGAGGCGAATCGAAGATCGGTTCCTAGCTGCCTGCAAAAATCCTACAGCTCCAAGCTGGCAAACTGGGGACCGTTGTCGGTGATGATGGCGAGAGGGATCCCGAATCTGCAGACGATCTCTCCCCAGATGAAGTTCTTCACGACTTGAGAGGTGGTCTTGGCCAATGCTTTGGCTTCGATCCATTTGGAGAAGTAGTCGATCATGACGAGAACGAACTTTCTCTGACCGCTTGCTTGTGGGAAAGGGCCGATCAAGTCCATCCCCCAGATGGCGAACGACCATGGGGAGATGATCGATCGGAGCTGCTGGGCTGGCTGCAACTGAAGGGGGGCGAAGAGCTGGCACTTTTGGCAAATTTTCGAGAAGATCTCAGCATCCTTTCGGATAGTAGGCCAGAAGTAACCATGCCTCAAGACCCTTTGCTCCAAAGTGCGAGTCCCAGAATGACTTCCACACTCTCCCGAGTGGATCTCTTCCAATACTCGGGGTACTTCGTCTTCATAAACGCATCTGGCCAGGGGACCCGAGATGGTTTTACGGTACAGCTCTCCATCTTGCAGGAGGTAGTATGCCGCTTTGTACCGAAACCTTCTTTGATCCCTTTCGTCTGCTGGGAGCTGACCGTTGGCCAGGAATGCCACAAAGGAATCCATCCACGAGGGGCGTTGCTCGATCTCCATCATCTCTCCCTCCTCAATGGACGGGCGGAATAATTCGGTGATAGTTCCTCCGGCCCTCGGCCCATACTTGGCGAGGCGATCTGCTGCCGAGTTCTCCTCTCTTGGCACATGCTCGACGAAGAAGGACTGGAAGCCTCCAATCAGTCCTTTCACTTTTACCAAGTACTTCTGCAGGATGGTGTCGCGCACCTCGAACTCGCCTCGAATCTGCGACGCGACCACCATTGAGTCCGTGAAAGCCCGGACATCACGGATCCCCAGCTCCTTGGCAAGGCGCAAGCCTGCCACTATGGCCTCGTATTCTGCCTGGTTGTTTGTGACGGGGAAGAGGATCTCGACGGCTTGCTCGATTCTTGTTCCCTGCGGGCTGACGAGCACGATGCCCACCCCCACAGAGCTTTTGCCCGAAGCTCCATCAACAAACATCTGCCAAGGAATTGGATTGAGCACCTCTTCTCCTGGCTCCGCTTCCACCGAGAAGTCAGCCAAGAAGTCTGCTACTGCCTGGGCCTTGATCGCTACTCGGGGAGAGAAGGAAATGTCGAACTCGCTGAGTTCTACCGACCATTTCGCCAACCTCCCTGAATGCTCCACTCCATCTAGGACATTGCGGAGAGGATGATCAGTTACCACTCGGATGGAGTGAGCCTGAAAATAAGGCCGGAGCTTTCGTGCCGACACCACCAAGGCGAAGGCAAGCTTTTCCAGGATTGGATACTTCAGCTCCGCCTTCTTCAGCACCCGGCTGACATAGTAAATGGGTAGCTGCTTCCTCCCCTCTTCTCGGACCAAGATGGAGCTAACTGCCTCTGCTCCCACTCCCAGGTAGATGAGCAGGTCTTCGCCTTCTTTCGGGCTCTGGAGGAGAGGTGTCTGAGTCAACTGCTCCTTCAGCTTGCCGAATGCTATCTCGCATCCCTCGGTCCATTCGAAGCTTTTGGTTTTGCGGAGCGTCTTGAAGAACGGAGAGCACTTCTCTCCGGCTTTTGAGAGGAAGCGGCTAAGTCCCGCCAGCCTTCCTGTCAACCTTTGGACTTCCTTCATCGTCTTCGGGGACGGCATTTCTAGGATCGCCTTAACCTTGTCGGGGTTAGGCTCTACTCCCATCGGGGTTAGGAGATGTCCCAGGAACTTCCCCCTTCCTGCTCCGAAGACGCACTTCGTCGGATTGAGCCTCATCTTGAACCTCCTCAACGTTTCAAAGGTCTCCACCAGATCGGCTATGTGTTCCTGGACGTTCTTGCTTTTGATCAAGAGGTCGTCCACGTACACTTTCAGGTTCCTCCCCTTTTGCCCCTTGAAGATGTGGTCCATCATCCGCTGGTAGGTGGCTCCCGCATTCTTCAAACCGAAGGGCATCATCTTGTAGCTGTAGCAGCCGTCGTCGGTGATGAAGGAGACATCGCGGCAATCGGGGGGATGCATCTGGATCTGGTGATATCCTGAAAACGCATCAAGGAAACTCATCACAGAAAAACCGACGGCCGAATCAACCAGCGCGTCGATTCGAGGCAAGGGATAACAATCCTTCGGGCAGCTTTTATTCATTAAGGAAAAATCCACACACATTCTCCAGCTCCCCCCCGCCTTTGTCACCATTACAACATTGGAGACCCAGCCTGGGTACTGGATCTCTGACACAAAACCTGCATCAAGCAGTTTTTTAACCTCCTCTCTAATTGGCTTGGCGAGGATGGTGGCGGTTCTCCTTTTCTTCTGGCGGACGGGCTGGACAGTGGGGTCCAGATTGAGGCGATGACACGCAACCTCAGGGTAGACTCCTGGCATCTCAGCGGCACTCCAAGCAAAGATGTCGACGTTCTTTTGCAGACACGCCGCCATCTCGATCTTCTCTTCGGTCTTCAGCGACCCGCCAATCTTCAGCAACCCAGGCACTCCTGCTGCGGAGAGTACCTCGATTTCTTCCACTTCCTCTGCCACCTCCAGCCTGGCCGGGCTCTCCAACACTCTCCCGAACTCCTCCGTGTCAGCCATCCAGCTGATGGTACTGACGGCGGTAAGATAGCATTCCCTGGCGGCTCTTGGATCGCTCCTGATCCTCACCTGGACGTCTCCTTTACAGTACTTCAAGCACTGATGGTAGGAGGATGGGACGGCCTTGAAGGTGTTGAGAATCGGCCTCCCAAAGATGGCTCTGTAGCAGCTCGGGGCGTCGACGATGATGAATCGACAGTTGATGGAGGTGCCACCGAGTGTTACCAGGAGATCTGCTCCTCCTTCCACTTCCTTCTTCTCTCCGGAGAAGCCGAAGAGGGGACCATCAGATGCTCGAACTCTGGCAGCTTCGACTCCCAGTCCGTCAAACGTCCCCTTGAAGATGACGTTTACAGAGCTACCGTTGTCAATCAGAATTCGATCAACGGTGAAGTTCTCCATCGCGGCCTGAATTACGAGGGCATCATGGAAGGGATTCTCGTTCCCTAGCATGTCCTCCTCGGAAAAAGTAATCTCCTCCATCGGGGGTGGTGCTTGCGAGGTCGAGGCGACACTCCTGCGGTAGATCTGATGAAGGCTCCCCTTGCGGGAAGCCTCCAGCCCTGCTCCCCCATGGATTACTCCAACTCGGCCTCCCTGGCCTAGGTCTCCCCGGCCTCCCTGGTCGACCCGATCCTCGTTCCTCCTGCGAACGACTGCGGCCTGCCCTGCCTGTGGCTCGGCAGGGGCCTCTATCCTCCTCTGCTCTCCTCCAGCCTCTCCTGCTGCCAGCCTCCTCCGGGCTTCCCAAAAGTCTGGGCAGGCAGCCATGGCATGTCCCGCCACCTGGTGGAAGTCGCAGTAGAGGGGAACCTCTTCTGCCTGACGCCTCCTAGGCTTCTGCTTCTTCCTTCCTTGACGGCGGCCTCGCCCGGCTACCGCCATTGCTTCATCTCTTCTCCTCTCCTGACGCCTCTCTGGCTGGCGAAAGGGCCTTCTTTCCGGGGACCTCCCCCTTTGGTCTTGACGCTGGTGCCGTCCAGCCGGCCTCCAAGGTGGCCGGTTGACGGGGACCTGGTAGCGTCTTCCCTCCTCCTGACACTCAGGGGATTCAACGGGCCTTCTCTCCACGATCCTCCCGGTTTCCTTCCTCCTGAGCTCCTCCTTCTTTTTCTCCTCTTGTCGCTCTGGCCACTTCCTTTCCTCCCTTCGGGGCTCCTCCCTCTTCCTTTTTCCAGGGATCTCATCCTTATCTCCACGATCGCCCCTGGTCACCCGCGCCAACCTTGCCAAGAAGTCGGGGTTGGAGGCTTCTCCCCGGACAAATTTATTGGCCCTCTGAATGAGGTTGTCGTAGGAGTAGGGAGGATTCTCACTGAGTTCCAACTTGAAGAGGCCTTGACTGATGCCGAATGTCAGGGCCAGCAACAGGATGTTGCTATCTACCTCCTGGATTTGCAGAACCTCCTCCTGGAAGCGCTCGATGTAAGGGCCCAATGCCTCATCCGGCCCTTGCACGAGGTAGAACAGGGCCGTGACCTCCTTCTTTAGTTTCCGTGCCGTATCGAACCGGGTCGTCAGTCCACGGCACAGATCTTCGAAGCAATAGATTGAGCCTGCGGGCAACTGGTGGAACCAGTCCCAGGCCTTTGCTCGGAAGGTAATGGCAAACAACCTGCATTTGAAGGCGTCCGACATGGTTCGGATAGAGACTATATCCTCGAACCATTGGATGTGCCTGACGGGGTCCTCCTTTCCCGAATAGTAATTCAAGGCTGGGTCCCTGAATCCTTCTGGCACGGGCGCGGCGAGAATCTCCTCGCAGAAGGGGCTCCTCCCTCCTGCCCGGCGACGATCCTCCACTTGGCGAGTATCACCACCATACTCGCCATATGGGCGAGTATCCGGGTACCTCCCCTGCTCGCACGGCTCGCGGAAGCGAATACCTTGCGAGGTTGGCTGGTAGAATTGCGACCTCCTTGGTCGCTCGGTTTCATCTTCCACGTGCCCCTTTCCTGCTCGCCGAGGGGGACTCCCTCCCTCGGACGGAACTGGACGATGCGGCGAGGTCGCAGTGACCTCGGCGCGCGGCTGAAGCGCTGCTCGCATGGCTCCCTCCATGCGCTGCGCGAAGGCTTCGAAAACCTCCAGCGTCACGAACCTGCCAGCTCCCGTCGAGTTGCCGACCTCCTCCTCATGGTCGCCACCTACGACCATCTCGCCTTCTTGCCGAACTTTCTTCCAACGACTACGGTCCACGCTCACCGCACCAAAGTGTTGACGCCAGGAAAATCCTGACCTCAAAATTCGGACCGATGCAGCCGGAGGCTACTCGCCCAGCAGCCCGACGAGATGGCTTGGCTGGCAACGACGAAGAAGCTAGAAGAGCAACAAACAGGACCCCAGGTGCTGCGGCAGGGAGGTCCCACCACGTACCCAGAAGCTCCGAAGAGACTTCCCCTCCAAGACCAAAGAATGGCCGAGCAAGGTACGAGGAAGACACCGACTTGGCTAGCAAGCAGGGGTGACGGGCTCAAGAATTCGGAAATGGGGTTCCAGAAGCTCAAGTCCAGGTGCCAATCCAAGTACCCCTGGGGTCCTATTTATAGGATAACCAAGGGGTAGGGGGGGGTTTTTATAGCCCACCCCCGACCCGACGACTATGGGTTACTCGGCGAGTACCATTACATAGTCGCCCATCTGGCGAGTATTGGGGACTGCTCGCACACGCCGGGCCAATACTCGCTAGGTCTTCTGTTCCATGCTCGCCAGCCTAGCGAGTATTGGCTGTTTACTCGCCGAGGTCTTCTCCACTTCTGCCTTGAACTGCCGGTCTTTGTGTTGACCTCTTTGACTTTGACTTCTGCCTACGTGGCCTTGGGGGGTCCACCCTCGGAGAATGAGGGTTGTACACTCATCAACATGTGGAATGAGTCTTTATAGTATCTCCAGCGTAGAGCAACACCCTAGTGACACGGAACCCATCGGGTCGTTCCGAGTCGGTCCTGACACGCGCGGACATATTATAAATAATAAAACTAACAATCTCCTCCTATGTCCGCGGTATACCGACGTTGGAAAAGGGTTGGTGTGTGTAGTGTTCAACCAGTTCGACTCATTACACAACCGTGTCCGAAAGCACCTGTTAAGACATATAAATTGGACTGAAGAAAATAAAAGTATGTATGCACGCATAAGAATAAAACATAAACTAAGCAGCATCACATGAAAGTCAAAAGTACAATCAGAGAAATAGGTACCAGAAGACCTAATGTCTCATGATCAACAAAAGAGCAGAAAATAGTCCAAACAAAACAGGTAAAGAGAGCTAAACAATGCTCTAAGTCAGAGAAAGAAAACCAAACAAATACTCTAGAAACCATCATCCAGCAGATCATCCTTTTCAGGATCCCAGTCTGCATGTGCTCCTCCTGCAATAGTATTTCTTGTAATTTCCAACAGAGAACTTCATTCAGAATGAATTCAACTATGGAAAAAGTACATGTATCTAGTTCTATATATAAGAACGTAGTACTTTAAATTATGCTTAGAGGATATAAGTAGAGTATTTCAGGTTTAACCGCAGAATCTATTAACTGTTTCCAAGCGAAACGATTTCAGACTTCTGGACAACGCAGCTATATAAGTACAGTATTTCAGGTTTAACCCATCGGGTCGTTCCGAGTCGGTCCTGACACGCGCGGACATATTATAAATAATAAAACTAACATATACTTTTAAGGCTACTAATTAAAATTTTTGACATCTTTCGATCGAAACAACATGCACGTGGTTGCCTGAAAGTTATGATATAAAAAAATTCTTCTTCATTATAGACATTCGAAAACAATTGAAGTTGGCCAAGACTAAAGCATGACACGAAAATAGTCTTAACAATATGGGTGATTGATGTTAGGTGTCTACAATCAAGAGGAAATCAAAGTTGAACGAGATATACCACTGCACAAAGTTAACCACCGTCAACCCAAAAGCCTAATTAATTATGCATATGAGTGATATGCATGGTCTCAACCATATGGTATTTCTATATACTAACACATTTTGTATGATTGATGCGGTTTTGCTCCTTACCCCAATGATTGGGGACTATATGGATTCTGTTGTTGTTGTTGTTGTTGTTGATGATGCGCTTTTGCTCCTTAATAATGTCACCGCGCTCTTGTGCTCCACACAAGCTATCCTCAAGTAAAACGGTAAATGAAAACGGTGCAAATGAACGGGGCCAAAACGAATATTTTTGTTCCTTTACAGAATGATTTTCAGGTGTTGTTTTTGAATCTACCAATACATGTGTTTGTCTGCAAGATGGTTTTCAAATCCAGTTCTGAATTTGAAATCTAAGGACACATAATTAAACCCACTAAACTTAAAAAACTACGAATCAACATTGATTGTGAATTGATATCATTAATTAATTAAACAGAAATAAATTCAGCTTGACATTTTTTAGTTTATGATTGTGAATTTGTTATGGAATCCACTCATCCAGAACCTGAAGGCAAAAAAACAGAGGAAACCGAACAGTAAGATCAAAAGAAAGGGGCAAGTGATCATCAAGAAAAAAAAAAAGAACTCGGTCAAAACAAAATCATCATTCTTCAATTTAAAGTTAATGTGGAAGCTAAGAATGACCTATAGGTTATAATTCATCAATTTTAAGCTAACGAAGGCTTAAAACAGCCGAAACGAACGAGGCCTTATATTAAATGAAATCTTTTCAACATCATTAGGCGTCACTTATCAACCGCTCACTCAACGACTTGTGAGTATTTGGGGAAACTAAACCAACCATGCACGAAACAGTCGAGAGCCATGAGACCCACGAGCTACATACATTAAAATTGGGGTTCCTTGGCTGAACTATATATCGATCTGGTACTAATTTGTAGAGAGTGACGCCGATAGAGATACCGATGAAAAAAAGTTAAGCGAGATACATTAACATGGTCAAACTTATATTCAAACCCAAAACTTAATCGCATAGGTAAAAGACAACCATATAGCATTTCCACAATACAAATTAAAGCTATTATTCGACATGAAAATAGAAAATTACATTCACAATATTATATGTTCATAATCTAGGGTTTATTCTAACACTTTGCGATGATCGATGAAAGCTCGAAGCTGCAATTATACCGTGAAAAGTAATTTATGTTGATTATCGAAGGGGATTGGAGGAGGAAAAGGAAGGCGGTGGATGTTGAATTGTTTTGATTTTCAAATCCATTTGATTCACCTTTCCGACCTACAATCTGCCAATGAAGATATTTCTCCAACCCGCCCTTATGCTTTGGCTGCACACATGCAAGATAAGCATCTAGGAAAAAAGGCAAGGCAAATGAAATGACTATAGGTTCGTTTGGCTCGGCTTATTTGCTCCGGTGAGTTTGGACAAAATCGTCATTGTCATAGAATGTATGTTTGGTATGACAAATGTTACTATCATTACCAAGAAAAGAAACTAGTTATAAGCATAAAATGTTTGGTATGACAATTACGTTTTTGTCCAAACTCACTGGAGCAAATAAGCCGAACCAAACGAAGCCTATATAAAGAAATGAATTGTGGTTTGGAATCACGCCATGCCACTAGTTTATATCATCTTGGAGAAATAACCTCTTGGAGGTGGATCCACGGAGAAGAAGGCAGCGACGGGCTGCAGTGAGTACGGCGAGGCTATAGTGTGGCGAGCGACGTAGTGAGCATTGAGCTTACACGCGAGTTGGGCGTTATTCTGAGTCCACTTCTTCGATCTCCAGCAGTGGCGACGCCGGTGGTTGGTCGTCAGACGCCGACGAAGGTTTGTTCTGGTACGAACTTTGTGCATTCATTTACGGATTGCAGTCAAGTTCATATTATTACCCTCCTTCGAATTTTTGTAGTCTTAGTTCTTCTGCAGTGTATTTTTTGGACTTGTATCTCTTAATTTGAGTACTGATTAATTTTATTGTGCTAATAAAGTTATGCAAAGTTCGTATCTTCTTGTGACTATGCATTTATCTATGCATGGGATTGCGCTTCCGCGACCAAAAATCCCAACGTAGGAGATGGGGGCATGTCGAAGATTCATCCAAAAGGGTTGATTTTGAGGCGGCCGATTCAAAAGACGGTCCGTGATTCTTTCTGCCCCTAATTAGGTCAAAACAGGTCCATAAAAAAAAGAAAAAAAAAGAATTTTGAATCGCCCGCATCGACATCTGGGCTCCGAATGGCCGGAGAGCGGCTATATATAATTAACCAAAAGGCGTAGGAAGAGAATCAATTGCTAGTTCTCCCTCCCTCTCATTGACTTTGCAGCTCAAAGCATCGCATCGCATTCAACCCGTTGACTTCCCAGCTCAGGGCATCATATTCGACCCGTTGACTTTTAGGCATCTTATTCGGCCCATTGACTTTCTTTGGGTTCTAGCCGCTTGTAATCCTCCGTTCTCTCATTATTAAAGACACGATGACGATTAAACTATTAATCTAATTAAGATTAATTGCTAGACGCCATTTTTTTAAATAAATTATTATTTTTGTATAATATCGCAGTAATTCATTATTTCATACAATTAAATTCTTCTATTAAATATATTAATATTATCGGCTTAGAAGATTTATATATATATACTATAAAGTTCCCGGATGTCCGGTTTGAGACAACCTTATCCAACAGAGTGTGACATAAATGTTATTTTCCTTGCCTAACTAATCCGCGAGATAAAGCCTCATTTTATGTGACGGTTTCGCCCGGGCACACTTCGTCGAAACATCACGAATATACAGTCAAATGTTCGTACAGTGATTAAAATAGAGGAAAATACAACATCTTTATTGCCCGAAAAAGCCGGAAGAAGAAACGATTGATTTCTGATCTCGCGACCTTATCCAAAAAAGTGACAAATTCCGGCGCCTAATCGTGTTGCACCCGAGCTAAAATATCACTAGCTAATCCGTAGGACAAAGCCTCATTAATTTGACTATCGGTTTCGCTCCGGCACAATCCCAAAGGCGTGAATAATTACTAAATATGCACGCAGTCAAAATAAAGGAACATAACAGATGCTCGCATCATGTCTGATCACATTGCGCCTGGCTTACGTCACGCGAATTCAGAGCATAAAAATCTTATTTGACGGATAGTTTCTCTCCCGCGCATTTCCCATGAAATTTCGAGAACAACAAAACACGCACACAATCAAAAATCAAAAGCGAAAAGATCGATAACATTAAATATGTATGCAAACAATTGGAAAAAAATGAACTTTATCTTATGTATGCAATGAAAGAGACATAATCTTCGGCATTTAGTATGTATTTTGCTGAGTTTTGTTTGTATGTAAACATCAACAAAGCTGACACCAGATTATGCCAACAATATCCATAGCCATATAATTACTTGTACTAAGTTTCTTTGGAGATTAGGTCGAAAAAATGATTAATACGAGTGTTTTAAATAATCCGAACTTAATCAACAAAGTTTTTTTATGCAACCCAATCTCTTTTGTATTCTTGGTAAACATTTGCGGCTTGTTTATTTTTAGCGGCGTGTTGGAATTGAGAGGAGGGGGATGAATTAAGAAGAAGTCAATGTTTCTAGAGGAGAAAGTTCTAGGTATGATTTTAAATTGTAATTTTACGTGTTCGGTCATATTATGAGCGGCTAATAATAGCTTACGATTGGTTTCGATCATCATTATTGAAATGGAATGATCGTAAATGCCCGCATCGATACTTTACGCCTATTAAGTTTTGTCGTTGCGAGTGTTGTGTATGAAAGCGGGAATACCTTTTATAGTTTATTTTAGAGTTGAATATAGTGTATACGGTGTGGTGAGCACATGTCATCTCTGATCTACAATGCATTTATTGCCTCTGGCACACGTAGGGGCGGAACCAGGAAGTTCGGTACGGGTGTGGGGGGGGGGGGGGGGGGGGGGGGGGGGGGGGGGGCAAACATTGTCTTTTTCCGACCAAAGTTTTTTTGAACGTCTCGATCCATCTTATTGGAGTTGTTTCTCCCTCATTAATTCGGTGACTACCGTTTTTGACGTGTAAGTAGTCAAAATTCACTGCCTTGAAGAGAGGAATCCAAAAACACTATCTATTTTTGTACAGTGTTTGGGAGGGCCCGGGCCCCAACCCGCCCCCCTTAGATCCGCCCCTGGGCACACATGCTTGCGTTGAATTTATTTTGAATCCATTATAGAGGTTCAGCCTTTTGGTATTTTTAAAGCCTCGTTCAAAAAATGAGAGTTGCGAAGATGAGAATGCTTAGGTGGATGTGTGGACACAAGAGACTGGATAAAATTAGGAATGAATGTATCAGGGATAAGATAGGAGTGACACCAATTTCAGAGAAGTTGCGAGAAGCTCGACTAGGATGGTTTGGACACGTACAAAGGAGACTATTAGAGGCACCTATTAAGCGCTGTGAGAGTTTAGTCGCTAGGCATGTTGAACGGGGGAGGGGTAGACCGATGAAGACTTGGAATAAGACTATAAGGAAATACACGGTATACTAAGGCTCCGTTTGGGAAGACTTATTTTCACCGGTGAAGCGGTTACGACCGCATGAACCGGACCATAATTAAGGTCCGGTTCATGCGGCCGTAACCGCTTGACCGGTAAAAATAAGTTCCCCCAAATGGAGCCTAAGACATTAGTGAGATTATGACTAAAGATAGGGCACAATGGCGACAAAGAATCCATATACCCGACCCCACTATAGTGCGATAAAGGCTTGAGTGTTGTTGTTGCTGTATTTGATTTTCAAAACAGGCTTTTTATTAGCTGGGCTTTTGTCATGGAGTACTTCAGCCATTGTTCACGGTAGGGCTGAGTTTACTGCATGAACCGCTTGTTCTATCGTTACACAAAGTAGACAAATCTTTTAGGCATTGTTTTTATTAAAAAAAAAATCATTATCAAGATATATCACATAATTTTAATTAAATATTAAAAATAGATGCAATCACTACGATAACCGTGTCATCTAACACATGAAATTTATTATGTTCCTTGATATTACAAGTGTTTGAGTTTTCTGGAGGGCGACAGACCACCTCTCCGTTTACAAGCTTTAAATGCAGAAAAAGGAGGAAAAATGATTTAAGTCCACGTAGCTTTGGTGTGAGCGTCCATGTACATGGGCGTTCTTCCGAGTCTTCTCATGCGTCTGCTGATGCGTCCACGTGAGCTCTGGGTGCGAACAGACTTGAGAGTGAGCAAAGAGAATTCCGAGTGAAGGAACGATCTAAGTCTCATGCCCTCGCCGGAAGCTCTCTCTTGTCTCCTTTGTTGCCTCTTCAAATTAATGAAGACACGAGGGCAATTTTATAGCTTTCCTGAAGGGACGTGCTGATATTATGTCTGGCTGGATCTGGAGTTAGCAAATGACGCTGCTCGGTTCGGCCACTTGGATCACCAATTTTACGAAAATGACAAATATGCTCCCCGAGCGGCTCGGGCAAGTTGCCCGACGACGGTGGCGGCCGGAGGTGGCGAAAGTGGCAATGGCACGACGGAGGCCGCGGCTGGCGCAGCGCGCGTGCGAGCGCTGGCACACGCGCCCACTTGCCATTTGCGTGCGGGGCCTGTGCACGTGCGTGGGTGCGCGCGCGCTTGGTGCGCTTCCCGACGGGCTTCCAATTGGGGGTGTGCATGTGTCGTTTTGTCCTCTTTTGAGCAATTTTGGACCCTTCGAGAGCGCGGCTCGCTCGGTCAGATCGGCTTGCTTTGGTCGAAGTCCTACCGATTTGACTCGAAATCTTCAGGAGAACCCTATCAACTTCCTGAAATCAAATAAAAAATATACAAATTCAAGGTATTTATAAAAAATAAAAGAATAATAATAAATTATAAATTGAAAATACAAATATTTCCCGTATACTATTACTATAGAGAAGATAGATATATAAAGGGGATTGATATATGCACACTTAATTTGGTTATTTGTAGGCCTTACATTAACTTTAAAATTAAAAATCTAATACCCTACTCCCAATATAATCGCGGACCACATTTTGATGCGCGTACAAATAACAGTTTTGGGGCTGCGTAGACCAGAGGGTTGACCTGAGAAAACAAATAAGAAACCCGTTCAGACCACCACGCGAGGAAGAAAAAATCTACTAGAATCCCCACGCTTCCGCCTTCCCCACTTTCGTTCTCCCGGCGATGGCGGCCGATTAGTTTTGGACGGAGAAGCCAGCAACGTTGCTCCGCGGAAGCTGATCTTCTCTTTTTCTTTCACCCCTTTATCTTTGGTGAGATTTCTTCATCTCACTGTCTTATGCAGCTTCATTCCTAATCCTCTCTAAATTCCCCATTTGTCTTCCCAATGAATCCCTTAAATTTGAAACGCTATAGGATTTGACTTACCCGCGATATCTATTGATTGATTGATGAGTATTTTTTGTAAATAATTTGTGTAGGTTTGGAAACAAATTGTTTTGCGATGAGTTTCCTTGTTTGATTTTATATATGTATAAATTTGTATGTAGTGTAGGGGCGATTTTGTTAAGGATTAAAATTGGATTAAGAGGGTTTATCTTCTATTTGCAGAGTATGGTGTGAACTAGGTGGTATAATCTGAGTAAACTTGTACAGTGAAATCACATACAGTTTCTGTTAAGGGCAGACCTATTTTAGCAATGTGCATATCAATGTTCAGGGCAGACCAAAAAAATTTAAGTGCAAATCATTGTCATGGACAGACAAAAAACAGTAAAATATCTGAAATAAAATACTTGAACGTATCCATCTCATATTACAAAATTTGAACAGGGAAACAAAAGAAGTAAGGATATCAGATTCTCTGTGAAAAAATGTTTAAGGATGTCAAGCACCTCAATAAAATGTTTAAAACAAAATCGCCACAACCTCAGTCCAAAATTTGCCGTCCCCCAATACAAAATTCCCATCATAATCATCATATTCTCATTCTTCGCCAATAGTTACAGAACAATTCGTGAAACAATAGAAGTGTAACACCCTACTTGTAATTCGTCGTATGTTATGGGTCCGACTGGGCTCCACACGCTACAACTTATACAAAAGAGTATTAATAAATGATAATCATCAACCAACTATCTCAGAGTGCGCTTAAAAGTAAACGGAAGCTAAAACTTTACAAGACACTAGAAATTAATGTCCACATCAAAGTACAGTCCATGAATAATTTTACACTGTAATAAATAAAAGTCCAAAAATAAAATAAATGAGAACGACCTCCCAAAAGAGACTTGCAGGTCCAAAAACTAGCTATGCATAAAAATACTTGAAAACCAAGAAGCAAGCTAAACCATCATGCTTATTTCTTTTTTGGCAGCAAACACTTCAAGTGCGCATATGTTCTTACAACCAAATACAAATGAGCGGAAAACGAGGGTTCAACTGGAGCTGACCAAATACTGTGTAACAATCTCCCTCTCCTCGGGCATCCTAGCGGATCCCGGGGACCACAATCCCTGCAAATCAATGCGTCACAACATGCAAACAAAACACGGCAGTAAACAGACAAGTAGACGACACAAAGATCAATCATGTTTTTAAGTTGAGCACAAAAGTAAAGAGGGGTCTATATGCACACTAGGGCTAGAGACTAATTGCTCTACTGGACTAGCATGTCCTGAGCTACTGAATCCATAGCAAGAGAACCATCAAAATTCGCACTAAAGGTTGCACTCAACTAAGCATCATAGTTCGTACTAGTAGATCATGCACCGTGCAACCCGAAACCACAACATAACGCCCGATCACGTTCTCTCTCTATGTACACGACATGTCACACTCACACGTCATTTTCATGTCGAGCTACATAACTGCGGGTGCGGCGGAGTGCTCCTACCTCTTTGGTCCCTCTCGCCCGCTCCGGCAACCCAAAGCAGGAACTACAGTCCTAAGGCCCATCAACGACCCAAGCACAAGTATAGTGCACTTAAGGCACCCAAACCGAAACTAGGAGCACACAGAACTCCAAGTTCACTGAGCATCTCACCGGTCGGGACTCTCATGCTAGACTCACGGTCTCTCCCATGGGTTCGACATATATAGGAGATACACCCCATGCCACCCATCCATGGTGCGGGTTCGGTTCTTCTCGTTTCTCAGGTCATCGTGACACCAACACGATGCGGGTGCGACTTTACCTCTTCCCGTTCGCTCAACTTGCCTTAAATGACCTTTCTCATGTGTCGGTATGAGATGTTGATCCACATGGTGCGGGTGTGGCTTGGCTTGTTCCCGTACTCAATCACCATGTCAAACAACGGTCATACCTGAAGGTCCTTTTTCTGCTGAACTATACGGTGCGGGTGGGAGTGGCAGCGAGATGCACGACGACTGGAAGGGAGATCGGGGAGGGCGACGAGGTTTTCGGTTCTCGTCAGCACGCGAGAATGAGGGGGGAGAGGGGGATCATGGTTCTTTCGGATGGGGAGGGTTTAGAATTAGGTTTTAACCTAATAAGGGTTTGCTATCCGCACATCCAAGGTCTCTATCCGCACACCAAACACCGCTATCTGCACCTCACATCTAATTTTATTAATTTTGGGGCTTTACAAGAAGGACTTCACATCCTCGTTCTCGGATTCTGCTACATAGAGTGCAGGATAGATCACTTTATACCTGATTTTGGGATTTTTAAGATTGAGTGTAGGAAGAACAGTAGAAGAGGAGGAGAAGGGATAAATATCAGCAGATCACTTGCTTCCTTCATGCTTACTTGAATGCCCATCCACAAATTTAGGAGGGCGTAAAGAATGAGCACCAATGTGACTTCGACTTCTTCCAATGACTGGCGGGAGGATATTGCGCAACCAACGACCGACGACGAGCCTTCAGTCAGTGGCAGGGTCGGTTCAACGACAGACGAGACATTGAGGAAGTGGTGAGGGGAGAGTCACAAGGCTTCATTTGGTCTATGAATATGTGTTTTTTGGTATAAAGATAATACTCGTGAATATGAGATTTAGGTTTATGACTTGCATACAACTAAAAGCGGTCTACTTTTAACATTCGTCTTTCTATTAATGGTTGATTCGGCCAATTTTTTGCAATCAGTATGATTTAGAATTATGGTGAACCTATTAGCATGTTTGCAGATCTTGGATTCCTCAGGGTTGGAAGTCATATTTTCTGAATCCAAGTTGAGTAGAGTGTGTGTGCATCATTGCTCAATTAATTGAGTGCCATATCTAAGAGAAAAGACGAGGTAAGTTCAAATGGTTGCAAGAATTGAATCATGGAGATAATGAATTGGGGAAATGGATACGAAATTAGGATAAAGAAACATAGTACTAGAAATTTAAGGTTATTTTTGTGGTCCTAATTTAACCTCAACTATTTAAAATTTATTTTATATAAAATAAATAATAAACAAATTTCTATTTTGATACAAAGGCTTTGAAACTTGAAAGTACTTCACAAATTTGGTAACCTCACACATCTATGACATGCAAATAAGTCTAGCATTCATATTTCATCTTTATATGTAGCGTTCACGCTCTCAAGCTTTCATATGCATGATATCGTGTAGGCTCTAATCAAGTTGTTATGCCGCCGCATCTGCTACAGTTTCAAGGGCAGACGTACTCTCGGCGACCGAAAGAACGGAGGCCAAACAACGGGGCCCCAACGAATGAAAGGAACAAAGGGGGGACTGAACCAACCCGGTTTAGTCCCCAAATGGGGGGGGGGGGGGGGGGGGCGGCCGGCCCCCTTGAGCCCCAGGTATTAATAGACCCGGGGCTCCCTCATGATGGCTATGCACTATTATTCTCAAGGTATCTTCTCCTTCCTTCTCCTTAACCCTAATCCTTCTTCCCCTCTCTCTAATCTCCCCTAGATCTCTCTTCTTCTTTGCAAAGCCCTAACATTTGGTATCAGAGCATCGTTCCTGCGACGATGGTGACACGCACGGAAGCCGAAACCGCGCGGCTCGCATCCCTCGAGGAGAATTACGTAGGGTTGTCGGACACGATGGCGGCGCTCGAAGAACAAGTGAAATCCTCCCAAAAAAATCTAAAGGATCGCTTGGACGCGCGCATGGAGTAGATCAAGACCCTACTCGTGCAAAATCTGAAGGGAAAAACCCACGCGGCGGAGGGATCCGAAGCCGAAGAATCCTACCATCCTCCGGCGCAGAACGACACGGGAATCGGAAGTGGAACGCAGCAGGGGGCCGGATTCGGGTCTACAGGAGGCGGAATCCCCGTATCGGGATCGGCGGAAGCGATCTTACGCGGATCGGCACCTACGCCGTCCGCACGAGCGGATCGACGCAGGAGGGGTGTGGGGCCCCTGGAGCGGCCACCGGCAGCTCGATGGAGGCCGGCTACCGCCGGCCAGGTGGCTGGAGGCCGCCGGAAGGTCCTGCGGCACCGAATGTGCCGTTCGGCGCCCAGTCCGCCTGGAACGGACCGGGAATGCAACCGGGTCCCTCGTGGCGGGGTCCAGGGCAGGGAGCAGCCCCTTTTCGACCTACTGGAGCGAATGCGGTCCCAATCGGGGGTGTGGCGGCCATCCTACCGCTACCACCGCCATATGGAGGACCGACGGACTATGGAAATGGCAACCCATGGGGTGGAGGGCAACAAGGAGGCTACGGTCTGGACCGGGGACGGCCCGGGCCCGCAGTGGCTCCAGCGCAACCTTACCAACCAGCACATGCAGAACCACGGCCGTACATGCAGCCCAAATTGACACGTATGAACTTCCCTAAGTTCAAAGGCGGCGACGCCTTAGAGTGGGTCCAGAAAGCTGAACTTTTCTTCAAGTACCAGGAGATTCCGGAGGGGCAGTGGGTCCAGTTGGCGTCTTTTCACCTGGAAGATGACGCTTTCCAGTGGACAAAGTGGTTTCTGAGGGGACGCAATTACGCACCCTGGGAGGAGTTTGTGGAGTCCTTCTCGGCTCGCTTCGGGCCTCTGGAGTACGAAGACGTAGAGGCTATGTTACAGAAGCTGCGACAAAAAGGATCAGTCACAGAGTACCAGACAGAGTTCGAACGGCTGGCCAACCGGGTCAATTGGGAGGAGAGGACGATGCTGAGCTGTTTCGTATCCGGATTGAAGGACCATTTGAGAGACGAGGTCCACGCCTACATGCCACGCAGTTTGAGTCATGCCATCAGCCTGGCCAGGATACAGGAGGAGCGGTACAATCGGCAGAGGAATCGGACGACAGGTCGGGCACCTACGGTTGCAGATGTACCCAAGAAGGAACCACCGACCGGGGGCCGTCCTACTGTGACGAGGTTGACGTTGCAGGAGCTTCAGGACAGAAAGGACAAGGGGCTGTGTTTCAAATGTGATGAGAAATTCGTTCCGGGGCATCGGTGTCAGAAGGTCCAAGTCTTCATGTTGCGGGATGAGGGCGAGGAAGAGGACACCACTGGCGATTCCGTTGAGGATGATCTGGATCTCCCAGAGTTTGGAATATCCCTTCAGGCGATGGTAGGGTGCACGACACCCCTTACTTTACGGATCGCAGGGGCGATTGGCTAGGAACGGGTGACTATATTGGTTGATAGTGGGAGCACCCACAATTTCATTAACCCCGAGGTGGCTCTCAAGGCTGGGCTTCAGATTGATCGGGAGGCCGCTTTCCAGGTCATGGTGGCGGATGGGAGCAAGTTGCGATGCGAAGGGGTCCTGAAGGGGGCCGAGCCGCGGATGCCGAGATACATCTGCCACACTGACATCTACCTTCTACCCATTCGAGGCTCGGATATGGTCTTGGGGGTGCAGTGGCTCTGGCAGCTACGACGGGTAACCACGGATTGGGACCGAATGACGCTGGAGTTTTCTCAGCAGGGCAAGGACCACTGTTTGCAGGGCATAAGGACGTCTCCACTCAAGGAGATCTCACTCGGGAGTTTGCAGAGGCTGGAGGAGCAAGGCGGGGCAGTGACATTGATTCTGGGGGTGACCACCGTGGGATCGGAAGCCAGCACGGAGCCTGAGCAGATACAAGCGCTCTTGGGACAGTACGGTGATGTTTTTTAGGAGCCACGCTCCCTCCCTCCGTCCCGCTTCCGGGACCATCAAATCCAGTTGAAGGAAGGGACGGATCCCACCAACATCCGGCCTTACCGCTACCCCTATATTCAGAAGGCTGAAATAGAGCGCAGCGTGCGCGAGATGCTGACCTCGGGTATTATACGCCCCAACACTAGTGTTTTTTCTTCTCCGATCATACTGGTGAAGAAGAAAGACGGTTTGTGGAGGTTTTGCGTAGACTATCGGGGGCTTAACAGCTCTACCATCAAGGAAAAATTTCCCATTCCTATGATCGAGGAGCTATTGGACGAGCTACATGGGGCACACTTATTCACCAAGCTGGACTTCCGGTCCGACTACCATCAGATTCGTATGAAGGAGGAAGACGTCCACAAGACGGCCTTCCGTACCCACGATGGTCACTATGAGTTCTTGGTGATGCCATTTGGGTTGGCCAACGCACCCTCGACCTTCCAGGCGGTGATGAATGAGATATTCCGCCCTCTTCTTCGAAGGTATGTGCTAGTTTTCTTTGACGATATACTTATATATAGCAGGAGTTGGGAGGATCACCTGGAGCACGTCCGCACCATCCTCACCATACTAAGGGAGCACCAGCTGTACGTCAAGCGGTCCAAATGCTCGTTTGGGCAGGCGGAGGTTGAGTACTTGGGACACCTGGTGTCCGCACACGGGGTCCAAGCTGACCCAAAGAAGATCGCAAGCATGGTGGATTGGCCACCTCCCACGACGGTCCGGGCTTTGAGGGGCTTTCTCGGACTGACAGGGTACTATCGGCGGTTCGTGAAAGATTATGGGAAAATAGCCCGCCCCCTCACTCAGCTGTTGCAGAAAGATGCTTTTCAATGGAGTACAGAGGCGGAGGTCGCCTTCCAGTCTTTGAAGACGGCAATGACTACCACCCCGGTTCTGGCACTACCGGATTTCTCCAAGGCGTTCGTAGTGGAGGCCGATGCTTCGGGGGTCGGCATTGGGGCTGTGTTGATACAGGAGGGCCGACCCTTGGCCTACTTCAGCAAGGCGTTGGCACCTCGGACGCTGGGCCTCTCGACGTACGAGAAGGAGATGTTAGCCATCCTTCATGCGGTCGCCTTGTGACGGCCTTATCTCTTGGGACGACACTTCCAGATCCGTACAGATCACCAGAGCCCGAAACACTTTCTGGAGCAGAGACTAGCCTCACCGTTGCAGCAGAAGTGGCTGACAAAGTTGTTGGGATACGATTACGAGATCGTATATAAACAGGGGAAGGAAAATGTGGTGGCCGACGCACTCTCCCGCCTACCAGAGAGTTCCTTGTCCCATATTTCAGGACCAGTGATTGAGTCACTGGAGGAGATACAGGCAGAAGTTCAGCAGGATCCGGATCTTCGGGTCATCATTGAAGCATTACGATAGGGAGAGCCTACTGAGGCCGGCTACCACTTACAGGGAGACAGACTTTACCATCAGGGACGGATAGTCCTCCCTGCCACCTCGACTTGGCGGAATGTCATGATGCAGGAGTTTCACGCCTCACCAACCGGCGGGCACGCCGGTATCCTGCGTACATTACAATGAGTCCGGGCGAATGTATTTTGGAAGGGTATGCGGCGGGATGTTCAGCGGTTTCTGCTTGAATGCGAGATCTGCCAGCGACAGAAGTACGAGACCACCTCACCCGCCGGGCTACTGACGCCGTTGGAGATTCCCCGTCAGATTTGGGACACTGTGTCTATGGATTTCATTGACGGTCTGCCTAAGTCTCAGGGCAAGTCCGTCATTTTGGTCGTGGTTGACAAGTTGTCCAAATACGGACACTTCATAGCTATGAGCCATCCGTACACGGGGGAAGCAGTTGCTGAAGTTTTTGCCAAGGAGATTGTGCGACTCCACGGAATTCCGAGCGCTATCATATCAGACAGAGATCCCGTCTTTGTGAGCAATTTCTGGCAGGAGCTTTCGGCTACAGGGGACTTCCCTACGCATGAGTACGGCCCACCATCCCCAGACAGACGGGCAGACGGAGGTCCTCAACCCTGGGGTTGAAACTTATTTACGGTGCTTTGTCAGGATGAGCCATGCTCTTGGACTAGGTGGCTCCATTGGGCGGAGTATTGCTACAATACGTCTTTTCATACGGCCAGCAAGCTCACCCCTTTTGAAGTGGTCTACGGCCGCCCCCCGCCTACTTTGAGATCTTATGAGCCGGACAGCACCGCTCTCCCCGCGGTCGACCGGACGTTACTGGATCGAGACCGGACTTTATCTTTACTCCGGGAGAACTTACGCATCGCCCAAGATCGCATGAAGCATCAGGCAGACAAACATCGTACCGAGCGGGAGTTTGCGGTGGGCAATGAGGTCTTCCTTAAACTCCAACCATATCGGCAACTCTCGGTCTCTCGGCGGACCAATCAGAAACTGGCACCGAAATACTATGGCCCTTTCCGTATCCTCCGCCGGGTGGGGCCCGTGGCTTATACTCTGGCTCTTCCGGAAGGTTCTCGCATCCACCCGACGTTCCATGTCTCATTGTTGAAGAAGAAGCTCGGGAACTCGACTCCGATCAGCCCTACTCTCCCTGAGGCTACTAGCAGTGACGAATTGCGACCTTATCCGGAGGCTATTCTGTTGACCAAATGGAAGCGGCGGGGTGCCGAGTACCGGCTAGAGGTACTAGTCAAGTGGGCGCAAATGACCGCAGAGCACAATTCTTAGGTTGACTTCTTGGAATTTCGCGAGCGATTTCCGGATTTCCCACTTGAGGACAAGTTGGTGCTTGAAGGGGGAGGGAATGTTATGCCGCCGCATCCGCTACAGTTTCAAGGGCAGACGTACTCTCGGCGACCGAAAGAACGGAGGCCAAACAACGGGTCTGAACCATCCGGTTCAGCCCCCAACCAATGAAAGGAACCAAGGGGGGACTGAACCAACCCGGTTCAGTCCCCAAATGGGGGGGCCGGCCGGCCCCCTTGAGCCCCATGTATTAATAGACCCGGGGCTCCCTCATGATGGCTATGCACTATTATTCTCAAGGTATCTTCTCCTTCCTTCTCCTTAACCCTAATCCTTCTTCCCCTCTCTCTAATCTCCCCTAGATCTCTCTTCTTCTTTGCAAAGCCCTAACACAAGTCATCATCTTTGTTGGCCTTACGATGCGGTATAAGAAGGCCGAAACATGAAAGTTCTAGCTTCAATTTTTATATTATATTTTTGTTGGATGTTACTGTATTTTATGCTTATGTGCAAGTACTTGAAAGTATCATGCTTATAATGTGAAAGAACTTTAGTTATAATTTTTTATTTTTAGTGGCATCATATTGTTATTCTCTTATGTAAGGATTTATGTATAAAATTGGAACCAAGGCTCTAATTATATATATGAACTAAGGGATTAATTTTAAAGATAATGAATGGCGAGATTATGGCTTCAAAAGGCTTACTGGACGACCTTTCCTTGGACCCCTCACTTTTTTTTTCTCTTTTTATGAGTGGTGGTGAGCATTAATAGCTAGGAGAGGATGGAGATCTCTTGCTGTGTTGTGAGCTTCTTAGTTCAATCATCCATCGAGGTATGCTCTCATAGATACTTTCTCTTCAACAACTATTCTCCTCCTTCCCACCTTTTTCATCATTTGGTATTAGAGCGAGTCTCATTGTTTGGATCAAACTTATTTGATGGTGATCTTTTATTTATTTTTCTTACCGTTGCTTTTCTAGTTTTTTTATCTTAGTTCAATGTTGATCTTTTCTTTTTATTATTGTTTCCTTATCAAAGCTCTAAAAATTTAAGAAAATACTTAAGTATTTTTCAAATTTCTCCCTCATTTTGGGACAATAATTTATGATTTTAGGTTCTTCTCCCCCCCCCCCCCCCCCCCCCCCCATAAATTCTATACAGCTTCTATGGACATAGCTTCCTCTAATTCCCATTAGAAAACTCCTAAATAAACCCATGATGGATTTTGTTTTAGGCTTGTTGACTCAATATAGACCATTTTACAAAATTTGGCTAATCCAACCAACTTAATATGATTTTTTGGGCCTTTTAAACCTTTTTTGGATCTTTGATTTCATTCAGCATTTCTAATACTTAATCAAATGAAAATGAATCAACACATCTTATGTGACCTTTCATAATCTTTTACTGTTTTACTCCATAAAAGTGAAACCTAAACTCCTGAGAGTCACATTCATCTTTTTTTTCCTCCCAATCAGCATCCCTAGAGTCCAAAGAACTCTAAGTTGGAAGTGAGTATGAAGCATAGGAAATGAGGATTCAATTAGTCTTGCATTTCTAGTAAGTTATTTAATAGTTGGCATCCCTTGATCGGCCAAACCACTTCATCCCTGTGCCAAACCCAACACATGGCCAACAATACCATTCCCAAAGCCCTTCCGCACCTAATTAACCGTTACCCGGCAAACTTATCTGGCCAACTCGAGCAAATCAAGCCAAACCTAAACCGAAAGCTATCTTTTTTCCTCCTAATGGACTTGCATTCCTACATCTATCCCTCAAGATCATATCTTGAATCCAAATCTTCAAGGCCATGAGATTTTTGTATAATAATACTGACTATGATTATTATGCTACTTGTTGGCGTGCGTTTAGCGCACAACATTCGTAAATTAAGACTAAAAATATAAAATTGAATTTTGTATCATCAAATGCTCAATTAACAAAAAATCAATAAATTGAGCAGTATGTGAATAATTATATTAAAAAAATTTGAATAACTAAATCAAAAAGATAATATCATATTAAATTCACTTTCAGTTTCAGGTAGGACACCCAATGTCTACTAAAAATAAAAACAAATTTGGACTGATGGATTGGTGGAAGCCTAACAGGAAGACGAACTGAGACTGCTGGATTGCTCGTACTGGAAGCAGGAAGCTTAAATTGCTCGTATAGTGGATTTCTAACCGCTAGATTACTCGTACGCTAGAAAGGAAGAAAAGACGTCGACATGAAAGTAGGAAGCAGGAAGCCACTGGATTACCAACCACTGGATTGCTCATACGCAAAATATAAGATAAGACACTGACACCACTTGAAATGGAACCTGGTAAGCAAGGAAAAGGAAGACATTGTCTAGACCGGAAGCAACCGAAGACCGACGCTCTTGGCCTCCGTTTGCAGTCGGCAATCGACACTTGGGATAAGGTAAAACAACATGATATGATTCTGTGATGGGGTATGGGGGCGGGATTGGTATAAGGTTAAGCAATGGGTTATGGGCGTTGGACCAGTTGAATGGTGTCAGGATAGGGTTGGACATGTTTCTAGTTCCCTTTGTCCGGATCGGTGGAATCGGGTCGGGATCGCGATCCTAAAGATCCTAAGATCTGGATCGTGATCCCATTCGTAGATGTGCCGATTTAGATCCTAGGTAAGTTTCGGATCGATTTACAAAATCTTTATCGTAAGATCGTAAGATCCTATGATCCAGATCGCGATTCTGATAACCATGCGCCAAACGCGCTCTCGGGCCGTTCCTCTAGCCGCGCACACAGATTGGTCTTATCGGGCCGTTCCCCTAGCCCCGCCCGTCTCTCGTGAGTTTTGCCAGAAAAGGATACCAAAGGCAGCCCGCCTTCTGATGAAGCCGATGAGATTGTTGGAGCCGAGGATGGTACCGATCCGCCGGTAAATAAAGATGCGCGCCGCAACATCAAGGCATCGTGGCGTAACGAGAATAATCGCCGCAACAACCACCGCTACAACCTTCGCTCGCGGCCACGATTGTCCTCATAACTTTTAACATGCGCGCCATTCTCTTTTTTATTAATTTCCTACATTTCAACTTGTTTTAATTCATATGTCTATTTTAGTTTTAATTTTGATGGTGGAGATTAGTCCCCCATGATGGGTGGTGGAGTTTTGTTTGTATGGACTATAAATACTATTTTCAATTGAAGAATGATATTCAGATTTTAGACAAAAAAAAGAAGCGTGAACTTTCTCCCCTAGGGTTCGGCCAGTGGAACATCCGTCCCTCCTTGTCGCGCCCCCTTGCCGTCCGACGCCACCCGCGGGTTCCTCCGTCAGCTACGAGCGCCCACTAGGAGTCGGTGGCGCACCTTCTCCTCCTCTTCCGGTGTGACTCCGACAGAGCTCGCCCCGTATTCCGCCCGGTGTGATTCCGGTGGAACGCGCTCCCGTCACCGTCCGTGATTACGGTGGAATCCCGTGGTGTGTGACTCACCACAACTTTGCTCCTTCGGTTGGGTAATGATTTTCTTTACTCTCTTTGTGCGCTTTTCTTCTCTCTACGGTTCCAAAACTCGGTGGAGGATTTTGGCGTAATTTCGGAGAACGTTAGAACTTCGCCGCTTGCCCAAATTTGATTGCTTATTATTCTAGTCGTTTGAATTTTCTTGGAGAACCGGTATTGCCAACGCCATATTTTGTTGGGATTAAGATTGAACTAATTTGTAGATCTCCATAATCTTAATTCGGAGAAAGCACTTTGTTAGCGCATGTGATTGAGATTATGAAATATTGCCCGGTTAATTAATTTTCTTATTATTTTCTTGCAAATCGAGTGGATCGGGTGGGTCCCTTTCGCTTGATTCGGACATTGGCACCTAGCCCTTGTACAATCTATAAAGGTTTAGCGACCCTTCGTTTGGCAAGTGTTTCTCTCTTGCTTCGTTCGGATCGTGTGGGTCCATTTCGCTTGATCGGACGTTGACATATAGCCCTCGTAAGATCTCAAGAGGCGTAGCGAACCTTCGTTTTGGCAATTGTTTCTCTCTTACCGTTTCTTTGCCATTGAGTGTTACGTTGCACGCGCTAGAATTAAACGTGTTAGGTTGTTGCAGTAGAAAGCCCGGTCACTACGTTCACTTAGAACTTGGTAGCCTGCATCATTTTGGTATCAAAGCGAGGTTGACCAATTTCCTAACTTGGCCACGGTCCGATCGTATCTAGGTCTCACGTGTGCACCAAAGTTTATTTTCTACAAAAAAAATATATATTTTTTTTCTCCAAGTGCACGTCGTATGCCCACTAGATCTGGTCACGAATACCACGCTTCGTCCTCGTCAAGTATGGCCGATGAACGGCAAACGCCTCCAAACCCCACTGCTGTTGATGTCCTTTGGGATGAAATGAATCAACTAATGGGAGAGCCGCGGGACTTGTTGACCCAGCTGTTGGCCAATCGAACCCCTTCACCGCCTAGGGGAAATCGTCAACCAAACCGCGTGCCCACTCCACCTAGAGGTCATATACCACCCAATCGCCACCCACATCACGATGAGGACATCCACGAGGACCTACCTCAGCGTGATCGACCTCCACCACGTCGCCCAGAGCGAGAAGTCGATCTCACCCGCACCATAAAAATTAATGCCCCCACCTACGATGGTTTAGGAGAACCCCAAATTTTTCTGAATTGGGTTTTAGATATGGAGTGTTATTTCGAATGACATCACTTGACAGACCCACAAAAGGTCCAGGTCGCTAGGTGAAACTCACGGGAAGGACCAAAATATTTTGGCTAAATGAGGAGCGTCGCTTGGGAACCGTAGACGGTGTCCCTCCGATCGGTTGGGCTATAATGAAAAATCTGTTGAAGGACCAATATGTCCCCGCTTATCATCGCACCCAGATGTTTGATGATCTAGACTCCCTTCGCCAAGGCGAGCGGTCTGTCGCCGATTACATGGGCGATTTAAAGGATAAGATGGTCCGTTGTGAGATCCAGGAGATGCCCGAGGTCACCTTATCTAGGTTCCGTAAGGGTCTTAGTTTCGATATCCAAAGGAAGCTTTTACGTTATGGTCACACAGACCTAAACACTACATTCAACGCCGCCCTTGATATCGAGAAGCACCTCTCCTCCAAGTCCAAGGCCAAGCACAACTCCTATAAGGGCAAGGCCGCGACCACTACCTCCACCTCCTCCTATAAGGATAAGGGTAAATTCAAGACCAAGGACTCATCCAACATTGTCATCACCGCTAGAGACGCTAGAAGCCCGTCCGGAGAGCGCATTCCCGTAGGGAAAATTAGTAAAGAAAGGGCCACGTGTTATCAGTGCGGAGTATCCGGCCACTACGCCATCGAGTGCCCAACCAAAACTCGGACCTTAGCACTAGTTGAGCCCTCGGATGACGGACCCGATTATGTTTATGAGGCTACGGATGAGTCTGATTTAGATGGCGTACCCAGTGATTTGGAGGATGACTCTCACTTGTTGGTCATGCGGTGTATTCTTACTACCCCTCGCTCTTTGGATGACTGGAATAGAACTAACATATTTTCGTTGATATTTAAGAGTGGCGAGAAACTCTGTAAGTTGATTATCGACAATGGTAGTTGCATGAACGTAGTATTTGAAAATGCGGTCTCACGTATGTCGTTAGTTACGGAGCCCCACCCTACGCCATATCAAGTAGCTTGGATAAATAAAATGTCCCTACCGGTCACCAAAAGGTGTTTGGTTCCCATCTCGGTCAAGTCTTATTCGGATCAGATTTTGGTGCGATGTCTTCCCTATGGATGCGTGTCACGTCCTTTTGGGACGCCCATGGCTATATGATCGAGACGTTACTCATCATGGGCGAGCCAACACGTACGAGTTCCAACATAAGGGGAAGAAGGTTACTCTAAAGCCTACTCCACCCAAGGAACCGTCTAGTTCCTCGAAGGACACTACCCTTCCGGTTGAGCGGAAGACACTGAGTTTGTTAGGTAGGCAGGAGTTCACGCGAGAGTCATTTGTTGGCGGAGTTATGTACGCGTTAGTCTGCTTGTTAGCCACAGAAGAGGCTATCAACTTGGGAGATATACCCGTAGAGTTGAGGGAGTTGTTGGAAGAATATAAGGACATCTACCCGGAGGAATTACCTTCGAAGTTACCGCCGACGCGTAATATTCAGCACGCCATAGATTTGGTTCCGGGTTCATCACTACCGAACCTCCCTCATTACCGCCTGAACCCGGCCGCCCACCAGGAATTGCAGGCCCAGATTTCGGACCTTCTGCAGAAGGAGTTCATTAGGCATAGCGTTAGCCCGTGTGCGGTCCCAGCCTTACTTGCCCCCAAGAAGGACGGCACATGGTGGATGTGCGTCGATAGCCGTGCTATCAACAAGATCACCGTAAAGTACCGATTCCCCATACCCCGATTAGATGATTTGTTGGACATGTTAGCAGGGGCCACAATTTTCTCGAAGTTAGACCTTAGAAGTAGATATCATCAAATCCGGATTCGGGAAGGTGACGAGTGGAAGACCGCCTTCAAATCGAAGGACGGGTTGTACGAATGGTTAGTCATGCCGTTTGGGTTATCCAACGCGCCTAGCACGTTTTCTCGCATGATGACCCATGTTTTCAGACGCTATATGGGTAAATTCATCGTTGTGTATTTTGATGACATCTTGGTCTATAGTACGTCACCTTCTGATCACGCGTCCCATTTACGCCTCGTATTCACGACCCTCCGACAGGAGACCCTGTACCTGAACCTCAAGAAGTGCACTTTTAGCGTGCGGTCGGTCGAGTTTTTGGGTTATATAGTGAGCCCCGAGGGCATCCACGTAGACCCTAAAAAGGTCCAAGCCATCCGGGATTGGCCCGCGCCGTCCACCATTCGAGACGTGCGTAGTTTTCACGGCCTAGCTACCTTCTATCGCCGTTTTATTTGAGATTTCAGTAGCATCATGGCTCCCATCACCGAGTGCTTAAAGAAGGGAGAGTTCGTTTGGACGAAGTCCGCGGCCTGTGCCTTCCAACTTGTCAAAGATAAAATGACGGAGGCACCCATTCTTCGCCTCCCCGATTTTAGTAAGGTCTTTGAGCTTGCCTGCGATGCGTCGGGAGTAGGTATTGGCGGGGTGTTGAGCCAAGAGGGCCATCCGGTGGGATACTTTAGTGAGAAGCTGTCCGGTTCAAAACTAAACTACTCGAATTATGATAGGGAGTTTTATGCCGTGATTCGATGCCTCCACCATTGGCGCCACTACCTCCTTCCCAAGGAGTTTGTCTTGTTATCGGATCATGACGCCTTACGGTTCATAAATTCCAAAACTAAAATCAGCCCCCGGCATGCAAAATGAGTTTCTTTCTTACAAGAATACACGTTTGTACTTAAGCACCTTAAGGGCACCCAGAACCGTGTGACCGATGCCCTTAGCCGCGTCTCCTTATTGCTGACCACGATGGAGGTAAAGGTCATAGGTTTTGAGCGCATTAAAGAGGAGTATGCAGGTGTTATGGGCTTGGTTCGTTGCCGGATCGTTGGAGGCGGAGATACAAAGGGCAAGCCCTAGAATGGTGGAGGAGGGGATGAGAGAGGAAGAAACCCTAGGGGGTGGAGGAAGGAGAGAAGAGCTTAGAGAGAGAGAGAGGAATTTAGAGAGAGAAGAGAATTTTCATATTTCATTGCTTTTCCTTCCAAATACAAGAGAAGGGTCTATATATAGAACCCCGGGTGGCATACCCGTAAATACATAAAATGCAAACAATACTAAAACATTACTACGAGTCTAATAACTATGACTCCCTACACGCAACGAGATAATAAGATAACTGGCGGAGGATTATAACACGTAACAATCCACCCGTCCTTATTTTTGAGCTTGTCCTCAAGCTCAAACTCCAGTAGGATGTTCGGATTCTCGGGCTCCTTGATCTCACGCCAAAATAGCGCCGGGTAGGTCGTCGCGGTGGTAGTGGCGGCGAGGAGTAGTGGTGGCGCCGTCGGAAAGACGAGTGGCGCAAGGACTGGGGCCGAGTGGTCCGGCGGAGCGGTGGAAGGCCCGAGCAGCAGGGCAACCGAAGGAACAACGTCCGACAGAAGGAAGGGGTCCGGTGAGACCGGCGATGCGGTGCGAGGCAGCAATGGTAATGCGGCCGAAAGGGCTGACAGCGTAGTGGCCGACAACAAAGGCAGTGGTGTGGTCGGAGGCGGCAGAGCGCCAACCAGCGGTGAGGCGGCCGGCAAAGCAGAAATCGACGAGGCCGGAGGGACCGACAAGGCAGGGGCCGGTGGAGCAAGGGCAGACAGAGGCGGTGACTGCGGCGATGGCGGCGACGGCGGAGAGGACGGCGAAGGCAGCACAAGCGGTGCGGGCTTGGAGAGTAGGACCGTCGAGGAAGGAGCCGGTGGCGGAGGAGGCGGAATAGCCGGTGGCGGAATAGCCGGTGGCGGAACGTCAACGTATCCCAATTGATCAAGCTTGGCCTCGAAGCGAGACATGGTGGCTTGAAAAGTCGTTGACCACTTCCGCATTATCGCGTAGAGGACGCCCGCATCCGCGGCGCTAAGTTGAATGTTCATCAAATGAAATATGGAGAGGGGGTGCAGTTAGAAAGAAGGGGGGGGGGGTGCGGATAGGAAGAGACAAGAAAATGAAGGAAATTAAAAGGAGGGTTGGGGGGGGGATCAGAATGGAAAGGGAGTGATGTAAAAGTTCTCCTGACAGATGACGTGAGGAGACCACGCCTGACGACAAATAGCGGGTGGCTCGATGAAGATGGGGAACACGAAACTGGGACTGAAAGGGTGGGTCAAGGAAGTAGCGCAGGGAGGGGAGGCGTCAGGATGGGACAGGGGCGTGTCGTCGATGGGGTCTGGCGTCGATCGGAGGAAGTGATCGGCCCGGAGACTCCCTGCAGGCTTGAGGATGCCGCTAATGGCGCTGATCGGCGTCGATGAGGGTCGGAAACGACGATGGAGCTGGGTACTGTGGGGTCGACGATGGAGGATGGTGGCGGTCGGGGTTGCTGGCGTCGTCGGACACGGGGCTGGAAAGGCTGTCGTCGGTGGAAGCGAACCGATGTTGAAGAGGCAGCAGGAAGCCAGCGAGGATGAAGGACGTCAGGTGGCGAAACAGCGGTAACGGAGGAGTGGAGCAGTGGAGAGTACGCCGAGGAAGGATGGGCTTTGATACCAAGTTGTTATGGGCTTGGTTCGTTGCCGGATTGTTGGAGGCGGAGATACAAAGGGCAAGCCCTAGAATGGTGGAGGGGATGAGAGAGGAAGAAACCCTAGGGGGTGGAGGAAGGAGAGAAGAGCTTAGAGAGAGAGAGAGAGGAATTTAGAGAGAGAAGAGAACTTTCATATTTCATTGCTTTTCCTTCCAAATACAAGAGAAGGGTCTATATATAGAACCCCGGGTGGCATACCCGTAAATACATAAAATGCAAACAATACTAAAACATTACTACGAGTCTAATAACTATGACTCCCTACACGCAACGAGATAATAAGATAACTGACGGAGGATTATAACACGTAACAGCAGGCTGCCCGGACTTTAATGATATCTACTTAGCCACCCAAGATGAATCCCCCACCACCATTTCGGCGTATTCTCTTCAGGACGGTTATCTGTTTCGGCATTCTAAGTTGTGTATCCCGCGTTCTTCCCTTCGCGATTTCATAGTGTGGGAGTTGCATGGAGGTGGCCTTGGTGGTCACTTTGGGTGTGACAAGACTATTACGTTAGTTGAAGACAAACTTTATTGGCCACACCTTAAGTCACTAGTTACTCAGGTTATTAAAAGCTGCCGCACGTGTCAACTAGCAAAGGGAAACAAAACGAATGTTGGGTTATATACCCCTCTCCCAATCCCCTCCATCCCATGGGAGGATGTTAGTATGGACTTCGTGTTAGGTCTGCCACCCACGATTCGGAGACATGATTCCATCTTCGTCGTGGTAGACCGCTTCTCCAAAATGGCCTACTTTATTCCCTGTAGCAAGCCTAGCGATGCTTCCCACATCGCCAAGTTATTTTTCAAAGAGGTCGTTAGCCATAGGGGAGTGCCGAAGACTATGGTGTCAGATCGTGACGTGCGATTTACGAGTTACTTTTGGAAGAATTTATGGAAACTCATGGGTACCAAGCTACTATTTTCTACGACTTACCACGCCTAGACGGATGGCCAAACAGAGGTAGTCAATAGGAGTTTGGGCTCTTTACTGCGCTGCCTTGTGGGCGATCACAAAGGCACGTGGGACTTGATCCTACCACACGCTCAACTAGCGTATAACAACTCTAAGAACCGCTCTTCATTAGGCATGGATACAAGGCTCCAGTGCCGCTTGATTTGGTACCACTTCCGCCAACTTATAATCGACCCACTTTGCACAAACATTCACCCAACACGTTCATGATTTGCACAAACAAATTCAAGAAAAGTTAGTCAGTCAATATGAGTCTTACCAGTCACATGCTAACTTACATAGGCGTCCTTCTAATTTTAATGTTGGCAATCTTGTTTTGGTCCGCTTACTCCCTGAACGGTTACCTTCGGGCACCATAAAAATTGGCCCCTAGGCGAGCCGGTCCCTTCAAGATTATTAAATGCTTGGATAATAATGCGGTGATTTTGGATTTGCCGGCTGATTGGGGAGTTTCCCCTACGTTCAATGTTTCCAACTTAACGCCATATGTCTCTCCACTTCCAGCAAACCTCTCTTCGTCAACATCTTCTTTTCCACCTAAGTCTCTTGGGATTGGGAACATTCTTATCATGGTGTCGCCTAGGCGTCCAGTCGGCCGATTGAAAACAAGGCGAAGACCGCCTTATTTTTTTTAAAAATTAGGGGTATAGACAGCGGTTTATATATAAACCGCTGTCTATACTCTCATAGACAGCGGTTTATATATAAACCGCTGTCTATACTCTCACAGACAGCGGTTTATATATAAACCGCTGTATATAAACCGCCGTCTATTGTAACATTACGTGTACAAATAGACATCGGTTTATATATAAACCGATGTCTATTGTACAAATAGACAGCGGTTTATATATAAACCACTGTCGAATAGAGATATAAACGAAAGAATTTACCCCGTCTTTTTACTTTTTACCGTCTCTGTATCATTTGCTTCTCTGTGCGAAAACCCTAAAAGCGATTTCTCCTCGACAAGTCGACATCTTCCTTAGGTTCGTTTTTACGATTTTTTTCTTGCTCTTCAAATTTCTAAGTTGAATGGTATAATTTCTAAGTTGAATGATCATTTCATAATTCATATTTTCCTACTTCCTAGTTCCTACTGCTTCTATAGTTCTGTATTTATATGTGTGATTGACTTAATGTGTGGTAGACTAGTATTACCTCAATATCATTGCGGTTTTGTATGAATTTTGTTTAGGTTTTTTGGATGGTTTAGGTTTTTTTTAGGACTTTCTTATTACAGGAAAATGACTGATAATGGATCCTCATCAAAGTCAACAAGAGACTTCACTAAAATGATGAGATTGAATACGCTTAGAGCAGAGGGGAAGAATATTTTTATTTCTGTTAATGATGATGGCCACATTATTCCCAGGCCTGAGTGTAATAAATTGATGAGTCTAATTGATTCTCTTATGAGGATGTATGTTCCAATCACATGTGCTAGATGGAAGGAAGTTGATAAAGAAATTAAAGATCGAATATGGTAAGAAGTAAATGTACGTAATTTTGTTATTAGCGATTAGATATTAGTGTTTTTTTAGTTATTTATTAATAATATTGTCTATTATTTTCAGAATTATTTTGATAATGTTGATAGTGTTGGCATCACCACCCGCCTGCCACCCTGGATACCTGGCATCCCACCACGGCCCAGGTGTCCCACCGGGAGTCCACCCGATGAGCCTTATCAGGTCCCGCGGACCGTACACCCCAACCCATCCCCGGTCCCACCACAGGGCCGATACGTTGTTGAGGCCAAGGCTCGATCCCCCGACCTCCTTGATAAAGAGCTCTCAGGCAAGCTCTCATCACCAACTGATCCGCGGCTCAGTTGGTGATGAGAGCTTGCCTGAGAGCTCTTTATCAAGGAGGTCGGGGGATCGAGCCCTGACCTCAACAACCTATCGGCCCTGTGATGGGACCGGGGATGGGTTGGGGTGTACGGTCCGCGGGACCTGATAAGGCTCATCGGGTGGACTCCCAGTGGGACCCCTGGGCCGTGGTGGGATGCCAGGTATCCAGGGTGGCAGGCGGGTGGTGATGCCCGTCCTGCATCATAAAAGTGCACCTTGTTGTATTCATCGTATTGGATCTTGAGTTCTACCACATGAGTTTTGAGATTCCCAATGAGGCTCTCAACCTGGAGCGTTCTTAGATTGTGCTACTCCGAGATAGCCGTCACCTTCGGATTGAATTTTGGAGGAAGAGATCGATGAATCTTTCGGACTAAGTCGCCGTTGGTGATGAGAGCTTGCCTGAGAGCTCTTTATCAAGAAGGTCGGGGGATCGAGCCCTGACCTCAACAACCTATCAACCCTGTGGTGGGACCGGGGATGGGTTGGGGTGTACGGTCCGCGGGACCTGATAAGGCTCATCGGGTGGACTCCCGGTGGGACCCCTGGGCCGTGGTGGGATGCCAGGTATCCAGGGTGGCAGGCGGGTGGTGATGCCCATCCCGCATCACCGAGTTTAGAGCTATCGCCCAGGGGGTCTGTGAAGGTTTATGGCTTCGGGCTTTACTGAGGGATCTTGGTCTTGTGGAAGAAGGACCCATCCGGCTGTATTGTGACAACAAGTCAGCCATCAGTATCACACACAATCCCGTTCAACATGACCGGACGAAACACATTGAGGTGGATCGACACTTTATCAAGGAAAACATTGAAAGAAGAATTGTGTGTACTCCCTTTGTGCCCTCCAACAGGCAGCTAGCGGACATTCTCACCAAAGGACTGAGTGAGAACATATTTAGCAAGATTGTGGACAAGTTGGGCATGTTAGAATATATTATTGTATTTGGTATCGTAGTATTGTAACTCCTCCTCTATATATAGAGGGCCTTTTATTGAAACGAAATAGTTTTTTCCATCACAACATATTTCTATAATCACATTGCAATCTCGAGTAACTTCTTTATTTTAACAATCCGCTGCAAAATTTTGAAGTTTTGTCCCTTGTATGATCTATGCCCTTATGTGTGTCATATCTAATTTCCTACAGCTACTTTGAAAGTACCAATCAACTTAAGTCCACAAAAGCTGTATTTTATGTATCAGTCTCTTTTCTATTAATTTGAAGTCTTATATATGCTAAACTTCAATTCCTCTTTCCAACTATTTATTTACTTTAAAGAGGTCACCACCTAGAAAGATAATATCCAAAAAAAAAATCAATGTATCAATGCTTTCCGATCTCAAACCTGCAACAACAGTGCTTAAAAGCTGCTCGCATTTTATTTGACCATTAATTCTTAGTTTTCAGGGGTAATTATTCTGTAGCTTCGTAAATGTTATTCATCTTCCCGAGGGGTAAACAAAAAAGTTGATTACAAACCGATGTACCTATGTTAAGAAGAAATTTAATGCTTAGAGGTTATATTATTGTTATATTTTTTTCTTTATTTTTGCTTCAATCTGTGGATTTTAAGATATGATTGTGATTGCTATTATTGGAATTTAACAGATATGGAGACCCTTTCTGTTGGTCATCTCATACCATCAGTACAAGCTACTTCTCTTACAAGACGGCGACACCCTTATGCCACATCAGAAGATTTTCCAAGAGTTTCTCTTTTCCCAAGAAAAGTGGAGAAGCGGATTGATAATTCTCGCATCATCTCTTGTTCAAAAAGGTCTGTCTATCAAGGTATGTTCTCTGGAATACTTGTCATTGATGTTAAGAATTGATTGTGATGATGAATAGTATGACAGGAAACTTTAGCATGTTCATCAAATGGTGTCTCTATTGTATTCATTAGAAAAAGATCTGTACTATCACTTATGTTAGATTAATGGTGATGAGAGAGGAAAATGATTTGAGAGAGGAAGGTCTTAGAAGATAATAGAGCAAAAGAACACATACTCAGAAAGATTGTTACGGACGAAGGGGACAAGCAACTGGAAAATGATCTTATGTTGGGGGAATTCAGTGTTTTATTCCTGTTTTTTATTATTTTATTCTGCCTTGCATGTTTACATTTATGCCCCTGGAAGCTAGGGCCTAAGTAGATTTGCTATGCGCGAAAACTCTTATACTTTAATTTTCTGAGAGCCTAGGACTGGTCAAGAGGGGGTTCTCCTTGGATTTTCTTCTCTCCCTTCTTCCTTCCTCTCTCCTCCTACTCATCCCTTAACCTCGAGTGTTTAACGTTGGTCCAACCTGCCCTTCTCTGGCCTCATGTTCTCCTGCTGTACGGTTTCAATGAGTCCCTCCAATCGATCCCTTCGAACTTGGCCCAACCCGTTTGGATCGCCTGCACAACTTGAGCCCTCGCCGCCACCTAAGCGTGCAAGTTCCTCGTCGAATTCAAAACCACGTCGGTATCTCACGCTTCCTGCCTCAACCACATGATGATGTGCTCCGCCGCAACCTGCACGTCCCCAGTCAACGATCCCATTGCTGCCTTGTTGTTGACACCACTCTAGTCATGCCCTATATACGACTAGACGGGTGATGTCAGATGCATATATCAATGCCATTGAGAAATCCCTCACCCACCATCTTGGCCACCATGACGACTTAATGGCTTCGATGCAAACCACCCGACTAAAGATTTATGAGCGGGTGGAGCAACTCGAACAAACTATCACCCCAACTCTCCTATGTGTGCAAGCAAGCCTTCTTCCTTTCTCGGTCTATCGCCCGAATAGAGTCCCCTCAATCCAACGATCGCCAATGCCATTGCTCCTTCACCCCGCGCTTGTAAGTGGGTTCAACTCTATGGGCTAGATCGCGAAGGTCGAACAAGTCTTCGATATTCAACATACCACAAAACGCAGAAGTTCCTCATCATCCTCTTTGACATGGTGGGCTTCTCCCTTCATTGGGTTCATTGGCTCTGTCAAATGATACTTTCACGTGCTCGTGCCTCAAGCATGTGTTAATCAAATGCTATGACCATCTATTTTATTGACAATTATATTGATGTTTATTGAGCTCGCCAATCATGTTCATGAATTACTTACTACCTGAACACTTTTTCATGTAAGGATTTAAAACCCACATTAGTTCTTGTCTCCACACTTACCATCTTACCGCCATCACTGACATCATGGATATCACCCGACTGGTTGAAGCTGACTTTTATGTCAAGATAATCAATCATATTTGCCACCATCCCACTTCCTCTACTTCATATACCGACACCACACACACCGATTTGCAACCACCAGTAAACACTCGATAACAATACTAATACGAACTAGAAAGAGAATGCTTGAATTAATGAAGAACGGATACAATCCAGAGCGAGCTTCGGCCAACTCTTGGAGGCTGGTTCCTCCAAGGAGCCTTCTCTCAAATGAGAGTCAAAGACAATAGATCCAAAGATGACCTAACTCCCCAAAATCGCCTCCTTATATAGGGAGGGGGGCTCACATTAACTAATACATTTAAAGAAAAGCAATAATAAAATAGGAGGCGCGTGCGCGTAACAATACATCCTGTCAGAAAAGCGACCTTGACCCCAAGGTCGGAGCGCCGCCCGCCGGTCAGTAGTGATATGCTCGCGGTTGGGATGCCATCGAGGTGCCCGGGGCGTCGTCCGGTAGTTCGTTCGAGAGCAGTAGGGCGTCAAAGTCGGCGGCGGAGAGCGCGGCCACGTCGTCGCCGATGAGGACTCGACACTCCTTCACCGAGCACTCATGACCAGGGAGTAGGGGTGCTTGCAGCGGAAGCACAAACCCTTGCTTCGTAAGTCGTTTTACTCCTGGTTGGACAGGCGGTGGGTAGGAACAGGACGGTTGTTGCGAGGACCCATCATTGGTGGACGGGGTAGGGGAGGTGGCAGAGGTGGAGGTTTGGGATGGGTCGAGAAGTAAGGTTGGGAGGGATGCTTGGAGGAAGGTGATGGGTACGGAATGTCGCCAGACGTCGCGAGGAATTCCGCCTCCACAAGGGGGGAGAGGTTGATGGCTTGGTGGACCGTTAATGGTTTGAGGGTGCGGAGACGGGAGCGGAAGTGGGGTTGCAAACCGTTCATGAAGAACCCCAAGTAATGGTCTGGGGGGAGTCCGGGAACATGAGTGACCAATTCCACGAAGGCATCAATGTACGAGTCAATGGAGCCGGTGTGACGGACCCCGCAAAGTCGCTCGATTATGGGGCCGGAGTAGCGATCGTCATACCGCTGAATCAGGGCCTCGGTGAGATCTGTCCAGGTGAGGGCGGGAGAGGTTTGGCGGAGCCAATGGACCCAATGGAGGGCTGACCCTTCCATGCCGATAAGTGCGGTGGAGACCCGTTGCGCCGGAGGGGTCTAGTGGATGTCGAAGAACTGTTCGGCGCGGGCAATCCACCCAAGGGGGTCAGTCCCGTTGAATGTAGGGATGTCAGGTCCACGGTACGGTGGAGTAGGTAGTGACACCACTGCGGGTGTATCAGGGATCGTAGTGCTGGGTGATCCCACAGCCGAGGCGGCAGGAGGCCCGGAGTGTTGGCTGGGTTGTAAGTTCCGGAGCATGGTAAGAATCGAGGCGAACTGCTCAGTCTGTGCCTCGAGACGGGTGTTTATGGTGGCGAGGGAGTGTTCGAGGGATTCCACGCGGGATTCTATCCTGCTCTTTGGCATATGAGGACGACTGCGTCGAGCTGGAGTTTGGCAGAAGAGTAGGCGGAAGCGTAGGCGCTGCCTAAGGAACTGGAGGTGAGCAGCAGATGATCGGTGCGTCAGATCGACGGGGCGAGGCGGAGCGGCGGTGCTGAGGCGGCTGGACGCTGGTCGCGATCGATCGTGGAAGCGGGCGCTGGAAGCGGCTGGACGCTGGTCGCGGTCGATCGTGGAAGCGGGCGCTGGAAGCGGCTGGACGCGGTCGATCGTGGACGCTGGCGCTGGATGCTGGTCGATCGTGGAAGCGGTCGAGCGTGGAAGCGGGCGCTGGACGCTGGGCTGGCGGATCGCGGTCGCGGGCTGTATGATCTCTCGGACAGCGGAGAGGACGACTCCGGCGGCTGCAACAGCGGGCGGAGCGGCAGGTCGGACCAAATAATACGAACTAGAAAGAGAATGCTTGAATTAATGAAGAACGGATACAATCCGGAGCGAGCTCCAGCCAACTCTTGGAGGCTGGTTCCTCCAAGGAGCCTTCTCTCAAATGAGAGCCAAAGACAATAGTTCCAAAGATGACCTAACTCCCCAAAACCACCTCCTTATATAGGGAGGGGGGGGGGGGGGGGGGGCGCTCACATTAACTAATACATTTAAAGAAAAACAATAATAAAATAGGAGGCGCGTACGCGTAACAAATACTCACTCGCATCCTTACCCCCACACCAGCACTTTCATAGCTACCCTTCCCAAACTAACTTCCTCGGCCTTCACTGATCCACCGCCTCTTCAATCAGGGATACAACAATCTCTGAAGCAAGGGGCTGCGCTTCCATTACAAACAACAATCTCTGAAGCAAGGGGCTGCGCTTCCATTACAAACAGTCTTACTTGTGCCCTCAAGATTGCCCCATGAAAGAGATGCAAGCGATCATTGAGAATGATGACCGGGAATCACGTTGGTTGACTTTGAAGCATTGAAAGTAGATGATAGCTTCCCTGCGGATAGTCTGGGAGCACAATCTTATCAGTTAAACTATTGTGCTTTCTTGTGGGTAGTATTTTTTGAACCTCGATTAAGAAGCCGAGAGGACCGTTTCATGATTTCTCCATCATGATTGACAGCGAGGCGATCCATTACTTCCTCTCATAGAACTCAGTGACTCAATTGCACCTTCAAACTGAGCCGTCACCAGTTTCCACAATCTTCCTTGGGAATGGCCGCATAAAGGCTAAATAATAATTAACAATGGAAATCCAATCTAGGAGGAAATGATGAGAAAGAGAATTAATGACATACATAATGAAATAACAAATTTCTGGCTTAGGCTCTGTTAACGCGATCCTACGGGTCGCTTGGTTACACACATAGTGTGACATGCGGGTCAACTATATCGACCTGACAATATCCTTTAAGTTGAACATGCACTCTCATATGCTCCATGGTGACACATTTATCCTACCGTTCCCGACCAACTTTGGAGTCATTTAGAAGACGACTCAATGGAATTCAACCTTCTTATGGAATATGGTGGAAGGAGCCTCAACTCACACCAATGCCAGTGACATTAATTAGTAGCACCCTCATCTGCAAATAATTTGGATTCCTACTCCCAACTTCTCACCGCTCCATAAGGGCTTCCCTTATTATAGTTCGAGTGATGCCCTCGTAGTCACACACTCACACCTTAAGAAATGAAAGCAACGTAAATATAATTCTTGATGCAATTTTGATTAAAAAAAGCGACATTAGATTCAACAAAGTAAATTTGCAGCGCAATCTGCACAAGATAAGGAATTTAATTTCATTAAGCAGCGCAATACATTCGATGATAGGCAATCCTATAACAATCAACATGAACCAAAATAGCAAATTATTTGTCGGGAGAAAACCAACTTAGGAAAAAAAAATAACTTAATTTTCCTCTGAAATTAGGTTGAATACTCTAATTAGACATAGGCGAACCAAAAAATTAGGAAAGATCTCACCGGGTATGAAAGAGTAGGGTAATATAGTCCGTAGAAGCTCCAGTGGAAGACGAGAGACTCCTCACACAAATGGTGCAAACGCAGCGGCGGCTCGCAAAGAGGACGGTGCGATGACAAGGTAGAGGAGGTATGATGGCGTAGAAATCCACGAAGAGATGAAGGAGAAAGAAGATTGTATAAGAAGTGGAAGGGAAATGGAGTGGAAGAGGAAGATAAAACACAGTTCTGAGCACAACATTCTCTCCAACCTTGATGATAATGAATAATTAATGAATAAAATAGATGAAGAATCTGATTAAGAAATGAAATGATGTTTGATGTTGATTATTTAAAATGGATGTGCTTGCGAGTTGCGCCTTGCCTTCGTCAGGCGCGAGCCTGTGCCTTGAGCTTTGCGCTTAGGCTCCAAGACCCCTTTGGGCCTTGGTGCGCCTTGCGCTTTTATAACGAAGGTTCCTGTTCATGCCCTTCAGGCGCGCGCGTGTTCATGAAGTGATGATCAATGCTATTTCCACCTTCCACACCACCATGAAGGACATCTTCTGTCCAGTGTTGTATAGGTATATATTTTAGTCTTTTCTAATGAATGGCAGGATCATCTCATTCACCTAAAGGAGGCACTCAATGCATTACAATGACATTCCCTCTATGTGAACTCAAAGAAGTAATCCTTTGGTCAATGGGAGATCCAATATTTAGGCCATACCATTTCCGTTCGGGGTGTCTACATGGAACTATACAAGGTCGCGATGGTCCTCAAATGGACACCTCCGTGATCTTTTGAATAAGGCATCCTCGAACTGACTGCATACTAACATATAGATTCATCAGGAATTATGACACCTATTGATGTCCCTCCTCAAAAAGAGCATAGTTTCACTTTTCAATGATCTTTCGAGGCGGTGACAACTTTTACCGAGCTTCATCAGGCTTTGGTGGCCCCTTCAGTGCTTGCTATGCCCAATTTTTCTCAACTCATTCAGCTATGATGCTTCTGAGACATATATTAGTGCAATCCACATGTTGGGTTCCTGATCCGTATCATATTCCAATCATTCCTCCATCGCAGTGTAATCATAGTCAACCTAGAAAAATGAACTGATGGCCCTAGTCCTCGTCTTCCATCATTGACAATTGTATTTGTTTCGCTTCCACTTCGTTGCCCGCATATATCATCATAGTCTACGATTCCTCAATCAAAAGATTTTTACTCCATCTCAAGAAGTGTGGGTGACGAAGCTCCTCGATTATGATTTTACGGTCCAAGCAGGGTAGACCAATTGCGCAGTTGACGATTTATCTTGACAATCAAAGTCAACATATCTTACGACAATTTCTCGGGCAGTGTGGGAAGAGGCCACACTTGTCCATCGTGAAGTCGAGGTAAACTTGAAGTTACAGACGTGTTGTGTAGGCTGCGCTAGATGAGCCAGGCACGCACCCGCCTTTCTCCTTGATTTTGAAGTCCTCAACTTGCATTCCTCAATTTTGGCAGAGTTTCGCGGCATCCTCACCGTCTGTCATTCAAGAGATTCTCTGACATACCAACGTATTGCAACATAGCTTTATAGCCAGACTTTGTAACACAGCTACCCAATTCTACAGTATAATATTGCATCTTGGTCATGGTAGACCGACTTTCGAAATATGGGCGCACTTCCTTCCGCCTCGCCACCCCTTCACAACAACATAAGTGTCTGGCACCTTCATCCACATGGTAATCAATTTTCATAGATTTTGAGATCCATAGCAAGCGGCCAAGACTCCGTCTTCTTGAACAATTTTTACTGTTGTTTAAATTAGAAGACACACACTTGTGTATGAGCACATTATACCACTCACCGATGGGCAAACAAATATCTTGATAATACTTGGAGATATACCTTCAATGCTTCATATTTGAACAACCCCATGGTTGGGCAAAGTTGATAAGTTGGGAAAAAATACTCTTACAACACTGCCTTTGACTCCGCGGAGGGCACATCTCCATTTCAAAAGTGTTTGGCAGACCACCTCCAATTGTGTTGCGTCACATACTAGGAGAATGCCACGTCGAGGCATTTTGTATTTTAATGTGCGAGCGAGATAAGATCCTTCAATAATTAAAGGACCATCTCCAACGCGCGCAACAGAAGATGTTCAATGAACCCAATTAACACCATCATGAGATCCATTTCCAAGTGGGGGGACTCGGTTTTTGAGAAACTTGTCCACATCACCAGACACCTACCCGTGTTCACCCAAAATTAGTTGCACATATCTTCAGGCCATTCATCGTAGAAGCCTGTATTGGGGAGGTGCTACCCGCTTATTCCACTACTTCTGTACTTAACGCGCATGCACCAGACTGAGATATAAATAAGAGATAGAGATAAAGATGAGCTTGTTTATTAATGAAGAACTGTTGGTGTGCATTTAGTAAATTAGGTGTATTGGTGTGTAGATAGTAAAGTGGGAGTGCTATTGTATAGAGGGGGTATAAATAGATGTATGTGATACTGAGATAATAAAAGAAAACCCTATTTTGCAACTTGGTATCATAGCAAGGGGACGGCGTCGCGCTTCGAAGCTGCGTCTGATCGAAAGCGGAGAACAACATCATCGATCGGAGGAGGAGAAGGCTCCGCGTCCGGCGTCGATCGGAGGAGGGGAAGGCTCCGCGTCCGGCATCGATCAGAGGCAGTCTCGCCGGCATCGATCGAAGGAACGCTGCGTCGAAGGAGCCTCCGTCATCGATCAGAGGGGGTCTCACCTGCGGGAGGGACGGAACCTGCTGGAGGAGCATTCGTCGGTGATGTAAGGGACGGAACCTGCTGGAGCGTTCGTCGAAGGAGCATCCGACGGAAGGAGAGTTCGTCGGAACCTGCTGGAGCATCCGACGGAACCTGCTGGAGCGTTCGTCGAAGGAGCATCCGACGGAAGGAGCGTTCGACGAAAGTAGTGGAAGGTGCGTTCGACGAAAGTAGCGCTACATCGAAGGAGCGTTCGACGAAAGTAGCGGAAGGAGCGTTCGTCGAAGGAGCATCCGACGGAAGGAGCATTCGTCGAAAGGGGCACTCGACGAACCTGCTGGAAGATCTTTCGACGGAAGGAGCACTCTCATTGATAGCCTTCGACGAATCAACCGCTTCCTCGATCCAGCAAAGGTTGGAAGGAGCCTTGTGGTCTTCCTGATTGGAGTGGGCTCCTGAGAGTGTCGTCGTCAGGCACGAAGATTCCCACCTTGTCAGAGGCCATCTCGGCCATGATTCAGGAAGAGACACGATTCAAACTCCAGGCGGGACCAGGGGATTCCGCTGTGACGAAGTCGGCAGCGGCAACGGGCTTGCCCTTCCACAAAACTCAAGAAGACACTCGCCAGTGCTACAACTGCGGGGAAATTGGACATATAGCGGCTGTGTGTTCTAGGACACCCAATGAGAGGGGCCCCCGTGGTCGTGGACGTGGTCGTGGGCGTGGCCAGGGTCGCAGTGGCAGAAGCAGTCACGGTGCCAATCTGGGCATTGGTGGAGGTGATGACAATCGTAGCGGTATCTACACTAAGGAGGAGCAGACTCTACTCAGTATGATGAGTATGATGGAATGTCTCAAAGGGAGACAGATTGGAGAGGGCAACAAGAGTGGAACAGGAGGGGCATCCACCTTTGTCTCGTATGCTCACCCTTCCAAGATGTCGGATTGGATTGCTGACTCGGGCGCCTCTCAGCATGTGACAGGAGATGCTGGTGAGTTCTCTTCCTATACTTGCCTAGTTAAGACTGATAACATACAGACAGCAGATGAGACTTTCCAATCCGTGATCGGTAAGGGCACTGTCGATTGCACAGGTTCGGTAAAACTCTCTAACGTCTTGCATGCTCCATCCTTTCCTAATAGCCTTCTCTCTATAAGTTCCATAATTTTTCAACTCAAATGTATTGTTTGCTTTGACATTCCCAAGGTGACCTTCCGGGAGAAAGAGACGGGCCGGTTTCTTGGGACTGGGACCTGGCATGATGGGCTATGGTACTTGGACCGAGGGGAACTTGATGTTGCTCTCACCTCCAAGTCACTGGTGTCAGAAGAAGGAGGAGCGAAGATGAGTGCAGAGGATATTCTTCTCTTACATCACCAGCGGCTGGGACATTTATCCTTCGATACTCTAGCTAGAGTTTACCCTGTTTTGTATAAACATTCGAATCGAAGTAAACTTATGTGTGAGGCATGTGATTTGGGAAAACTCACTAGGAGTTCTTATGTTAGTACTGGACATCTAAGCTCTGCCAGTTTTGATATGGTGCATTCTGATGTGTGGGGACCATGCGCGGTGAAGTTTTTGAATGGCTATAAATACTTTGTAACGTTTATTAATTGTGCATCGCGCGTTACCTGGTTGTATTTAATGAGAAATAAGAGTGAAGTCTTCTCTTGCTTTCGGGACTTCCACAAATATGTTCAAACGCAGTACGACAAGATGATAAAAGTGTTAAGGTCGGACAATGGGACGGAATACACTAACCGAGCGTTGGGAGAATACCTATCTGCCCATGGGATCCTGCATCAGACAACGTGTGCGTACACTCCTACACGGAATGGCGTTGCCGAAAGAAAAAACAGACATCTAATGGAGGTGGCTAGGAGCATGATGCTGCACATGAACGTTCCACAAAGTCTGTGGGGATACGCCGTTCTAACCGCAACCCAGCTGATAAACAGACTGCCATCACGTATTCTCGGATGGAAATCTCCATGTCAGAAGCTGCAAGGAAATAATGGCGGGATGCTTCCATTGAAGGTTTTTGGCTGTGCGTGCTATGTAAAGGACAACAGACCGGGTGTCGGAAAACTCGATGCAAAGACGCTTATGTGTATCTTCGATTCTTCGTAGGCTATTCTGGGGCCCAGAAAGGGTACGTATGCTGGAGTCCAGTCGAAAAGAGAAGTTTTGTGAGCATGGATGTCCACTTTCGTGAATTGGAACAGTACTACCGTCATGAAGAAACTTCACGCACACCAGAACCGATGAACTCCGAATGGATTAGGAGAGAGAGAGAAAGTCTGGTGACCGAATTAGAGGTATGTGATGAGGAATCGGTGGAGGAGTCTGGGAGCGGTGGGATGCAGGAGGAGGAAGTGAGAAACGTCCGTCCTACGGCTCAAGGGGAACTGGATGGGATGCAGGAGGAGGAAGTGAGAAACGTGCGTCCTACGGCTCAAGGGGAACTGGATGGGATGCAGGAGGAGGAAGTGAGAAACGTGCGTCCTACGGCTCAAGGGGAACTGCTTACCTACCATTGGAGGGAGAAACAAACTGCTGAACCAGTACCGATGCCCAGAATGCCAGTGCCCAATCCCTTGTCTACGCTAGTCTCTCCTTCTGGAGCACCTCCAGCTCCACAGCCGTGTTCCGGTGAGATCGTTTCCCTTCCACCCTCTTCTCCTACCGTCACTGTCCGGCGGAGTATACGCAGCAATGCGGGCAATCCTCCGGACAGATACGGCTGGGACCTTGCGTCATTTGTCTCTTATAATAATATTTCCCCTTCTCATGGAGCATTCATCGCTTCGTTAGATAGTGTTACTGTACCTAACAATTGGTAGGTTGCCAAGACTGATCCGAAATGGAAAGCAGCGATGAAGGAGGAGATGAGAGCCCTTGAGAAGAACAAAACTTGGGAGCTCGCATATCTACCTGACAACAAGAGGGCCGTCGGATGCAGGTGGGTCTTCTCTTTAAAACAGAACCCGGATGGACTTATCGAGCGCTACAAGGCTCGACTAGTTGCAAAGGATACTGTCAGACCTATGGCATAGATTATGATGAGACATTTGCACCCGTGGCCAAGATGAGCACGGTCAGAACTTTGGTAAGCTTGACAACAAATGGTGGGTGGAGAATGCATCAACTGGATGTGAAGAATGTCTTTCTTCATGGAGAGCTAACCGAGGAAGTGTACATGGAAATACCACCGGGGTTCAAGACCGCTGAGACCAAAGGTAACGTATGTAGACTGAAGAAGTCACTCTATGGCTTGAAGCAGTCACCCCGCTCGTGGTTTGATCGATTCAGGAAGACCATGATTGGGATGGGATACCGGCAGACCAACGCTGATCACACGTTCTTCAGGGAAAGTGAAGGTCATCACATTACCATCCTTGCGGTGTATGTGGATGACATGATCATCACAGGAGATGATGAACAAGAAATCGTCCGGCTCAAGACAGCGTTGGGCAAGGAGTTCGAAGTAAAAGATTTGGGGATGCTACGGTACTTCCTTGGAATTGAGATCGCCTACGGAAGAAGGGGTATTGTCCTATCACAGAGGAGGTATGCATTGGATCTCCTCACAGAGACAGGGATGTTGGGTTGCAGACCGACCGCAACACCGATCGATCAGAAGTGTAAGATGGGTGCTGAGGCAGGTGACACAGTTGATCGAGAGAGGTACCAGAAATTAGTTGGGAAGTTGATTTACCTGAGTCACACACGCCCATACATCTCCTATGCAGTTAGTGTAGTGAGTCGCTATATGCACGATCCTAGAAAGGGGCATATGGATGTTGTGTATCGGATCCTACGGTATTTGAAGGCTTCCCCTGGGAAGGGATTGCTCTTCCGAAGAAATGGGCACATGAAGATCGATGGCTACTGTGATTCTGATTGGGCAAGCTGCATAGATGACAGGAGATCCACGTCAGGCTATTGCATATTTGTAGGAGGAAACTTGGTCTCCTGGAGGAGCAAAAAGCAATCAGTGGTGGCACGATCGACAGTGGAAGCAGAATACAGAGCTATGGCGTCGGGAGTGGCTGAACTTTTATGGCTGAAGAGGATGCTGACGGAGCTGAGTCTAGATCAAGGGGACAAGATGAAGCTGTTGTGTGACAGCCATACAACGATAAGTATTGCTAATAATCCAGTTCAACATGAGAGAACTAAGCACATTGAAAATGACAAGTTCTTCATAAAGGAGAAACTGGACAGTGGGATACTGGAGCTTAGTTATGTTGCAAGCAATGATCAGGCTGCGGATTGTTTGACAAATGGGCTGAGCTCGAAGGACATGAGTAGGAACTTGGACAAGCTGGGTTTAATAGATATAATTCACCCACCTTGAGGAGTGTTGGTGTGCATTTAGTAAATTAGGTGTATTGGTGTGTAGATAGTAAAGTGAGAGTGCTATTGTATAGAGGGGGTATAAATAGATGTATGTGATATTGAGATAATAAAAGAAAACCCTATTTTGCAACTAGGACCCACCATCGAGATAGGAGTGTGAATGAACTCTCCGTCTAAGAATCAGAGATTACATGCTAAACTTTGAGGAGAGAAGGTTTGAGTGTGCAGGTGGTCTCTCGGCAGGGACTCAAAAGTTGGTGCGTGTAACGCACCTTAAATCAGCGTGCGCGACCCCCGATCACGCCGTATATTTCCGTCAGCACGAAGTTTCGCGTGTGATTGATCTAAAATACGATTACTTTTCAATACGACCGTATTACACAAATACGGCCGTATATTTTCGCAAACAATCTACACTGTTGAAATCACGGATCATACGGTTGTACTTGCTACCGCACGGTGATCTATTATGATCACCGTGCGTTACCCGTACCTAAATATCTCTCCTTGGTAGGGGACCGTGTGGGCCACCTAAACTTTGACATCCATTGTAACGCAGCGTAAGGTTCTAGTGAGGCTTAGGGCAACTTCTAAATGCAAATACACTTCCGACAAAGTTAATTTAGAATAATTTTCTTTATAAATCAAAATACTATGTGTCACAGTAGGTAAAACGTACAAGAAAAGAAACACAAGACGCAATACACATGCAAGAGTGTTCGAAATCAAATAGCTAAATAAATGTGAACATACAAAGACTCAAAACTTGGAAACAACATTTACAAACTGATATCCCC